>CM036537.1:13142009-14342009 GCA_020745685.1 Tautogolabrus adspersus | reverse complement strand
AATGGATATTTCACAACCCCAAGTGATTCCATTCAATAATCTGGAATCATATGGTCCCAAGTCTACAGAGAGAGGTTATCTCGTGTATAAAATGCAAACTTGTGATTCTGGTCTGTATAAATATGATATAGTTGCCTTGGGCAAACACACACGTGGATCTGAACACAAAATCATGTTTATCAAGCTCAGCATACCAACATTAACACTTTTCCATCATCCTGACCACTGAGCCATGTTGAAATGCACCTCCTGCATGTATCACTGTAATTGCCTGGCAAAGCTCAGGCCCGCTCCACGTCTCTCTTACTCTCTCTCTCTCTCTGCATCTCAGATTCTGTGTTTAGGCTCAACACAATAAAACATAATGAAAGGAGCATTAACGCATGCTGAAAACCAGATCTTTCCTCCTGGCAAAGACGAGGCATGTGAGTCTCTGAGTCACAATGCTCCCAAAGCATTTTTACAGGCCTGAGTGAATTGCTGATCAAGTTTGGCTTTGACCTCAAAGACAAACACTTTTAATCCTTTTGCTGGACCTCCGTGCAGCTCAAAACGTTTCTCAGACTCCTTTTTAAAGTTTCACGACAAGTGGTTCTCTGAAGTAGGTGTCAGCTCTCTTCCTTTATCGATCAGACAACATGGTGTATAAAAGCGTTGTCATCCGTTAGCTGGGTGTTTCGGCTGTTAAAGCACTTATTACACGGCTCTCCCAGGCTGTCAGACCAATGGAAGTTCTGTGAAACGATCTCTCACCAACAAAGCAAACACTTCACCAATGTACCGTCTCCATGCTATTAAAAGCATTCGATCTGGAGAGGCATTTCATGTCCTCAGAGTTGCTGCTGATAATTTGTCAGGCAATTTTGTGAAGGCTGCGACAAGCATGTTTAAATTTTAAACATTCTGCGGCAAATCCTGAAAGTAGACTCTGCATTTTATTTCCATGATATTATGTGTCCTTCTCTGTTGCTTTGAAGTTTATATATAGCTTTGTGAGGAGAAAAAGACCAATGTGACTGCCTCTCATGGAGTATAATACACTTTTGTATGCTAGACCAGATAAAATCAAAGCTATGTGAGAGCTGCCACTCTCTTCTCTGAAGTCCAGCACATCCATGCCAGGCATCAGAAAGAGAAACTTTTTAAAAAGAACACATTGTTTCACCTGATTTTTTATTTATGTGGATGGAAACCACCCAGTTGCTTGTTGATAGAGCTGTCAAACAAAGGGAAAAAAGTGTAAAATGGCCAAACATGTTTGTGTGGTGCAATATTTATGGAGCATTGTTGGAGCAAAGGCTTTCATGTTCTCTTTCATTCTTTCATGGCTTCAGTGGGGGCGGGTGACGAGCATGGACAGCAGTTCAGTAGTAAAATATAACAAAAGACACAAAAAGTATTGTAAAAAAAACAGCTACACAGAGCTAGACTTCTTATAGGATGAAAGTGTGTCAAGATGTGACTGAAGCGATGTGCGAGTCTGTTCATGCACCTGTCACTTCCAAATCCAGGCTTTCTCTCTTTTTTTTTTGAGGGGTGGGGGTTGTGTTAATGTCAGTGAGCATGTTGATGCTTCTGCACTCAGGTCAACATGTCACAGAGGACTTATCAAATCCTTGTTTCTCCAAATACATTGATTTGCAGCTGCGGTGCCATCAGCATCCGATGTGAAAGTGCATAGGCCGGTTCCTCCCCATCTTAAGGCCCATGTTTAAATGCCCAACATGACAACAGAATTAAACACATCGACAAAGTTGAGCAAAAAGAAAAAGGAAGTTTAAGTCTTCAAAACTATATTTTCTATTCATGACAACTGTACTGAGTATTACTTTAAATACAGCTCACCAGTTAAACTGATGAAAGTTATGTATGGATGGAAAAAAAACAAGCATAAATAAGGAATGGCTACTTTAAATGATAGCTAGTTGCTCAAGTAATTCTGTAGCTGACCTCACAATGAAGCAGTTTTATTACATACTGTACTCAGCCACAGGATATAAAACTACATTACTCCCTCCCTCTTGCTTGCAGTGAATCTCCCTGATAATTTCCTGCTGTGTTTTCACATCTCCTCACCCTGACTTTATGTGGAACATTTACACGGGTTGGCTGGCAGGAAGAATTCAAGGTAAAGTCAGAGTGAAAAATAGGCTGTTTGCATTCATATCATGCGGCCCACCCTGAACATTTTTAGGATTTTTTTGCATTTGTAAAGACACCAAGTCACTGCACTTAACTTTTTACTATGTGTGTGCCTTTTTTTGGGGACCTTTTTTGTGCAGATATCAGACAAAGAAAATTGCCTTCTGCGGTTTATTGTTCTAACAGACCATCCAAGCAGACTGTGCTCAGCTTTTTTCGGTTAGTAAAATTCAAGTATTATTTTATTTATACATCAGATCTTGTTATGACTGCACACACTATCTGGCTTGTAAGCTGACAAACATTGATTTTTTTTTGTGGCTGACCATGCAAGGGAGTCTTTTTCCTGCAGAGGAGACAGCAGGCCATACTGATAAGAAGGCCGGTTATGTTCAGTTTCTCACAAGTGCTGTTCACCTGCTGCTCAACAAGATGCAAGAAATGTGTACAAGGGATAATCTTTAAAAAAAATAAAAGTCACCATTCATATAAGAACTGAAATTTGCATAGTGAAGGGTTAGATCCTTTTTGAATTGGACAAAAATCTAAAACAGATAGAGGCAGTTTGATACTAAGAATGTTTCTCCCATGTCTAAAATATTTAACAGATTTAGACGTTGCATCTTTATTACTTGACTGATGTCACACAGACAGTATTTTTGCAGAGGTCTTGTAAAAGTTCAGAGTAAAAATCGGCACAATTCTGAGTCTGGAAGAAGCCTCTCAGCTCACGTTGAACTAGGACCTGAGTTTATTTTTACATTATCTTTTTTTTAAAGGAGGAGGCTGAGAACAAGGCCTTTGCTGGGAAAACACTAAAGGACACTAAAGTGTAACACTGAAGGAATCCTACCGTGAAGAAATCAAGCTGGAATGTGAAGAAAAAGCTACGCTAATGTCAGTTGAAGCTATACAAGCATAATGCTACCTTGTGCCAAAGAGCATGAGGGACAATTTTTTAAGTCAAAATGTTTATTTTAATTATTTTTTTTAAGATTGAGTTCTATTTATTTTTTACTTTTTTTTAACAAAAGACCTTAGATATCTGTGACAAAACTCTGGCACATGTTTCAAACTATATCTGAAGTGTAACTAATCATCTGATTGTTACCATCATCATTAAGATGCTCCACACAACTGGCAGCATTAGCTAAATGTTTCTCATAAATATGCACTGGAAAAATAATTCTGACTGTTTTTTTGTTTTCATATGGCCCAGCCCCTTATAAAGTGTACCTGGCCATCTATGGGTTCCTTCTCCTGAAAAACACAGACAGGCTGTCAAGCAGAGTGCAACCCTGACGAGGTGACATTTAGGAGATAGGAGGTTTCAACCCAACCGTGCTGTTGTTTGTGTGGGTGTGTGTTTGTGACAGCATCCTGGGTGTGAGACAGCCTGAGGCTTTTGGGGGGAGAGAGAGAGAGAGGGGTAGGGGGTTGGTTGAGATGGGAGATGGACCTCTCTGCTATCCCAAGTTGTCAGTCATGGCTGTTTCCAGCTCCATAAATAAAGGATGCTGCACCAACCCCGGCTGCTCCCTCTTTTCCTCACCGTGTTGACTGGACGCCTTCCCGCTCAGAGGGCAGCATACGCGCTGCTTGTCATTTTAAGTGTAGAAGGGGGTAACTACACGGGGAGTAGAAAAACACAGAGCGTTGATTCCACAGACTTCATAACTACTGAGTAAACACAAAGCTGCTGGCCCGTGACTGTGAATGCTGAACCGTAAGCCACATTGCAAAATGAATGATACAGCCTCGTGGGATGCAGAGCAGAGCTACATCTCGGAAGGATTTTTTTTTTTTCTCTGTGTCACGCTTGGCTAAAGTATATCTGCAGCCAATCACTGCAATAATGTGGTTTCTGCTCTGCTGGCCTTTCCTATGATCCGATTTGGAATGATTGTTTTAATCATAGTCATAATAGCCACAGCGTACACACTATGCAAATAATGTCTCAATCAAATAGATTGGATTTTCTTCCACCTGATGTACCACTGGCTGACTCTGGAGCTGCTCTGTGCTGCATGTGGCGTTGATTTACAAAGGAGGGAGAAGGCGCTGGGATGGATGGAGGGATGAGTTGAGGAAAAGCAGAAACACAGCCTGTATGCCTGTCTGCCTGGGGATTGTTTCTGGTCACTGGTTCAGGTCCCTTGCTGCTGACGCCCTCTGTCAAGTTGTTGAGATGCAGTGTGAGATGCAGCTCAGAAACTGAGACAGAGGAATACACAGACACACACAAATCTCCTGTCTCTCTCTCTGACTCTCTTACACACACACAAACACAGTAGCAAACAGTTTCTCCCCCCTCTCTCTCTCTAAGCCTCTCCCTTTCTCTTTATCTCCCTCTGCTTGTTGCTGTATTTGCATATGCTGCTGCTTACTGACAAGATTAGAGGTTGGAGTGTGATCTTACAATGCAGCACTGTTCACTCTTCCTATTTTATAATTCTACCCCAACGCTGCAACACTGCAATGTAACAAAGGGGACCTAAATTAGTTCACTTTTTGATGCCGTTGTTTTTGCTGTTGTCTTTCCTTAATCATGTTAGCTTAACTTTTATCTATCTCCTTATGATGTAGTCAATAGGGAGTCCTGACAAATCCATATTTTTTTCATTAACTGGATTCTATTGAGTTTTATGTGTGTGCAAATGTGTGCATTTATATTTAGAAAGTTAAACAAATATGTGCACCTGTATCCTAAATCAAACATTATAAAGTATTTTACATTCAGTAAATAGAAAACAATGCCATAAGTTCAGAGTTTTGAGCAACAATTAATGCTGAAAAAAAAAGCCTTCCCCCCAGCCTTTACACAAGCTTTGCACGTAAAGATGTCCACCCATAGGGGGCAGTAACACTCTCCTTTAATGCTCAGCTTCATCAGCATGCTGGTGCAGCCCTGTGCACCCGCCACTGCTCCCTGTGTCCACTGTAAGGGGAGCTGCGGCTTACAGTGTTGAATTCATTAACCTTTTTCGCCACTCCTATTGAAAGTGCGCGGCAGCGATTGGAAATAACCCCTTTAGCACTTTAAACTGCTTAGTGAGGGGGCCGTGAACAGAAGAAAGGGTGGGGCAGGACCCCATTTGTTCTTATCTAAAACAATGTCATCTCACATCAGACGGTTAGTTAGTCAGCAAAGCAAGGCGTGTTTATGGGTGTGATGCACAATCATAGACTTTCCAAGGGTTGACATGGTATGCTTTCAGACAGGCGGCAAATTTGGGAGAAAACTTATAATTGTCTCACTTGAGACCGTCTGATGGGCTTTCTTCCCTCCACACTAGCTTTCAGTGTCTGTTTGTGTCATTGTGACCAGTGTAGTATGGCATCAGAGAAGCGATTCAACAACAAGCAGAATGAGTGACAGAGCAGCGCACATTCACAGGGTGATCCTCTTGCTGAAGATTAAACTTAAATCTGTGTATGCATGAGAACAGATACAGATTGCAAGCTTCACCTTGATGTCTAACACATCCCTTCAATAGAATATGTAATGTTTCTGTCAGAATTTATTATGTTGCACTCATCTACCAACATTTTGAACACACAAGGACTCCAAAAACATAGAAGTTGAGTAACAAAAGTTATCCAGGGAATAAAAAACCAACACATTAATAGTTCAGTTCCTCATTGTGTCAAACAGAATTGTTAGTTTTATCTATTTCTCTCTTTCATAGTTTGAAATTCCTCCCGTGTAGTGTTTGATACTAAAACAACCTAGAAGAAGAACATATACGTTTTTAATCCCACAAGGGGAAATGTAATTTTACACTCTGTTGTTGAACATGCTACACACACATAGGCTGAAATACACACACATGCACAAACAGGATCCTTATGGACATGCACTGATGGAGAGATGTCATCTGGACCTGGAGCCACTCACAGCAGTCGGCCTTTGAGAACATTAAGAAGATGCTGACCACAGCGCCGGTTCTTTCCTTCTACGATGTTGCTAAACCCACTGCTGTGTCCGCAGATGCCAGTAGCTACGGTCTGGGGGGTGTACTCCTCCAACTCCATGGAGAGGAGTGGAAGCCAGTGGCCTACTGCTCCAGGCGTCTCACCGAAGCCGAAACTCGCTACGCCCAGATCGAGAAAGAGTGTCTGGCTGGCGTATGGGCCTGTGAGAAATTCGACAAGTATCTATGCGGCTTGGATCAGTTCAGGCTTGAGACTGATCACAAACCACTAGTACCGCTTGTCAACAACAGAAGCCTGGACAATGTCCCCTTGAGATGTCAGCGCTTACTGATGAGACTCTTGAGGTACAAACCTGTAGCAGAATATGTGCCAGGAAAAACTCTTGTGGTTGCTGACGCCCTGTCTCGTAGCCCACAAACACACACGAAAGAGGAGACTGACACTCAGGACGATGTGGCGTGCTACGTAGCCACAGTGATACAGGGCATCCCAGCATCTCCAACTAGAATGGAGAGCATCAGAACAGCAACAACAGCCGACAGCCAGCTACAGGCCGTTATCAAACTCATCAGGGCAGGATGGCCAGAATACATTGGTAACGTCCCACCGTATGCCAGGGACTTCATGAAATTGAAAAACGAACTATCAGAAGCTGACGGCTTGGTCACACGAGGAAACAGGATTGTTATTCCGAAGTCATTGAGAGCAGACATTTTGCAGAAAATACACGATGGGCATCAGGGGCTCACAAAGTGCAGAGACAGGGCCAAGACATCGGTTTGGTGGCCAGGGCTCTCTCTAGGACTTAAGAACATCGTAGAGTCATGCCGGACCTGTCAGGAGCTACTATTCACGGTACCTAGAAGTACTACACCTGCCGTCAACGACCAGCGCTCAGGTTATTCAGAGACTGAAAACAACCTTCGCTAGATTTGGGATCCCGGATGAGGTGGTGAGTGACAACGGACCTCAATTCTCCAGTGCTGAATTCCAGGAGTTGGCACGACAGCTAGACTTCAGACACATTACGTCTAGTCCTCACCACCCTCAGGGAAACGGTCATGCAGAACGAGCAGTGCAGACTGCAAAGAGAATCCTCCGGCAGGAAGATCCACTGATAGCCCTCATGTGCTATCGTTCAACTCCCTGTACTACCACGGGAGTCAGTCCAGCAGAACTGCTGATGGGGAGGAAGATCCGAACGACTCTTCCTATGCTCGAGAAAAATCTGCGGCCTAAATGGCCCAACAGACAAACTGTCAAGCAAAAGGACGCTAATGAGAAGACTAAACAAGCCTTCTATTACAACCGCCGTCATGGTGCCAGACGTCTTCCTGCTCTACGGCCGGGAGACAACGTCTACGTCAAGCTTGACCACGAAAAGGCTTGGAAGACGCCAGCAGTTGTCTCAAAAGAATGTGTTACTCCAAGGTCTTACCTCATCAACACACAGGGAGGAGCAGTGCTGCGGCGGAACAGACTTCATCTCCTGGCAGAACCGACTCCTCGACCTGAACAGACTACCCCACTTGCGCACACCGCTGAGAGTGATGGGATGATTTCTCAACCACTGTGTGCCACCATTCCAGAGGATATTGGCCCGAATCCAAGTGAACAGACAACCCCTATACGCACACAAACACCAGGACATGTTTTGACCAGGTCTGGCCGTGTCAGTAAGCCTGCTGCTAGGTTGGACTTGTAGAGAAAAGTGTTTTCTGGGTGTTTCACATTGGACATTGGGGTGAAAAAAAAACAAAAAACACCTATGGCCTTTGGGGGGAAGAAAAGAGAGAGAAAAGAAATGAAACAACCACCTGTTCACTTTAAGAATGCATATTGTGTCATGTTTACTGAACATTTTGTGTTAAAGAGTTATATAGCTTCTTCAATTTTGATAAGAGGAATTGCATCCTGAGTTATTTTGGAAAAGAAAGTAGTCTTTGAGTTATTTGTCACTTACCTGTGTTTACAGGAGATTTAAATTTAACATAATACATAGCTTACTTTCAGTTTGAAAAGAAGACAATTGTAATATTGTTTATTTCTATGGAGCTGTTATAATCTCTGTTCAAGTAAACTTTGCAGTTATTTGAAATAACTAGAAAGGAGGGAGATGTCACATATGCATGTAGATGACAGTATTCTAAGTTAAAGACTGTCACGACAGTGTTATGTTTACGGCAGGAAAACTGCTTTACGTCAGACTGAACATGCTTTAGCATCTTGTGTTGTTACCTCGCTGAGAGGGAGTTGATGTTGAGCGCTTACAATAAACCCGTGTGGTAAAGCAAAGATACTCGCCCTCGATCATTCTACAACTATGATGTTGGATATCTTATACCATGAGAAAAGGCAGATGCCATTTGTAAAATCGAGAATATTTGGGAGAACAATCTAACATTAAGACATTTACGGGCTTTTTGTTCTTTCATGTAAATTGCACATTACAGCAGCAAAATCACAACATGTCAAAGTACTGTCAAATTTCCATTTCTGTTAGGTGCCATCATAAGGTGCCCAGAGGACGATGCAGAGCACTTAAGTTCCATGAAAAAGGGAGATGCACTGCAGCACAAATATTACATTAAAAAGATCCATAAAGCTGACAGGATTCTGCTTCTGTGTGAAACCAAGTCCGTGTGAATCTGTCCTGCAGGCACTGAAGTCTGCCTGAGAATTAGAGGGAGACAGCCTCGAGATCAAGAAGAATTAAAACTGGTACAGGAGGATGTGCGAGTCTCCTGTGATAGGAGGGTACAGGAGACAGTTCAGGGGGATATCAGGATAAAAAAAAAAAATGAAGTGACAAGAGAAAGGGGGAGGAAGAACTCAAGAGTTTGAGTCGAGAAAGTTCCAGAGGCCAGCGGGGGAACTAATGGGGAGGAACTGGTGAGATGGAGAAGGTTTTTAATGAGCGAGAAAGAGAAGAGGGAGAAATAAGGCTGACGTCAAGCAGGAAAGGGGCAAACAGTGAGCGCTCATACATTATAAACATGATATTTAACGTCTAGAAAAGAGATCAAAGAGTCAACTCTTTACGACCGCTCAAATGTGAAGTATTGCATCATAATCACACCATGAGGATTAACAGAAATGATCTCTCTTGCATTATGGGTAAACAATAAACCACCTCAAATTAATCTATGGTTGAAGGAAAAATAAATTCAGAGCTCCCTTTTAACTTTCTCCCTTTCTAATTTCACACTTATTTTCAAATAATCGGCAACAAAAGAGGACAACACTTATTATTTGATGAGAAACATTAGCTTTAGTAAATGTGTTACTCAGTGCTAAGATGAGCTAATCAGCTGCTGGTCGTAGGTTTATATTAACTTCAAAGTGATGTATTTAATGGTGAGAGTCGATCGACTTATTTTAATGTTAACGAGACAAAAATGTGGATTTCAAAATTGTCAAACTGTTACTTTAGATTCAACCGATGCCCAAACCTTGTTACAATGCCCCATCCCGTGCTCATATAGGCCAGTCCATGGTCCCTGCTTTTTACTAGCATACACGAGAGGTGATTAAGCAGGAGTTGTTCACTGCACACGCTGTCGCACTTTCAACAGATGGACCTCCAGTCGCTGAAGTTTAGTGATCATTAAAACTGCTTTAAGAGGAGCACAATAAACTCCTAGACCCCCAATTTGATCATAAATATGATACACTCCTTAAGTCAGGTATTTTATTTTGTCTTGTATTTCAAATTGTATGTATTTTATATTTTAAAATCATGAGAAGACACCGCAGGCTGTACCAACTATTGCGGATAGTTCTGAATGACACTCGATGGAACAAACTGAAACTTCTGTCTGTTCTTGTTAAGTTTTGTATTTTGTTTATTTCAGTGTTTAGATTTCTGAACCTGTTTTATTTTGTCTCTTTCTTTCCTTGTGTTGCTTGTTTCCCTTGTGTGTATGTTTATTGTATTATTTCCAAGTTTAGTCTTAAGTGTTTCCTGTTTTATTTTGTAGTTCTCGTCCCCAGTGTTTCTTGTCTTGTATTACTTCTTACCTTTGTCTGTTTTCCCTCCACTTCGATTGCCTCAGTCAGTTTCACCCGTGCCTGGTCTGTCACTTACCCTCTCTATTTAGTCTCTGTATTCACTCTCTTCTCTTTCAGTTACACATTTGTAAATTCTTGCTTACCACCTCTGCCTTTAGCTGATCAACCTTTTTGAAGCCCTTTTCATTTTGTTGGTACATAAAAGCTAACTGTCAAGTGACCATCGTCCACAGCATGAAGAAAGGAAGTCTGTTAAGTTACAACCTACTATATTTCACGCCAACACAAATTGTTTTCATTAATGGGAGGGTTGGTAATCTAAACTGCTGCACCACAACAAGTATTGCCGCGGTCCTGTGCAATTACGATTTAAGAGACTTTAACAAGATGGCAATCAGCAATGAGCATTTGATTAATGCTGTGCCCTCAGGTCCCGCGTGCTGCAGTGGATGTGGACTGTGGTGAAACTCATTGGGAGGCAACTAACGTAGTCACTAATCACCCCCCAGCTGCAGTGTGTGTGCACGTGTGTGTGTGTGTGAGGGTGTTCACTTGAATGTGGTTTGCAACAAGTAGACATTCCATATTAATTGTATCCCTGGGAAGAAGTGTTTGCTAAGCCGCAGGCCAGTGAACTTAAAGCACAATTAATGTGATCCGCAGTAGCAGGTCCTGGCCCGCATTCCTTTTTCTCTCAATCAGACGGCTGACACTTCATCTGTCCCGTGTCCACTAATCTAATCAGCTGGGTTATTGCTCTTACTCCCTGTTTGGCTCCACTGAGTGATATATTTTTTTTATTCGTGGTTGTGGACAAATCAAGCTCTGAATTGGTCTTGATATGCAGGATGTATGCTGAGGACGTGATACCCAATATATCATGCTAAGTTTATGTGTTGTAAGAGGAGGCTTTGAGCATATAGAGTATAAGGGCATGTGCTTAACAATACAAGATGTATTGGTTTTTAATGCCTCATTGGTTTCAATGCCACTCAGCCACCTCATCGCTTTGAAATTGCAGCTGATGAAAAGGGAGAAATATCATTTGGCTTGAAATAGGCATGCTGCATTTCACAGACAATTAGCTGTGAAGCCACCAAACTGGACTTTCTCCAATCTCACAGCGAGAGTCAAAGAGTCAGACAGATCGTGTTTGGCTCGAACAAATTAAATCCTCTTGTAGCTATGCAACTGTGAAATTAATACTAAAAAGACCCTCTTGAAAAGTCTATTAAAGTGTCCACAGCTATACTTCACAAAGTCCACTCTCCGAGATAAGTGGGTCCATGGGACTTTTGTTTAGCTACCAGTTGCTCTATTTGGTGAACACTTAACAACTCATTGTTTGCTTTTACTGAAGTCAAAATTTGACTTTATCCAATCATTTACCTACAATTTAGATACATGTTTATGTAAATGGAAAATTAACATTTTTGAAAATACCTTAAAATTCCAGCTAATGTCAAACTACCTTCAAGAACGACATGTATTCTGTCCAACATGCTGGATTTAAAGAAAAGGAAAAGTGCAATGATGACCAATAATGACGCTGGAGTCATTAAAAGCCCTTTTTTTTTTTGCATTTGAGACCTGTTGGTTATGACAGCTGGAATTGTTCATGATGGACTATAAGAAGTGGACTTAACCTTTGTGTGATGGCCACAGTAACATGGCTGTGGGAGCTGAACACTTCCCGGTGAAGCCAAAGGCCTGGTTAATGCTGGAGCAAGGTCATTGGAACAAATCAATACATATCAAATGCCCCAGTGTCATGGGGGGGGGGAGAGAACCTTAATATTTGAATTATTTGGTTAGACTAAACCGCTACATTCCCCTTTGTTTGATTATGTCAGGTCTGTTTACGTTACGTTAAGTTCACTCATTATTTGTCATGTTAAGTAGAGTTATATTTACTTGACCAGAGGCCTATTTGATATAATCTTTTTCTCTTTCATTACACATGAACCTCATTAGGTTGTAAACTGGTAATTAAAAGCCTTTAGTTTTACATGTCACCATCTTGATCCCTGGAACCAAAAGTCATATTTTGACGGATTTGGTCGCGTTACCATTCCTCTCTTTTTTGGTTTAGGGGTAACAACTTGTCAATCACAATGCTTAAAAAGATCCTTCTTTACTGCATAAAAAAACCTCTAAATGGGACTTTCAAAATGAACTTCATGTTCTCCTGAAGAAGACTTAAAACTAGTGATTAAGGACAAAATATCTCTCATCATAAATCATCTTCAGAAAACTGTGATATTTAGTAGAGTTTGATACAATCAGAGTTCTTTGGAAACCAGATGAGTCTCTGGCTGGAGTACTTCCACATTCAATTCACTTTTTTATTCTAAACCTGCTGTGACTTCACACACGCAGTGTTACAGGTATTGCTGGGGATTCAGTATTGGATTCACTTTTAAATACAACAATATATGTGGTTTTAATTCAGCAATGTATTATATAAGTTATATTCAGGCCAGTGCTGTGTTGCTGTTTCCTTTCAAAAACAGTAAATACAAATGACTCTGAATCTTTCTGTTGCTCGTATCTGATCTACTGAAAGTTGTTTGCTAACAGAGAGGGAGAGCTAGGGTTCTTTACTGAGCTGTTTTCTGTTCCTCAAACTGACTTAGTTTAGGGTTGATGGAAAAATCATTTCAAATCCAGTAGAGACAAAATCCTCATGGATTTGCATTGTGTTGTCCGGTGAGATATCAGTGTTTCTTTTGTTAATCGTTGAAAGCAGACCACCCCGCCTGCTCCTGCCTGCCGCCTGAAACACCAGGGACTCATTCATGAAAAATTGATCTTTTCTCACTGAGCATTTACCCGGTCTCTAAGTTCAAGCCCTCTGCAATATACAAACACTAAGTCCCGGCCCGGAGGGAGGAAAGCGAGAGCACAGGGAGAAGGAGGAGAGAGACGTGCGCATGCAAAGGTGTTTCAAGGTGAGCCATGAAGTCTGTCTTGCTTTTTCTGAGAACAAAACGCTTTCAGTCATTAATTTTTTCCAAAGGAGGCAAACAGAATAAAGCTAAAAGGGTTTTGCACTAGGGGACAGTCAAGTGGATGAATGTGAGATAAGTTGGTTCCTCAAGCCACTGTGCCAAAATGCAGAGGGAAGAATCCATTGTTGTGATGGGGAATGAGAGATGGATCAACAATAGTGCTGCTCAACAATCGCCTGGGCACCTGCTTGATTGACCCCGAGCTACAGGCCTACACACATACACTGGAAACAATTACACTCCTGCCTGCACTCCCAGCAAATCCCCCCCCACCACACACACACAAGCACACGCACACGCACACACACACACACACTCAAACACACACAGATACACAAACACACAAAGGAAAAGAACCGTCTTGCTTCAAATTGGAACATTTTGTGCTTTTGTCAGGTGAGCAGAGAAAGAGAAATCTGCAGAGATATCAAGATATCAACCTGAAGAAATGCATAATGAATCGTTTGCATCACTCCCAGCTGATGATGTCTTTTTAGCTGCAAGGGATTTCATTCCTAATCCATTTAATACCTCTAAGAGGATATTGTTTCCCTCTGATGAAAATTGTCTTTGGCGAGAAAGTCAGCATTTTAGGAAGTGATGATAGTTTTTTTCAACGCCTGTGTGAAGACTTGGAAAGCAGAGGTTCTACAGATCTAAGTGCTGCATACTGTAAGAGGTTGCTGAACCGTAAATGCTGTTGAACACTGATATTCTGTGAAGTGAAAAGTCTTTAGACTTTAAAAAACGTCTCTACAGTTCCCACTGAGGATTAATATCAAGCCTTGATACATAATAATAAAACAAAAACATACCCAGGATTATTCATTCAAAAAGTGAAAAAAGTGTATTTTCATTGGAGACATTTTAGTTAGTCAGTAGCAAACCTGAGCCAAAGTGCTTAATGTAGGGGAGATTTTTTTGGCAGCCTCTTCACAAGGGCCTGCCAGAGGATGTTAAGGGTTGACCGTCTGAAATCAAAGTTCAAGATGAGACTGGATGAAAGGAATCTGAACTATCTGAACTCACAAACATGGCGAGACAAAGTCAGAAAGTCAGAACAATCACAAGAAAAAAAAAGGGATGATAGAAAACTTAAAATTCTAGGACCTCAGTTCAGGTTAAAGTCAAACACTCCGATGTCAGTGTGCCTCAGGCTGCATTTGGGAGATAAATGATGTTACATTTATTAACTTAAACATTTTCCTCGAAAATTGATTACCCACATTCTGCAGGCTGCAAATCACACAGCCTGTCTGCATTTATTTTCTTTGATGGAAAAACTGGATATGACCCCTCCCCCTACCTTTCTGTGTTTGTTTTGTTTATCTTGGTTTTATTGACAATGAGTCTTGCATTATAAACTGACCATTGCTTTTAAATATTACCTATTTTTTTGTGCAATTTAACAGGATGGAGACATACACCGTTCTGATAGAGAGTGCCTATAGTTAGCATGATAACAATCACTTAGCTAACTGGTCCCTTTCCTGCTCAACATAGTTGGGAGACCCTAGGTTACTGAGGCTGATTATCTGTGCTCTATAGCCAGGCAGGGAGCTGCTAACTAGCAAACTGACGTTGTAATGTTGGGAAAAGCTGACAGTAACTGAATAGTACGTTAATAGCATGAGCTCCACTGTGTCAAGCTAAATTCAGGTATTTTTTTTCTTTAATCAAACATTCAAGAGAATTTCTCAATGCACTCTCGAAACATACGCGTGCATACATTCACGCATGTTGCTTTAGCAGTGCTTGGCATAATCATTCATCGTCCGCTCCTTGGATTTTCCACATTTTACAGTGTTCTGGGTTTCTTTAAGTTATTTTGTACTAATTTCTCACCTGTATGTGTGTCCTTTTTTGCTCAACCAGTATAAATACCCTTCTCTTTTTTTCCCCCTTGTCTGTTATATCTATACATTTTACTGTCTGTAAATGGGTTCAAATTTGAAAAAGCAAGATAGAATATTTTTTTATGTTGACCTCACTTAACACTTCTTTAACTATATTTGAATTATCTATTTATCTATCTATTGTTTTTTGTGGTGCCGTTTTTTATGAAAGACCTGATGAAGTGTTTCTGTGCCTTTACTGCTTTTTCCCTGTTTGTGTGTGAGTGTGTGCATGAATGGGTACAGACGTGTGCTGTGTGCCTGTGTGGGTTTGTAGAGTATACGACTGCATCACCTGATTGTGTGTGTGGGCGTGTGTAAACAAATGTATACAGACATGTGTGAGTGCTGGCATATATTGAGTGTCGTAAAGGCAAGAATAAAAGCAGTGGTCCTGAGAGACTCATAAATTCAGCAGTAAAGCTCTCTGCTCTCACCGCCGAGGTTTTGCGCTTTCCCTCACAGACACCAGCATCACAAAACCTAAAGAAGGCACGTCTGCATCGTCATTTCTTTGTGTATTATGGGAAAACAACCTCAGTGAAATATTGCATCCTCGGATGAAGTTGTCATGTATATCCGAGAGTGTAGCCTAGCTCCGTGGGTTTGAGGAAGAGAGGCTGTTTTCTCTCCTCAATAAGAAATCAATTCTCAATTCTCTCTGCCTCATTTGCTGCTGGCAAACTCCCGCCAAGCCTCCAAATACTATTTAATAATCAAGTATGAAAGCCATGGATAGTAGACTATTATGAGATGCATTTGCAAAAGGGAAAGATAAGCGTATGCTGTAATTGAAATATCATTCACATCTTATGTACTTAAGGAGCATGGCTGTAAAATCTGCTCGTCACACAGAAGCCATATCTCATCTGTGTTCTGTTTTCATGGACAGACAGGAAATCTATCCACTTGTTTAGACGGCGATATAACTAATGTGATCAATCTTTTTACTTAACAAATTAATTTACCCACTGAACAGACTTGCATTCATGACACTTTTAACATGATTGCATTTAGTATTTGAAAAAAAAGGGCTTTATTGACACCCTTAGATGTTCTCAAGAGGTACACAATCTAGATTTATTTTTCAAAGTGTAGAAATAGTGTTTTTTTTACCCCTCCATTTTGTCCAATCACCAACACTTTAACTGGTGGAGAAATATAATTTGTCTTAAAGCAGAACAATGAAAACTTGTGCTTAATTTTTTTTCCATTTAAATTCTTTAAAAATGGACCCCATAGCCAGCAGCTCAAGGAAATGTTTGTTACAAGTTCAAAAATGAGCTATAATATCATGATCCTTACTGACTTAACCACACTTTTTGCAGCAGAAATCAAATGCTTAAAACTTGTTTTGTGCCTCTTTGGTAAAGTCTGACTCATTTGACATTTCATTCTAAAAGTTTAACACAAAAAATGTGGTGAACAAATGAGCGGGTCGCAATTTATATCTAAAACTGCTTGATAAATTACTCAAAAAGAGGAAAACGTCTTATAAATGCATCATCCTGTTTGTCAACTGTTCATGCTGCAGTAAAATAAAGTCCCTTTAACAATATGATTTAAAAAATAAGGATTCAAAGCCACTCTGCAGCTCTCCTTAGTTCTCCAGAACCTTCAAGCCTATTCTGGCTGATTTTTCACAACTGCTCCCGCATGCTGTTTCCAGCTCCAGCAACAAACAAAACTCTGATAAAACCGCCATACACGAAGTGCCTGAAACAGCTGACAGGGTTAGCAGATAGCTTAAAAACACGTTGAAACATTTAGCACCAAACGCAGCATATTTCCCTCAGGAGTTGGTGTGGTGCACCATAGATCTAAAGGTGTGAATATTAAGGTCTCAGTAATTGATCTAGATTACCAGGATTAGTGAAGCCAACTCATCAGACGCGTAAATGACATCAGAAACATGCACCAGCTAGGTCGTCTTCAGTGTGTGGTTGTTGCTCTCTGTTAATCATTACCTCTCACCAATGTGAGTCATGTGGTATCTGAGAGGGAAAGCTATGAATCACCTTAAAACCATTTGCTCATAAAAGACGTAGATTTAGAGAAACAATCCTCATTGGATTTAAAATACGGATCCTATTTAGCTTCTTATCTGGTCCAGGTCACGGTGACAGAAAGAGCAGTAAGCAGAATGAACAGAGGCACAGAATGATCGAAGGACACATCATTTAATATTAACATATGACTGATTTTTAAAACAATGTTTCGAGGAGAGATATTTTTTGCTGAAAGAAAAAAAACAAAAACGGATGCAGTTTTATTATCAAGTCATGTTGAGGTTGAATACAGGGACCTACAAAACCTGCATATTCTACACAAAACGTATGATTTCATGAATATATTTACTCTGAATATTGTCAAGTTCATTCACTGCAAAACACTCCAGAACTAAGTGTCACATTGGCATCGGCCCCAGCTGGTCAGAAGTCAGGTCCTGCACAGACTGCCCCCGCAGTGCTCGACCATCTGCTGTCAGTCCGAAACATCATGCGGTTGGTTGAGTTTGTGTGTGTGTGTGTGTGTGAAAAAGCAACTTAATTTCCCTCATTCATTTTTTATTTTCCTCTCAGTGCTCACACTCCCTCATCAAACTGATCAGTGAATCATTGGGAGCCTTGTTGAGCTTGTTAGATGATAGTTACACCTTTCATGACCGATCAGCTGCCATCTAAATCCTCATATTACCACTGCTGCCATTGTTGCTCTTTTAGCTTGTACTCCGCTAGTTTCCAGAGTTTCCCAGAGAAGGCTGCAGCAAGAACGGCTTCATTTGTACAAGATTTATACACCGGGTTATTCAAGGTGCTTTACATAAGGCAAGAAGGTACTGTTTTTATACAGAAAATAATGTCAGACTTGGAAACAGATCTGAAAGAAGCAAAAGAACAAAGAGTCAAAGGTGCATGCACAGATTTGTTGTGGGTGACACGTGCATGTTTCTAACTTGGTAACCCACGCATTGCAGGAGGTTACAGCAGGTTGAAATGTTTTTTTTGTTTTGTTTTCTCTCTGTTTTGGCATTTAAACCTCCACACCTCAAACAAAGGAGGGAATATCACAAATTACATCCTCAGGACCACAGACATCCAGGGGAGACAACAGCCCCAGGTCCACAAAGTCTCTGTTTTATTTTTTATTTTTCTGCATACAAATTAGAGAGACTGAGAATTTGCAGCACTAAAGCATAATATGCACTGGATGCGGATTTTGCAGTATTATTTGATGTTGCTGCATTCAATTTCCTTTTTTCCCCCATATTCACACTTGCACTATTTTCCTCTGATATCTTGCTCAGGATTGGAGTCTTTGGGTTTTTCTAACACTAATTTGTGTCTAGTGTGTCTACAAACCCCCCAATTATGAAACAAGTCTGTCTTCTGCCTCTTTTGCCTGCTCCACTTTTCAGAACATGTGTGCTCTAACAGGCCATTTGGAGAGCAGTAACCCCTCCCTCAGGTGGGGGACACTCCCAGAGCTTGCTGCCCTCTGAGTCTGCCTTCTCACTGCAAACAATAGCCTGAGCCACCCAAGCCCTGCCAGAGGGGTTTGGTCAGACACAGATCACTTACATTTAAAGCTATAGACACAGTAACAGCCTGTTCTGAGCAGGGCTGAAATAGAGAGGTTTATAATCAAATACAGGATCAGAATGGATTTCTGGTAAGAAACTTCACAGACATGTTTTGGGGAGCTCTGAGACTTATTTAAACTGGTTGAAAAGGAGAATAATATGTGACCTTTAAGGTTGCATTTCAGTGTTATAGGTTTGTAAGTTGAACATATTGTTACTATTTAACCTCTATCAATTAACAAAGAACTAAAAGATAACACAGAGTGAAATTCAAGAGGCATCTAGCAATAGTTCAAGGTTAAACTATTTGATAACCATTTAGCTTTTAAACAACAGTTAATATAACCATGTAGCCCCACCCAAGCTTACATTGGAAACATAAATCATGCCTTACAAATCATTTAAATAGTAGTTTGATTCTGTGTTTAAAGTTTAATTTATATTTCTGTGTAATCCACGGTGACATCACTATTTCCTGTTTAACACCCGAAAAAATCAGTTTAGCTTTTGAAAGAAATGAGCTTTAAACTTGTAAAACAGCATTGTTCAATTTAAAAAGCATAATGACTGAGGTATTAAAACATCTTTGTACCTGTTTAGTTATATGCCTTGATTACCATACATTGTTCTATGTTGTTCTTACTTTGTATACAGTTAATGACGATATTCATAACAATTGAAAACTGCTCGGTGGGTGGAGAGGGACTTTGAAAAGGCATTTCAATTTGGAAGATATAGTTTTTGAAACAGCAAATTTGACCATATTCTATTGTATTCGTTGCATTCATGGATATTTGCTTCTATAGCCTCAGGTGCTGTGGTAAGACTAGTAGCTCAACATGGCTTATGTTAATAACCTATGTTTGCAATCAGGCCTATATCTGTATGATTGACACAAGTGAGTTAGTTTGCTGACTTTATGACTCTACACTTCTACTTTGTCGCTTTTAATATAACCCTACAACTACCACATATGCTGCTGTTTAGCAGAACTTTCCTAAAAGATCCACACAATGATCTTATCTGTGTCTGGACAGAGTTCAGTGCTGAACTAGAGCCCTGGCAGTGGCCTCGAACACATCCATGAAGAGTCTGAATACATTTTAAAATATTGGAATACATGAAGGAATAAATAAACCTCTAAACACTGGGGCGCTCAGGAAAGTCTGTCCACTTTTGCCTTGGGGCCAGCCCTGTATGTACAGTAAATTGATGCAAATTAAAGAACTAAAGAGGAAGCTCCAAACTAGTAAACATGAGTTTAAATAGTGTAACTAGTGGGGCGAGGGAACGTGTAACTCTTCTGGACTGTGGAAAAGGAAGAGGAACTGTTAGAGTTGTGTAGAGAGCAAGAATACCACTTTGACGTGTCAAAATAAATCACTGTGGATATCCCTTGTCGTCATCGGGGATACTGGGGATCACAAGGGATGAAATCTCCGGTGACACCCCTGGTTCTATAACCAGGGATATGAACTCAATCATTCTTTTCTGGATTTCGAGGTTCCGCTGTAATCTCTGTTCACCTTTTTTCCTTCTCAAGTCCAAGGTGGTACAAAGAGGCATTCTCGCCCTTTACACAATTGAACTAGAATCTTTCTCATTTTAGTTTTATGCCTAGAAGTTTTATTTAATGCTAGTAAAGCATAATAACTAAATACAGTTTTGGGCTAAACAAATGTGCAAAAATGAGTCTGACACAAAACGGGACAAAAAAGCCAAAAATAAAAAAGAGAATTTAATTAAGGGAAAACACAATCACAAAATTCTCTTCCAACTGCTGTTTGCTGTCCGATTAAGTAAAAAGGTATTCATAAAGGTATTAGGTATACTTAGATCTTGTACATTTTAAAGAGTCTTGAAAAATAGATAACCAGAAAGATATAAATTTGGCTCCAACTTAATAATTAAAATTGTGGAAATTCCAACTTTCTGTCCTCTATTACTAAACCAAATCTGATTTAATTATAAACCAAGGTTGGCATAGTCATACTATTACCCCAAATGAACTAGATACAGTATATTTTTGGCATTATCTAGTGTAAGTGAAAACTTTGAATGTGAGAACAGACAGTCTTGATGGACATTTGTGGTGTAAAGAAGGAGAGGTGGGAGGAGATTCTTGATGTTAAGTGTGAAAGAGCCAAAGAGTGACACTTGAATGTTTGCCCCTTGTGTCTCCTCTCAGCTCCTTTTCTAAATCAATCATGCCCACAGCAGCTTGTTATGACTCTGTATGTCAATATGCCTCATCAATATCACTCTCTCCAGACAGATAAGTAATGAACAGGGCCATAAATGGGTGTTTCCTGGGTACAAGTCTGAAATACATCTGCACAAGCCCTCGTCAGCTCTCTGCAGCAACTTTTACAGCAGTTTTTGAAATTTCCATGGCAGCTAGTGTCCTTCTTCTGACTTTGCTTTGATTACCAAGTTTATCACTGTAAAAAGTTCACTCAACTCTCACTTGCACAAATTTGAATAGAAATGCTCTTCAGAAAAAAAAAAGATAACATGTGCCACCTCTGACTCAAAGTAGAGTGACTATTCTCATGCAGTTCAGTTTGCATTGTATTTGTAATAACCCAAAAATACAAGGTATGATGAGCTATATAAATCCATCTAAAAATATTTTGTTTCATTACAGATGGAGTTTAAACAATGCTGTCCTACAGAGCTGGCAAATTGGTTCCCCAGATACTTCTTCTTTGAAGAGACTAAAATCCAACAAGTCCTAGTAGCTCATTTTTAGGTCAGACATGCTCTACAGCAAAACACAGCAAAATACGTATCCTGAAAACAATGTCAAATGCAGCACTGAGGCTTGTTTACGCGGTTGTTTGAATTGTTAAAAGGCGAATGGTTGGGCTATTGTCACTGTATTAGCTTTGATGATGAAGCAAGAAATACTGTACGTCTCCGCCTGTGCCTTGTTGGCAGAACAAATGGTTGGTGTTTAGGGATGGGTAAGAGAAGAGAAACAGCTGCTTCATTATTCACTCTGACAGAGAGAGACAGAAATAGAGAATCAAAGACAGAGAGTGAAAACAGAGGAGAGGACAGAGAGTGGTTTAGCCTTGGAAGTGTTTCCATGTAATGTCATAACATATTGTCTTCACAGTGCTCAAATCCCATTACAAAATGTGATATGGTACATGTTAACAGAGGGACACTTTCCAGTCAACAAGTTTAGGACCCCCAATGGAAAAGGTTAAATCAAGACTCAGCAGGGTGGATTTCAGTCCAAGCAGTACTGTGCTTTTCATAGGACAACAGCTGTTTAATGGATTCAACTCTGATGTCAACACAAGGACTGCTACACATCTGGAACCATTAAAACTGCTATAAAAATTTGTTTGCTTCATTGTGTCTATGTTTTGTCATCTAAATGGCGTTTGGGTCTTAACTATTACTTTCTAAAAGAAGTGGACATAGTTTTAATTATTCTCCAGTATAACTTCATTCTCCATCCATCCCTCCATTTTCTTCTGCTTATCCGAGGTTGGGTTGCTGTGTCAGAAAGCGCAGTAGGTCAACCCAGACCTCCCTCTCCCCAACAACGTTTTCCAGCTCCTCCTGGGGGATTCCGGGGCGTTCCCAGGCCAGACGGGATGTATCATCCCTCCAGCGAACTCTGGGTCTACCCCGGGGTCTCCTCCCAGTTGGAAAACCTCCAAAGGGAGGCGTCAAGGAGGCATCCTAATCAGATGCCCGAACCTCCTCAACTGGCTCCTTTCAGTGCGAAGGAGTAGCAGCTCTACTCCGAGCTCCCCCCGAATGTCTGAGCTTTTCACCCTATCTCTAAGGCTGAGACTAGCCAACCCAAGGAGGAAACTCATTGCGGTCGCTTGTATCTGCAATCTTGTTCTTTCGGTCACTACCCAATAGCTCATAACCATAGGTGAGGGTTGAAACAAAGATAGACCGGTAAATCAAGAGCTTTGCCTTCAGGCTCAGCTCCCTCTTCACCACAACGTTCCAATATAACTTGTTTCGTATTTTTGTAAATCATTGTCCCAGTCAGGGTAAAATCAATGAACTGGCTATAATTAAGGGTTAGCTACCTGTGTTTGACAAGTTGCTATCAACCAGGATAGATGTGAAGTAATGCGTATCCACCCTGTCATCTTAATATGATCAGATAGGGTTCAACCTAGATGAGAGGGTGATGTTTAAAAAGCCAAATTTAAAGCTTAAAAACAATATTCCAAAAACTGTCTGGTGACGTCACCATTGCTACTTCACCTCCATCTCCGTCTCTGTATACACAGCCCCACAGTCCACATACAATAGGGTGCTGAAAATGTAACTGTAAATCTGGAGGGACAATAGTTGGTTGTGGTTCGTTTTATATAAGAATGGTTTGTGCAACACTTAAGGGGTCTCTATTTTTAGACTCAGGCCTTCAACCCCTGTAAAGGTCAGCACTGTCAAACAATGTGCAACAAAAAGTATCTGTCAGAAGTTACCAAAGCTGAATTCAATGTGAGAGCTATGCTCAAATGTCTTTTTTTCACATATCCACAGACGATCCTGTGAGACTGAAGTGCTTTCAGAAAAGATGGACATTTTATACAATAATAGCATGTTTCAACAAACCCCTATGCTGCTGAAACTTTGCCTTTACTTCTTCGCTGCAGCCAAACCTGCAAGGGTTCAGTGACATTTCCTTACTGCTGAGAACACTGTTTACGCATGCAGACCATGATTAACTATCAGTGTTAATATTTGGGGAACCGTTGACTGATGTGGCGCTTTGTCTCCAAAACCTATTTGTCTTTGACTCATATTTTGTCAACACTGTTGAGTTTTATGACTTCATTTACATATTTATGCCTCTTGAATTAATCCTCAATGTGTGCATGTGTACAAAGCATGCATCACGATCGTGTTTCTCTCTCACTCCGAAGCACTTGGCTTCCAAAACAATTTGCCCTGCATATATTTTATCTCATCCTGTCTCCGCTTGTATATTTAGCTCGGAAAGTTTTATCACCCTCCACCAGCAGATGACTGTGGTCATTTGTACAATATTTCACATTTCAAATCAGCAAGGCACACATCCTGGAATGACAGCCCCGGTTTGTGTGCTCCTCAATCACTGCAGAATGAGCACACAAAAATAATCACATTAGCATAGTAATCTGACAGAGAAGTAGTGGTAATGACTTATTTGTCTTGAATTACAAACAACTGAACAGTTTTTTTTTTATCATGCATACACATTATGACATTTATAAGGCCTGAAAACAGTCACTAGCAATTCATTTGTCAGCTCTGCGTGAGAAATTCTATTCAATAACCTCATAATAATACTTGTTTTCCAGTAATGTATAAAAAAATGTGGCTTTGCAGCGGATTTACGAGCAGTTGGTTTGGAGTTTAATAGGTATTTGTCTGCACAATGCTGAGATTGTTGTATTTATGGTTTGGGGCATTATTGACATCTAAATTAAACCCTTGTGTCAATATTAAATGTAAGTCAGTGCCAGTCCCTCTTGGCAATTAAATGTTGTCTTTTAATTTACTTAGGAAAGAGAAGAGGCTGTTAAGTGTCTTGCTCCATATTGAACAAGCTAATCATCTGATCTTAAGTCACTACCCGACAGGACACCCCACTAGAGGGAGTATTTACCTCTTTCTCCTCTCAGCTATTCTCCCCCCCCTCACACTCCTCCACATTCCCTGCAGGTCAACAAAAAGAGGTTATTTTCTTTTGAATTTGAAAAGCTGGAGATAACAAAGAAACAGATGAAGCTATTTGATACAACATCTTGCTATCATGGCTGCATTAAAAGGATTCGCTGACAACCTCGACATCATTTCATGTCTAATCTAGCTGCCGCGGAGTGAACAATGAAGCTGCTGCTGTTATGACAGTGGCTCCTGGTATCTGCAGTGATCAGACCAATAAGATTGATTCAGCTGATTAGCTCGAGTGTTTCTGTTGCTCGGCTGCTGCAGGTCATTTCAGTGAGCAGCAAACCACCTGAAAACTGTCAGTTTTAACAAAGGGACTGAAACAGATGGTTTTATGCTTCATGTACACAAGAAGGGCAGAATAGAAAGAGTTGTTATAGTAGTGGTGGAGAAAAAACAAAAGATGCAGCGTAATACCCTGATATGTTGTATACCTCTTTACAGAATGTTTCTATGTGGCGTAGCAATCCTGAATGTAACAATTGTAAATTATAAAGGTATCATGCCATAGTCTGGGGGAAAACTTCCTTCTGATTTTCTACAGGGTGTATATTTATTGATGACAGGGACACTTTCTGAGTAGTTGTGATAAAACTGTTTGGTAAAAGTCTCCCATTGCAATTTATGAAATATTCATTAAATTACAACAATAAGGATTTTTTTTTTATTTAACTTGTTTTGAGAACAGCTCAAGACAGAGAAACTGAGGGGGGGGAGAACATTTTGCCATGTTCAACATGAAAGATACTCAAGCTGCACAGTTACACTGCCCCTCTGACCTGACTGATGCTCGCGACCACATAAGTTTAGTGCCCGACAGGTGCTATCACGCTGCAAGGGTTCAAATATATATTAGATATATTATTAAAAATTTGTTTTGGGCTATTATGCCTTTATTTTAGAGGGCAGTTGGTAGAGTAGAAAATCAGGGAAAGAGAGAGTGGGGAAAGGAGCCACAGGTCCGACTTGAATCCGGGCTGCCAGCTTGGAGGAAACCTAACCACTAGGCCATCAGTGCCCCTCAAATCATTGGCTAAAAATTCAGTATATATGTTCAAAAGCACATGAATTATGTTGATGTATTTGCAGCGCATTTCTGTTGTTGCTGGTCAGCTGGTCCTGCCTTCGTTTCACCGATACGTGACTATTTAAACATGAGGGGGAAATGTATTGTATTTATGTCACTTATGTATCCAAATCTCAACCAGCGATGGGCTTTGCTCATCCCAATGTTGTTCAAATGATCCCATAATATAAACTGAAACTGATACGCCACAAACCACAGACCTACAGCGCCACACAGTGGTCAGAAGACAACAACTTCAGGGCTCATTTGCATGCACGGATTGGGAATTTTTTACTGGCAGTTTGAATGAGAGAGTTTATATACACTTCTGTATCACAACAACCATACCTGTGAAAACTTTCAGGAAATATCAAAACTCAAAACCAAACCCCACATCAGACACAGCCTCAATGAAAAATGCAAGGCCTTTCAGCGTCAGGATTGCGTTTCTGTCCGGACCACAAGCTGACTAATAAAAAATGACATTAATAAAGCAAAACTCAAATACAAGGAAAAAATGGAGCAGGAATTCGGCAGCATGAACACTAAACAAGCATTTCAGAAAGTCTGAACACTCATGGGCTGTCATTCAAAAAACATTCTCTCCTAAATAACTCGCCCCTTTCCATCTTTGCTGAGGATCTAAACAAATTCTATGGACATTTTGACACCATCGACACAGCACAGGCGTGTAAGGGACTCCTAAGAGACATTCAAATGCAGGAGACAATACCAGCAGCACACTTTTCTGTGGTAAACAGTCAGCATAGACGGTGTAAAGGACTGCCACAGTAACCCTATTACGGAAGATCTCAACCATCGTACAGGTCCCTAAGAATCCCTGCCTCTCAGAACTAAATCCTTCCAGCTGTCAGATCACATCTGGACCCCTACCAGTTTGCCTACCAGTCAAGGAGGGGGACTCAGGATACTGTGGCATGCCTTCTTCACTCCATCCTTTAGCGTTTTTGAACCTCCACGCAACTTCAACCGGATCCTGTTCATGGACTTCAGTTCCACCATTAACATCATACATTGACACCAAATGAACAGGAAACATATCCAACTCAACATCCCACCACTTCTCATCCACTGGGTTTACAGCTTTCTCACCATCAGACCACAAGCCGTCAGAGTGGGCTTCGTAACATCTTCCACCATCACCACCAACACTGGAGCTCCCCAGAGCTGGGTGCTCAGCCCCTTCCTGTACACACTTTACACCAATGACCGCACAAGCCCCGCAACAGTTACCACATACTTTAAATACAAATACAAATTTTGTTTCTCTTTTGAGGTGAAAAAGCGGCTTGTCACTGCAACTTTTTTTAATCCGTTTTAGATTATGGAGACCTGATGTATATGAATGCCTCAGCTAAATGTCTAAGTAAGATTGACGCTGTTTATCATGCTTCTCTGAGGTTTATTACTAACTGTGGAGCCCTGACCCATCATTGTGAACTGTACTCTTGAGTGGGATGGCCTTCTTTGTCCACCAGGAGGCTGGGACACTAGTGCACTTTTATTTACAAGGCCATGCTTGGGCTACTGCCCTCCTACATCTGACACCTAATCACATGGAGAAGTGTTGACTCTTACAGTTTGCGTTCAAATGATCAGTTGTTGCTGTCTGCTACATTTGCCCGCACAGAACTGGGAAAAAGGGCTTTCTGTACTTTGCTCCTTCTACATGGAACATGCTGCAAAAAGACTGGAAAATAACTGTGATAAAAGTGATTTCTTTAAATGCATACTTCATACTCGGACGACACAGCCATAGTTGCACTTCTAAATGACAACAACCCAGTTACAGATTATCGGCACACCATGTCTCACTTAACACAGTGGTGTACAGACAACTATCTCCAACTGAATGTCACCAAAACAAAAGAAATGGTCGTCACTAACTCTGGTTCAAATAAGGTCCATAGCCCCACATACATTAACAATGAAACTGTTGAACTGGTCAACTCCTTTAAATATGTTGGACTCACCCTGGACCATAAACTCAGCTTTGACCAACAAACCTGACATCCATAAATGCTGCCAGCACTTCCAGTCATACGCAAACTTAGAGCCCTGTCTGTTTCACCTTACCTTTCAACCTTGTTTCTTCACCATGCTAACATTTGTGAACAGAAATACACTTTTCCGTATAACAAATATTGCTTCAAAAATCATTTGGCTGTCCACCTAAAACCTTTCAGATCTCAACTACAAAGCTTTGACACACAGGTCACTCACCATAACCTTTAACCCCACTCATCCACTCAGTCACCTCAACTCTTTTCTACCTACCAGGTCAGAGAGTCAGGTCCCTGACTTGGAAAAGAACACCTTTCAAAAAGAGCTTTGTCCATTCAGCTATTGGAGCTCTTATAAAACTTTCACATTGACTTTTGTAAAGGCTGTTATGTTCACTGTTATGTGTTACTGATAAGTGCTTAATGTACAGTATATATTTATCTATGTACAAACTGTGTAAGCTGTGCTGATACATTTTCCCCTGGACAATACTGTATTGTATTGTTGCTTTAATGTAGGACTAAGATTTAAGATTTAATGGGCACTACTGTAGAAGAGATATCATAATACCAAGTTGTATCTAAGATCTACTCTTACTTGGTTCATGAACGTTACCATTGTATTAGCAGGATAAATCCATTCTCCATGTAACTAATTCAATATAAAACATTTAGCTATTACAATGAAAAAACACTGTTTTTTCATCAGTCAAGGAGATGGTGTGGTGTTCTTCTTTGGTGAGGTCAGACACAAAGGAGGCACTGATTGTTTACTTGATTTTAAGTTGCATAATTCAAAATACCTGATTTAGAAGCTGCTCACAGCTCGGTGTGTATTGTGTTTTGATTTTGTGGTTTGAGTATAGTTATTTTATTTATTTTTTCATTCATCTATTTCTCTTTTTATGCAATCTTCTGCTGCTGTGGACTTTGACCAACGTTTCAGCTCTAAAAGATGTCTATAATAACCTGATGTTTCACATCTTGACACAGAAAAGAAATATTTGAATAGGCTCATTGTACAGTTTGTCTCTCGCTTGAACTTATTTCTGACTGAGTTTTGTTCAGAAAACAATCACACAGCGTGTTATGAGATGAGAGCTTTTCAGAACAGGCTCAGAAAAATATGATCACTGTGAGGAGGTCACTTGACAGTGACTTTAATGATACAAATTGTCAGGCAGCTGAAATGAGTCAGTGCTGTGTAGAGAGTCTGTTCCACAGCAAAAGTGGCTTTCTCTTTGCATTCTGTCACATTTTTTAGACCTATTTGCTAAAATAAATATAATATTTATACTATATATCTGATTTAAGATTGACTGAAGTACTGAGAAAGGTTAAACATGAATAGACTGAGGTAAATAGTAGCTCATTTCAGCTATAGAGGAAGTGTATAAGTTTGTCAAGTAGTAAGAAATACAACCACACTACATATCATGCAGTCATTTCTAAAACTAATTTCAGCATTCTGCGGTATTATAATAGCATTGGGTCCTTCATCATGTTGTTTGATATTCTTCACTAATGTATCAGAGCAACCTGGACATACAAAAGTGGCAAAACTTTTTCTGTGTCCTACAAAAGTCCAGCTCTTGTACCCTGTCTTCAATTATGATGTGTCATACAATCGCACAACACAGCCTTTACTTAAAGAGGACATATTGTCCCCCTTTTCCACCTTTTCAAACAGTCCCCTGTGGTCTAAATGAAACATCTGTGCTGTGCTTTGGTCAAAATATAACATGAATCAAGCACCAGAGGAGGTTTTTGACCCTGTATAAACCAGCTCTCTCAGAACGCTCCGTTTTGGTGTGTATGTCTCTTTAAATGCAATGAGCCAAACTGAGTTTTCCTGATAGACATCACTCCTCTGTAGCGAGAATAAAAATGGCAGACCTGCGCAAAAGTTTTGCTCTAGGCTGGGGGTGAAGTTCATAGGTGGAGAAACCAGCAGAGGGGAGGGTATTTTTTTTTACCAGAAAAGAAAATTGAGAACATTTGAAACGAAGCATTTTTCTCTGTGTTGTAAGACTTATGCAGACCACAAACAACTATGGGTTTATTTCACATTTTGTGGGTCGGTAGACACTCAGGTTGTCACGATAGTGGAAAAAAACAGGAACTGGACCCAATCGCAGATATAATGAAAACTATTTAATTTTACAAAAGGGTAAACAAAAACTTACTTTCAAAAAGTTCAACAAAAGCCACAAAGATCAAAACAAAGAGAGCACGAGGAATTACGAAGACAACTGACGAGAGCAACATACGACACCGACATTTAACAATGAACTAGCAACACGAGGGAAGGAACGCAGAGACTAAATAGACAGGGGTAATCAAACACAGGTGAGACTAACAAGACACAGGTGAGGACAATCAAGACAGGAGGGAAACACACAGAGGCAGGAGTAACATACAAGAAACACTGAGGAGACTACAAACTAAATCATGAAACACTGAAGACACAGAACTCAAGAATATAACTAGAACATAAAGAAACACTAGGATACAAAGTTACAAAATATTAAACTAGAAAACACACAAGGGAAACACCAAGATCAGAAATTACTAAATAAGATAGGTAACACTATAAGACCAAACTAGGAAACATCAAGATAAGACACAAGGGGAACCAGAACTACTAAAACAAGAAATAAACAGCTTAACTCTGAAAATATACAACTAAACAAGACCAAATCATGACACAGGTTACCCAAGTATATGTTCAAAAACACTGTAAAAGTGGATTTTCATAATATGTCCCCTTTAAGGGTTTTTTCCGAGCTTATACCAGCATCTCCAGTGGCTAATACACTTACTATTGACATATACCTCATACAACCCCACTTAAAATAATCTTTCTATCCCTTTGAGTCCATTTAACTCATGAGTCCATGACAAATTCTAGAACGTTCTAAAAAAACAGTAAGGTCGTGACATTTTCTGTGGGAAAAGTGCGTGTGTCGGGTGGGTTCTTGCAACTGAAATACTTGGAAAGGTTTAGTTGAGGGAAGGCGGGGGGGCCTTGGCAAAGTAGTCCTCGAGGAGTCTTCAGTAATGGTGACTGTCTCTGGTTTAATATTACAGCATGGATAAAAGATGTTTTAACAATACAAACAACAACAGTAGAAAACATAAGGCAGACAACTGAGGCGAGTAGTAAAGATTATGATGCAGAGAATTCACTCATTTTATTCTCTTATTTGATCTTGTATCTTATCATATCATTCATATTTTTTACAACAGCTTTGTCTATCAGCTTGTAAGTATATGAAGCACTATGAACTGCAAACACACTCCATCATCACATATGAATAACTATTTATTTATGATGAGCACAATCACTCAATTGTTTGGCTGTAAGCATCATTAATGTCATCGAAACAGTAGAAATAATGCTTCATGTAGGCAGTTAGGTCTGAACTTTGCACTCCTCTGATATGTTCCATCTAAAAGTACAGATTCAAATACGGCATGAATTATTGGTTGTCTAAGCTACTGGTCTTGAATGGCTCAGAGGTGCATCTCTCTAAATATAGTTGCTGCAAGAAATTGTAGCTTGTAATAGAATATTAACAATAAAGGGATAACAGGAGAAGCAATGGAGCTCCTTTTCTTAATACTCAGAGAATTTGAACAGCTCTTATCATGGCTGACACTCAACACTTCCGGGTCGTTTGACTCAGCGGGGAATCCTCATAAACAAAAAGTACCATTTGACGGCTGCTTCTGTGTTCTCCTTCTCCTCTGCAAGTCTGTCTTGTTTCCCTCTGACAGTGTTCCAGCATTTCTTCGTGTTTAGTAAGCTTTTGATCTGAAATTGTTTTGTTGTTGGTCTTTGCCTTTTGCCTTGATACCTCTGCCTGTGATTTAGGGATTTTCTCCAACTTTTCTGAGTAAACAGAATAAACTTTTTCTCCCGTCTTACAGCTTTTGCTTTTGGGTCCTTTTCTTGGTTCAGTGTAATACATGGGAGCTCAAGTAGGTGTATTTTAAAATAGTTTTAAAAACAATACAAATGTATGTTTCAAACAGAGCAAATGTGTGTATTTAAACGTGTTTTGAGTGATATTTAGCAGTATGTTTTATTGATGAGTATGGCAGATAATTGTTATTACAAAGTATATCAATCATGATGAGACTTTGTCTCCAAATTAAATTCACAATAAAAGAAAAAAACATTGATGTTTCTGAGTATATAAAGAAAATCGGAATTATTCTCAATTAAAGCCTGGTATTCACTGAGGCAAATGTCCATCACTGCAGTGTTCGTGACCTTGTGTTAATGTTAGTGCGTCATACACTCTGAAGTCATACACGAGCCGAAGATTGAAACAATTAAAGTGAAGAAGTGATTAAAATGTACTAAAAGCACCAACCATTCACACAGCAACTATAATTGTCTTTGGCATGGACACATTACCGTGATGTTTTCCTCGCAGTATGTGAATCAATTGTGTTCATCATTCCTGACATTTCTTTTCACAGCAGGTTTTTACAGTCATTTAGCCAGCGTCTCTGATTCAATGTCTTTGTTGAGTGTATTTAAAAAAATCAGGCTCTGAAATGTAAAATAAAAAATAGTCTGAAGGACGTCTACATGCTGATTCTGTGCAAGATACTTACTGAACCGGAAAAAACATTAAGGGCCCATTGTGCAACCAGTGCAAACTGTTTTGGCGTGCAGCTCAAGTGTCACCTGACCCAGTTGTCGTTTTCATGCTTTGTGCCCAATGTGTAAATTAACTTTGACTACATTAGCGCCCTTAGGTATTTTGTTCTTCAAAGGAGATGTAGTCAGATACACAGGTGGTGGGTCCCTATCTTAAGGAACAGGAAGTGACCATGCCTTAGACCGCCTAAAACCCAGTTAAAAGTCTCAACTATGGCACAGTTTTGTTCTATATGGAGGGTGCATCAGAATGATGGGCATTAAAAGACGAGTTCACAACCTCCACTGTGCTTGCTACACACACTCACGCACGCACGCACGCACGCACGCACGCACACGCACACACACACACACACACACACACACACACAGACAGATGGATGCATAACAACTCTTCTACTCCTCTGTTAAGATACATTTAGATTTACTTCTTCAATATAGAGGGCTGGGAGATGGCATACTTTATATACCCCTATCTTCTTTCGTCTCTATTTTCCTTTTCTGAATGTTGTTGATTTCAGAATACAAGCAAACACTAACCCCCACTCTGAGATGCATGCTTAAGGAGATTCCTACCCAAGCAGGAAAAACTCCAGCGGAGACCAACACTAAGCTCTCCAGCATGCACTCTCCACATGCATGTCCATTACGCATGCAGTAGATAACATGTGATCCGGCTGCAAAAATAAGTAAATAAAGATCAACAGCCTTTCTGATCACCTTTCAGTGATGGTTAGCACAATGTACGCCTGTTAACTTTGAATCCAGCCAGGTTGTGTCAGCTTGTCTGGAGATTTTAATAATTCATGAAGTTACGCTGCTGTGCCATGTGCCTAAATGCAGTGTGGATAGGTACTGATCATTTCTAAGATCAATCAGATCATCAACACATCATGCAGTGGAACTGTGTGTGTTTTGAGTGTTCAGGGACATTTGAAGGGGACAAGTTAGATGCGCTGTTCAGAGCAGTCTATTTAAAGATAAAAACTGAAATCTGCCGTGTAAATGGCAACGTGCCTCCATTTTAAGCTTATAGATATATATATCATAATTAGGCTAAATGCATAGAAAATAACTGCATAGAAATGATCTTGTTGCTGATGATCTCTTTTGCTTTTGTACACCTTGTAGGTATTCGTATTAGAGTTGTTGTGATACCATTTTTTAAAAACTACAATACTAGTAAAAATCAAACGATATCGATACCTGTTTTTTTTTCTTTATATCGATTGACCACGCCCTGCTCTTTCTCTGTCTTTTGCTTGCTGCAGCTGTGAGTGTAAAATACGACTTTTTTTTCTTTCATAACCTTGGTTCTTTCCGGTACTATCAGACATAAAAATAACATATCATAACATTTTAAAGCATGTGGTATTGGAAAGTGTTCAAGCATCGCAAATGTTTACAGCCTTAACTAGTATGACATTAAGTCGGTTTCATAACCAACTCAAAACTCCTTACAGGAGATTTAAGCTGCTTCAATGCGTATACCAATGAGATGGGAGATTTCCTGCTGCTCTGAATCTGCCCTGATGTTATCAGCCATTTTGGCTGGTTTTGTTTTATCAATGTTGCTACAATTGTCTCTGTTGTTTGCAGACTTCAAGTCTGAGGAAAAGCATGTTGGCTCGAAACGTCGCTTAACAAATCCTTCAAACGGGTGCTTCTTGGTGTGCGGATCTTGCTTTTGCTTTCCTAAACCTATTTGTGTTTTTTTGGATCCAGCACCCACTGAGGGATGTGCGTGTCTTTTGGGATTTTTCATTTAGACTTCACATTCACCACACACTTCTACTCCATGGTTGAGTTTCACTTTCTTGTCCCTCTCTTGCAGCAAGTTCTCATAGACTTGCTGTCTTGAAAAGCTAGATACACTTTATGAATTCTAATTTGATCTGCTAATTGGAAGGAAGCCTAATTGTATACATAGCTACACATTCTGCCTGGTTGAAATAAACACTGACGTATTTTTTCCATCCTTGCTGGAAGAGGGCTTTGTTCATAAATAAATGCGTGTCTTATGGACGCCTGTCAAAAAATAAAGGCAGCAAGAGTTCAGAGATTTGAAACAAATTAAAGTCCACCTCTGAGATCCAGTGGGGTATATTGAAACAATTTATAAAATTTCAAAACAAGATGTCACAAAAAAACAAGCCTTACAGTTGTAAATCAAACATAACTGCAAAAATACCCTGAAACTCATGAACCAACCCACCCTGTTCAGCTCAATCGAACGGCTGCCTGCAGACTCACTCCAAAGGTCACTTCTAACAATGGGAGACCACTCTGGCAGGAATCGGGCCAATTAACATCCGAATATGTCGGCTGCTCTGTAGGACTGCAGAAGTGCTTGTCATGTCCGTCACACAAGAATCTGAATCTTTTGCTCAAATTGACACATCAGCTATTAAACGCTATGAAGTGCTTTTTCTAGTGTAGGTGTTTTATTTAAAACACTTTCATGTTGGACAAAAATGTGAAGTTAAATGTCAGTCCTCTAAATCCAGTCAGGAGGAGAGCCAGCAACGCAGGGCCTGATAAATGTTAAAGAAAATTCCATCCTCAACTGTTGTATCTCATCGATCGGTGAAAGCTCATGCATTACAGGAGTTATTATGCTACACAAAAAGGTCATTTCGTATTTTGTTGTAATCACTTTGCCTCACCATGCCTCACCTATTACCACTTCAGTTAATGGTTTGAGTGATTCCTGGAATAACTTTAACACTGCCAGTTAAGAGGCTGTGACCTCAGTGCATTTAGCTACGACTTGTACAGAATCTGTGCAAAGTGAGCTTGATGTTCTCTGAAAATAATCCTCTGACATTTTAAAACATCAGTCGATTTTTTTAACCCAACTTTTCATCAAATGAATAGCAAGTGATGATTTATGATGATACATAACCTCTAAGGACATGCAGTAATTACAGTGCTTTATTTAATCCCAGTGATGTTTATGGTAAAGTCAGTAGTTCGTTGCTTATCAACCCTAAAAGGGCAAACTCACTGCAGAACGTAGAGTGTACATTTACTGCTTGTACTGCAAGCTACCGCACGCTAGCACAAGCTTATCACCGGAGTTTGGCACCTGCTGTCCAACAGAAATCAGGCCAGCTCCGCATCTGCTGGTGAAAGGCAACCCAAGGTTCACCATCTTTTTGGAACAAGCTTTATCCGTGTGCCGTTTCGCCTCGCCCAAAACAAACCAAAACATCATAATACATGCACAGGACAAGGTCTCTGCATCACAGTCACCACCACACATGTATGGCAGCCCATTAGGGATGATAGAGCGGCACTACCTTTGTAAAGGTCTTTATTTTATTTTTTAGAAAAAAAACGTTTTTACTCCATCTTTAAATAAAGCATACGACATAAAGAACAATAGCTTAACATTTAATAACCAAATCTAATTATCATCCTTGTGTCCAAAGTTGACTGTGGTACATTTGAGGGACTTTCTTCCAGATTTTGATATCACATCACTTTGTTAATGTTTGACCCTTTATAAAATAGAGCACAGAGTACATTTAACTAAATGTTTTACTGTAATTTCTAAAGAAAAAGAAAAACTAAAGTAAAGGGTTCTTTGGAAGTTTCAAATCCAGTGCATGTTTTCTCTCAAACAATCACAAACATAATAACTAAAGACAGTTAATCTGTTTCAATCTGCATCAATTTAAGTCTAATTCAGTTATTTTCAAATATTAAACAACATTGATACTCAATGCAGAAAAAGTTGAAGAAATGGAAAAACACACAGTCAAGATTCCCGCCAGGCCACTCATGTTTTCCGGTCAGTCATCAATTGTTCTCTTAACTGTGACCTAAGACAAGATATGAGATCTCTTGGGGTCAAAAGATCTCTCTCTAGAATGGACAGGGTTATTGTGTTATATTTAAATCTGAAGTCAATCCAGGCATGGGGGAAGACCCTTTTACATGGTTCACTTTGGGCAACTCCCTTATGAAAATAGGGTTTTAGGGATTTGGTCGTCACCTGACGCTGATTCTTTTTTCTGATTCTTTTATGAGACAACATTGCCCTTGAACAATAACCTTTTATAACCAAATTATCATTTGTTCATATTTGAATCCCAATGGACATTTGTGCCCAATTTGCAGATATTCCCTCCAGGTTTTCCTATCCTCACACAGAATGGGTATGGAAAACTACACTGACAACCTGTATACAAGCTGCCTCCAACCATCCAAACCAGAGCTGTTCCAAGAGCTGAGGCATAAACAGAATTCAGATGACTTACATAAAGACAGGCAAAAAATGATCTTGTTATTTCCAGGTTGAACCTACTTTTAAATAGTTTGGCACCGACAAGTCATTAGTGGAATGCATACACATAAAAACAATATCACGATAAGTCAAGCAATACATGACAACTCTTGTGATAATGGTAGTTGAACATAGATCTGGTTGCAGTTTTTCCATTATTGATTAACATTCAGACTCACAGACATGGGTCTCAAAGACTCTATGGGATGGATGCTACCATCTCATCTATTCAACGTTTCATCAACCCTTGCCTGAGAACAGAGAACTAAAGACTGCTATTTCTCAGCAAGTGGACCTATTTTTAACAAGACTAATTGTATTCAAAAAATCATCAACTTTTCTTTCTGCCTCAGATAAATCATTAAGTCAAAACTGATTCAAAACTGACGTGCTGCGCCATTCTTAGGGAGTAACGTCAGAAAGATTGAATAAAAAAATATTTCTCCATTTCTTCTCTGTCATTCATAAAGGAGAGGTGGGCAGATCAGGTGCTGCAGAAGCTGAGTCGCCCTGGCTTCTATGACTCTTAAACACACTGGGTATAATAAAAAGTAATAGTGCCTTTTTGTTGGAGGCTGAGCTGAAATAACCTTGATGACACAGCCAAAGAAAATAACTCTTATTATCAGAACTTTTTTTTTATCTATGTCACACCAGTCCATTCAGAGCAAAAAGGATGAAAAGTGATAGAAATGTAGAAATGTGGACTCCTTCTGACTGCTTAACCGGTCCTTTCAACAGCTTAATAACAGGATCTTACTGTATGTTGACATAGATAAGGAAAAGGTGGAGGAATCATTTTTGTGCCTGATTTTCAAACTCTGAATGACCGTTATTTCACAAAACTATCAAAAAGCAGATCATGGCATTCTGTCAAGTTTCTCATTGCAGATCTATCTCAATATGAAAACGTAGAAGCATCTTCATCAGCAACAGCAGATATGAGCTTGTGGGTTTGTCTTGTGCAGTTTTGAGATCACTGATACATGTTAATGATCTACTACATACACTACATGTATTTGCTAGAGGAACAGAAACCCTCTGTAATGTACTTTGATATGTTTCTTGTTGTAGTTAAACCTTAGCTGGAGGAGGGACCTTGTAAAGCCAGGGTGGGCACTGAAGGACAAAGCAGCTGTTAAGCAGGATTTATTTGCCTTTACAGCCAAAGAAATGGGAAAATATAGATCGTGGACGGATTTTCAGCAAATCCTTAGAACTTAAGTTCAAGAAAGTGTTTTTTCTCTAAGTGTCGATTTACATTCATGAATTTATCATGAAGCAAGCTGACCTGAATGCATGAAAACTTGCTGAACTGCTTACTAAGAAAGTATCAGAAGAATCAGTGATTCTCTTTTAGCCTACACTTTTTGGTAAACATGCCATTTTCTCTTTCTCTCTTCATCCAGACAAAAAAAAAGAAGTGATGAATTGTTTTGACTCGGCCACCTCAGACAGCTCTGTAATCTAAAGCCAATTGCAGTCTAGTGAAAATGCAGTCATTAAATGCTTATGGTGAACGCCTCCTGCCTGTTAAAGAATACAGTTGTCACTTAGAGTTATAGCCCACGCACAGAGCCATTTTGGTGCCCTATAGGCAAGATTTCAGCCGTCGCCCCTTACTGTATATTGCAGCCAATTTGACCACCAAAGACAATATTCATACACTTAAAGAAAAGTGGCATTCAGCTTTATATTAAACAGAATTTCTTTATTTTAAAATAAAAAATACTTCTAAAAAAACATGAATAACATGGTAATAATTCTTATGGATAAATACAAAATAAAATAAATTCAAATCCCTAGTGTAACAGAACAAACAATATCAAACAACCCAGTGCAGGGAGCAGAAGTGGTCACAGACGGCCCAGGGACAGCAAGGGAGGGTTTTAAATGTTTTAAAATTTCATCTGGAGAGAGAAGATGAGCATTTGTGAAACAATGGGTATTTTATAATATAGTGTGAACAAAGTATTATTTTCTCTTCAGAGCATTACAGAAACCTCAGCAGAGTTTTTCAGGTGAGCCCAAACGTTTTTCTTACAACCAGACCTGCAGCATGCACACATATCTATCAGTGAGGACTTCTTACAACCAGACCTGCAGCATGCACACATATCTATCAGTGAGGACTTCTGTACAAAATGCATTCATGCTCTTAGACATAAATACTCTAAAGGAAAGAGCTTAAAACTATTAATGACAACAGGAGGTGGAAAATAAACATTTTAGGGTGAAAGTTAACTAAGTACATAAAGATGTGTATAGAGAAGTATGTTTTGTGTCTTAAACAACAAAGCCTACTTCACAAAAGAAAACGTGCATTTCTTACACTGGTTATTTTATTAACCTGAATAATCTATACTGAATGAAAGTACAGTGGAAATAACTGATGTCAACTTGAGCTATTGATTAGGAATAAGGATCTACTAAGGTTACTATCATCCATCCATAACAAGCTAGCGTTACTCTAACAGATAAATCATTGATCCGTGCAGCTCGTTACCTCTGTGTCTTCTTCATATTTTTCCTCCTCTTCTTCTTTTTCGTCCCTGGGCTCCCGGTCACTTTGTTGTTGTTTTTTTACATTACGGTCGTTTATAACGTGATATTAATCGGTACGATCAGTGTCACTCACTTCTAATAACTGGCCTGCCCTCCTCCTCCACAACGAGCAGGTAACGATCAGCTGTGCTGTGATGCCCCGGGTCAAGCAGGAGGCAAGAAAATAGAGCCTTTATGTGATGTAGTTGTGTTTTCATGGCTTCTTTTGTATCATTACTAAATAATAGCATGAAAATGATCAAGATAAATAATATTTAGTGATATTTAAATGCATTTTTCCTTCTATGTCTTCTTCTTATCTTCAACTTTTCTTCCTCAATCATTTGGGGCGCCAGCGGTGCCCTCTATGGAGGCTGGCGCCCCTAGCATTTGCCTATACTGTCTATGCCACGGGCCGGCCCTGCCCATGCACATACTGTATGTCTGGATCAAGTTTGTGTTGTCTTTAAAATGAGAGGTGATTTAACCTCAATGAAGCCAGCTTGTTGGTGAAATGTTGGTACTTAAATATGAATAGGCTTTATTTTAATCTCAAAGAAGTTACCTGCTGTTAGTTTGTAGTGTGTGTTGTTTTTGTTCTGAACAACCCGGTGTGCACGAAGAACTTAAGAATTCAAGCTTATGTTTGGCTACAGTGGATCATATTGGCTGCATCTCAAGTATTTTTTTTTCTCGTCTTGTTCAATGAAACTGAAACAAAATCAAAACGAGTTAATTTCAGTTAATTGGTTGAAACTGAAGAAAAACTAGCCCTTCGAAAGCAAATGTGTGACATCCAAGGTTTTATTAGTTATAACATCAGTAAGCAAAAGTTTAGTATTTGTGTGAGGAAGATGAGGAAGTGAATTTATTATCAGACCACAGAACGATAAACACCCATTAGTGGAGTGTCCAGGGACCATGGCCAGATGAGGCTAATGACACTGTGACAGCTGGTTGTGTCAGTAATGGACACAAGGGCGAGTCCAGGATCCTGGTTGAGGACTTTGGGACGTGGAGCAGGTAAAATTATCTGCAGCTGGCCAAGGAGATGGTGGTTGACCTTCTGGAAACAAGCCACATCTACAACCTGTTTCCATCGGTGGGGTCGATGTGGAGGTGGTCAGGACCTACAGATATCTGGGGCTGCAGTTGGACGACAGTCGGGACTGGTCAGCAGACATGGACACTCTCTACAGGAAAGTACAGAGCTGTCTGTACTTCCTGAAAAGAATGCTGTCCTTTAACATCTGCAAAAAGCTGCTGCAGATGTGTTACCAGTCTGTGGTGGCCAGTGTCCTCTTCTATGCTGTGGTATGCTTGGAAGGAATCAGCAAGAAGAGGGTTTTGGCTGGACAGACTGGTGAGGAAGGCTGGCTCTGTGGTGGAGACAGAGCCGTACTCTCTGGTGATGCTGGCAGAGAGACGGACCCTAGACAAACTGCTTTCCATTCACGGACTTAGGAACTTTTTCGTCCCTCTGGCAATTCTATTAAAACCTCTCTGTAGAGGGGAAGCTACGCCTGGACTTAACCATAACTTACATAATGCGACTATGGCTCAGTTGCTAGAGTCGTCGTCTCTCAACCAGAAGGTCGAGGGGAAGGTTCAATCCCCAGCTCCTGCAGCAATATTTCCGATGTGTCCTTTGGCAAGAATTGCTCCCGCTGCTTCGTCGGTGGCGTATGAATGGGATTAGTTACTTCTGATGGTCTTACTACATAGCAACCACTGCCATCAGTGTGTGAATGGGTAGGTGTGACATGCGGAGTAAAAGCGCATTGAGTAGTCAGAAGACTAGAAAAGCGCTATACAAGCTCAAGTCCTTTTACCCTTTACTTTTTGGCAGTAAAAACACCCTAAATGTAATTGTTTTAGTATGAATTTTGATTACTTTTTCAAGACCCAACATACACAAAAGATGTATCTTCATTGAAATGTACATTTTTGCAAAGGTGCTGAAATGTTTGTACACTGAAGCTGTTCCGGGTCACATTTGCCCTGTATCAAACTTCAAGGAAAATGCACTGCAAAAATGGGAATTCAAACAATATTTGTGTTATTTCTTGTCAGGAATATCTAATTGCAGTTATTTTCAGCTACATTCAGCTGACAAGTCCAGGAAATTATTGTATACCAACATATAGAAAAAAAAGACCTGATTTGCTTGTAATACATATAGATATCTGCAAGCAAAACTTACTTGTTGAGTGTTTTTAAAATACATTTACTTACATCGTTAGAAAGTACATCTTATTTCAAGAAACTCAACAAGTAAATATTCTTGCACCTTTGGAGGATTTTTTTTTTTATTACTCGCAATGCAGAACTTTTTTAAGAACTGCCTGCGCTCCCACCACATGTGCCCAGGTTCCCACAGAGACAGAAACCTGTTAGTCTGTGAAGAGTCATGGGTGAATCTGGAAACAGTGAAAGAGTAAAAGTGCACAGGAATGATCATATACACTGCACAGAAGGAACACAGTCATACAGAGGTCAGAGGGTACCTTGAAACAGTTGTGAGATCTGCACCTGCAAGCACAAACACGTGACAAACTTCAATGTGACAAACAGATAAACATATTAGAATCCATTAAGGAAGGGGTTTCTTCAGCTACTGGATCCTTTGAATTTCTGTTAACCTGTAAAAACTTACAACACATCTCACTAAAAGTTCTATTAAACATGTGCAATCTCTTTTCAAACTCATTTTATTGTTTTGAAACCTGCAACTTGTTTGGCTACAGATTTCTGAAGGTAATTTTTTTGTTTTCTGAGGTCTAACAGTTGCTCTGCTGCTCTGCCACCCTCAGCTGTGCAGAGCGAGGTCAGCCAAACATCGACTCTCTACCAAACAATTATAAAAAACTAGCTTGCCCTTCACCTACTGGCAGGGCATCTCTACAAACAACACAGGTGCATGGTAACAAAAGCCAGAAAAGGGGATTTGAATTGCATAAGTATTCTATCAAAGACCATGTTCTTTTATGCGCTGTGAAATCAATGAGCAATGACCTGATTTTTAAAATCATAGACAGTGAATTGAAAGTTGACTAGGTCAACATTACTGTACTTCATCAGTGACTTTTTTTTGACGACTTGAGGGTGTCATTTTGTTTTTGGGTTTTCTGAAGTACAAGTGCCCATATTTGGAAGCGGAGGTGGAGCTAAAGAGGAACGAGGAGTTATAACATGTTAAGACATCAGCCAATTCTAGTGCTAGCTTCATTAGCATTAGGTGTTGATAATTCTTGGGCCATAAAAAAAGGCTTTAAACAAAAGAGAACACAAATTCTTCAGTGTCTTTCAGATTAACCAAATGTTACACTAGACATTTTTCAGGGTCGCTCATTACTTGTCAATCAAAAGGAAACCATGCAAGAATACCTGGCTTAAATGTCTAGATTAATCTAAATGGAACTTAATTTAAAAAATGTCCATGCTCTATGAAAAAATACTTGAAATAAGTGTATTAGTCCACTAGTTAGTAAGGAAAATGTTAGCTGAGGTCAGAATAATCATCTGCTTCCATACAATTAGACCTCTTTATGCAACAAGTGAAGCCACTGCTGGTCATTAGAAAAAAACCCGGTATAAGGCACTTTTGCATTGGAATCACGTCTTAGACAGAATCGCTTCATGTACTTATTTACTGACAAAACATTACTATTCAGTGGTAAGTGGTCAAAAATCCCTCAGAGCATCTTCAAATGATGTTTTTTCGTTTTGTAATGATGACAAAAACATGTACGCACATACTATAAAGGTTTTCAACACATTTGTAAAAACAGTGTGTCCCTCTTGCGCCTGAGCAGAGCTTAAATGTAAAACACTAATCATTTGTCCTCCACTGTGAATCCCAACTCGATGACACAGCACGATCAACCAAAAGGGCACCGCTCCAGAGGTTTGTAAAGGAGACGGCCCCTGAGCTGATTTCAGACCTAAGTTCTCCCTTGGCAGAGCGCCCCGCTGCCCCGTGATTGAATCCTGCTTGACACATTCTCAATAGGTTCGTCACCTTTTTCCTGTTCTCCTGAATATACATCAGAGCAGCTGGTGTCTCCAGAGAGGCGTCGATCTGTCCTTTTCATTCCAGCTCTCTGATACTGTCTTTAAGCTGTAGGGTAACTCGTTTTCCTTGACAGATGGAAATGTTCAGGGATAGCTGATCTATAAACCCTTCAGTTATGACTGAAGAAACTTGGGGCCTGATATACTAAGATCCCAAGTAAAGAGTACTATTGCATGTTCACTCCAAAAAATTGCACGTTTGGTTGGTGTGCGCTTTGCGGGTGATCAACTGAATTGCGTGAATGTTAAATGTTTAGCATACCTGCACTGTCGTTCATTTGCTGCTCTGTGTGACCTTGAATTGCCCCCCGGGGATAAATAAAGTTTTTTGAATTGAATTGAATTGAATTGAACAGGTGCAAACCTTGTGGAGGCGGTAGTAGTGAAATTAGGCCTTTGCGTGTTTTACTTGTTTACGTCATGGAGTTTGGACAGAAAGCAGAATGACTGCAAGTGCAAGATAGGTAGTAGTGAAAGAGGCAAATCAACCTATTTTCGAGTTATAGCAGATAAATCTGAATATTACAAAGAGAAAATTTGGCTTATAATAAAACAGCGCCTCTCTTTTCTTCCCTCCATCTTTTGAAAATGGATTGCCATACATTGTGCTGAAGGTGCCAGCTGTGTCCTCTGTGGCACGGGAGCTAAGGAGTGACATTCGGGTCATTGTTATTTTTATGTCATTCCAAACATACTGTATTAACACGTGTGGGAAAAAAACGTGTTCTTTATGCCTTTTTACTGTGCTTATGTCTCCTACTAACTACAATAATAGCAGCCGTGTGCGTAACACTGGGCACCTTCATTAGCACCTTCCTTTCAAAGGTGTTAAATACAGCCACCGTCACACATTTTTGGCAGGCTTGGTAAATTGCAATGCATGTACTAACTTAACTCTTTTGCATTTTCTCTTCCCAGTATTTTGTACACTAGGGTAGAAACGCCCCACATTGCATATTCATTTAGGCAAACGTACTAAATGGACAATGCGTGTTGTCTTGCTCATTTGAAAGAAGCAATCCTCACTGCGCTTCATAAAAAGATCAGATGCACATTTGTTTGCGGTGGTATCAAGTTTACACACGTTTAAACAAACGCAAACCTTTAGTAAATCAGCCCCTTGGTGTATGAAATGTTGGAAAAAATGTGTAAACCTACAAGCGAATGACTGTTAAAGTTTGAGAATCTCAGTAAGTGGATTATTCTGTGGAGCCATTTAATTCAACAGAAATGCAGACAAAAGTTTGACAAGCCGAAGAGTAGGATTTTTAGTTCCTAACTGGGCATTCAAGATGCTATAGTCCTGGCTGAAACCTGTCTGCTACAGAAATAAATAGTTCAAGATTGACTCAGTGTTTAATGTTGCACTTAGAAAATCCAGAAGTAAAACTATCTACAACACAGGAGCATCTGGAGTTAGCTTTATAGGGAAGATACAATTGTGCTGCTATGATAAAAGAACCTTTACATGGGCAGCAAGGTGAAAGATACTAAAAGAAGCTGACTGCGGCTATCAGTGAGCCAATGGCCTTTGACAAAACACGTTTAGGGATGATAAATCTGGCTAATGAGGTCTTGCTAAGGAAATTACTCACCTTAAAGCCACTAACAGCCTTCACAAACGCTTGAGGTAGCCGATAACTCAGACAAAAAGGTAGGGGTTTCGGTTGTCGGTGATATTACACAGTAAATTAATTAAATTGGCCCTCCAAAGGCTTACAGAATTGCCAATTAAACATATTAAATATCACAGTAGAATACTGAAAATGTCAGCTTTCTAGGCATCTTATGTGTCATATTTAAAATTGTACAGTGGCTAGTGACATATTTTCCCAATACAGCTGCCAACATTTCACAAAGTTTAACAGAAAAAGTACAACTACATCCAAAGTACACGAGGACAAGGAAAGGGACAATAATCCCTTTGTAAAAACATCCTCTTTTTTCAGTCCTACAGGGGAACCACAGGCAGAGCAGCGACCAAAGCACAGTGCTGCCTTCAGCTGCAAGTTGCCATCCAGCTGTCAAGATGTTGGTAAGAATCCACAAGCTGAAAGAACCTGCAATACACAAACATTCGTATTGGGGCATTATGTAGTTTACAGAAACACTTCCATTGTCCTGAACGGGGAAACTACAGTCATTACTGCTGCTGAAAAAAAAACTAAACGTGGGACCGTTGGCTTTTCGGTGGACCTGCAGTGTGTAGGCGGCAACATAACCTGTATTTACCCTGGTGTAGCTTGTACAGCTGTGTATGAGGTCTCAATTGAAAGGGGAGAGGAGGACTCCCCTGCTGACATGGCAGTACACGCATTGTGCAATTAATAAGGTATCTTCAGACGATCACCATGGAGGGAGGGTTGGAGGGCCTTGTCAGATGAGGCAGGCGTTTGGGTTCATGGCCCACCTGCCCCTTCAGACAGTTATTACTGATCATGTCAGCTGCTTCACCCTTAAAACTGTAATAATGTATGTGAATAAAAAACACCCACACATCTCAAGTTACTCTTCAGTTAACCCCTGAAGGGGCAGTAATACATTTATGACCTTTATCAACCTCCATACAGCAGGAAGTGCAACAACAAATTCAACAAATAGACAAAATCTGAATCACTACCCTTAAGCCTGAGCACTGAATATTCAGGTTTTAATGACGGCAAGCATGCAGTGTAAGTGCCTCAGTACGCTTGAAATGGTTTAAAAAACGAGGCTTGACATTACATGTTACCTGGAAACAAGGTTAGTTGATAATTATTATTAACATAATCGCTCCCATTCCTTTTATTTTCCGCTCAGTTCTTCATTTTATGTGCTTGAAACACACAATGTGTATGTGTCTTATATAAATTACCATGATTCAGTTGTCAGTGCAAAATTCTAACTCAAATAATTATTTTATTTTAAGTAATTCTGGCTTGAGTCCTCCTTTTGATTAAACAGCCTTCTCAGTGACCTTGTTAGGGGCATTGATGATACTCTGGAAGCACTCATGTCTGCTTCAGGTGGCCGCTTGCCCTCTTTAAGGAAACCTGGGCCCTCATTTATCAACAGTGCGTAGGCGTGGATAGGTGCGTAATGAGTGCATAAGAACATTCCCACTCAAAGAGGGGAATTTTTCAGACACGACATGTTTATTGTTGTTGTGGAAACACCGGATAGTAAATCAAAGGAAACTACATAAGGAAGCAGCAGCTGCTACTGAAAGCGGCTGTATTGTTGCTCTACACACATATCCATTTCAAATTAATGTAATATCACAGAAATAGAAAGTCGATTTTAGAACATGTTTTGTATACCCCAAGTATCGGTGTAGGCCAAGATAAACTTTATCAGCAAACTGTATCAGCTTTTTGCCACTAGTTACACATCTGCTTAGCTCATGATGAAGTTTAAGAAAAACCAACACTGACTCCGATTGAAAATAGAATGCACACTTTCTAGTGTCAACATTTTGTACAATCCACCATCAACCCTGACCACTTGTCAGAATCAGAATCAGAATCTTTTTTTTTTGCCAAGTACATTGACACATACAAGGAATTTGTCTTGGTGTATTGGTCTAACAGGGAATCAAAATATACATTTGTTTTCCACAGCCAGTACAAATGATTCATGTACACAGAAAGGCTGCTTCTCTGTCCCAGCTCCTCCTCCTCACTATGAAGTGACAGCAGTTTGTCCTTTGTCATTTTGTCCATTAACTTCAGCTATCTCCAGTCTTTAAGTTGAATACAATGTTGGAGGTGAAGGGAATAAATGGATGTGAAATGGGTAGCTTTCACCTGCAAACAGAGCACTAGCCAGAAAATAAAAGCTTTTAATATCCAGACATGTCAGCACCTGGTGAAGTAATCATTGAGTAACTGGTATTGATCAACAGTTCTGTCGAAGCTGCAGATATATTTTAAGTCATTTTGCAGTACAGGGCAGCACAAATCATTTTAATTGCCCCTCTCAAGGTTCTGGTTTAATCTCATTAAAGTGGTGAAAATCATTTAAGGTTTTCTAAAGGAAATGATACATCTTTATGTGTTCTCCTTTTATCCAAGAACACAAAAATAACTATACCAGGCACCAAAGATACATGCGTACAGGAGGAGCCCCTAAAATGACTCATAAAAAGACAATAACTCCAAAAAGCTGGCTTCAAACATAATAATAATTATAATAATACATTACTTTTATATAGCGCTTTTCTAAATACCCAAAGACGTTTGACAGAGACCAGGGGCAGACACGATTTTATAAAAACCTGATGGAAAATGATATGCACATAAATGGCTTGATCATAATTTCACACATTGCAACAAAGGTGGGTCAGGTTGGGTTATACTGAAAAACAAGCTGCTTGAAGAGAGGTCAAGAAAGCTGCTCTTGCCAAATGAAAGGCCAACAAACCTCCACACATATGGGAAACCAGGGCTGAATTTACTGAAAAATAAGTTTATCAAACCAATTCCAAGGGATCAGATTTGATGGCCTGAAGTGCATAGTCAAAAGCGCAAGGCCCAGACTGATTTGAGGCTTTTCTGACTACATTTCGCTAGTTACTGGAAGCACAATATGGGCGCTAAGTGAGGTGAAGGGCCATTCCCTCTAACGGCCAAATTCCACCAGATGTGTGTTCGGTCCGTCTCCGCTCCGTTCCGGCAACGGAGCTCATACGTTTCACTTTATTCAATGTGTGTGCTTCCACTGGGTCCGCTGCGCTGCGTCTCAGCTCCGTCTCAGCTCCGGCAGTCCGGAGCCCTCCGGAGCAGATACGCAAGACTTCTATTTTTGCTGGATGCCGGAGCACGACGCATCAATTCAGCACACAAAAGAACAAGCGGGACGGGAAGTCAGACACCGATACAACATTAAAACATCCGGTTTATTTTCAGAATAAAAGACTCCGTTTTAACGGTTCAGAAAAACGACTGTATGTGTGTTTGTTTATGTGTTTATAAGGTTAATATAGAGTTTAATACCATGTACATCGTATTATCTCGAGCTGTCGGGAGTTAATCTTTAAAATACCGCGGGAATTCCTTTGTCTCTGCACCCCAGCTGACCGGCTGTGCTCTGCGTGCTGCGGACGGAGCACGCAGCCGGTGGGTATTGAAGGACGGGGGTGCACGGAGCCGTCACGCACCGGAGCGGACACGCAATGCACACGGATCTGGTGGAAATTCGGCGTTAGAGCCAGTTGCACTGGCACATTGTTATTTACTCGGTGGATTTCAATCTGTATTCGCAAATAGACCGAACTCCAGCCAGCTCGTTTAACGCCTCTCTTTCATTGTGGCTCTGAACACACAAAACACAGGACACTGTATGAAACATGGTGATGGTGGTCAAACGATTGTTGGGGGGCCAGCCAGCCAGAGAACTCAGGCCTGTTCCCAATACAGAAGCAGTTGAGGTTGCTTCGTAGCTGAGGTTGAGGTTGCTTCGTAGGTTCTCAAGGCTCTCTTCACGTGTGGGCTACCTACATCAGAGGACACAAATCAACCCCTCCCTGCTTGCAAGAGTGCAGGCTGCTCCGTAGGTGCTCTATTTCACACCTTTAACTTATTAAATACAGGTTATTAATTATTAATAATATCAGTATTTAATTAATTAAATCGAGGCTTATTATGTGATATTTTGGTTATTTTTCCCTGATTTCAGGGTGGTGCCCCATTCTAATTCTAACTCAGTTTAATAACACTGTTACATTATAAAAATAATTAATTAAGGATAATTATTAATTTAATTTGATATCCAAATTTTGATTATCCAAAATCCAACATAACTGTTGCCCGTGTATTAGCTCTGCAAAACCCCAACACGATCAATCAGAATCAGAAATACTTTATTAATCCCAGGGGGAAATGTGTTTGCTACAGTTGCTCTTTAACACAAAATATCAGTAGGAAGTATAGAAATAAGTTTACATTATAAAATAAAATAGAAATAATAGAATTAGCAATAAGTACCAAGTGGAGGTAAGAAAAACAATAAAAATGAAATAAAAACAAGCTATGTACAAATCGCAGGGAATTAAAGATATAAACATTATTTTCACATATAAATATACACTGCAGTGGTAAACAGTGTAGGTATTGCAGAGTTTATGTGTACGGCTCAATATGGATATGTTGTTGACCGGCTTTGGGTAGATTTAACAGTTACAGTGAACAACACAATGCACAAAACAAGTGGAGAAGTTGCCAGTTATTGCAGTTAAATAAGTCCAGGAAAAAACATAGCAGACTCAGTGCCTGACACTCAAACAGATGAGTAATAGAGTCTGATGGCCACAGGCAGGACTTATCTTCTGTGGCATTCTGTGGTGCATCGTGGGGGAATGAGTCTTGCACTGAAAGTGCTCCTGTGTTTTGCCAGCAAGTCGTGGAGTGGGTGTGAGACATTGTCCAAGATGCCACGCAACTTTGACAGCATCCTCCTCTCTGACACCGCCGTCAGGGAGTCCAGCTCCACCCCCACAACGTCCCTGGCCCTGCAAATCAGTTTATTGAGTCTGTTGGAGTCCGCTACCCTCAGCCTACTGCTCCGGCACACAACAGCAAACAAGATAGCACTGGCCACCACATACTCATAAAACATCCTCAGCATCGTCCTGCAGATGTTAAACGACCTCAGGCTCCTCAGGAAGTAGAGTTGGCTCACGCCCTTCTTGTAGACAGCCACAGTGTTCTTAGACCAGTCCAATTTATTGTCCAAGTACACCCCCAAGTACTAGTCATCCACTATGTCCATACTGACCCCTTGAATGGAAACAGGGGTCACTGGTGCCTTTTTTCTCCTTAGATCCACAACTAGTTCCTTCGTCTTTGTGATTTTGAGCTGGAGATGGTTCTTTTGATACAGGATGTACTCCACAGAGCTGGGGGGGCACCGGCTTTGCCTGCAGCCTTGCCTGCTTCTCTCTAACATGATTGGCAGTGAAAGACATAGTGGGGTTGGCAGGAGGGAGGGTGGATGAGTCGTCTGCTGAGAGAAGGCTGTAAGACTGGGTACTAGAGTGGGGGGGGGGGGTTGAGAAGGACCCACAATCGAAGACAGGGAGCCAGAGGATGGGGGGGGTGAAGGAACTTAACCTGAAGACTGCGCCACCAGCCACTCAGTGGAGACAGCTTCCTGTTCCCACGAACTTCCTGTTCCTGTTTCTGCAGAGCGCCGTCTGCCACCAGTTCCGGCAGAGCACTGTCTGCTTCCTCTCCCTGATCCTGCAGAGCGCCGTCTGTCACCCATACCAGCAGAGCGCCCTGTGCCCCCAGTTCCTGTTATGGCTGAGTGCCGTCTGCCCCCTATGCCTGCTGAGCGACTCTCGCCCCCTGTTTTGGATTGGGGGGTCATTTCTGGTTCTCTGACGTCCCCTCGGCGGTCCGGCCGACTCCTGACGTCCCCTCGGCGGTCCGGCCGAGTACTGACGTCCCCTTGGCGGTCCGGCCGACTTCTGTGTCTCCGTGGGAGGATCTGCCCACTCCTGTGTCTCTGTGGGAGGATCTGCCCACTCCTGTGTCTCTGTGGGAGGTTCTGCCCACTCTTGTGTCTCCGTGGGAGGATTTGCCCACTACTGTGTCTCTGTGGGAGGTTCTGCCCACTCTGGTGTCTCCATGGGAGGATTTGCCCACTCCTGTGTCTCCGTCAGAGGCCCTGCTGACTCCTAAGCCCTTTTAGAGGCCCTGCTGACTCCTAAGCCCTCGTCAGAGGCCTTGCTGACTCCTAAGCCCTTTTAGAGGCCCTGCTGACTCCTAAGCTCTCGTCAGAGGCCCTGCTGGCTCCTAAGCCCTCGTCAGAGACCCTACTGACTCCTGCGCCCTCGTCAGAGTTCCTGCTGACTCTTGCGCCCTCGTCAGAGGTCCTGCTGACTCCCCCTGATCTGGTCTCTGTGTTTGGTTGGCCTCCTGGCCGCCCAACCGAACTGTCTCCCGTGTTTGGTCGGCTTCCTGACCGCCCACCTGACCAGCTCACTGTGTTTGGTCGGCCACCCAGCTTCCCCCCAGGATTGTTCCCTGTGTTTGGTTGGCCACCTGGCCGTCCACCTGACCTGCTCTCACTGTTTGGTCAGTCTCTCGATCACACTCCCAGACTGTTCCCCGTGTCTGTTCGGCCTCCAGGCCGCCCACCCGAGTTGTTGCCTGTGTTTGGTCAGCCTCTTGGCCGCCCACCTGAACTGCTCTCCATGTTGGGTCGGCCTCCTGGCCCTCCGAACTGATCTGGCCTTTTGGCCTTCCATCAGGCCGTCCGCCTGAGGGTCCGGAGTTAGCAGTTTTGCTTCCTCGCACACTTTTATGTGTATTAGACAGAACACACATTGGAGCGTGGAGAGCTTGTTGGTTGCTTTTAGTCTTTTTAAAAGCTCAATTTGAAAGTATGAGCGAATAAACTAATATTAAACTCTGAAGTTTGGTTGCTATGTAAGAAAAATACTGCGCCACAGACTTCAGTATGTTGGTCGGTAGGGGTCACACGCTCCGCAACTGCTGAAACGACGAACATTTAGAAAAACGTGTAACATATTCAGATATGTTGCACATTCAAAAGCAAATGCAAACTCCCGAAACAAATGCAACGGCTGAAACGCGCTCCAAAGTATCCATTAAGTAATCACTAAGTAACCATTAAGTGGTGTTTATCGGTATGTGGTTTGATAATAAATCCACTTCCCCGTCTCCCTGTCGCATCTGCGAATGCCCATCTGTAGAGACCTGAGCGGGGATTCATTGAGAGCAGCCCCAGTATGCCTGAAGCCAAGCCCGGCATCTCGCCACGGTCCTCCCGGGAGTCAACGTGCACCGTTTTAAACCACTATAAAACTAAAAACTTATGAACCAATCAAGACTAAACTGAAAATATTCCAGTATGAAAAATATTGATAACGGATTTCAGTTTTATCTGCTGATTCTCCAAACATCAGAAACAATGAGAGCCTTAAGGGGAGATGTGTATATTTATGCACATTCAATTTATCCTTTAGATCTTTTATAGACTGCTGTTATGCAGTCAATAAAAGACTTATGCAGTCAATTTGCACTTGGCAAAAATCTAAAATTACAAGGGTACTTCAGGGGAAAAACAGGAAAGACACAGCATGCCAAGACGCTTTGTTTCAGGCGTGCGATAGGGCCCTGGTGTTCTCCAGGCAGCCTTTAATCGTCAACATGAAAATACCCGTTCAAAGCAAGACGAGCTTATTAGTACAACACCTATCAACAACAAGGCAAATCCAATTAAAAACATAAAACCAAATAGCATTAAGAAAAGACAAAAGAAAATAAGGCTACATAACAGGGCAATACAGAAAGACGTGCATAGGCCTAAGGTCTCTTTTTTTAAACCAGAAGTGACCTTATTCAGAGAAGTGGGTGCATTCGCATTGTAGCTTACCTCGATTTTACTGGTTACTGTTGCAGCAGCATTTTACTCACATAAAATCATAACAAGCTTTTATTATCTTTTTCTGAACTGAAGCTTAAAGCCCCTGTATGTAACTTCTCAGTTTTGGTGCGCTTTGGCTCCAACAGCAGGTCTCTGACCGAACTGCACTGTCGTAAAACGGTTACGTCTCCCCGTCTGACATAACGTGCACTTGTTGTCAAACAGACTTGGAAGCCGGTAAATACGCTGAGGGAAATTGAAGAACCATGTCGACTGAAAAGGTACAGTAATATTACCAGATTTTGATCAAACCTAAACGCCTGCAGCCCGTTGTTTATTATGTGTATGTGTATTCAACTGTTACCATGATATCTGTAGCCGTGGCTAACTGGCTACATGTAAACATGCTAGTTGTAGATCGGTTTGTAAGGTTACAAACTTTTATGAGACAACGTAAGATGGATACATTTATTTATATGTTTGCAAACCAGAGACATAACTTGTGATGACTTTCTGCTCCCGGTGAAGCTGCTAAACGTGAGACAACGATGACACCGGTAATGATGCAGCCTAACGTTACGACTCAATCTGTTATAAATAATATCTGCAGGGATGTTTATTCTGCCATCTAATAGCTTTCCCGTTAGCAGTGAAACAGATCATGATACTGACTTGTTGGGCAATATTATAACTACTTTGCAACCATGTATATGTCATAAGTTGAGTTATAATGGTCTGTTTATGCGTTGCTAACTGTGTCCGAGGTTTATGTTTTTCAATATCAGTTTTCCTGTTATTCCAGGATTCAACCTCAACTTCATTTCTCCATCCATGATGAGCAGGAGCCAGGTTGGGGGGGGGGAAGCATCGTCATGAATCAAAGCTGCTGCGTCTGGAAGATCAGAGAAGCTTTCTCAAGAGGACAGTACCCTGGCTTCAGGGTGCACTGCCTTGTGTCAAAATGTCTTATAGACGTAAATACCTGTTTTGGCGTAGCTTTCCGTATTTTTGTGCAATTTCAAGTTGAGTTTGTTGAGTTCACTAAAGTTATTTGTTTTGACCATTGTTTGCAAAATAAAACAGACATCTTTTTCTTACTCTCTTGTTATGATTGCATTTAGAAACTGTAATTGTTCTGAGCTAGTTGTAACATTGCCCACTGATTTTTAGTTCTGTCTTCTTATTTATATTTACATAATAACAAAAACTTTATCCAGGTTTCAAGATTCAAGAGATTGACATTGGGCAGAACGATCTTCCTGAGCGTTGTCATGCAGAATACACCAAAGGTAATAAGAAAACAGGAGAATATAATATGAAGGAAAAGCTACAGAGATCAAGATAAAATAGTTATTTATTAGAAAAACACTGATTTTACATATAAATACAATCAAAAGCACTTTTTGGCACTCATTTACACATTCAGCTGCTTGAGGGAGGGAGGGGGTTCTACTCCATCCTGGAGCTTTGTTATGATGGACCTGATCTCTGATGATGCACAGCTGTAGATACATGCAGGTAGGACGTTTAGGAGCAGGTTGTCCCTGTGAAATGTGAGTGAAGTTCAGCTCTGGGTGGTGTCTGTGCATCATCAGCACCAGACTCTGTCTTCTAGGAAGATTCTCTCTTTTCATCACTGGTCGTAGTCTTGTCTTTTTCAAGGCGTTCACACTCCAGCTCTTTGATTTTTATTGCAGCAACTTCAGAACCTTGGACAATAATATCATTTAGTATTAGAGTTGTTTCATATTTTCAAAACTGTATATGTATATATATAGCTAACTTTACTCCATGAAAACACACCTGTCGCGGTCTGCCTCTGGACTCAGGCAGGGATGGAGGTTGCGTTTGTTGCTGGAGATGATGCTGAGCTCCTCTTTAGAAAGCTGGAATAAAGTTTGAAGTCAGTATGGTAGTTTATACAGCTGTGCAGAGTATAGTAACGCTAGTTTCTATAGCAACATGAGGGCGAAACTTTTGACCAGCGAGAAAGTTTGCACTTAGCGCTGCTCAGATAAATAGCAACCGGAGCTAACGTAACAATATACTGTTTGTGTTATCATGCTACGGGCTACACTTCTGCTAACATGGACCGACTTGGCATACGAACAACCGCTAACGGGTCGACATCTCGCCATGCATCAGTCAAAGCCTGCCCAAATAACTCCGACACATAGGTTAGCATGCTAGCGTTGCTAAATCAGAGGACCCTAACGTTATTCTGCTATTCTGGTCGTTATATGATAATGTCATCTACCTGTCGACATAGACTGAATGTTTTTGGTGAAACGACTCTATAACTATGATGCAAAGAAACAAGACACAAAGTTTGAAATGAGCTACTCACCAGTTACAAGCCCAGCGTCGGACTTGCAGCCCACTGTTTCTTGAAGCTCTCTCCAACGTGTAAAAGCCTGTCCAATATTTCCTCTGGTCCAGTCACGCTCACTTTTTATCTTATTATCTTCATCAGTCACCGTACTTTTGCTCTTAGCCTCAGCCATTGTTTCAAACAGTACAGCAGGCTAACTAACTCGCCGCTTCATTGCGTGAACTCTGTTGACTACAGTAGTGCCGTAAAGCGGTGCGTACTTCTCGCGAGATAACCGCGTCCCGCGGTCGAATCTTACATACTGTGGTTTTCAGGCGAGAGGACCGCTATGCGGACGTAGGAGAGACAGCATTCTCTCCGCTGACATCTGTTGCGCCCTTAGATCGATAATAAAACGACATTTAATATAGGTGGAAAAGTTACATATTGTTGCTTTAAAAAAAGAACATCATGGTCTCTGGAAGAAGACTTTAAAGTAGCAAGAGAGATAATCATTGTGATGAATGACTTCCACACAACTTTTTCCCTTAGAGAGTCATGTGTCAAACCACCTTAACAACCTAGCCTTAACAAGCAGTCCACTTAGTATTAAAGGCCACTCTGAGCTGCCCTGCTTTGTTTTACACAAGCAGACAATACTCTTACAGCTGTTGTTGACGTCAGAGCAACCACTAACTTCACTGATCCCAGCTCTTCCTTTTCCTATTCTTCTCCAATTCACAGAGTATCTTTTGCCCTTTTGTCCCCTACGGCCCTCTGCAGAGCTCATTTATGAAGTCTGGAAATATCTGCCAACTCAGTTTCCCCACCAACCTTTTCCTAAAATAGCCGTGGAGGCAAGCGTGGAGGGCCCTCATTTCATTGTGCAGCAACATAACCAGGTCATGTCTGCTCTCTTTAGAAGAACAGGCAATTTAGAACCCAGGGGTGGTTGTCTACAACAAGCCTTGTCAAGTGCATGGGCAATATTTGACTATTGAAAGCTGTCCTATAATGATTCCTGACATTGTAATGAAGGTAGGGAGGGAAGAGATAAAATGGAAATATTAGGGAAGACCAACATGGACATAAAAAAAGGAAATTGTTAAAGCTGGGAGAGGAAATAAAAGTAAAAGAAATTTAAAGGGAGAGCAGAACAAAGCAAAGGGCTCCCCTTTACTTCAAACTGCAGATACCACGAACATTGTGATAATCCAAGCTGTAAGACTTTTTTCTTTTTGATTTATTGTAGAATATTATCAGCAACGTCACAGTGAATTTACTGGTTGTTAGACATTCATCCTTCTTATACCTCTCAGAGTAACCTCCATGTATTCGCAGCTCATTCAGCCCATCCTTGGAATTCATAAACTGCTCAATATTCCAGCACAATTTTAACATCATAATTCAAATTTGCTGCATTGAAATCATCTAGAAGAGGAACATAAATCACACCCAGGCTCCTTACAGTAATTCACAAGCCTGAATGGGCCCTTTATTCATGCCAGGCTGTCACTAGACATGAGCAGGGCTACATAGCATGAAACTAGAAGTCTAGGAAATCACAGAAAGTTGCATTCCACATCAATAATTGCCATCTCCAGTCATTGTCACCTGAGTGTGCCTCTGCATGCAGGGAGTCACCTAGCTGGCTTCTGGCCACAGTTTAGTAACGTTAGTCAGAGCCTAAGGGGTCAATCACAATTGCTGTACCCTAATGGTGTTAACATCACAAATCCCACGATTCAGTTCCGATCAGGGATTTTTGATCACGGATTGGATCAACCAAAACAAAAAAGCATTACTTAGTCACTCCTCAGCTAGAAATCACTCAAACGGTGGATTTTAAAATGATTGCAAATCAAAATGCTTCTCTATGAATCTTAATAATGTATCACATGCTCAAATTTTTCCCACTATGGGTTATACACATTGATACAATTCTAATAATATTTATAATAGAAGCAGTTATATAAACTCTCTTTTTATATAGAAGTGCTTTAAAATCTGAGAACAACAGACTGTAATACAAAAAACTGCATAATTTTAAAATCGGTATTTCTAACGCCAAATAAGGGACCTCAACTTTAAACACAAGATCAAAATCTTTTGGTGAAAAACATGTTTGCTGTAATCCACAGAAGTCACTTTTTTCTAATCTTTTTTCCTGTTTGACACATTTTAATACATAACACACACACACACACACACACACACACACACACAGGCACTGTTCATTCAGCAGATTTGTGTGTGTGTGTGTGTGTGTTCACCGTGTGTCTACAGCGTGTTATTTTTAAGAACTATATTACTGCCCTCTGTAATGGAGTTTGTCTACGTTTACAGCAACAGACTACAGTCAGATGTAAAGTTACTGAAGCTACGGATTGTTGTCATACGCAGCCACCGGCTGTTACCTGCATATGAGTGAATGGAGAAAAGACCAAGCAGCATTTTAAACAAAGCACCAGTACACAATTAATGAAATATCAACACTGTACACAGTTACTGTGCGAAAATCTGCGAAAATTATATTAAATTCAGTGCTGCCTTTTCACTGAGCCTCAGCGCAGGGATTTATTATATGCTACACCATATTTATACATTTTTCATCGATCCGCAGATCACATGCAACTCAAACTGTTGGTGATCCATTTCACCACTACTGTACCCCCTGGAAAGACAGTTACCTGCCTTAGCTTCTTAGTCACTTCTCATGCACATTGTCTCAACCAAATGCATAGATTGTGTGTGATGTGTGTAGATGTTCTCATCATACTAATTGAGCAGATTAGATTAGATTAGAAAACTCATTAATGCCACTTTGTCCTCAGCTCCGCCATTAGTATTTTAGACCATTATGATTCATCGTTTGTACCTGCAGTCTCTGTGATCACGCTCTTTGACATCACCAGTCAGTACAATTACATACTGTACTAATACAGTAGTTAGAAAAAAAAAACTTTTCCACAGTGTCAAGTGTCTCGGGAGTCTCGGTCTGCGGTCTGAGTCTTCTCCAGACTCTACATTATCACTGATAGAGTTTTTGCATGCAATGCTTTTACAACTTCTCTATGCTGAGATACACTTGACACCATTCTTCCTGCAGCTCCATAACAATTACAGCTTGTCAAGCAGAGTAGCTTCTGAGGAGCCTTGGGATCAAATGTTGGAAAAGGCTCATATCCATAAACTCCTACCATCCATCCATAGTCAACTGAGATCAAAAGACATGCTCTGCAGAAGCATCCAATCCCGGGTTTGGAGACAGGCTGAGAGAATGCTTTGCAGCTGCACCCTTTGTTTGAGGTAGAGTTTCTAGTTTGATCAGCCCAGCCGCTGCCTCGTGCGAGAACATGTATCCAATTGCACTTTCAGTACTACGTGGTGCATGAAATATATCCTGGAAAATCGCGATAACAGCCCTGATCTCTGCGTCCTTAGTAGCCTGTATGTCAAGGAAGATGTGTTCATCAGTGTCTCCTACAAAACCTGTTAAATAGAGTCGATTTCACATGGCCCCTGATTGCAGAAACCCCATCATAACCAGTGAAGATGTGACAAAAGATCAGGTAGTAACCGTCTTTCAGAAACAGCTTCTTGGATCTTCCTGACATCATAAGAGCCCTTCACAGTGGTTAAGGAGAGTGGATGATTGGTGCTTGAGCTATGGAGCACCAGCATAACCAGCACTTCTGCAACTTCTGGTCGCACCTGAAAATAGAACAAGATATTAAGCTTCAGTTTAGAAGTGTCTCTAACTGTCCACAAAAACTGTCAAATACTCAAGTTATTTAACAAAGCTAATACACCCCTCATCTAAGTATGTCTCTCTAAGACTCTAATAACACTCCCAGAATACGTGGCATGTACTCTACTGTGTACTCTGGAGTGATTAGTGAATTCTTTTTAAGGTGTATTCTAAGTTGTCTAGGCTACTTCAATCCAAGTACAGGACTTTGATTAAAAGCGCTTTGTTGATGTGGCGCTGCTCTGCGGCTGACACGCAAACGAGAGCTCCCTGTTTGTCTGATTGTATGTGTTTGTTTTTAACCGTTTTCCAGTCTATCTTAATGTATTTCATCATCTGTAAATCAGGACCATTGCTGCTGTTTTTATGGATTATTTTTAAACTTTTTTAAGCGGACAGTCATTCATTACCTACGGGAGGGGGGAGCTCCTCCACCTGGCTCAGCGAGCGCCATGACAACACCATGCTGAAACTATTTTACAAGAGTTTTATTGAAAGTGTGTTGACCTTTTGTATTCAATGTTGGGGAGGAGCATTGTCCATACAAAATAAGAACAAACTGGACAAGGTTGTTAAACTAGGCAGCAAGATAACCGGGAAGCAAATGTGCAGCATTTCTTATCTGACAGAATTTAGCCTTCAAGATCACAGCTGACCCTCTGCACCCCCTTTGGTCGGAGTATGAACTCTTGACTTCAGGGCGCAGGTACAGAATGCCCAGGATGAGGACTAAAAGAGGCATTACATCCTTTGTAACACGCAGCATTCAGCGGCTTAATAAGCTTTGATTATTCAGCATGTACTTGGCACTCTGCACTTTATTTAACTTGCTACTGAACTCCCTCTTTTAATCATGTGATGCTTTAGTGTGTTTTTATGTGTTTTTTTGTGTTGTCTTGTAAATGTTTGTTTGTTTTATGCTCTTGGTGCAAGACAAATTCCCCTAGGGGGGCAATAAAGGTTTCATTCATTTGTAAATAAATGTATTATTATCAGGGCTATCACCGGAAACTAGTTAATCGCGAGTAATTAAGGTCTAAAATGAATGCATACTCTAAAATGAATGCATACTTCTTTTTTAAAATCATGATAAATTGCATGATATTTTGTCCCTTTGGGTGCACCGTGGATACGCCTCCGCAGTATCTCCCTTTAGTCACAGTGATGGAAAAGAATGACACTGCTGCATCTTTGAATGTCTCATTTTACTTTAAAAAACTCATAGACACCTCAGTTGAAGAGTCAAAAGTATTATTCATCTTATGACATCAAACATTTAACTTTTTTTACCGTCCTCTTAAGCTGTTTTCATTTAGTTTTTTATCAATAACGAGTTCCGTGGTTAAGTTAATGTGGTAACCTTCGATCTACCAGAATGTCCTCGCGTTACATCAAAATAAAAGCATGGTTGAATTCAAACAGCGTAAGGCAGTAATAATAATAATAATAATAATACTTTATTTGTATAGCACTTTTCAATACAAGTAACAAAGTGCTTTACAACAGACAATAAAAGCAAAGAGACAATAAAATCAGACTAATAGAATAAAATCAAAAATAAAATCACAGAGTAAAAGCAATTTTGTAAAGGAATGTCTTAAGTAGAGATGTAAAACAAGGGACTGACTCTGCAAGTCTGATCTCCTCTGGCAGGCTGTTCCAAAGTCCGGGTGCTCTGATAGCAAAGGCCCTGTCCCCTTTAGTTTTCAGCCTGGACCTTGGAACAGCCAGTAGGGCTCTGCCAGAGGATCTCAGACTGCGTCCTGGTTCATAAGGGGTTAAAAGCTCAGAAATATAAGAAGGGGCCAGCCCATGTTGTGCCTTAAAAGTGATTAAAAGAATCTTAAAATCAATTCTAAAATCAACAGGGAGCCAGTGAAGGGATGCTAAAATTGGAGTGATGTGGGCACATTTGTTTGTTCTTGTTAAATGCCGGGCTGCTGCGTTTTGGATAGTTTGAAGACGGTGGATGGATTTTTTACTGAGACAGGTGTATAATGAATTACAATAATCAAGGCGGGAGGAGATGAAGGCATGGATAAGTTTCTCCAGATCTTTTTGCGACATGAGTGATTTGACCTTGGCTATATTTCTGAGCTGGTAAAAACAGGACTGTACAACTTTCTTCACTTGAGGCTCAAAACACAAGTCCTGGTCAAAAACAACCCCAAGGTTTCTGGCTGAGGGCTTCACATGATGAGCTAGTTCTCCTAAGTGTTTAGTAATTTGCTGTCTTTTTGATGGGGGACCGATGACTAACACTTCAGTTTTTGTGTCGTTGAGTTGTAAAAAGTTGTCTGACATCCATGATTTTATTTCTGAAAGGCACTTGAGGAGAGTAGTTATATTTGAATGGTCACCAGGTGTAATCGGGAGGTACAGTTGTGTGTCATCGGCATAACAGTGAAAATTAACATTATATTTATGGATGATGCTACCAAGAGGGAGCATGTAAATTGAAAATAGTGTTGGACCTAGAACTGAGCCCTGGGGGACCCCATGTACCAACTCTGCTGTTGACGACACTGACCCAGCCATTGACACTGAAAAACATCTTTTATGGAGGTAAGACCTGAACCAGTTTAAGGCCATATCACTGATACCTGCCCATTTTTCCAGTCTGTCAATAAGTATATTGTGATCCACCGTATCAAACGCAGCGCTCAGGTCTAGAAGAACCAGTATGGAGCAGTCACCAACATCTTCAGCCAAAAGAAGGTCATTACAGACTTTAAGAAGAGCTGTCTCAGTGCTGTGAAGAGATCGGAAGCCAGACTGGAGTTTTTCAAATAAATCATTGTTTGTTAAATGAGCTTGAAGTTGATTGGATACAATTTTTTCAAGGATCTTGGCTAAGAAAGGGAGCTTTGAAATCGGCCTGTAGTTTTCCAGAGTGGTTGGATCAGAGTTGGTTTTTTTCAGAAGGGGTTCAATCAAAGCAGTTTTAAAATAGACAGGGACAGAGCCAGAGGTTAGTGAGCTGTTCACAATAGATAAAACACAAGGACCAATAGTAGGCATGGTCTCCTTTAGGAGCCTTGTAGGAACCACATCAAGGGGGCAAGTTGAGGACTTCATGCCTTTGACCAAATCGTTGAGAGTGAATAAGGATATTATGGTGAACAGTTTGAGAGGTGGAACCTGGGATGGTCTGTGATTTGAGGGTTCAGTGACAGGTGAGTAGTTACTATTGGTGCTATTGGTCTGAGATCTGATTTTCACAATTTTATCCATAGAAAAAACTTTAAATTGGTCACAAAGATCAGGTGATAGGTGCAGGTTGCTGTTGTTGGGAGGACCAACAAGCCAGTCAAGGGTTTCAAATATAAGTTTTGGGTTTTGGGTGTTCTGAGAAATCAGGGTGGAAAAGTAGGTTGCTCTCGCATCCCTAACTGCATCATTGTACATTTTCAACAGTGCTTTCATATGCTCATAATGAACATGGAGGTTAGAGGTCTTCCATTTACGCTCAGCTTTACGTGCCTCTCTCTTAATGGAGCGAGTATGATCATTGAGCCATGGGAGGATTCTTGCGGAAGGTCTTGAACAAGATTTGACAGGGGCTACTGAATCTAGTGTTTCTCGGCAGATGTCATTAAATGAGTTGACCAGATAATCGGTGTGAGAGGGGAGGGGCAGATCTGCTGACATAATTGAGAAAGCATGTGAAAACTTACTTGCGGTGGTTGAGTTGATGATACGGGAGCGAATCGGAGCAGGTGGGAGTTTAGGAGTCACAGGAGCATACAAGTTAAACCTGACACAATGATGATCTGATAAACAAAAATTAATAAGATCTACACTATCGATCTTTAGGCCATGTGATATTACCAGATCGAGAGTGTGGCCTTTCACATGTGTAGCTCCAGTAGGGTGCAAAACAAAATTAAAGGACTCCAGAAGATTAAGGAAATCTCCGGCAAGTGCATCACCAGGACAACAAACATGAATATTAAAATCACCAATAATACAGATTCGGTCATAATTCAGTAAAAGGAGGGAAAGGAGATCAGAAAATTCAGATATAAAAGTGCAATTAAATTTTGGGGGACGGTAGACTAAAAGGAATAAAATCGGCTGATGCTTGTTGGCACAAAATATAAGGCTTTCAAATGCGGAGAAATCCCCACAAGATATTGACTTGAAGAGAAATCTTTCCCTGTATATGACAGCGACACAAGTTCAAAATAAAAGCCTAACAATTTTTATTTTTAAATGCAAAAAATCTGTCAAATGTCACCATCCTAGTGATGCTAGATGGGAGTCAGGTATTATAGTGTCAAAAGGATTCATCTAGTACAGTACTCTACCCTATGAAACTTTAATAGAGGACATTATTAATAGAGGATGTTAATGTGAATCTAGCCTGTTTAGTTTACCAGATAAGCCCTCATATGTCCTCTGCTAAAAGTAAGTACAACTCATCTAAACAGACCCAGTCTCAAAGGATCTTCTCTTTGTCAATTAAGATAAGAAGAAATTAGAAACATATATTCAACAAAATGTTGACACAAATACTTAATTATAAGCCCTACCCACCAAAACAAAGGGCAGGATATGAGAGTCTTTCCACACAGCAATCACAACTCTTCAAATATTTGTCTGCATAATATTGAATGGTACTTCAACACAAGAGAGCAAAGCTGCAACACTACTCACAGGTCTGTCAATGTGCGTAATTCAGTTACATGTATTTGTCAATCAAACAGAGAGGTTAACTCATTTTTCGCTCTCTCATGCTCTGTAAAGCTGTTTACACATACACACAGCAACTGTGTCTTTAACCTTGTTTGTTCCTTCAACAAATTATTTTAGTGTTGTATTTAATTAGATCGTACATGCTGAGTGTTCAAGTGCAAGTCAGTGATGTTGTAGCAGATTGCCGTGCTAACTGGGACTGTTAGACTCAAGTTCCAGACAACCTACCAGGGCAAAGAGTGGTGATGCTAAATAGACTTGGACAGCACTTTTCTTGTCTTCTAGACTACTCAAAGCTGGTTTTTTACACTATATGTCACATTCACCCTTTCACACACTATTGCCAGAGGCTGCCACGTAAAGTACCCATACATAAGTAGTCCATTTCATATGCATTCACACCCTGCTGGCTATGCCGCTTTGAACAAATCAGTGGTTATGTGTTTTCCAATACTTTGACATGTGGCTGCAGGAGCTAGAGGTCGAACCTCCAAACTTCCATTGGAAAGAACACTGAATCATTTACCCCATAGACTCCCCCAAATCAAGGATCTGAGTTCCACAATTAGGTTGTGGTACAATGATTACGTACTAGTTTGTTTGGGAATAAGCACGACAGAAAAAAAAGATTGTTGGTTTCAACTCCTTTTACTTCAAACAAAGGAGGCTACAAGATAGCATACTAAACCTTACTCAATCCTTGTATTTTACCACTTTAGGCTATAAAGAACAAGTCAACTTTGGCTTGACTTCACCCGTTGGTTGTGAACTGCTGTTCTGAACTCTTGAGTTCAGTTTCACTGCTGGCAGCATGTTGGTTTACTGTGGCCAGAAGTGAACAAAGTTGGACAAGGGGGCTGGCTGAATCAGCTGTCATGTTTTTCCAGCATAAAAGTTACCTTTAATACATGAACAATGGGTGCAATATTGTTTCAGTAGTCATAAACAACTTTGGCCTCCAGTTCAAACACTTTCTTTAGATGAATGGTTTGTATAGTTACTGCACTTAGGCTCTTTGAGGCAGTGGACAAGTTTGAAACTCACAAATGCTGAACCCAGAGGTAAAAAAAAAAATGTACTAGCAAGATTTTTTACAGTTGACTGCTTCAAGCTGAAAAAAAAAAACATCCTCAAGGGAGAGATACTATCTTATGCAGTGTCCCAGCATACCTTCATATTCCCTCTGAGCACTTGAGTGAACCTTATAGAGTAAAAACCATCCTCCAGCAGTCTGTGAGATCTCAGTCTGTGACTTTTGGATTAAATAAAATATTTTCCCTCAGAGACTAACACAGGACACCATGAAGCAATAGTCAAGAGAAAATGTCCCCAATTATAACACACGTCCGTTATTTAAGGAGAAACAGTTTTGGTGATGTTCATAAGGAAGCGTATAGGGTCAAAACGTATTGTGCACCAAGTGAAGAGCTATACTTTGTTTCCCAAGAGTACTAATGGTGCCTGGTGAAGTTGTCAGATAAAACATTACCTGTAGATGGGCAGGTACATTTTTGCCTGCCATGCCTCACTGCTAACTCTTTAAATTTCATGTCTGCAGATGAAAATAGCTAAATGTTTTATGCGTGCAACACTGCTACTTTGGCTGTTAGACATTGCGGTGAACACAGTGATTAATAATGGATGCCAGGGTTGCATTTAGCAGGTTTTTGATCCCTTTCCCTCCTCTCTATGTGTGCACATGTGTGTTTAAAAGGATGTGTGTTCTGACAGAAAGGGAATAGAAGAATTTTGTCACAACACTTGTGGAAAAGCAACATAACATTTTTATCCCATAAATATAACCTCACAAGTGTAGCACGGAAACACGTGGTGTTTTTGATTCACATGACTTGAACTAACATAAATCAAATTAGGAGCCCTGAATCACCCTGTCCACTGAAAGAGAGGAACAATCCTATATAAACCAAAGGCACTGTTTTATACTGATGAAATAGTGATGAATGGAACCATTATTCAAAACAAACCCTACCAGCTTTGAGACTTGATGCATTTTCTTTTCATTGTTTTTTTTTATCTCCTGTTCTAGAATTTCATTTATTATAAAAAAAACAAAACAATGACAACTTGAAAGTTAGATTTTCTATAATTTATTGCACATAACAAATTGACGTGTCCATGCATAATCCATGTTTAATGCTCATTTTTTGACGTATAAAAGCATCCAACGTGGCAGTGGTACGATCCATCTCAGTAAAACAAATTCATTTGATTATTTAGCACAGCTGTCAGCTTCAATGAAGAGCATGTCTGGTTGAAATGTCAAACTCATCTACAGAATGTGTGCGTCAGCAGTATCGTACCTTCCAGCAGCTCTAATCCTTGTCTTCACAGAATAATACATGTGACAGCAGTGTGGGCAGGAGGTTAATGTCTGGCACATTAATTTGTTTCATTCTACATGGCTGGATGAAAGCGCCGTGCAGAGACCAATACAACAAAGACATATTTTCAACTCATTAACTAATCATGGACCTGAGGGTTTGAGCACCTCTTACATGGGACACATGACCAAATAAACAAACATGAAAGCAGATTAAGGCTACAATTAAACAGGCAGATACAACAGTGATGGGAAGGATTATCTTGTACCTGCAAATAACCAGGACTTAGTGAAAATGGGGCCAGAAATTTGGAACACAAATATGGTTTGGAGTTGTACTTGGTGACTGAATACATTTTAGTCTAATATTTACTGTTCGCCCTGTATTTGTTCTACACCAACATATGAAGGTAAGATCTGTCTTTAAGGCCTACGTATGTGCCATTCTTTGTTACTGGCGGTAAGTGTACAGTAAATATATGATTTTTAACTTTATCTAACAGGAAAACTCTGCAACAAAAAAACAAAAGAAGGAAGGCTTCCAGGGAGGTTTAGGTACCAAAACAACTTGTGCTAAACATGTCAAAAAGAAATAAACAAAGATATTTTTTGACTTTCACTTACACTCAGGGCTTGACCTTGAGCTCCTGGGTTGTGTTTGAGTGATCCAACACCAACTCAAAAAAGCTTTATAGCATGTCTTTCAAGATAATTTTTGTGTCCAAACAAGTAAGGATAGACTTCTCCAGCCGTGGTAACTGATCATGATCGATGTAGTGTACGTTTAAGAATAAGAAAAACAATTTTACAACAACAATATGTGATTTGTTACATTTATCCCAATGCACACTGCTACCTACTGTATAACAGGGCAATTGTGATGTGAATTGTTCATGCCAACAACATTTTGTAAAATCCGATCCAAATGTGGTTCATTTTCCTGGATGCATTCCTACAGAAGCCTCATTTTTGGCAGATTTGGATGCCTGAGTGATGCTTGAGGGAAGGTGGTGGTGTTGGTGGTGGGGGAGTGTATCTTCTTTTGTACATTTCAAAGTAGTGCGAAGTGAACAGATGCTGAACTGAGATTAGTTGAGGAGGCTACTTTTACTGAATACAATAACATGGCAGTATTCCCCAAGTATGTTTTTTAGGGGGAATATATGTTCATGATTTCAAGAAGGGTGTCTGCGACGGCTGATACATATCTATCCCCCCATTCGCTCTTCTTCTCAGCCAAAGCGAGTTGACACAGAGCTGCAAGTACCAACAAAAACCCACCAGATTTTTCCCCCCCAACTCACTAAAAAATAACTAATAATAATACAAAAAGTAGACATAGAAAATTGAATGTAAGTTTTGATACATGTCTTTTTTTACTTTAAAAATGTGGTAATGTTTATTGTGTTCACTTTTCACATCTTTTTTTTATAAAGGGATCATGCAAATATTCACATGCTTTAATATTTCATATACTTAATTGATTTGTTGGTGTGTAGTTACATTTATTATGTAACTTTGGTAGTTCATTATCTTCATTGTTCTATTTTCTAACTCTTGTTTCTGAATGTCCCTGTGCTGTGTGCATTTTTGTATTCCCTGTAGTCGTCTTTAGTGTGTCCTGTTTTATGTTTGTGCCCCAGTGTTTCTTGACTATTTTTCTGCCTTTGTGTGTTTCTCTCCACTGTGATTGTGTGACCAACCCTGATTGTCTTGATTACCCTAGTGTCTAAGTCTTTATGTTACTTCCCTATAGTGTCAGTCTGTTGTCAAAAGCTGCCTTCTGCCTCTGAACTCCTATTGTGAATTCTTCACTGATTGCTTCTTGTGTTTTTGCTTAAGATTTTTTCTCTCGGGTCTGTCTGTGGATTTTTTCCCCATGCTTTGACTTTAGTTGGACTTTGTTGTTTGGTAGGGATGGGCGTATGAAGCCTGATGCTCTGGGGTTTTCTGTCTATTTGTGCCAAAAATAATTCGAAGCTTCAGGGTTTCATTATCAGGGACAAATTAAAGCAGCCATTTAAAAGTGGGACCAAAGCATTGGCACGACACCTCAAAGTTTCAGTCTAAATATCTGCAACAAGTAATTTAAAGCGGCATGTTCATTAACACATTTGATTTTATATATACATATGTTATCAGTTTAACTTCTGTTGTTTTTTTTGCACTGCAATATGAAAAAGTGCTGGTCCATAAGATAACACATGTTGGTCAAAGGGACATTTGATCCTCTCCCTACATTACATACAAACTTAATAGAGATGCACTTTAACCACCGAGATATGAAAACACAGTGTATATTAAATAGTTTTTCTTACAATGATCAAAGCGAGTGGACTTAACATAAACCAAATGTAGATTTTTTTAAAGCTAGAATTTGTGGGGCAAGATTTCATGGAGGTGGCAGTTTGATTCATCAGTAATTTGGTAGTAATTGTGACATGATGAAAAAAGTACTTATGAATCGAAGTATGGAGACAGTGATTCTTGCATCGCCTTATTTCTTCTTAGATTTTTATTTTGAAATAGGATTTTCTCCACAATGCTGGGCTTTAGTCGGCTGCTTTTCTGGCTGACAATTTCACCAGTCTTGGAAAAAAATTCCAGTACTGAGAGGGTCCTCGGGCCTTTCCAGTTTTAGTTCCTTAAAATACCTTGGAATATAAAAAAAGGTGGAATTTAGTCATTATTAAACAAATTCATTTCAAAATCGAATTGCAGTTTCATTGGTGACTAGACTATGTGACTTTACATGTGTGTCCAGACAGGTCCAGAGATTGTAGTCCTGAGGCTGAGCTGAGGACCCTGCTGTTGATGCTGACTCTGAAGGAGTACCTACTGCTGGTGGTTGTCTGTCACAAGATCGAAACACTACCTGGTGAGCCTCTCTACTGCAGCTTGTGAATGTCCTGGGTTTCAAAACCCAAAACCCCACATCCTTGACTCTTGGGTCCAGCAAGGTTGCCATAGACACGATAGTAACTATTTCCAACAGATTAGCCAGGTTATTTTTTTAAATTGTTGGCAAATTTGGCACCAATGCCATTAGGAATTTGTGCACACTGTCAATAGCAATAAAGTGCTTCAACATTTTTAATCTTTTTTATTTATTTATTTAATAAGGACAGTGCACATTAATCAACATGTCAACAAATAGCATCCATGTAAATATGCCGGAATTAGCACAAAAGCTACATTTCGTAGTAATTCTAAGGCAGGCACTGACAAAAAACATGAAACAAATGTACAACTACAGGACAGTTTGAACAGAACAACATACACAAAAAACTCACAGACAATTTTACAAACAAATCGGACACAGTTGTTGCATAAGAAATAACAGACCCACATGGAATTAGCTACCGGTATTTAAAATCGCAGGATGAGCCAGAAGTCCTGGGGAACGGGCACCAGAAGGGGAGAACAGATATTACATATGAGTACATGATTGATTTGTTTTTAACCAATGTTTGAGTTTTATTTTAAAAGTTAAGTAGTTCTCACAATCCCTGATATGTGATGGTAATTTGTTCCAGGAATGCAGGCAAGCCCATTTAAGAATTTAAAAACAAGACAAACATCCATGAAAGTTTGGTAACTGTCCAAGTTCAAAAAATTGTTGAAGCTATTGGCAATGATGTCTAAATTGTTAGTTAGCATGCCATTCATGTCTTTGTTTCGACCTTATAGTTTGTTTAAATTTTCCCAGATCAGCTTTCCATTTCCACTTGCTCCACCTATCATCTCAATAAAAAAAATCTGCTTTGGCTTTGCGGATCTGTTTTATAGTAATTGCCTTTGATTCTGACACCATTTCTCCTCTGACCACTCCACAGTGTTTGGTTGAATGGAAGTTACATTGCAAGACTTTGTTGGGCGGCCTCATACTCGTACTCCCATACTCAAATGGGAAAACAAAGAGTTGGACCCAATTGTAGATAACGAAAAAGATGCATTTAAACAAAAGATCAAAAGAAAAAGTTACTCAGGAAAGAGTACAAAAACCATCTTCAACAAAAGCCCAAATAAAATCCACCTAAAATCCAATATACTAGTAGTACTTACTAATTTGGCCAAAACGCAGTATGCGAACAAATGCAAGATCTGCAGCATGCCAAATGAACCTGGATGTGAACTGTTTCGGGAAGAATCTACAGTATGATGAGATCGAACAACGACAGCAACGGCTATCTTAAAAGTAGGATTAATCACAATCAGACTAAACCACAAAAATATACCAATAATGATCATTTTTGATTCCCAAAAACATGAAAATCAAAATGAATCACTTTTAAGCTTTTTTCAGGCTGTAAGTGGATGCTACACTGTGGTGGCGTTTGCCATGGCTGGGCTGTTGTTCCGCATTTCAAGACGGAAACTAGCTTAGCCTGGCGTTTTGATAGTAGTTTGCAGTAGGTAGTTTTGAAAACCGCCAGAGACTTAATAGACAGGGTAATCAAACACAGGTGAGGACAATGAGGGCAATCAAAAAGGAAGGGAAACACACAAAGGGAGAAAGTAACACTAGACCAGAAACACTTGGTAAAAGTACAAAGTAAAACACTAAAGCCTAAACTGAGAATATTAACATACATAAAGAATAGTGAAACACAAGGATAGGAAATTACAAATTAAAACAGGAAATTACAAAAAAATTAAAAAAATTTAAGAAGAGTAAATCACGACACAGAGGTTCTCAAATCTTAAGCCTTTGCAACATGGCAAAGGTACTGTTCCACCTTGTTTCTACCTCTTTGATTAGTTTAATTTACGTCATCCCCATAAGTGTCTGCGTGGCACACAGCTTGTCCTAAGAGGTGGTTTGTGATTTAAAGTAACCCACGATTTTGCAGGTCTGGTTCGAGGATGATTTCCATCTCAGGGGTTTGGGCTTCAAAACATGAGCCAATAGGCCAGTGAATCTAGCCCAACAATACAAAAAAATTGCAAAAGTAATGTCTCATAGTTCTTATCGATCCTAATACCCTCCTGAATCATATACTAAAAGTCTACCGCCGTAGATGGAGTGGAACATGTATTTTTTTCCAGATTAAAGGCCCAACACTCTAAGTACATTGAGTAGAATAGGAGAAATTTTTCAATTAATAGCAATTACTATGAAACTTCTCCAGTTGATTAGTGACATCATACTACAGAAAAAATGTATTGCAAGTTTTTGAGATTTTTTGTTTATATATGCAAATTAGGCTTTTCTTCTTAAATTGTACCATCATTTGCATATATTACAAAACACAACATTTGAAGACTGGAAGAAGCCAGATTAAAAATGACTGTTTCATTATGTTGACACAATACAGAAAGACAACATTAAAGAAGGGACTGTGTTTCTATATCATCCCATACATTAGAAAATACTATTTAGAGTCATCACAAAATCTGTTCGCAATGTTTTTGGTATAAAAGGTAGAAAATATCAGGCTATTGAAAACATATCAACAGAACTCCTCCATAATCAAACACAAAGTATAGACAGGAAGAATCTGTAATGAATAGTTTATGTAGGTGTTACTGGATATTTCTCCTCCACAGTGTACGAAACCTCATTTTGAGAAAACGCCCTTTAAAGATTAGAGTGAAAGGGAATCCATTTTTCAGCAGAAACCTAATTATTAACAAACAAGTCATTGATATTGAAATCTGTAAACAGACAATACATACCCAAAACCACGACTCAAGAGACAGATGGAGAAGAGAAAGCCCAGTAGGCACTTTAATGTACAAAATAGCAGGTAGGCCATAACACTTTTATTTCTTCCAGGCTTACAGTTTTAGAAACAAACAAAACCACCAACTATGTTTATGTTAACAAATAAAGAGCAGGAAATTAGACCATTATCAAAAGAGAAAAAAAACATTGTTATCCACTGTGGCACGGCCGTAAAATCCACTTATAGATTTGACTCTGTGGCAACAACAAAAAAAGTTCAATCCATATTCTCATCCAAGTTTGCTGACATATATGCACATACGCCTCTGCACTCTGTGCAAGCTAGGGAGCAGTCGAGGCCTTGACGACGGCAATTGCAGCGCATTGTGCTGCAACCAGACTTGCACTTGCAGCGCACAAGCTCGAACAAAGATTGAGGTGCAGGGTCCTGGTCAGTATGGACAGGAATGAGGCATGAGTCTTGGATCCTCCAGCCCCATTCCTCTGGTGGTAGCAAGTTTCCCATCCATTCTTGAACATGATGGTACACTCTGAAGCTATTAAACATAGCAGATGAAGATGTTGGTGGCAAGTTGCGAGGGTGGATAGCCGTTTTGCTGTCAGTCACCTTACTATAAAAACGTTTCAGCCTGAGGTCATTGAGAGAATCTTCTTCTTTACCTTTGTAGATCTGTATCATTGCTTTTTCCCCTGCAGCTGCAATTTCCTCTTTAGTAGCAGATTGTTTCTGAAAAATGCTGGCCTGTATTCTGAATGTGTCACTTTCTTGAACACCAACATGTTTAATAGCTTCAGAGTGTACCATCATGTTCAAGAATGGATGGGATATTGCTACCACCAGAGGAATGGGGCTGGAGGATCCAAGACTCATGCCTCATTCCTGTCCATACTGACCAGGACCCTGCACCTCAATCTTTGCTCGAGCTTGTGCGCTGCAAGTGCAAGTCTGGTTGCAGCACAATGCGCTGCAATTGCCGTCGTCAAGGCCTCGACTGCTCCCTAGCTTGCACAGAGTGCAGAGGCGTATGTGCATATATGTCAGCAAACTTGGATGAGAACATGGATTGAACTTTTTTTGTTGTTGCCACAGAGTCAAATCTATAAGTGGATTTTACGGCCGTGCCACAGTGGATAACAATGTTTTTTTTTCTCTTTTGATAATGGTCTAATTTCCTGCTCTTTATTTGTTAACATAAACATAGTTGGTGGTTTTGTTTGTTTCTAAAACTGTAAGCCTGGAAGAAATAAAAGTGTTATGGCCTACCTGCTATTTTGTACATTAAAGTGCCTACTGGGCTTTCTCTTCTCCATCTGTCTCTTGAGTCGTGGTTTTGGGTATGTATTGTCTGTTTACAGATTTCAATATCAATGACTTGTTTGTTAATAATTAGGTTTCTGCTGAAAAATGGATTCCCTTTCACTCTAATCTTTAAAGGGCGTTTTCTCAAAATGAGGTTTCGTACACTGTGGAGGAGAAATATCCAGTAACACCTACATAAACTATTCATTACAGATTCTTCCTGTCTATACTTTGTGTTTGATTATGGAGGAGTTCTGTTGATATGTTTTCAATAGCCTGATATTTTCTACCTTTTATACCAAAAACATGGCGAACAGATTTTGTGATGACTCTAAATAGTATTTTCTAATGTATGGGATGATATAGAAACACAGTCCCTTCTTTAATGTTGTCTTTCTGTATTGTGTCAACATAATGAAACAGTCATTTTTAATCTGGCTTCTTCCAGTCTTCAAATGTTGTGTTTTGTAATATATGCAAATGATGGTACAATTTAAGAAGAAAGGCCTAATTTGCATATATAAACAAAACATCTCAAAAACTTGCAATACATTTTTTCTTTGGTATGATGTCACTAATCAACTGGAGAAGTTTCATAGTGATAGCTATTAATTGAAAAAATTCTCCTATTCTACTCAATGTACTTAGAGTGTTGGGCCTTTAATCTGGAAAAAAATACATGTTCCACTCCATCTACGGCGGTAGACTTTTAGTATATGATTCAGGAGGGTATTAGGATCGATAAGAACTATGAGACATTACTTTTGCAAATTTTTTGTATTTTTGGGCTAGATTGACTGGCCTACAAACATTAAATGTGTCTGACAGCTACTTGGTTGACACTATACAATATTATGGGACCCATCCGTGACGATGCCTTTAACTTTGTCAGGCATATCCCACTCAGCCATAGTGTTTCTGGTAGCATTGGCCAAGTGAGCTGCTGTCTGGATCAAGGCAAACGTCGTCAGCCTCATATTCTCAATTATGTAGTGATCTGTCACTCTAAAATAGGCGTTGATAGATGTCCACATACTGCAGGGGCCTGCTGAATTTCAGCAATGGCCTACTCTCTGGTTTTCTCACATATTGCATCAACCAATGCTTTCAGAGCCTTTCTATTTGGGATCATGTAGGTTGAATCAAGGATTTTGACAATCTTTCCAAAGCCTTCATGCGCTACCAACCAATACAAAAGGAGTCATCTGTGAGTTTATAGTCCTTTTTTTTTCAAAGCATTGTCCTGCGTTGATTTAATTATTTTGACAACATTTACACAGCTCCAAAAAATTATTTTTGTGTTTTCTTGAATACATTTTTGTAAAACTAGACTATTCCAAAAATATTTATGTTAATTGCTCGTTCAAAAATCCCACCCTGCTTTAAAAGAATACAGTAAATCAAAAAGATTTTTCCAACCACCATGACATTATATCTACATCATCCTCAGAGAAGTCTCTCCAATGTTACAAAGGTCATTAGGATTAGTTAATGGCCACTGTCACTTTTGCTAATGGAGTGGATTCCAGTGAAGGCAAACCTTCTAATTGATAATTGATTGTGTGGTCATTAGGTGGGATGTAACAAAGAATGATGCTCCGGCATCCAACTCTGGATGCTTCTACTTCCAACACGTGCTGTTTGTCCCACGAGAGGCCACACTCTCATCTAAAAAAACCTAGTGTGACTCAGACCACTTGATGAACTACCTGGACGCTGCTTTGTCTTCCCTAAAGTGTGCCCCAGTCAAACGAGCCGCAATCGCACCAAAGGTTTAAGTAGCCCTGTGTCGGAGCACAGACTCGGCACACTGCTGCCATTGATAATTGGACTTAAGGTTCCCTCCTATTATGTTCTTGTCCAACAGCAATCTAACACTTTGCCATCTGTTTGTGTTAGTGTTAATCATATCTATTCTCCTCCATTATTGTTCCAGATGGCTTCTATAATTGCATTGTTTCTACTGCAGATGTTTTATGGCGCCGTTGCAGAGCACAGCCAGCTCTGGGTTGATAAAGCACTGGAACGGTTAATGGGAAAATAACCGTTTTCACAGGCAGGTTCCAAGTTTTCGTCACTAGTCACACAAACAGTGTAATTGCCACTAATGGGCCGGGGCAACCATTGGATGACTCTGGGCCATATTAGCATAGCACCACAAGAAAACAGGGGAGGAATCCAAATTTAGACTGTGGCAGCGGCTGCATCCACCGTGGTGTGGGGGAAAAAAAAAAGGATCTCTTGGCACTCGGGATTGTAGAAAGAGCTCCAAATGTACATTATGCAGGGGATTCTCATTATTTTGGATGGAGGGAGAGAGTATGTACTACTGCGGCAGCGATAGCAGCAGGAACAATAGCAGCAGGAGTTTCAGTTCCAGGGATTAAGTTCTTGCAGAGGTTCTCTTGCTGCTCTGTTTGTTTTACAATATATCAAGAGGCTGGAAATACCCGAAGCATACTAAATGAGACCGTTTCACTCTTATGGAGGCAGTAGCACTCCAATAGTTGCCATACTTTGTAACAGATTCGCCATTAATTTGAGTAGTCACATAACCTTTAAGGCTTATGAGTGAAATACGAGACAGTGGCTGTATAGACTGCGGGAAGCTGAACCGCAGCCTATTTCCCCTAATCGCCTGTGTGAGCACAACATCGCTGATTCAATCTGATTTTGACAAATGCTGCTGACTAGAGGACAGCTCTGGCATCCTACATGGCAATTTTCAAAACGGCCTCATTTTCCTGCGCCATTGTCTGCATGGCAATAATGCCTGCGATGAGCTGGAATCACATTATCCTGCAGATACCTGAGCATCAGCTGCTGCGTTTGAGACGCCGCCAGGGGAAATGAGGGTCACCCAGACTCCCCTCTGTCTCTGATTCATCTACTCAGATGAGCCAAAGGTCAGATCATGATTCCAGCTCATCAGCTGAGCTTCCCCGACCAGCCAATCAGGAGGGAAATTATTTTAGGAAAAGGTGAGAAACAAGTGATGCACAGTATGGAGAATATCAATTACTGCTTTTAAAATCCCCAATTAATATTCATCATTTGTAATCATCAGTAATTTATTCCGTTTGTTGTGTGCTGCATATGTCAAGTGGACTTCTTTTAGGGAGTAAAGTAAACTATCTGCTCTAAATACTTGATGAGAATCACCATTAATCAGTAGCAGTTAAGTGATTACTGCGAAGAAGAAAATAAAGACAGCTTCATACCCCCGCTTCTCAGGGGCCATGCTGTTTCCAGCAAAAGTTTGAAATCAGCACATTTCTCTTCTCACCACTCATTATTTAATGACAATGAAACTGTGGCTATTATTGTCCCATTCAAAAAGCAGGCGTTGACAAAAGAAAGAAGTCACACAATGCTAATATCGCAGTTAAAAAGTGCAGCGGGCTATCTTTGTGTTAGTTATCTCGTTTCCTTTGTGCTCTCTGAATCTGTTTAATTAAATCATGTATAATTCACAACCTTACAGACCCGCATGTTTGCATGAGGCACAACTGCTGTGGTAGGCATTATGCTACATACAAAGGCGGGTGTAGATAGCCATGCAGCAGATACAGTTCTCATTTAATGAAGCTGCTAATGTCTGCAGGATGAATGAAGCTGACAGTGAGGAGGCCGTTAGCCCTCTGACCTGCTTGTTGTCAAATGTCCTCTCATGAGGCCAGACATTACCGCTTACAATGTACGAAGACAAACAGCCGTGTTAAATGTACACGCATTCTTTTCTCAAGCAAAAGAAACTATGCTTGTGTGTGAGACAACTTCTTTGCTGAGACAACTTCTTTGCTGAATTAAGAGTAAAAGAAAAGTCCAGGCTCAGAAATGTTTTCACAGTATCAAAGTTAACTGTTAAAGAATAAATACTTAACTGCAATGAATAAATCAGTTGGTCTTGTTGTCCACTTCATCCACTTTTCTTGAAGTTCTTGTCAGTTCTGACTTCATATTTATTTGATGCCTCCATTTTTCCTCTTAAAAGTTCACCCTGATCAATTTAAGTTCAAACTTTTTGCCCACTGTGAATGATATGAACTGACAATACTCCGCCAAGGAATATTTTTTCTGCCTGTTATTATCCATTTCATTTAGATTAAAATCAGTCTTGATGTTTGGAAGGCGCCATACATTAATGCAAAATGAAAATAAAAGCTAATTCCCTTTTTTTTCTTTTTTTTCAAATGTTTTTTTGGGCCTTTTGCCTTCATTGGATAGGACAGCTGAAGAGAGACAGGGAATGTGGGAAGGAGAGAGTGGGGGACGTCATGCAGCAAAGGGCTGAGGTCGGACCCGAAACCCCCTGCGATGAGAACCACAGCCTCCGCACAGGGGGCCGAGACCTGACTGTCCCCCTGGAGACAAATATCTTCAGAAATAGGTCTGTTCTGTAACTATATGGACACGATATTACTAATATTTGTGTAAAATTAAAGTTGTCAAGTAAGGACAGATTCCTGACTGTTCTACCGTAGTGGTCTGTGAGTTGTTAATAATTACTTTGGAGGAAGAAAGTAATTAAGTTCTGGGTACTCAGACCTGCATGTTGAAAAACCTCATAAGCGTAGGCATCACTTACTTAATCCAATATGCAGCAAACGAAACACACACACATTATCTACACCCACATGTGAGTCTCCTCTTCACCTGCAGACGAAGCAGTCTGCTCTCAGCCCCTGCTGTCGGGGTTTCAGACAATATCACACAACAAGGCAGGATGTTGCATGCAAAAAAAGCACACCCATCATGTAGTGGATAATGGTCAGGAGGAGCTTTCATGAGGTCCAGTGAAACATGAGGTGATCAGAGAGTGCAGAGGAAGGACGGGAAAATGAAGCGATGCAATGAGGAGCTGAGTTTCTGGATGGATCAAAGCTTATGAGATGGAGAATAGATAATCATTGGCATCATAAAAGCCTCCGAGAAACGTTTATTTTCGCAGTAAGTTAGATGCATACAGGAAAAGTGAGCTGGTAACCTTGTTTAAAAATTCCCTTTTAAACAATTTTTCCTTTCATTAGCTCAGTTTTTTGCACCGTTTAGCTCTTTTAGTTCTTTATCTTTTCAGCTTAAGATTGCAAGCTATGAAATAATATCTGTTTTGACCCTTTTTGGAGCTTTTAACACATTTAAAAAAAAAGTTTGAATTGCTAAGAATTCATTCTCTGGATTTATAGAGAGACACTTACATTGTCACTCTCTGTAACAGCTGTATGGTGTCCCCTGTGCTGTTTGTCCGTTCTCTCCTTCTGTTGTATCCAGCTCTACCCAAGTGAAGCTACTGATTGCACAACAAGGCCTGCTGGCCAGCAAGCGCTAATGCTGCATTGACATGCTGCTCGGGTGGCCCAAGTTCACGTGATTTCAGTTCGGAAAGTCGGAATGTTTTAACAACAGCACAAAAAAGTGTTGATGCTACGAAGAAGATCAGTTAAATGTAACTCTTAAAAGTTATATTTAAGCAAAAAGTTGTTGTGCAATACATGAATGAATAAAAAGTGTGTCAACATTAACAAAACATATTTGATGACAATTCTGACGTCAAGTCGTGAAGTTGGGCACCTAATTCTTTTCCGAGTTTCCGAGTTGTTGTTCCGACTTGAGCAGGTGTTCATGTGCATTTTACAACTCGGAAACTTGTTTTTCCGATGTGTCCGACACCACATAAATGCACCATATGTGCAGGAGGAGGGAGACCTTTGGAGTTGGGACTGCTGTAACGCCTTGCAGGGATTGCGTGTTGTTGTGTTTAGTTAAATTAGTAGATCCGTTGATTTTTGTTATGATTTAGTTGTTTGTCTATTGGTAATAGTTAATGCTTGTAGAGCGCTTTTCTAGTCTTCTGACTACTCAAAGCATTTTACACTGCATGTCACACCTACCCATTCACACACTGATGGCAGAGGCCACTGATGGCACAGGCTGCTGTGTAAAGTGACCATCAGAAGAAACTTATCCCATTCATACACATGAAGCTGACGAAGCAGCGGGAGCAATTGGGGTTTAAGTATCCTGCCAAGGACACACGCTGCAGGAGCTGGGGATCGAACCCACAACCTTCCGGTTGAGAGATAACCGACTCTACCAACTAAGCCACAGCCACCCCAAATACCTTTATAGGGTAAGGTGTATCATGTGTTTTATTGTGTCAATGTGTGGGTTGTTGGGTCGCCTCATGGTGGTGCGTAACACACACAATCTCAAACAGATGAGCGGCATCCTAACTATTTTTCACTCTTGTTCCTCTTTTATCTTTTTTTTCTGAACACTTCACGAGACATACAGTATATTGAATTTCCAGATCTATTAGTGACAATAACAGCAATCATTTGGTAATTCATACACTAAAATAAAACATATTTCAGTATTTCTTTTCTTCTGAGGCCATGTTTTTCCCACTTCTCCCTTAAAAACAGAGGTTTGTTTTCACCTCAGTGTGTTTCCTTTTTTCTTCTTTCTTTTTTACTGAATCAGCATTTTGGTTTCAACAGCTCAATGACCTGCTGTATTTTCCTTTTTTTTCCCACCAATCAGATGAAGGAGCCAAACATGCTTACGGCACCGCTTTTAAATCACTTTATCGCACCCTACTTTGAGAAATGCCAATACAATTGTTGTCAAAGTAATGTAGTTACATGCTTTTTGGCCTGGAAACGAGTAAGAACAAACCCAACACTGGGGGAAAGTAAAATGAATCGTTTGTTGTTGCTGTTTCTGTTGCTGCTCAGCGATGTGAGTTCAGAAGGTGAACATTTGCTCCCTATAGTATTCACTGCATTAAGCTGCTTTCATGTCAAGGTCAATGCAATTAAGGCAATCATACGATTTACTGCCCACAATGTTTGCCATAAATATCACAGAGGTAAAGGTACTTGCTCTTTGGCCTGTATGACAAACTATTAATAGTAATGAGAAATCAGTCAATATCATTCTTCAAATTACTGCTCTCCTTTCTCGATCAGAAGTCATTAAATGTAGAAAATAACATTCATGTTTTTGAGTTCACCTGCAACTCTCTAATAAAGCCATGATGGACCAATTAAACACCATTTTAACTGTCTACAGAAAGAATTTTGAATAAATCATAAATATGATACGTGAGTGGTAGTCTAATTTAGCTTTTTGATTTAGAATTAAATAGGGTAAAAAAAAAGCAGCTACCAACAAATTGTACTGAAATGATTTTGCATTTAAAAAGCTGAAATAGGCTGATCAAACGATGCACTCTCATCCTGTCGAGGATTTGTTTATATGAGACGCTGTCAATCTGTCTGTCTCTATTAACAGAGACCTCAGGCTGCAGAGTCATCTCAAAACTTCACTGATAAAGAATGCAGAACCACATCAGACATCGTGCTTATGATCATGAGACACTTGAAATAAATCTTGAAACTTCCTGACAAACCTCAAGCTGTAAATGTGTGACAGACATACATATATTAATGATGAAAAATCAAGGTAAAACATCTTTAAAAAATACCATTGCTGGAGCAGAGAAGGGAAGACAAAGAAGGAGAAAGAGAGAGACAGAGGCAAACACATAAGTAAGGCCCCATGTCCACTTAATGTTTTTTTCTGGTCAGAAAAGCGCTGGCTCTGCGCTCCGGAGCAGCCTCTATATACTGTAGATATATATATATATATATATATATATATATTAATGAATATAAAAGGAGAGTCCTTTTTTTTTTAGATTAACAGATAAAAACTACACTTCTTGTGATATTTGTACCCGACAACAGCTTCTGATTAATCAAATGTTTTGTTTTATAACCCAGCTTTTCCTTATCTTAATACATTCTGGAAATATTGTTTTAATAAAAATTTGACATTTGTCCATGTTTGTTTTGTCTTTTTTATTAGTTATTAACCCTCCGGTATCATTGGTTTTTAATAACATTTGAGTCAGAGAGTCATGCATACAGTTCTGTTCTCTGCCAGGGAAAAGAGGCCAGGTGAGGCACAGGTGAGGTGTGGTTCCTATGATGAATCTAGCTGCTGCATTTTGAACCGGCTGCAGGCTAGACTGACTGACTCCTATGTTGAGAGGATAATAAAAAGCTGTTTTACGGGGCTGAGGATGGAATTGAAAAATGCATACATGTTCTAAGAAATAAAGTTGTACCCTCAAATTTCCCCCCAAAACAGAAACCAGCTCTTCACAAATGTCTCACTAAGTTAAAAAGAAACCTGCATTCTTGGCTTTTGAAATGTTTGTATTTTCATTCTTTAACATTCTGTTATATTTTGTACTTGTGTTGCTAAGGAGCTCAGGTAGTTCAGTAAAAAAAAAAAAATTGTTGACTCCACTGTTCCTTTCTAAGACCAATAATCAGATTAGTAGTGACAGGGCAGGAGTGGCCAAGTGTTTTTAAATGACAGAATATGGATTTTTTTCAAAATGAGTTCACATAAATCTGTAGATCCTGTCAATGGCTTTCATGTCCTAACTATGAGATTATTCCCTGTATCAGCTGAAGAGGTACACACGGCTTTGACGTCAGGACAGCTAAGACGTCTTTCATTACTTAGAGTCTTTATGTTCCCCATGAGTCGATGTTCTGCATCACTGAAAATCTCTACTTCTGAGAGCAAAACTGCAGAATCGAGGGTCAAACTTTGACAAAAAGTACAATATTTTTGCACAGTTAATCCTTAAACGTCTGCAAAGTCCTGTGCATTGTCCTCGCTCATTCTCTTCTGCTTCCCTTGCTGCGCTATAGGCTATAACTCAGATTTTGCTGATGATCAGCTAACAAACACTGACATCAGTTCAACCCATCCCCTGTTGTTTCCCCCAGGTTGTATGTCATATTTAAAATGCATATTCATATAGAAAGAGATACAGGAGAACTCCACTTTATGTGAGGGTGAAATGTTGGCAGGTTTCTAAATGAGATTATTAGCAGTGAGATCATTAGCATACACGAACATAGAGCCTTATTATAAGGCAGCTGGACGGATCGCTAAAGTGTGAGACTAGGTCTGACCTCATTAGTGGGAGCATATGGGAGGCAGACCTGTGTATCAGTGCAGTTATCCAAGTTTCAGTGTGAGAGCCCAGCGTGATCTCAGCACTACACTATCCGGGCTCAGTCTAATGAATATGTATTTTTTCATGGCTAGAAGTGGATCTTTTTTGGCTCATTTAGTTTATTTAGCACTTCTCTAATATGCTGGGAAAGGCCAGAAACACTGGGCTTTTTGTTGATGGTAAGGTTATGTTTTGATGCTCTGTTATATACCTGCTCCTTTTTGTACAGAAAGAAATCACACCACAACAGCTTAGCTGTATAAAGCAAACTAGGTGGAGAAAAAATATGTAATTGTTCTTATGTATTAAGATGTTGCTATAGTAAAGAGTAGAGAGGCTGGGGCTCAGTTGGTAGAGTCGTTCGTCTCTCAACTAGAAGGTTGGGGGTTGGATCCCCAGCTCCTGCAGCAACATGTCTGATGTGTCCTTGGGCAAGACACTTAACCCGGAATTGCTCCTGCTGCTTTGTCGACGGCGTATTCATCTTTATGAATGGATTAGTTACTTCTGATGGTCACTTTACATAGCAACCTCTGCCATCAGGGTGTGAATGGGTAGGTGTGACATGCGGTGTAAAAGCGCTTTGAGAAGTCAGAAGACTAGAAAAGCTCTATAAAAGCTCAAGTCCATTTACCATTTGGGTTATTCAGATTTAAACGCTGCTATGGGAATTAATGTTTTGGATTCAGTATCAGAAAAAGAAGGCGTTAGTAGGCTAATGTTACCTTATTGATGAAGAGGAGCCAGCACTTTATTTAAAAAGCACCTCTGAAGCAATACAATACAAAGGAGATTATAAGGTGAATATAAAACGGCCTAAGCCCTCACAGTGGTGATCCCATCCTGCTGTCATCCTCACTACCCTTTCAAATACATGAAGCCGTCATGACAGAGTCTCATCGCCAAAGTCACTGCACATTTCTCCTTTAACTTGTTAAGTAAGTCTCTCCTGACTGAAATACTGCTGCAGTTATAGGTTAAATGTAACCATAACAATTACACTTCTCTAAATTAGAAGACTTTGCATACAAATTTAAAAATAAAAACTGCTGTTTAAAAAGACCTCACAAGAAGCTCACACAGACATCTTCCTCTCTTTGAAGCCACGACTTGATTTACTGACCTGAACATGTGTTTTGAAAATTCAACAGATTGCTTTTTGACTTTTCTGTTTAGAGAAAACGTCTTCAACGGGCAGTACATTATGTTGTTGATTTTATCATATAAGACAGCCGGCATCTGCTCAGACTACAAGATGATCAGATCGTATTCATATTTAATGTTAAACATTTGGAAATGTTAGGTGAAAACATCATTGTGTTAAAGACCATCAGCAGCCGCAGCTCTGCCATCTACAGTTTGTTTGCACTTGTCGGCCACCAAAAATGTCCGCAGGCCAACATGAAACCGTCATTTGCATTTTTTTCCCAGACCAACCTGACAATAGATTGATTTCTTCCCTTTTCATTAATTGATTTTGCAAATCTGCAGCGTGGTGTTGTTCCTTCAAAACCAAAGATAAACCTGTTTATTTAAAGTACGTTGTAAGTCAGATGACTATGAGTACACAGTAAAACTGTCACTCTTCTGAGACAGATGGACAGGCACTCTTCAGCTTCAAAATGGAACACGGTGGAAAGGGGGTAAAATTAACTTGGCTATGTTTGTATCTGCATGATGATGTGAGAATGTGCTTCTCTTTCTGTTTGAGCCAGGTTTAAACTCAGTTCTGTGCTTCTGAAACTATTTCATTACTTGCTCTTTAAAGTAACACTTAAGGGTGAGAAGAAAAACTATAGGAAACTCTCAAACCTTAACTGGATTGACAATTTGGGTGATTCTGTCTGTGCTGCAGAGACATGAAAACAAGGAACATGGTGACAGACAGGATGATAAAAGGTCATGTGGGCCTCACACACAAGTCAGAGAAAGAATACTATAAGACCGGATGATAAATGACTCTCCTCCAGCTTGGCGTACCACATGACTAAAAGGAAATAGGACTAGCTGCCAGACTCCTTGTCCAGTCCTAACTATATTCCAGTGGTCCTAGCACCCCATGGTCCTCATGGGGTGCTATTAGTTAGCTGTATTACTGTCAGCTTACCTCTGACAGAAACCAAGAGAATGGCATACAGGAAATAGCCTTTAGAGTAAAGGCAGGTCATTTGGGAAGCGAAATGGAACTCCCATTACTACCTGTAGTGCTAAACGGGCAGACATTTCCTGAGCGATCATTGCCTGGGTGCATAGTTTTCAGAATATGGCACTAGGTGCTCCGATGTCAGAGATTTCACAGAAGGGTTTTGATGATGCCCAGTGCTGCAGCACTGTCAAGAACCCCAGGGGAGCCACACAGAGGTATAGGAAGCTTTCTTCGAAAGGTCGAATATTGCGGGGGAACTAGTCTTTCAAGGTCCCTAAAAAATCATCTACTGGAGAGTCATGTACGGTGGGAGCACTGGGCTTTCATTATCTGGTGCAACAAGTGTGACATGAATAAGGCAATGCTGGTTTTAGTGAGTAATACAAAAAAAGTGATTGTGCTAGGTTGGGAGCATAGACTGACTATAACAAAGAAGTGGATGTAGCAATCATGATTATTCTTTTTTGGAGGTGGGGGGTTGAGTTTAACATTTCTGCTGCATTCAACTTTAGCATAGACATTTTCAATCACCCATTCATTTCTGATGCAGGTACTCTCCACACTCTCCACACATGAGTTTTGTTTCATTTCAAATAAAACATTCAATTTGACTTTAAATGAACTCCTCCCTCCCTCCCTTTTGTTCAGTGCATTCAGCTAGTGACAATAATAGACATTATTCTTCTATGAGTATGAGTCAGCTCCTTCTCCTCCTTCTGACAGATATTACATCCATCTTAACATTTTGATCACTTACCACAAACACAAATACAGATGTTCATTTAGCTAAGCAAGTATTAATAACTACAAAACCAGAATCAAAGGCCATTTCCACTCATGTGTAAAGTCTAAATACCAAAGACCTTTGTTTAGCTTCTAACATGCTAACATGGTAAATATGAAAACATCAGGTTTCGGCATCATGCTGTGCAGCTTCTTAGCAGTAAACTCTAAGCAGTGTTGAGTACTCAACACTGCTTAGACTCAAGGACTCAAGTTCGACTCAAGCACTTATTTTCAGGACTCGCGACTTGTGACCCGTGACTCATGATTGACTCTGACTCGTGCAGTGATGATTCGGACTTGGACTCAGACTCAAGAATTTTCTGGACTCGGAAGATGGAGTATAGACTGTCTTGTTGGTTAGTTTTTAAAATTAAGACCCTAATGATTTATTCTGTTTCAAGAAAAGGCCGACGCATGTGTATACCTGCACCCGCGTTCACATGCCGCTTTGTTCAGCCACAGTTTGAGTCTCATGGCGGTGCATGGATTGTCGTCATATAACTATAGATTGGGCAAAGGGCGTCATGACATTTTACATTTTTAACTAATAACTGGTGGGTTGCAGGTATTTTTGAGTTTATCAGACACCTGCAGTGATCCACTCGAAGCAGAAACAATTAGCACATCTCCCTAAGAGAGGAGTGCACAACGCAGTGCTGTTACTTCTTTAATCATTTTAATCTCCAGAACACCTACAAGATTGTTTAAAATCTCATATTAACAAATGAAAAGTGATTTCTACACATCCAAAAGGTCCCACATAATCATTCGAGGTTCATACAGTGAAGTAGTTTGGAGAGAAACAATGATCCTCCTTATACATCCTGAGCTCCATCAGAGCTGTGTTCCAAGTGTTATTTTAGATGCAAAAAGTGTATCATTCCTCTCTGTGGAGACTTTCCTCTGTCCAGTTTCTTGTTTTGCTGCTTAAACGTCCCACGATATTTCCTGCAGTGACATCACTGCACACATGGAAACATCTACAATTGCTCTCAACAGCTTCTCTAATCCTTTAAGTTGAAGCAGACCTTCAAACATCAAAACAACAAAAAACAATATAGTTGATAATTTGGCTCTGTGTTTGGCACCCTGTAAGACGTAGGTGACTTAGTTCACAGAGGGGTAGCTGTCATAATGGTTGCGCCGTAAATGTGCAAACTATGTAATTCATCTGTGCGAACGTTGTCCGGCTTTTACAGGCACATCAAAATGCTTCACTTAAAACTCAAATGAGGCGGAAACACACACATAAACACATTAGCTGTAACGTCAAAGCCGCTCAAACTGATGCAGTGGTTTGTCAGGTAGAGGGATGTCAGCATTCATCTCCACATTTGCTCGTCTGTACTGACTATTTAAAAATGAATCTAAGAGATGGGAAAAAGTTAACCTGTCCCTTCTGTAAAAAGAGTTTTCACGTTAAAATATCTTTTACATCCTATGTCGGCAGTAAACACAAAGACTTTGTGAAAACTCCTGTGTGGGGTCTGATTAAGTTAAAAACTAGAAAGGCATTCATGAACGTATTAGGTATACTTAGACCGTATACATTTTAAAGAGTCTTGAAAACTAACTAACTAACTTTTGAGAAAGCTATAAATCATGTGGTAATTTAAGAATTTAAAATTAAATTAAATTATGTCCTCCATTACAAAAACACATCTGGTAGAAGGGCTGCGTAAATAAAAGATAAAAACAGTTAAAAAGGAGAAAGAAAGAGTCAACCGGTGCAGTCGGGAGTCATTAGTGCCGACATGAATTACAACTTTATCAAATCTATGTTCAGTCTTTGTCAGCAACTTTAAATTAGATACAATGTCGCCCGCTCTGGCCTCCGGTATACGTACACCCCTCTATGCCTGATGACTTCGCTAACTTCACGTTTCTGACTATGGAGTCTCCAATGATCAGAGTTTTTACTCTCAGCAGGTGTGTTGCTGAGTGGGGAAAATGTAAAGTCAAGCTATGTTGGCCAGCTCTGGCTACAATGAGCTGGCTAACTAGTGCTGCGAACAATGGCTGTGAATCAGTGGTGTTATGAGTAGCCTGTTGCTCAGTAATACCCTGAAGCAATTGCTAATGTGAGCCAAAAAGAGCCCTCTGTGCAGAGATAGCATGCCCATGTAGAGCTAATTTATCATTCAGGTCAAAGGTAAACCTCTGACCCCTGGAATTGTGGACCCAGGGTATCTTAAAGTTATCCACTAAAATAGATAACCACTAAAATCACAAGCGATTTAATAGGGGGGGGGGGGGTATATAGGCTCCCTGTTCCAAATAGCCCTGAGATAAGGACAAACAAAACCACCGCTGCTGAGCAGTTGATAAAAAACTAGATTCAAGAGAAGAACAAATAAACTCACTACAGCTGAGACACAAAGGCCGACAAGCTCGTGTTTAAAAAGAAACCAAAAAGGCGTGTAAATAATATATATTCTTTATTTACAATGTGTTTGCTTATTTATTATGTATGTGTATTCATTTATTTTGCATAACACAAAATCAAGGGTTACAAGCTGGCAGAGAAGATACAAACGAAGGAGAAAAGCAGGCTTTAGAGAATCCAGAATAAACTCTGACAACATTGAAAACTCAATACTGATGCAGCATTCAAATGCCATATAACAGAGAATTGAACTTTCAACACTATTCATTTGGAAAAGATGCCACTGCATCTTTACCTACTGGCACCCAGCTGCCAGTAAGTTACTGTATTATAGTTAACAGCAACCTTTTTACGATGTAGATACAAAAATGTTGCTGTAACAGGTATTCTTTTCTATGCTGCTGTAGACCGATCACCATCTCTGATTCTCTCCCTTACTTTGCTGACACACACCATAGCTCGTATGTTGAGCTAATCATTTCCAGGGCCATGATTTATTGGCCTCTTTTGCTAATAAAGACTGAGTAACAAGCTGTCAATGAGAGCTCAAGGTTATTTATGTCCCATGTTTCCTCTTTCCTCACACAGGGACAATAAGAGCTGCTCTTGCCGATTGATATTTGAATCCCTGAAGCAAAACATGCTGGCACATGACAGACATTTGCTTGCTGAGATAAGGATGATTAATTTTCATCCCGAGTTCACCATTATAGGGAAGTTAAAAAAAAAAAAAAAAAGGAGAGCATGTGTAGAAACCGGTCCGAAAGGCACAATAACAAACACGGACATTTGTGTTAAATTCCTCATTGGATGTTTTGTAAGCATAATCGGAAATCTGTTGCTCCTGCAGATGTTATCACATGTGTTGCTCTGTCTCCTGTTTTCCTGTTACAGCAGCACGTTCACCTTTAATTCTGTAACAAAGCATGTGCTACAGGAATCAATGTACTTGTCATTCACAACTATGGTTAGATCCACAGAAAGGTCACATAGCCCCAAAACATTGATTCGTCATATAAAGTATGCAAAAGCCCCACGGCAAGCCAGTGAACATTACTGAAGCTTTTCCATAAAAAAAAAGTTTCCTTTTATGAGTTCTGAATATACCGTGTCACCTGTCACATTTTTAGCTCCATTACAGCTCTGATGTTCATTACTTGTCATCTTTATGATTCCAGCGGTTAATAATGGAGATGGTTGCTGTGGAAACGCGAAACCAAACAGTTTCGTGCCATTTAACAGCATATGAGATTTATTAGTTTAATGGCATGACTTCAATATTAGCATTCATCTTTTCATTAAGTCATGGCCATGCTAAATGAACTAGCTAGGGGCAGTTGAGAGTTTTCAACTAGACGTGCATTGTATTATTGTAATTAAATGCATTTCCATAAGACAGCAGGGCTCGTTTCTTCATGATTGCCAGGAATTAATAATGTGTAGCATTAATGGCTATGCAGCAGGGGTCAGGGTATCTGTGCAGTGTAAAGGGGAAATGTCACTTTCTGAAAAAGCAGAAGTAGCGGTTTAATGTTGTACATATTTATGTGCTGATGTGCGTCTTACTTCAAACAACAGGAAAAGTCAGAAAAAGACAGAGAGGCCACGCTAATGCAGCACGGATTACACTCTCTAATTCCTCAAAGTAAATGCAGCCAAGAACACGCTGCAGTGAGATCTACATCTATTTCCCCTATAGATTATAATTGTTGAAGACTTCCCCGGTGGCCATTATTCATCTATAAGATAAACATTAGACCGGTGAAATCAAAGATAACAGTAAAAAGATTTAGATCTGACTCAGTCGGTGGGCAGATAAAGGAAAACACTTGCAGCTCTCAGACTTCCTGCTCTGAATGTAATTATTTCATGTGGTGTGTGCGTGTGTGTGTGTGTGTGTGTGTGTGTGTGCGTATGAGTGTGTATTTTAGGGTGGTTCAGGGGAGAACTTGGGACAAACGAAAAACAAAGTGAAGAGGGAGAGAGTTGAGGAATTATAACTGCAGGCCTCGGGATGCGGAGGACAGCAGCATCTAAAGTTGCTTCATCATCTGATTCCTAAAGGTCATGTTGGAGTCAGTGCGAGTCAGTCTGTGCACGAACTCGGCCATTAGAGAGAGAATCATCCCGTGCAGGATCATCCTTCACAACAAAATGTCTGTGCATATATACTGAACATTAATTATGAGGATTGCAGAGTGCAGTTAACTGACTTATTTGTACCATATTTGCTAAAAATTGTCTGTAAAGAAGGTAGTGTGTTTCTGATGCAAGTTGCACTGGCAGGATTCCCTCCAGAACCATTCCAGCATGTGTATGACACCTTTATGTTCTAGGTTCCCTTGCACACTCATGGGATCAGTAACTGAGCAAGCAATAGAGAGAAAGAGAGAAAGCCAGCGTCTTCTGTCAGATCAAAAACAGGAAGGAGCTTCTATTTCTTCTTCAGAAGATTTAGCACTTAGATAGTCAAGTGTGCAGCACGTAAAGTGATGACATACAACCCAAACATTCCCGGCTTAAGATAATTTGCATGGCATTTAGTGCACGTCAGGCCTTCATTTGGCTGCTGGCACAACTCAGAGTAACACTTGCCCCCCCCCCCTCCTTAAACGACCCCCATGAACCACCTTTCCAACAATTCCAACATCGTTGCTAAAAAGCATACAAACACAAAGCAGCAAGTTCTGATTTCTGCCTTTCATTTCAGATCAAAGATTATTTTCTGCTCAAATGTTTGAATAGTAATTGTTTGAACAGGTCTAAAGACAATGCTATGCTATGCAGCAAAGACAACAGGTGTGTGTTAGGAGTGTGTCTACTTTGCATTGTGTTGAATTCTACTTTTCATTACCAAAAAGTGAACACTCAGAATGTCCTCTAACAAAGGAACATGTTTTATGTTGCTGCTGCTGCTTTATTCAAATATTAGCATCAACGTGATAAGATTATTGTAATCAGGATTTGATTAGGAACACTAACCACAGCTGGACTCCTTATTAGCATGGCGTTAAATATACATGAACATTAATGTTCAGACGTGGAGGTAAAAAAAAGGCAGACGTGCAGTTCCTTATCAAGCTCACAGCGAGACTCGCTCAAGGAGCAAGAATTGCATAACACATGGTGCCACTGTCCAGGATACAAGCAGACCGTGAAATTAATACACCGTGATAAATAATTCATTATTCTTGCCTCTTTTTATCCATTACATCTCGCGGGAATCCTTGAGTGCACTCATGTTGACAATGCAGAACCGGACGATGTGTGGCGTCGCTCGTTTGTTTTACTTTGAATAGCAGCTTTAACAAGCTCAACGTGACATGTTAGATTAATTATGCTGTACAGCAAATGACCCCCAAGGCTGCCTGTGTCATATCATACCTGCGTCCTGAGGCCTTGAGATCCAGGCTCCCTCAGCACCTGAGAGAGACATAACCGGCATAACTTGCCTCAGGCTATCTTTGTTTCATCTCTCCACTTTGCTGAAACAAAAGCCCTCAAGAGGTTGGGAGGTCACCAAACTGATGCCTGTTCCATTGGAAGCCAGTGATGCAGAGTTGTACCTCTATTGTACAATTTACAGCATCACTTTGTTTTTGTGTGTGGAATATTCTAATATTCCTTTTTTTTTGTCCGGAGGGGGGACATTCACCAGAATTTCATTTTTAGCTACAGTATGCTGGCGGCATGGCTCAAGGGAAGCAGCGTTGGTTTCATTGGTCAGTTCATTAAAAACTTTAAAAGTGGATTTTTTTTTTTGCTGTTCCATGAATTAGGTTATTCGTCCACAGAGCATTAATCCCCTGACCTTTCATTTAGCCCTCATGGAATGCCTGAATGCGTAGAATGCAGGTTAGTGACATTTACATTTTAAAAAATACCTTTCGCATAGCATACTTCTATCCTTCATTTTCCTCAGCCTATCAGGAGTGTTGTTGTGGTGGTAGCAGGCTAAACAAGTTCGTCCAGACATCCCTCTACCTGCAATATTTTCCAGGTCATCTCGGGGATTCTGAGGCATTTCAAGGCCAGATGTGATATGTAATCCGTCCAGTGCACTCTGGGTCTTCCCCTGGGGTCTCAAACCAGTGGGGCGTGACGGAAATCCTCAAAAGGGCGTTGCCTTTAAAGCATCCTAATCAGTTGCCGGAACTCACCTCTTTCTGATAGTTATAAAGTCATAAATGACCTCTTCACATCGCGTTTAGGCTGTGCATTAACAAATACACCTTCTATCTTCTGTTCCTCTTCCATTAAGTCATTTGCACGCACACTTTATTTGTACGTTGAAAAAAACTTGCAAGCGCCACTTCCTGTAAACAAAATGTGCATGTGAATTTCTTAATCACGCACAAGTTACTAAAACACGCTTTTTATAAAACATGTGTAAGAAATACAAATGAAACGTGCACACAAATGACTAAATCATTGCACCTGTTTCACAAAAAAAGCGTGCAAATTATTAAAACGCACTTGCAATTTATAAAAGGAGAAGAGTTTGCAAAATAAAAAGCGTACATGTTTAAAAGCAACAACATATTTGTCACCGCCCGGGCTCCGTAGGATGAGAGGTCAGATGACACTTAAACTTAAAGACTTTTATTTAAAGTAAATGTAACATAAAATCTAGTCTTTTCTTTTGTCTGGAAAATGTACAATTAAGGGGAAATGGGATTCTCTCCTTTATGCACTCACATCCATTTAAGTGAACCTCGTGTCAATCATTAATCCCTCACCTTTAATTTTCAGTCATCAGAATGTCTTAAATCTTGAGATGTGTTTCGTTTTCATTATTTCAAAGAATGCAAGACTGTTACAAATAATATTTGGCTTTTGATATGCAGACATATTGTATTTCAATGTTTCAAACTCATACAGACGTTTTTGTAAACTTTTATGCTTTCTTAAAAAATAAAGATGAATTGTCAGAAAATGTTTAGTATGCAGAGGTGATGTGATGGGTTTTCATAACATTAACACTTGATCAGTCTGTACAATCAAGAACCTACACAAGACCAAGATGTCAAAAGTAGAGATGTGTTGTCCAGTGGGTTTTAAAACCCACACCCACTCTACCCAAACTTGAACTGAATGTTCTTAACAGAGCGAGAAAAGACATTTTTCAGTGTATCAAGGTCTCAGCCATCGACCTGTCTGTGCGCTGTCTGCGATGCTGAACAGGTACAGGCTACTGAAACACAGATGAACCTGCTGCAGAGAAATCCTCATTATAAGGGGCGTTTTGATCATGCCAAATAAAAAATCATATGTTCAAATGAGGAACCCATTGGCAGGTGTATGTATAAGTCAATAAACAAACAATAAGGATCAATTTTCATTTCCTCTCACATTTGTGAGTAGCTATTACAATTTTGAAAAGCTGAAGATTTCACCTTCCCATAAACACAACAAACCCCTGCACATGTAATAGCTATTAATATACAGTATCACGTAATCAGTAGGCAACTGCTATTAGGTTTGAGAGAAGCTGATTACGTCGGTGGGATTATTACATTAAAAGCTGCAGATCTGTATTACATTTGGGATATAATACGTTTGTGGGCTTTCATTACGTTGGCAGGTGTTACAGCCCTCCTCCTCTAAAGCACGGTTTGCACTGCAGCAAATGTTATGCCAATCCCTGCATATTGGGAGCCTACAGGGCGGCTGCCCCAGGTGATTAGAGCTGAAAGACAAATGTCTCTCTTCCATGTGAGGTGCTGAAGCTGCTACTTATTTCATTTATTCTATGCCACTTATGTTTCATCATGTCTTCAAATGAATCATTTTACTAACTTACTGTTAAACATCGGCTCTTACAGTAATGTATTAACTCTCCGCAGCAGATCTGCATTTATTGTTTTAATTTTGGCCATCAAATTGTCAAAGTTAGTAATAGTTACGTACAAAATATTCCTCATGCATCTTTACAATTCAAGGTTTTGGCAAATGTAAACGATTGTAGGGGGGCATAATGAATGAACCTGTGTCGTATGGTCGATAGCAGATAGCAGTGTCCAACCCTCTTTGGCCAGTAGAAGGGAGACTATGAAGACAGAAATACAGATTCATTAATTAGCTGCTATATAAATAAGGTATCAATGCCCTGTACATGATCAGGACTTTCACACTTACAATATATTGCATGCAGAATTCATCTGTAGCAGCGTTCAAACAGAATAGACTTTACACCACAAGTGAGACTTCTTTTCATCAAACCCACTTGACCCTCAAAACTGCTTCAAAAGAAAAAGGTAAGAGACTCTTCAATTCTTCAAGCTTCTGACTCACTCTCATAATCAGAGTAATGGTCGGGGCCAGGGGGCGCTGTAGCTACCCCTAGGATAGCATTAGCATCCCCCCTAGCACCCTCAATACATTTCTTCGGTTTATTTAGAATTTTCAATGTGCGAATACTATGGTATAATTTATAATTTGAAAAATGAATAAAAATATAAATAAAACAAACATATTGGAGACTCCAAACATAAAACCAACACAAGAGATTTGGCCAATAGGCGCAGCACGCATTGAACTTTTGACCTTACTTCGCTCCACTTCCTCCCGTTTGCCAGGGCACAACTGTATGTGCCGTTAGCAAAGGGGAAAAACGGATTGTTTTCTAGTCCCTAAACGTCCACGTATGGACTCAGAGACTCAATCCAAACTAACGGAGACTCAATCAAAACCTGGAAACGAGTGTGATGAACCCAATAGGGCTAATACAGGTGATGATGACACTGAGGTGTGTTTACATAGGTAGGCTTGTGAACGTACATCTATTATCCCACGGGTACCTATATGTGCGCACGTGTGTGTGTCACGGCCTCGCGAGCGTTGCAGTAGAAATTAAACTGGTGACTGGCATGTGGAACACTAAATCTCAGAGTACCCTCGCTGAAAAGTTGAACAACCCCATAGCACCAGCAAAAAAAAAAAGTGATCAGAGTGAGTCATAAGCTTGATGAACTTCTTTTTTTCTCGAACAGGTTTTCATATAAAGTCAGTTTAAATTATAAAATCAAGTCAGCAATACATGCACTTAAATGCATGCCAATACATTTCAGTAACTCAAACTGCAGCCTAATTTAATGTAGTAATGTTGCAACATTTTTTTGTGTAAACCACACACGTCGGGTCAATGTAGTACCTCTTCTGCAAACTGCCAAAGACTGACTATTTTATAATTCATTTCATGTTTTTGTATCAACACGTTATTTATTTGAGAGTGATCACTGCATCCTCAAAACACAACATAATAAAAAATGATTTCAATGAAGTGTGTTTCACCATGGGAAAGCATGAGTTGTAGTGCCTCACCGCTCTTTATCAAACCACCCACAACTCGTCTCATTCCTCCTCCGTGTCAAACTGAGATTTAGGTTTATGAAAAACATCTTCACACGTGCTCTTTTTCTCCGCTGCAATTACTGCTCCTTCAAGTGAGTCACCAAAACACAGTCCTCTTTGTCGTCACAGCTCGAGTAGATAATTACAGGTTTGTTCTCCAAATTAAATTCTGGAGGGACAGCATGCTACCGAGGCTCCGACTCGAGGATCAGAAAAGGCTGACATAGCAGATCCCAGTGCGATCCCTATAGCCTCTCTGATAAGATTCACACTGCGGCGTGTAGAGGACAAACCCCCCACCCCCCACCAACACACACACCCATGTCTGCTTGATCGTTGATCGTAAACACTGCAGCAAGCAAAGGCTTCATTTTGATCTTTTCACCTGGACAACAAAATGCCCTGGGTGCTATTTTCTTGGTCTTCTTTCTTCTTTTACAGGTCTGCTCAGTTTAGCACTAGAGTGCAATTATCGTAATAATGTGGTACCTGTGGGAGTGGCCTTGGCAGGGACATTGACCTGATGAAGAAAAAATTAAAGTGCTTTAGTGTCATTCAACATGGCTTTCCTCTTAATACCATCTAGGGGACTGTTAATGTGTTTTTCAGGAAAAAAAAAAATCGAGCAGCGTCCGGTCGATTTTTTCCCCAGTATTATTCCCATCTCTTGCCACGCTCAAAAAGCTTCAGAGGATTAGGGGAGGCTTCTATTCATGAATCTTAGATTTTTATTCTTGCATATAAACTCTTAAAGCACACAACTGGGAATTTGATTGAACTAACCGCGGCTTTTATGCTGCAAATAAAGATGTCCATGCACGATGACGACCGTCAGCCCACTGGACCAGACATGCGAATATCGTTCAAGGATTTCTTTGCAGAAAAGTATTTTCAGTCCAGTCAAAGTCATCATAAACTCCAAACCAAGGTTGTTCTAAAGTCAGCATCTAGTAGCTTTTGCTCCAACAATCAGTGCCAGCCTCAGCAAACAAAACGTCTTATCCTGGCCTCATCTGAATGACATGGAGATAATTATCGAGGTGGGCCTCGTCGGAATTCATTAGAAGCCCCTTTCTCAATGAGACAATGTGACTATTATGTCAAAATCCCTGTCAGCTATTTTTATCATATCTGCCACAGATCTGGTTGTGAGAGAATTCATAGGGAGGTAATTACCTCACGCTCAGGAAAAATAGGGGGGAGACGGGCAGAGAGAGGGAGGGCAGGTTTGGCACCAACCATCCACCTCGGGGTTTGTCTGACTACGGGAGCCATTCACAGGAAGAGAGTTAAAATGTACGAGATAAAATCAGCGAGACAAGGAAATTTATGATTACAGTGTCACCCAAAGGAAAGCTGTTGTGAAAAGCTAAATGTCAGCAGCAGCAATGAGTTTGATTAACCACATTCCTCTGAACAAAGCTGAAAGCAAACTGTGTGAAACTGCAATCTAGAAAAGTTCAACCTGATGCAAGCTTTAGGTGTAATGTGTGGTCAGTTGGCCTGAACTGTTCTATCAATGGAAACAAAACGAGAGCCGGTTACTGCAAGCTGATGAGATTTGTTTCAAAAAAAGTTACAGACCTAGCTTTTAGACTAAATGTTTTCAGAATCAGAATCAGAATCAGAATCAGCTTTATTGGCCAGGTATGTTTAACACACAAGGAATTGAACTTCGGTAGACTGTGCTCTCTTTGTACAAAGGTATAACATTAAATATCAACAATAAACTCAAAAATAAACAAGTAATTGAAGACTAATGTGTACAAGACTAAATAAGATAATAGTGTGGTGGTGAGTAGTGCAAAAGATGCTGAAGTAAACATGAGGTAGTTATTTTTAACAGTATTTACATTAAAGAGTGTGCGTAGATGGTAATTTAAATAAATTATAAATAGTATATATTTACGTATATGTACATTCACAGTGACAGTTTTGTTCCAGGGTTATTTTACAGCGACAGGTCTGACACTGTGACCGTTTAGCGTTCATCAGAGTGACAGCCTGGGGGAAGAAACTGTTCTTATGACGGGTTGTTTTGGCGTACAGTGATCTGTAACTTTTCACTTGTTATGACTGATTGGATCACATTAGTCTGAACTGACTTGTTTGCACTACACAGCATCCTATGGACCTCATGTTCTTCATGTTCTTATTATACTTTTTGGACACTTTTTCATGTACCAGAAATACAGATGTAAAGATTAACAGTAACGCTGAGAGTTCCAGTAGCACACACATTTTAAATGTCGCTGATGGATTTTGGTTTGCTGTTGACATAGATTTCACTTATCAATGGCATATACAGAATACTTTTTGACACATGTTACTGTAGATGACAGTATATTATTACTATGATGATTCCTTGCTGAAAGATATTTAAAATACCATCTTTAGCCTCTATTAATTAAATGTCATGAGTTAATTCTTCGGTATGTGCAGACCAGGACCAAACTGGAGTTTGTCATCGCAGTGTCAATTATGTTTATTCACACAGGGCAACACAACCTGCTGATATTTGCTTTAAGCACACAACTATGTAAAATTGACCTTCTTCTCTTGAAACTTTTTCTTTACTGCAACTTCCAGACACTTGAAGAAGACCTGGTCAGGCAAAGTCAGGCTCAGCCAATGTCATGACAACCATAAAAAACATTTTAATTATTTTTTTTTAAATGGTTTTAACCATTTCTGATGAAACGTGAGGACTTTTAGCTTGGATTGAAACTAAAGAAAAACCACAATTTATGCAAATGTCATATTCATGTTGTACACAATGGGCACCACCTGTTGTCTAGTGACAATTTGTGTCCATTCAAGTCTAATTGCATACTTGCATTTAGTTTTGTGTTATCGTGCAGCAAGAAAATAAATCTTTCAGCAGTCTATATACCACATTGACTGGTTGAATGGTGTTGTTTATTAGAATGTGGTGAAAAACTTGATTTTCTCTTTCTCTTTCATGGCCTACACCCCTCCACTCCAGCTTTTAAACCACACTGAGTCAAGATACTTACAACTAGAGGACAAGGTACATTACTTACTATCAGACTGAGGAAACTGGTATCAACAATTCGATCTCTTCTTATTGGACCCACATACTCATCACATGAACTTTACTGGAGCCAGCCTGAACAGAGAGAGGTTCCCTTATCCAGTTGAAGGTATGCTTTTATCCTGTCTCATGTTCATGCTCATTATCGTTTAAGTTCTAGCTGCTCTGACAAAGTAGATAACTGTTCTGACAAGAGATACAATGAGTTTGAGTGTAATTAATCCCAAAGCTATGATGTAGTGCCAGCGAAAAGTACATGACCAAAAATCTAACACCCCACAGGTAAAGCCCCTCAAAGAATAACAATAAAAGTAAAAAAAAGTTCAGTGTAATAAAAAAATAGAAGTAATATACACTTGAGCTTGTTTAACGCTTTTCTAGTCTTATACTCAAAGCGCTTTGACAGCGCAGGTCAAACCTACTGTACCCATTCACACCCTGAAGGCTGAGGCTGCTATGTTTAGTGTCCATAAGTATGAACTAATCCATTCATAAAGTACATATTCACACCCCAAGCGGTTGAGAGACGACCAACACTACCACTGAGCCACATTTATGAATTCTTAAGGTCCATATTTACAGAGCTGTACAGAATGTTTGGTGAAATCCATGGTTTCTTTACTCACCTGCGCCCACACATATGAATGGATTCCAATAGTTCACTGCCCTGCAACACTGAATGAGAAGAGCGGTTTGAAAAGTGGCCGGATGAATAGAAAAACATGGAATCAGACATAATTTCTTCTTAAAAAGAATATCACATGTGTCGGCTAATACAGAGTTTGATTCCATTTCCTGACTGCAGATAAAGTCTCATATCGAGCTTTTCAAATCAATGCATCTAAAAAGAATGTGCTGAATCTTTTGTTAACTCACAGTAGGACCATTAAAGAATTTCAAATATACAGTGTAATCAGCTGTTCCCTTAAGAAAATATTTTTTTTATATATATATAAAATTGAACCATTCTATGTAGTTTGTAAAGGATCTTGACAACACGCAGAAGTCATCACCTCTAACCAAAAATCCTGTGACACTGAACTGTGAAGGTCAGCACTATAATAATGGCCCTTACATCAGCAAGGGAGCAGCCGGCACTCAAATATGCTCATTTTCATAACACGCAAGAGAAAGAATTGGTTATTCAGACCTATTTCATCACATCCTCTCCATCACCATGCGCGACAGCCTTTTAATTAACCTGAGTGACATCAAATGATCACATTTATCATTTGGACGGTCACTGTTCTTCCTTTCTGTGTTATTTAAGACAGAGCAGTAGGACATGGGGACACGGTTGCTCATCTCCTGCCGATATGACTAAATGTAGTGAGAGGAGAGGCTAATGCTAATGTTCATAGCTATTGAATTACTTATCACACTCTGGAGAAGGATTTTGTATGACTGGATTTCGTGCATGGATTAGCTGATAGCTCATCTGCATGGATATAAAGATGTATATAATTATGATCCCATGGCCCTCTGGAGATCATGGTGTATTTACACAGACTGTGTTAGCCAGAATCTCATTCACAGAATTCTTCAAACTGAGATATATTGCACCGCAGCAGAAGAAAATGGTTAATCAATAGGATTATGGTGACCACGTCAATATTATGCATATCATTTTCTGTACGTCTCAATCCACCTCGTGTAATCTCTTCACTTCCAAGACAGATATATGTGTGTGTCCACTTAATCAACTGGTTGCAGAATAATCTCATCATAAACAGCCTCAGCTGCTCGTTCCCCCAGAGAGTGAACGATGCGCTCCTATCTCTCATGCCCAATCAAAGTATCTCACTCTGGCTCACCGCCAGGTAAGATAGTAGCCCACGCTGCCAGACAGCCGCCACCCTGGCCAGCAGAAGTCCACCCAGTGTTAATTCAGCGCAGGGACCATTCTGGCAGGCGCTCAGTGTGGGAGATTGATGATGTTGCTGTGTTTAATTACTTTTATTTGTGTTTTTGGCACCGGGATGATTTTAAACTGTTTTTTTCTGTCATCTTGTCAGAGAAAACCAATCACAGTGACAAGGATTTACAGACCCTAGTCTTCATCTTGTCTCTCTCTCTCTCTTCACTACTTATCATTTGCTTATTAAGAACGCTCCACTGAAAGTAACACTTCCTCAGAGAATACTGTACAGCTTGACTGTCCTTGTAGCGTGGATAAAGGATACAGTTTTTGAGCCATCTGGATTGTTGTGTAGAAAGAAAATAAAAAACCTAGCACCATGAGCTCAAAAACACTAAAGACACATAAAAGTCCAAAAGAACCTGGATTACCAGAGGGAACACTGTTGTAGGCCTCCCGCAAGCCCACCAAACACATGTAGACTGGATAGATAGACCACTATGTCCCCTCATACACACCTGCAATGGTTAAGAGTTTGACAAAATGCTTTCCTGCATCCATGAATCTGAAGTGTGAAAATCAGTTAGAACTTTCTTTTCAGCAATCTGGAATCAAAATCCCGCAGTGAGAAATTGTATTACAACCAAGGAAAAATGAACAACAGTTGCTGTTCCTTCTTCTATCGTTTATATCCTGCCATGTTGAACAACTCTGTATCAAAATGTAGTTTTTTAAAGCTTTTTATTGATGCCTTTTATATTGGAGTACTGTAGGTCTTCAAACATAGCTAAGTTTCATTATGGATACCCACTTCACCATTTCCCATATGCCTAAGTGGTCAAAGCCAGTGGTTCCCAAAGTGGGGGGGGACGCAAGATGCCTTCAACAATTACAAAAAATATTAATGCCCAAGGACACATGGGACATGCGGCTGCAGGAGCTGGAGATCAAACCCCCAACCTTCTGGTTGAGAGACGACCGACTCTACCAACTGAGCTGCAGCCGCTCCCCAAAAAATGTAAATATATATACAAAAAGTAGGTAAATAAAACCATATTCATGAAGTGAAACGTATGATTGTAAGTTTGCAAAGGAAAGCAACATAAAGATGCACCTGTGTGTCTATTCATTAAGTTTTGTTTGTCCACTCAGTGCTAAAGTCTATGCATGGAGATGACTTGTATTCTTCTTTTAACCTTTCTTACAATAAATTACTATTTAAAATAATATTAAGGGTTATTAAGGGTATTAAGGGTTAAAATAATACCAGTGTATTGATACGCTCATGGTGTATCCACACACTGGTATCAATCAATCACTTCCAGGTACGACGGATCCTGAGTCTCTGGAACTCTTATTTTTGAAGCCACAAACTGACAGGTTTAGGAACCCCAGAAATGTTGAGTTCACTGGAAAAAGAAACTCAGTAACATTCACACCATGGGAAGCTGACACCAGTAAAATAAGGTATTTGTTTGTTCAAATGAAAAAGAATGGGTAATTATTTGATTATTGTTTTGACAATGAACTCATTGATTAATCATGTTTGTTAATTTGTGAATGTCTGGAGAAATAATCAAACTTTGATCCATACTTTTGTCAGTAGGGGCCAAACTGTTTTTCTCTGTGAAACTTGCAGAAAAAAAACTTTCATAAATGATTCCCTTTAAACTTCCAATTCCTTCTAACCCTATATGTTTCAGTATGTTTCTTTATGTAACGTTTCTTTTTGAAGCATATTGTGTCAGGACATTTGTGCTTTGAAAAAGGGACTTAAATACATCAAACATTACTCTCTTTTATCGGCTCATATTATTTTATGTTACAAGCCATTTATTAATGCTTATTTCGGTTTTAAAAACCTTCAGTAAATAAGGGATAAAAAATCATGGGACTTATAACGTGTATGCCGACTTATATACTGAATATTCTATAATGTGAAATGAATTCAGCTCTCTCGTGATGACTGACACTTACCGATCATGTAAGCTGTCAGTCACAAAGTTGACCCTCTCAAAACACTGCCCTAGAAGTTGGATGGATGCCTCAACCATCATCTTCAATCATGGTAATGTGAAATTTCTTCCTTTCTGTGGATTTGAGTGAAATGGTATGAAAGTCCCTCAAATATTCAGTCCTCCTCTCTGAATCTGATGCATTTAGACATTTGGCTCACTCGGGGTGAGTAATTCAATATTTCACCGAATCGATGCTACGTTCTGCAGGTTGTGACGCTCTCATTAGTTCTGAGAACAACAAGCAGAAACCGAGGGATTATGCGCTCACAAACAGAGATAAATAAGATATTGCCCCTTTCTTTGGTGTTTATTTTTAGAGCGGAGGAGTCGACAGATTGCTTATACTTCACATGAGAGTATCAGCGCCCCGAGGGTGGTTCGTTTCTTCTCTTTCAGAGCTGCCATTTTAAAGCAAAAAGCACTCACTGTCAGATTCCACTGCAGCGTGCCACTGCTCATCCGTCTGGACTGGCAGTGGACGAAAACATTCAAAACTCCAGACTTGGACATGAATTATACATTCTGATCCTCTCCTAAGATTAGACGACGACTGGCTGATCGCTGTCCTTGAAGGAACAAGTAACAACATACAGAAAGGGTTTTGAAGGAAAGTCGCCGGTACTCACGTAGATGAAGTGACATGTTTATACTTTGTTCACTGATATGAGAGGAACATTTACGTGGGACTTACATTTGAGTTGTTCTGATGCCAATGTACGCATCATAAATCCCTCCAATACAGCCTAAAATTGAGGACCACATCAACTTTTCGTTCTCAGGGACCAGATTTTGGCAACTATGTCACGATCCAATAATTCAATTTTTAGCCCTTCTCAGTGAAGAAACCCCTCATCCCAATGATGCCCTCCATGCCCTACTGATAAATTATATAACCAACCACATGGCCCTTGATTGCCACGACAACCCAAACAGCTTTGCTACCTTCAACAGACCCAGGCTCTGTGTATGTGAGCTGGCCAAGTAGTGAGAACGCCAATACTACCTACACTACCGCATGGCCCCTATCAGCCCCATAACTCCCAACCCAACTTTGTAGACTAATGGGCAGCAAGAGCCAGGACAGCACTGAGGTTGGGAACCTCCCTTCACCTGTGTTTCATCCAGTCAGTAAGGCTGAACATTAAACTCCAGCGTCCCAGAGCCACCCCCTCATCCATGCAAGCTCCACCCACCTAACTTCTCTGTGTGATTGCATTCTTATGCCAAAACTGTTTCATACTTCATTCTTGATATCAGCAAATTCACAGATTCAATGATGTCGAACAACTCCTAAAGACGTCATTAAAACTGCAAATGTGTTTCAAATGCTAATGCAACACATTTTAATCACACCGTTCTTTTCGGAGTTGTGTGTATTTGTTTCAGACAAGTGTGACACATTCAAAATAAACAATCCTTAATTTCTTCAACAGGGGTGAGTCATCTGTTTTCCCTGCGTCTTTGTTTTGACTTCCTTTATTAAATCTGATACTTTGATATGATTTATCTCAAGCTTGTAAAAGGCTCTGTGTGTTTTCCCACGACGGGAGACTTCATCATCACACCCTCCCAGGAAACAACTTTCAACCTCACAAATCCAAGTGGAAAAAAAAAGAAGAAAACTGGGTTCAATGTTTCTTATTTCTCAGTAAACCAGAAAGATGTCTACATCTTATACTGAAACAGTGACAGGCGCAGAGACAGTCGCAACAAACAACCACCCACACAAACCTTCATGCCCAGAAGCATTGTTCCCACATGCCCAAAACACATGCAAAAAAATCAAATAAAAAAATAAATCTCCACGTATAAACTAGAAAGGTGACTGATAATTCTCCTCTGGAATGTGTCATGGAAAGAATAAATGATATTATTCATCCAGCTGTGCTCATTATTGTTCCATAATTCTCTGGCAGGACGCACTACGTCTCCCCTGCAGTAACTGTTTGCTCTCATGCGATCACAATGTCGTACCATGACCTATTTCTCCCTCTTTGTGTGAACATCATGCAACAGTCTCCCACCAGTAATGAAATGCAGCAGAAGAGACCATTTGCAAAAGATTTATACCTTCAGGGCACAAGGCACTGCCACCCAATTTCAACTCTTTATTGTTTTGTGCCAAGAATCAAGCGACTTTTTCTAAGCAACCTAGCTTGACACTGTTGAAGAGCTGAAGAGCTCCGAGCTTGATTGTAAAGAAAGGCAGGTCTGTGGCTTTGTCCCCTCGCTTGGTGATTGCCTGGCACAACCTAAAAGGGAGTAAGAAATACAAGCTGAAGTGTAATTCCAGTTGATGACTTCTGGTGCTTCACACTGTGTTCTTTTTCAAAAGACCAGTGCTCCTACCCTTCATCTGTCCCCAATGGGAGAAGTCATCATTATCTCAACTTGTTTGTCTGCTAAAATGCGACGGCTGCTTCTTTCTCAAATGGGCCTGTGGCCTGTTCTAACATATACAGAGACAAATCCTTGAAGCTCGCCTCCCTGCTACCCTGACAAATCAGGATCAGAGTCAACCCAGCTTCTCACAGGAGAAAGGCATGCACTAATGACACTATTGACATCTTTTGATCTAATGAAAGACATCAGGAAACCCCTTTACAACAGGGCCATATGAGTCACTAGCTAGACTCTACTCCTCTGTAGTCCTACTGGAATGAGTTCCCAAACTTCTTTCGATTTGCATATTCCCTTTCCACTTTTAAGAAAAAGCTAAAAACCCATTAACAATTATTGATAGTGACCTCATGTTTTTGATGATGAAGCTGCTAATGCTGTTGTTGATGCTGATAAAATAAATCTATTTTATACTCCCTGTGCGTTGCCTCTGTGCACAGCCTGTCAGCGCCTGTGTCAGCTCTGACTTGAAGCCGTTTGTTGGCTCTTACTGATGTTGCTTTTAGGTCTTACTTGTGACGTATTTTTCAGGTTTATGTTACTTTGGACAAAAGCATCTGCTAAATGAAATAGTAAGATTGTAAAAGTTGCATGTAAAATGCTGTGAATAGAGACATTCACCAAACTCATGTCAGCCAGAGAAGGTCGCTCAGATAGTGTAATCAAAAAGACAAATGAAGGGGACTTTGACAAATCTTTATTTTTCTGCGCTTACCAGTCTCTGAGAAACTAAAATTACAATTTTGAATGAAAAACTGATAGTTTGATGACTCATTAAGCACACTAAGATAGATTCAAGATTCAAAAAAACTTGATTGTCTGTCACACAGTGACAGAAAATGAGTTTTGGTTGAGGCTCAGCAACATAAAAAAATACAAACATTCACAAAAAGACTCACATTAAGTCATAAAATAACAAAAAGATCCATAAATACATGTAGGTAAAAACACATACAGTGTGCGCAGCATGTTAAAACGTTTTACTTTTAACAGATTATGGTCCTCTGGTGAGTTGAATAAAAAAATGATCACATGGGAATATATCAAATTGTGTCAGGGCACACAGATAGGCACAAATAAATAAGCATGACTAAAAGCATTGCTCAGGCTGTACTCTTGCTCCAACATGCTGACCATCAACACAAATTACAGACGAGGAATATTGTGACATGAAGTGAGGCACTGAGCTGCAGACAAGGGGGAGATGGAAATATTTAGCAGACACTCAGAACTGGCAGCACTTGCAGAACAAGTTCAGCGATGAGATGACTTTTTCATTTTTAACCAGCTCCTGATGTCAGCTTTGACTTTAAGACGTTACATCACAGGACTCTTAAAGCACATGAAAGAAAGTAAAACTTAGAACCTGTTGTAGATGTGGATGGTGGTATTCTAGATTCAGACGTTAAAATTCAACTTCAATTCAATTAGAAGAAAATAACAGACAGCCAAAGACTTCGCCTTTTAGAATAAGTCGTTTTCATTGAAGCAATCGCGAAGGATGAGTAAAAAAAAAAGGGAAAATACTAGCTTGGTGGCTTAGTTAGTGAAGCATGCAATGCAAGGCAAGTATACATGTAGCACATTTCAGCAATAAGGCAATTCAAAGGTCTTCACACAAGACATCAAAAGCATCAGGACAAAGGGAAACAGAAACATTTCAATAGAAAATCAATACAAAAAAAACAATCACAGAGAAGATAAAATATGAAAATATGTTATAATTATTCTATAAAAAACTATAAAATGAATTCTATAAAAGCCTAAATGTTACATTGCAGAGTTATAGTCTAAAAGTTATTACAATAAATGTATTAAAATTGTTTCATGAAAGTCAGCTGTAAACAGGCGAGTTTCAGCAGACCTGCAGTTTTCTAAGAGTTTGTTGTAGATATAAGGAGCATAGAAACTGAATGCTGCTTCTCCATGTTTGGTTCTGACTCTGTGGACAGAGAGCAGACCTGTACCAGACGACATGAGCGCTCTGGATGGTTCGAAGTTAATCAGAAGGTCACTCATGTATTTTGGCCCTAAACCATTCAGCGCTTTATAAACCAGCAGCAGGATTTTAAAATCTATTCTCTGAAAGACTGAGAGCCAGCGTAAAGACCTCAGAACTGGGGTGATGTGATCCATTTTCTTGGTCTTGGTGAGGACTCTAGCAGCAGTGTTCTGGATCAGCTGCAGTTGTTTGACTGATGTTTTAGGCAGACCTGTAAAGACACTGTTACAGTAATCGAGACGACTGAAGATAAAAGCATAGACAACTTTTTCCAGGTCCTGCTGGGACATGAGTCCTCTGATTCTTGATATATGTTCAGACAATAGAAGGTTGACTTTGTAATTGTCTTAATGTGACTTTTAAAATTTAGGTCCATCCCAGATTTCTTGCCTGGTCCGTGGTTTTCAATTGTACTGCCTGAAACTGTGCCTGACTCTTAATCACCCCTACTTTACTCCAAAAACAACTATATCTCAGTTTTGTCTTTGTTTAACTGAAGAAAAGTTGTGCACATCCACTCACTGATTTGTTCTTTGCATTCACTCAGCTTGTAAGGGGCCATGGTCACCTGGCGACATTGTGATATAGATCTGTGTGTCATCTGCGTAGCCCTAGATACAGAAGCTGAGTCCTTGCAGCAGGGGCCCAGTTAATTTCCAGTCCTCGGACCTTTTCTGCATTTCCTTCTCTCTCTCTTCCCCTATGTTGTTTCTCTTCAGCTGTCCGATCTTGTTTTCACCAAAGTGTGTAAGAGACAACATCTTGTAACATGACATGACAAAACAATGGATGCACCAAGCACTACACATTAAAACTAACTTCAAACTAAGTTTTCAGGAAACCCCTTCATACGTCCATCTAGCTGGAACAGTAAAGTTGAGTTTTTTTTTGGTGTTGCCTTAGCCACAAATACGTCACAAGTAATCCCTCTGCAGGTAGCAGAAGGAAAGTCTGAGCTGAGTTGAGATTGGAATGATTGATTACTTTAAAATTAATGGACCCAACCACAAACCTGCTGTTGTATAATATAGTTTGAGGCCTGCTGATGGAAGTCAAGCATAAATAAAGTAGTCGACATACACTTACTGTATGTGTCCTTCTGTTTGCAAAAAACAGACATAAAATCTTTGTTCCTGAGCGGAAAACATATTCATAGGCTAAAACAAAACAAATTCAATTCCCCGTCTCCCTCCCATATCTCTCAGCATTTATCTCCACAGACTGCCTTGTCTTACTCTCCCCCATAAATGCACCTTCCCACAGAGCGCCCCTACAGGCCTGGAGTATGTACTTCTGTTGAGAAGGCTGCACTTGCAGTGTTTCTCCATTTGCACTTGTGTAAGTGTGTTTTTGACTCGTTTCTTTCATGTAATTGCAGCGTGTTTCATGTCAATGCAGTCGTTTCAGCTCTTTGCAGCACGTTTGTGTCTTTGCAGCGCGTGTCAGCCGTTGCATGTTTATAAATGCAGTGTTTCTGAATGTGCTGTGCATTTCTCTACGCGTTTCAGATGTTGCCAAGCCTGTGCACCTACGGGCCACCGTATCTTACTTAAACGTATTGTTTTAAAAGTTATGTGTATTGTAAAGAAAGAAGTATAGAAAATTGATTTGATTTGTTTTCTGCTGTAAAAGCTTTTAAAGGCAGGTCATTTTCTTCAGATACACTTCTTTTTAGATTTTGGTTGAAATTGTCTTTAGGTCCTGACAGAAATTAATAACTCGTGCTCTGAAAAAGGACCGAAAAAATCTGTCATCTGTAGCAGTTGTAAGCATGTAAAAACTTCAACCAATGTCTGCCACGAGATACCAATCTGGTGAACCAATCATGCCTCCCTGTCTCCCTGCCCTTGTGTGCTCTAGCCCACACTCAAAGCGAATCACAAATAACGGAGCTTACTGCCTTTAAGTCCTAGATACAAATGATAATAACACATGTAGCTCTCAGAGACTATCATTAACAAACATCAAGGATACCGTATTAAACATTGAAATGGAAAAAAAGGCTTTTTTTTGTTGATTTCAATCTAAAAGTAAAAAACAACAACAGCTGAACACATGATTCAAAGGTGAGGAAATTGCTATAAAGAGGCCTTTGAGAAAGGCATCAAATCTTTACAACACAACACAAGGACTATGATTGCATCAGGCAGTGTGTGGGTGTAATTGAGTGGAAGTGTGAATGTCAAGCTGGGCATATACAGAAAAAAGCAGTGGTCTTTCAATAAGAAAAGCTTAAAGGAGGAATATGTAACACTTTCACTGCCTCACAGCACACATGACCGTGTTACATCTGTGGGAGGTTGATCGCATTTTCTGATCAGTTTAATTGACTCAACATATTCTTTGCCAGGAGCCGAGTTTCCAAGACTTAAACACACATTTCTGTGATGTTGAGCTGTTAAACGCACTCACGCTGGCACTTTCATGACTCATCAGTGTCCGTCTATCACAGCAATAAAATGTCATTCTCACATCACGAAGCAGATCGACATCGTTCCTGTAAGTAAGTCACCTCTTCAGTAGTCACTTCTGCTCTCATTAGACTGTCCCTCCTGAAAGTTCAGCGCAGTGTTGTTCAAATTTATGACAATACACGTTAGATATATTATGATTTCGTCATTGAGAGTATAAACTTTACAAGTGAATACAATACTTCAGTTTAGGCAAGAACGCCCCTCTGATATTTGTCTTCTCTCTCTTCAAAGTGTCAACTATTTGTGAGCTAATGAAAAAGCCTTTTATTATAAATGGATGATGATGCTTTTTTTATTCCTTTTAGATTTCAAAGCTGTCCCAACAGATGTTGTTGATGTTGTTTAAAGCTTTAAATTCATCAAGCAATTAAGAGATTGAAGGCTTTCATTTAAAGATAGAGTCAGTAGCCTTTTCTTAAAAAATAAAATATAGACTTAATCACAAGTAATGCCACTCAATCATCACCTATGGGCCTCCATTTATGCGTGGTGGTGACTGTGTCTATAGAGACCCTGTCCTCTGCCTGTATTTTGATGTTTTGTTTTGTATTGGTTGACTCAGGACATTTCTGGTTTGGGAGTTGGTGTGTTTCCCTCAGCCAATGACAGCGCGCAGATGAGTTTAGGAGTGGATACAATTCAGCGATTTGACGTGATTCATCCTGCGAATATGACGGACGGGGACATAGCAGCAAAGGAGAGAAAATATTTAACCACAGTGAGGCAAACAGCGACAAGGATAAAGCTCATTATAAAACAAGGGTGAACCTTGGGTTGGCTTTCTGTTACCCACAATCCCCACATACTCTGTGCACGCCGCGGTGTGTCAGTGTCACGGTTTTGCTCCGTAGGGCGGGGCGCGCCCTTCCCCACTGGGTCCGATTTTTGGAACGTGAACACAGCGGCGCGCAGCCATGATCAGCTGAACACACATCACCGGAGAACTACAAGATCAAGCGGGAATAAAGAAAAAAAACGTGCAACAACATATTGCATTGTCTTTTTTTGAGGATGATTTGTTACGAGTAATACAGTAATCTTAAAGTTACAACTAGTAACTAGTTACCATTATAAACAGTATGTCAGTAACTCAGCAACTTTTTGATAGGATACCTTTCCTATAGACTGGTCTATACCATGTCCTTTTATTGAACAAACTAATTAGCCTTATGTTATTTATCATCTTATTTACACGACGGCATGTCATTTCTGTCTCTACATGGTCGCGTGTTTACAATTGTCCACTGCTCTCTGTATCGTGCACGGAGTTCCGCCCCGATGCGTGCGCACACACACACACACACACACACACACACACACACACACACACACACACACACACACACACACACACACACACACACACAAACATGTGCACGCACACACAGGTAAGCACACAGCTGATTGCACGTAATAATTAATTAATAACTGCTACAGCATAAACGTATCATAAGCGCTCGTGCACACACGTGTGTCACAGTTGAAAGACAGCCGACAGCTTCACTGCTGTCACTCCCGCGAGCGCACAATTGTACACTTGCACACGGATTTTAGCGCAGGTTTTCTCTAATAAAAAAACATGTTTGGTAAAACGTTTTTTAAACCATGGAGATCCCGACAAAAGACGTGCTAAAATCCGCATTCAAAGGAAAAAAAAAATCACCGGAAGAGCTGAGAGTGACAGCAGGGCATGACGAAAACGTAATAATAAACTATCTCTGCTGATCATTCAGTGTGGGATTGTTGTATAACAAGTTCAAGTATGCAGTATGAGCATTTAGCTGACTTCTATGACTTAACAATTCCTGCAAATCATGCACTTCACCATGTGCACTGTTTCATTAATTCAACATGCACGTAAACCCAAATATTGATAACAAACATATCAGTGAAATGATGAGTGATTTCATTTTAATTTTAATGCTGTCAAACGATTTAATTTTCTTATCACGATTAACCGCTGTTAATCACATTTAAAAAACAAAAGGTTTTATTAGGCTTTTATTTTGATCTTTTGTACTGCCTTAAGCTCAGGGTACTTCCTATACATAAAAGCTTTGTATTAAACAGCCACGCGTCCACATTTAAATTGTTTGCAAATGATTGCTAGCAGAATGAAGAGAGTCTTTGCAAAGGAGGTCAAATGATTAAGAAATAAATGAAAATACAAAATTATGAAAATGTCTCCAAGAAAGCATCCAATGCATATCTGATGAACCAGTTTCCTAACACACAAATGAAGAACACAAATTTAAATTAATTGGGTTTTTTTTACTCAAGGAAATTCCAATTTTCCGTAGAATTAGTATGGAATTGCCTTCATTTCTGAGGTAAAGTGTATAATGTATCAAATTAAAATGACTTGTGGCTGTTAAACACTACACGCTATACAAACATTGTGAAAACAGACTTGTTGAAAACTTTGAGAATATCACCTGCCAGAGCTATTTGTCATTCTGAGGAAATGTCAGCTTGTTGAGGATATATTTACCTAGTTGGGATGCCTGTTACAAGCTGATTAATTAAAAAGCGTGTTTCTACATCCTGGAGACTATGTTGTGATCGGTCAACAGGACTGTTTAAGAGAGTTTGAGGGAAGAGGTCTTAAATTGTCAACGTGTCCTTGTCCCAGCCAATAGAGGGATTAAGCAGGGGGATCAGGGAGTGTGTCTGTGCATGAATCAAAGCCTTGTTCAAATACAGACACACTGTTCTGATTTCAAATGAGACAAGAAAGCACCGACTACTTTGATAGTATAATGCAGATGTCTCTTTTGTAGTTTTCCAAGGACCTTGAGCTAGCTGTCACCAAGCAACAGCTGGCGCAAATGGAATATCTTGTCTTGTTTGATAATGTGACTTCAGAGATGATGAAGACATAAAAGATTGTGCTTCATCGAAATATAAAATCGCTTTAATTCAGACACCAGGAAGGTACAACACAGTGCTGGCCTGCAATACCTGCGTACCTTATTTCCCACAGGACGATCAATAAAGTTCCATCCAACACATTATTCTGTGCCTGTGTTTAACCGTCACACGCATGTCAAGCATGCTCTTACTCCCACATATAGAATACCACATCTGCATTTAAATAGAGCACATTTACAAAGGGCAACTATTTATCAGTCATGAAGTATTAAGAAAAGTTAAATTGCGAAGGTTTGGAGCATCCATTTGGTTATGTGTGCTGATTCTTTTGAGCCTCATTAAACCTTTTGTGGTGATTATCTCACTACAACACACTTGATGTCTCTGAAGTGAACTCCTACTCGCCTACACTTCCAGCTGAGAGGAGCTCTTGTATGAATACTGGGCTGAATAATCAAAATAAAGCTGTGGGCTGCTATTTGATCTAGCAATCATATAAAGTGTGATTTCACTCCACAGAGGTGCTTTGCTTTTAACTTCTGTGAGCCTTGAAACATGAAATATTGCTCAGAATAACATCCTTCAATCGAAAGTGACACCGCGCTTAGCGGCCAATCAACTTCAGATATTTTCTTATGATTCTTCTTGACAATTTGTTTGGGACAACTCACCATGTGTCTACCTCTGTGCCCCGCCACTTGATTGGTTATTGACATCCGGTGATTAAAATGTCCGGTCTGAGTCTTGTCTTCTTTTCTCGGGCTGTCGCACCGGTTGATTGGTGACTCAATCCTCCATACAAGACAGACTACGGCTTCTTCGATTAATTAACCACAGCTTTTAAGGGCATTACATATAATTGCATGTAGATTGGGCTCAATCCTGTTTGATGGACACCCCAATTCGCCAGACCCATGTGCATCTATATGAATTAAATTTAAATTCAATGGCCTTACTGACACTTCTATTTCCTCAGTGAATGAATCAATTACTAGCTGAATGGCCTTCCATGTGCAGTATGGACTTCTCACAATGGGACGTTCACATGCATATTTTATTTACCTGTGTGGGTTTTATTGATGATCCACCACATGCAGCAGAGCCACCATTAAACCAAAGTGTTAGTACTGTACTGCATTGATCCTCGGCAATGAAACCTCATTGAATGGCTTACTAAGGCACCTCAGAAAGTGTGAATCAGCAGAAAACGATGGTGTTCAAGGGAAAGTAATTGTAAAGAGACGGCAGCCTGCCTGCTGTGAATCCCACCCATTTATGAATCCTCAGAGGTGTAAAGGTTAAGAACTGTCATCAGATTAGCCATTGATTTCAATTAGTGCTGCCTGCTACTAAACAACCTTTGTCTGTCTGCGATCAGTGACTTGTATTGATCCTCAGGCTTGTTCCATTACATTTGATTGCAACTGGCTCACTGTCAGTTCGGCAACCTGATTACCAGTCCTCCTCTATTACTCTGCATGCAGAGCTGTGCCGCAAAGGTTCCACCACGTCTGCATAGAATCCTCAGGATTGAAAAGTTTACCATGAAACAAAGGCCGCTAATAAGGTTAGTCCACACACACCTTCATTCAGGTCTCAGAAAGGTCAAATGGCGATGATGCTTCACACATAGAAATGGGTTGAGGGCTGGTTTACTGGAGGTGTCAGAGTTTACAACAAGTAGCACTTCTGTCCACACAGCAATACTCCCACTTCGAATCATTTTCGAAATAAATTAAATTGCTTTTTAGTTGTGAATTAATCAAATAATTGTCGGGAGGTAGTTTTCAAAAATGCCATTTTTAAAACGAGAATGTAACATTTCTGGTTAGATACTAAATGGATTTCTTGCCTTCAGTTAAACAAGAATATTGACACCACTACTGTATGTCATGAATAATGCCAGCATGCAGCTAGCTAAGCTGAACATTAACACTGGAAGCAGAGGTAAAAAGCTTTCTTCTGCCTATATTCTCATCAAACATTTAACAGTATCTACCACCACCTTAAAGGAAGAATGTGCGATTTTTTCATCCAGTAGTTCATTTTCTTTATATATGTTACAAAGTGGTACACACTGTTGGTCTTAAACTTTCAGAGCTTTTGCATTACTTCCGATGCAGGGCTATTGGGCTACTTGGATGGCTGTCACATTATCAATCATGTAAGGACATCATGAATCATTCAGTCCATCTTGATTGAATTTAAGAAATGTCTGGTAGGGTTATATTGAGTGCCACTCAGGGACATTTCCAGGGTTTTAATCTGGCTGGCACGGAGCCCCGTTCGCCTGCCAAGGAGGAGGGGTTGGATGGAAGAAGATGATAACTTTCAGAGTTCAAGGAGCAGATTGTTCACACACATTTCTTTCAACAACATATACAACATGGCCACGTATTTTACAACATACAAAGAGAAAGATATTGAATTTGCTCTTAGAAAATGATTCAATAAATTTGACAGTTGAATTTAAAGGCTCATTTCACTTAATAATCCATGTGTGCCATGCCATGCCAGAATGTAAGTGCCCAGGTTTTGATCTGTGTCTTTACCTTGTGATAATTGAGGCTCATTTACCTGGGTGTTACATGTATGTTGTGTAGGAGGCCAGCACATTTTATTCATGCTTTGAGAAGAGACATTATGGCCTTACCTAAATGCATAACTCTAGTATACTTTTAATAAAAATAAAGATGTCTTTATCCCTCAAAAGGACACCCTGAGTTTTTACCAAACTTAAGTTTCCACAGTAGGCTATAATAAAAATGGGGAGTGCATGTTGCTACAGTTACATCCCCAACTGGCATGAAACCTTGAATTTCGCATTTTGGCTGATTCATGCTGTTTTCATGGAGCATATTCGGACAAGATGCTGCTAAGCTAATCAATAGCTTGATTAGCATAGTGCATTAATTATACTCAGTTACTGTGATATTATTAGGATGCAGATTTGGCTAACAAACAACAGGCAATAAGCAAAGTGTTCTTCCTCATCAGAGTATTTTTTCTTATAAAACTGACCAATTCAAAGACATTTTCCAGGTTGCCATGTATGTGAATTATACCATACTCTGCTTTAGCACCATGCTAAAAAAAAGGGACGACTTGATAGTAGCGATTGAGAGCATAAACTCACCAAGCAAATGTTAATTGAGTTAATAACCCGATCTTAGAGTATAATTTTTTCTCATGTACTATCATACAATCTTACTCCTTTTTTAAATTAGTGGTGTCGCCACCTACTGGTAATTAGATAGAATGTAGATTTAAGGCACACATTTACTGGCCTTCTATTCAGAGCCAGAGGATACATCAACTTCTTATGAACAGTCAAGGGTTCCACCAGAAGCATGTGTCGCCTGATATATTCCAAATGCATGCTTCTACAATAGTATTAGGCTTGGTACTATGTTTGTAGTATAAAGTAATGTCAAAGAAAATCATTACGTTAGTATGATGATCTGTGTGGTGAACAATACGTCAGTTGGGGATACACATTGTGGAGCTCTTAAAGGGATACTTCACCCATTGAAACATGAATCTGTAGTGAAATTGGGTCATATATGTAGTAGAAATGTGAAATAAATTTTGAAGTTGGTGCCTTCTTGACCGAGAAAAGGCAGAAAGTGTCTTTTTGCCTTATGTAGATTAGAGACAACAACTCCCAGAATGCACAGCACCGCAGGACACTCCTGCTGAAGGAGAGGTGCATTCACGTGGTATCGGAAAAATGAGATTCCGAGTTGTTAAAATGCACATGAAACACCTGATCAAGTCGGTTTTGTGTTTTGTTAACATACTTTTTATTCATGCACGTATTGCACATCAACTTTTTGCTCAAATATAACTTTTGACAATATGATTTCTCTAAGAAACTTGGACCACCCGAGCAGCACCTGAATGCAGCATTACTCGCGGACATTTACTAGAATAATACGGTTTCCTCAACTGAATCCGAGATTTCTTTCAGAAGGAAATGGCATCTTGGAAATTCCTGGCAGAAAACAAACTCTATGTCTGTGTCCATAGGCAAAAAGTCACAGCACCGAAAACACAAGTCTGCCCCGGCTCCTTCTTCCTTGTCACAGCCGCGGACCTAGCAAGCTAGGCTAGCTAGCCTGCCTGTCGGCACCAGCAGCTGGCTCGTAGAAAGAGCCACGAACATCCGATTCGAGCACAAAACCTTTAAAATCCCCTTCATCCATATCAGTTTGAAGTTGAAACATACTTTTTTCGCCATTCTCGGTCCTTCAGCTTTAGCCATAGAGACACCCAGCTTGAGCCGGCTCAGGCTCCCTGTCTCACAGCCGCTGTCTGTCTGCAGAAGGCACCTGGCAGCAATATTGCGGGCAGCTCGTAGAAAGAGCCGCGAACATCCGTTTCGAGCACAACACCTTCAAAATCCCTTTTATCCATATCAGTTTGTAGTTGACTTTCCGCCATTGTCGGTTTTACTCAGCTTTCTCCACAGAGCCTGTTAGCACAGCTTCCAACTAAGCAATATGGCGGATGTTAAGTTTCGTTTTTGGGAGTGAGGTCCCGCCCACTGATCTGTGATAGGTCTGTAGCTTCAGTGGTTGAAAACATGAGGAACTAGCAAAGTAGTTTCACCCCTGCTAACCACAACAGCCGCCAGTGACGCAATATGACTATTTTTGCATCACTGGAGGCTGTTTGTCAGAAAAGAAATTACAGATATTTCTCATCTTAGGGGGAAATGAGGGCTGGATGCAAGACCATTCGATACAACCACAAGTTTACTACTGATACAAAGCTTAATGCAAATGAGTGAAGTATCCCTTTAGAAAATCAGGTTACATTTTATACATTAAGACTTTAGAAACAGAGGTCTATGGGCCGGATCCACTAAGAATGGATTGCGCTGACAGCCCGGACTGATTTAAGCCCTTATTATAATATAATTAATAGTTATGTGAAAGCAATATCTACAGACTTTAACAGATCGTTATTTAAAAATCATGCAGAGGCAGAATTGTTTCCTTGATCACTGGAAAGTTTGAGAGTGACATCTCTAATAAGGTTACACTCACACTAGGCAATCCGTACCGTGCCCAAGCACGCTTCACCCCTAAAGTCCAGCACGGTACATTTCCTTGACCCTGGCACGCTTGGAAGAGGTGTGCTTTGGCAGGGTACAGTCCATGAACGAGCACAAACACGTTGATACACAATGTTGACAGCCTTCATTATCGAAAATTCCCGGAGTGTTATTTCTGTATCTGACTAAAATCACTCAAATTAAGCCACAAAGTCAGTCAAGTAGCTGTCATGTTCTCTGTGTTGTTCTCCGATGTGTGGACTGAACAGTGCGTCCCTTTTATTTTATTTACGAGTCAGCCTGTCTTGTAAACTACGCGCGCTTCATGATCACGTAAAGACATCCATGTGTTGTATTACGAAGTTATGTACAAGAGGTAACCGTGCTCAGGCCCGGTTAGTCCTGAAGCAGTGTGAGTGCAGGCCAGTGGGGGGGACAATCGTGCTCAAGCACGGTACAACTGGGCTTAGTGTGAGTGCGCCCTAAGTACTGCGCCACAGTTAATCACCAGCTACGTGCAATGTGACGTCCTTTTTGCATTTATCAATACACAGGTCCCAATCGTTAAATAGCACCCCTGTAGCTGCCTGTGGCAATTAAGGCTGGTCTTTGTGGATAAGATGATTTTTGCAACGAGGCTTATTTGCGTAGGAAGGGGACAAGTTTCCACCAATCTTTTGAATATTCCCTAATTTACATAGATGCAAATAAGACAGGGGACCCAGGACGCTTTCTGTTAGGCAGGTTTTTTTTTGTTGCAAATTTAACATGGTCAAATAGAAGAATTACTTTCATGAACAAGTGTTCAAGTTTGTCCGCCTTCAAGCAGAGAAAGATCAATGGAGAGCAGCTAATTTGCTTGTTTTTTTCTGAAGTCTTCCTCTGACATTTAGCTGCAGCACGTCCTCTGCTTCGTTTGTCAGCACTGGGATGATAGATGCATGTGTCACTTGTTTGGCTAGTTTTCAGCAGACTTGTGAAAAAAAGCAATGAAATAATGAAATAAATGAATGCTACATATAAAAATAACCCTTGCCTCAGTTCTTTGCTCATTGCTCATTTGAAGTAATTATTCATTAAAAGAAGGCTGGGTGAGCCAGCGTGGAAATCAATTACAATATTTCTTTCCCCCTACTTTTGTTCAGGAACAGAAATACTACTAATGAGCTGCATGGATTCCATCTGACTTCAGTCTAGGCCAGGGCTTAGCTTGCACTCTTACTTTCTCTTTTCCTGCTAACCCTCTCCAACAGAAGCATTCTGACAAACATGCATAATGTGAAAAAGTTCAAAGCTGCATTGACTAAAATCCATTAAGTACCCTTTTCCAATCATGAAAACTCAAGTAATTAAAGCAGGAGGGCTAGTCAGGGTTTTTTGACTTGGAAATGAACACAGAGGCAGATTTAGTAATATAATACCACCCCCCATCACCTTTTACAATTATTTAATGCTGAGGGGTCCCACTTATCTACACCCTCATTAATAAAAAAGAATCATCAATACGAGGCTTTAATTAACCCTGCTTTGTCGTGAAACAGACACTCAGAATTCTTCCTGTTGGCGGTGAAGCTAAATCGAAGGTAAATGTCTTCAGCTTTAGAGGACATCCTCAGTATGACTGTCCATTCAGTTCCCTGCAAATCGATATACTCGATATCCTTATGCAACGCAAAAAAAGATGAATGTTTTCATCCATACTAAAGCCTTCTGAAAAGATCCCTTTAGGGGGAGATAGTTCACCTACTCAACTCTTCTGGGAGAAAGTGGTGAGTATTCTCTGTGATAGATTATAGGCTCTATCATCTTCCCCTTGAAAGGCAGGCACACAGCGTGGTAGTGATGCCACAGTATTAGATAAAGGCATCTTGCTGTGTGGAGTGTAGCTCTAATTTGAATTCACTTTTACACTTAAAAAGTGAGACCAAGGGTAGTCTGTGAGTCGGCTAATGAGCAGATTGGTAATGCAATTATGGCTGCTTACTGAATATGGAACATCTCTGCCTATTATTATGCATCAGGCTCAACAGGGCAGACTTGTTATTCTATTACTTGTTTATTATGCACTCCCCATGACATCACTGTCCTATTAAATGTTTTTACCTGACTTAACACATCCTGAACAACGTCATCCGAACAGGACCGTGTTTTACGGGCCAATAATGCTTTTGTGGGTCCAAACTGGTGCACAAAAATGTAATCAAAGGTATTATCTGTGGAAACATTTGGATTTAAGTAGACACAAACACTTTGATATCATTGTTTGGTGTTTACTTAACATGCAAGCACTCTAGAATGTGAACAAAGCTCAAACCACTTCAAACTACTCTCCTTCAGAAAGAGAAGGAGTGTAGGTTGAAGCCTTAAGAAAGTGAAGCCAAGGCAGAAGCAATTCAAACCTACAGTATTTCTAATGGCCAGCAGGGGAAACTCAACTGTTTGTAAAAAAAGATTTATATTGTATGTAAATCTAGATAGAACAATATGACCCATCGTCACAGTGGATTTTCCAATCAGTCAACATTTTTTAATGAGACGTGTTTTTGAAATTGGTAGTCTCATGTTATGTTCCAGCCAGCATGTTGTCCATTTTTTAAATAATTGTCCAATTTACAGTAAAATTGTGAATTGGCAACATGGAACACAAGGATAGAGGCATGGTAGTTTCCTCATAAACCACTTGATCACATACACTATATTGCCAAAAGTATTCGCTCACCTGCCTTGACTCGCATATCAACTTAGGTTACATCCCATTCTTAATCTATAGGGTTTAATATGACGTCGGTCACCCCTTTGCAGCTATAACAGCTTCAACTTTTCTGGGAAGGCTGTCCACAAGGTTTAGAAGTGTGTTTATGGGAATTTTTGACCATTCTTCCAGAAGCGCATTTGTGAGGTCACACACTGATGTTGGACGAGAAGGCCTGGCTCTCAGTCTCCGCTCTAATTCATCCCAAAGGTGTTCTATCGAGTTCAGGTCAGGACTCTGTACAGGCCAGTCAAGTCCATCGACACAAAACTCTCTCATCCATGTCTTTATGGACCTTGCTTTGTGCACTGGTGCACAGTCATGTTGGAACAGGAAGGGGCTATCCCCAAACTGTTCCTACAAAGTTGGGGGCATGGAAATGTCCAAAATCTCTTGGTATCCTGAAGCATTCAGAGTTCCTTTCACTGGAACTAAGGGACCATGCCCAGATCCTGAAAAACAACCCCACACCATAATCCTCCCTCCACCAAACTTTACACTTGGCACAATGCAGTCAGACAAGTACCGTTCTCCTGGCAACTGCCAAACCCAGACTTGTCCATCAGATCGCCAGATGGTGAAGCGCGATTCGTCACTCCAGAGAACACGTCTCCACTGCTCTAGAGTCCAGTGGGGGCGTGCTTTAGACCACTGCATCTGACGCTTTGCCTTGTACTTGGTGATGTGTGGCTTGGATGCAGCTGCTCGGCCATGGAAACCCATTCCATGAAGCTCTCTATGCACTGTTCTTGAACTAATCTGAAGGCCACATGAAGTTTGGAGGTCTGTAGCGATTGACTCTGCAAAAAGATGGCGACCTCTGTGCACTATGCGCCTCAGCATCCGCTGACCCCGCGCCGTCGTTTTTACGTGGCTTACCACTTCGTGGCTGAGTTGCTGTCGTTCCCAATCGCTTCCACTTTGTTATAATACCACTGACAGTTGACTGTGGAATATTTAGGAGCGAGGAAATTTCACGACTGGACTTGTTGCACAGGTGGCATCCTATCACAGTACCACGCTGGAATTCACTGAGCTCCTGAGAGCGACCCTTTCTTTCACAAATGTTTGTAGAAACAGACTGCATGCCTTGGTGCTTGATTTTATACACCTGTGGCCATGGAAGTGATTGGAACAACTGATTTCAATTATTTGGATGTGTGAGTGAATACTTTTGGCAATATAGTGTATCTAGTTGTAAAGGAGCTGGACGTTGACATTGTGCAATGATGACAGTTAGAGGATACAAACAGGAAGTTCACAAAACAAGGTGAGACATCAAGATGACTTTTCCCACTCAAACAGTCAGTTGTCCTGCTATACACAACCTAGAAGACTAAAAGTTGTATGAGCAGTACTTTCAATGCTGAAGAAAATACCACATTTTTAAAAATAGTATTCAATGGAAACCTCATGGCTCACATCTAACTGCAATTCATTCATTATTTCGGACGATAGCTAAGTGACATGAAGTTTCCCACTTAGCTATGACAATGAGCCTGGTTGCACGATGACAGGACCGTGAAGCTAACTCAACTAAGGCCAGTGCAAGCTCCTACATTACTAAGGAAGCTTTTGTTATTTTAAAGAGGAATTTCTTTGAATTCCCACAGTAAAAATAAAATAAAATACTGAGACAAAAAAAGAAGAAAACCTGTATATTTGGTTGTCGCAAGTCTGTAATACATCCTTCAAATCCTAATAAAATGATGAATGAACGGCACCTTCAACTCAACCTTTCAAAGACTGAGCTCCTTGTCATCCCAGCCAGTCCCTCTATACAGCCACAGATCAATATCCAACTTGGAACAACCAAACTCATGCCCACAAAGTCTGCCCGGAACCTGGGTGTCATGATTGATGACCAGCTAACCTTCAAGGTTCAAGTAGCCTCGATTGCCCGATCATGTCGTTTTGCCCTGTACAACATCAGGAAGATCAGACCTTACCTGTCAGAACATGCTACACAACTTGTGGTACAGGCTCTTGTGCTATCACGCATTGACTATTGCAACTCTCGACTGGCAGGTCTTCCTACATGCACAACCAAACCTCTGCAGATGATACAGAACGCAGCAGCACGACTGGTCTTCAACCTTCCAAAAAGAACTCATGTCACTCCGCTGTTCATCTCCTTACACTGGCTCCCAGTCACTGCTCACATTCAATTTAAAACTCTGCTGCTCGCCTACAAAACAGCAACAAAAACGGCTCCTCCTTACTTTAACTCTCTAATTCAGGTCTACACTCCCTCCTGTCCACTACGCTCTGCCAATGAAAGGCGTTTGATCCAACCTTCACAACAGGGTCCAAAGACGAGGACTAGACTCTTCTCCTCTGTCGCCCCCCGGTGGTGGAATGAACTTCCAAACTCCAATCGATCTGCAGAGTCCCTCTGTACCTTTAAGAAAAAGCTAAAGACCCAGCTCTTTCAGGAATACCTACTAACTTAACTTAATGATGATGATCTCGATAGTATTGATGTAATGATGGTAATGATGATGGTTTTTGTTTTTGTTTGAAAACGGCGACGTATAAGATGGTTTATATACTGATTAGAGTCTCAGAACGGCAGTTAATGTTGTGCCATGCCTCTGGGCAATGCCTTTCAGCACCTATGTGTCCAATCGGACTCAAAGCTGATCGTTCGTCCTTACTGACATTGTTCCTTTTTTTTTCCTTGATCCTTGCTTGTGTTGTTCTTACTCTCTGATGTACGTCGCTTTGGATAAAAGCGTCTGCTAAGTGAATTGTAGAATTGTAGAATAAAACAGTTGATTGAAAGGTTAACCTGCCTCAATACCAAGCTACAATAAGCACATTACTGTCACAGGAAGGTAGTCACGCTCTCTTGTACACATAATCACACCAAATTGTGAGGCAGTACACATTCACTGGTATTGAGGAGAACAGCGTTGGCATTTTTTGATTGGATGCTTTAAAGGTCACATATTATGCAAAATACACTTTACCATGTTTTTCAAACACTAATATTTGTCCCTAGCTTGTTTACAAACCCCCCCCTAATTATGATAAATGCCATCCTCTCCGTCTTTTGCCTGCTCCACTTTTTAGAAAATGTGAGCTCTAACCATAGACTGTAAATAATACTGGACGAACCCTGAGTGACGTATCCCGTCTGTGACGGAGGCTTAAAAAGAGTCCAATCGACGGGCGCTTCCATATTGGAATTGTTGTCTCAACCTAACTTGGATCAAAGCGGGATCAACCTAACGACAGCGTTAAGGCGGGACTAAAGCCGCCGATGCTCGACCAGCTCGACGCTAGCTAGCAGTCCACTTCACAACAATGCTAACGTCTGCTTTACATCACCCCCCACGGCTTTCCTGCTCCCACTCGTCCAGAGATAACTCTATAAACAGTAAGTTAACATTAAACTTTTCTATAACACTGTTACAACGAATTATCTTCAACCCAAATATATCATTTAAGTATTAAAACCAAACTTTTTTTAAATATATAATTATGGTCATCAGTTATTTGTCACAGCAGTTAGTAGACCGGGTTAGCAGAGCAATACATTAGCATCGTTTTAACATACAATTTAAAAACCACTTTGAGGCTGATCTTTACATTTAAATTCTCGTATTGTGTTACAAATCATTGCTTGGGTGTAATTACATATTAAAGGATAAGAAGTCCGTTTTAAAATGATAAAAGAGCTTTGTTGTTGTTGTTAAACTACTGTTAGACCATAGACTGTAAATAAATGAGAGACATCCAGAAGAAATCAATATTACAATGCATACAGTTCATGGTTGTTACTGTTCTGACTAACAGAGGAATGTCTGTGACTTATATTTACTGATAGCTATGTGGGTGAACATGACACTTGAAAAAGAAATGTTTTATATTTATCAAAAGATATTTATTTTCTATAGAGCCCTGAAGTCATGGAGTCTGTGGCCAGTGATGACAGAGGGTCAGCTGCACACCCCAAAAACTGTAGGTATTAGAAATGTATCTCAAGTCTGGCATATATTATGAGTTGTGCCTACCTTGTTCAATATTATCCCTGCAGATGTGGCTAATAACAAAACACACCCTGAGCTGTCACGTGTAGTGAACTGTACATGTCGCCTTATCTGAGGCATTCATTGAACATTTTTGTATTTCTTCTATAGACAGTGTGGATTATTGGTGACAGCTATGTCTGTCCATGTGCCCAGAGAGCTGCAGAGACAGAAGAAGAAACTTAGGCCTCAACAACATCTGCATTTGTTGGTTCTGCTGGGGTGGACTTCGGTTGAAAGGCCTGCTTCCCTTCTTCAACAACTCACTGCGAGGCAGGTCTCCCCCAGATGGCCTGAGAGATGTAACCCACTTGTTCCTGCATCGATGGCGGTCTCCATGTTGGAAGTGCTCTCACCATAACTTTCAGTCAACCTAACGACAGGCTGAAAGCTGGAGCTGAGCCTCCTGACAAACCGTTACATCGAGCCCCTTATTGTGAATAACAATTATCCTTCATCAAATGGTTTTTTGTACCAAGCCGTAAACATGTTAACTTCTGGTGTAAAAACAGGCTTTTTTGAATGTGTTTTTTCAGATTAAATAAATATTTAAATGCACTCCTTTGTTTCTACTTCTGAGTATACATTTTAGATTTGAAATGACTAAAATGTGCATTAATGCTCAACTCAATAGCTAAGTTTTTACTTTGACACAACTTTTGACCAAATACTAATGCAGTTCATTTCTGAAAATGGGATGGAACAGAGTCATTGCAAGAATATGCCCTTAGACACAGCCCCATTATTAAATGAAGATACATACAGAGTAAATACAATCAATAACTTGTGAATAAAAACACAGTTATAAATGTCTTCCCAGATCAATATCACATCATATCAGCTTTCTCCCATCTAAACTAGACAAAGGGTTTAAACGTGAAGAAAAGGGTATGATTGCAAGTTGTTTGATGGAGAAATATTTTTATTGAACAGCTTCTTAAACCACAATTGTTGTCAAGATGCAAACCCTCCTTCTCCTGAAGCTTGTGGAGCTCCTTGATGTACGGCCATCTGATCTGCTGGCCATCTTCTCTCAGCAGACCCTCCACTGATGAAAAGACTGAAGAAGCTTGAGCCTGTGACATGGATCCAGGAGATCATAGACTTTTAGAGCAGGGTCTCCAGGATGACAAAAAAAGACAGAAAATAGCAGTTATCCATTAAATCCATTTGTGTGCATTTTCTGTTTTCATCTGTGTGTAAGAGTGCATTTATAAATTCAACCGTGTACTACCCAGACAACAAAGGTATGAAGGTAATCAACATGGAAATGATTCTTTCTATTCTAAGAGAAACCTTATTGTAATCAATCTACTGTCAGCTCTCTCACTCACTTGCAGAATGATATTCCACATACAGCCACAGATTTAGTGTAAGGAAACATTAAGGCATTTATTTGGTATAGTACTTCATCTTAACATGAAATAAATACTTAAATGATTTAAAGATAGATAGATACTTTATTGATCCCGATGGAAATTCAAGCTAATATAATAACCGGTCCCAACTCTCTGTGAGCATTACAGTCTATGGTTAACCATCGTGTTGGGCCTTTAGTTTATAACATCACACAAACTCTTTCTTTTCAACATCTAAACAATTCAAATTCTAACATTTCGGACTTAGTTTAACCCTCCAGTTTATTAGTCCTGGATAGCTAGCTATGTTTCCATTAGCATCTGTGTCTCTTGATCGGCTAAAGTTAAACCATTGACCGTAAATAATGGGCTACACTGAGGCCAGTCTACATAGATACCGACACCTCCCGATGAGTATGCAGTACATTTAACAATATTACTATATCATTAATATTTACGGTCTATGTATATCACCAAGCTAACGCTAAACAAGCTAGGACCGCAAAATAGACACCGTAATATTTACAGTCTATGATACCGACACGAGTATGCAGTTAATATAAAACTACTATATCACTTACCGAAAAATACTGAAGCATCACAGTCTTGGATGGTCTGTTAATCCAATTAATCGCACAGCAAGCCATATTTGTTGCTAGACAAACACTCCACACGAAGAAAAAAAGTCCGACGGACCAAGCTAGTGCTGCTAGCCTCCTGCTATGACCTGCTTCTGACCTGAGACAGCTCAGCGCTGCAGCTGTCAATCAAATCTCCACAACCCTTATATGGGCATAACCGTTTTCCTTAATAACAAAAAATCAGAGGAGTTAGAAAAAAATTCACCCCCCCACAGTGGGAGCACATGATGCCACTAACTTATCAGATGTATTTCGTTTTTTGTACCAGGCTGTAAACGGGTTAATTTGTGTAGTGAAAACGGCCTTTTTTGGCTGGGGGCTTATGGAACTTCCGGTGCTTCTGGAGCCAGCCTCAAGCGGACACTCGATGAACTGCAGTTTTTTGTACTTCCGCATTGGCTTCATTTTTTTGGAACGGAGGTTGCCGCTTGGCTCTAACTGGCTGTTTGGAGAGTTTCCCTTTGTGACATCACAAAGGGAAGTAACCCCTCCCCCAGGTGGGTGACACTCCCACTGCTAGGTGTTTGTTCTTTTATCTGAGTCTGCCTTCTCACTGTAAACAAATGGGCATGGTGCAAGAAAGCCCAAGCCACCCAAGCCCTTCTAGAGAGGGGCGTGGTTGAATACAGCTCACTCTCATTTAAATGTATAGACACAAAAACAGCCTTTTCTGAGCAAGGCTGAAATAGAGGGGTTTATAGGCGTGATCAAATACAGGATCAGAGTGGATTTTTTGTCAAGAACAGACATTTTTAGGGGATGTCTGAGACTTATTTAAACTTTAAGGTTTATGTAATCTATTATAGGCTACTAGGCTGACTTTTGTATTCAACTCACCACAGGCTGTCCGGTATACAGTTACTATGCTAGCTATCTGAAATTTAGCCTGAACATCTTTGTTATCTCTTTTATCCGAAGCCCAAACCAAAGAGCTTGCTGTTGAAACATACTTACCTGGACAAACTCTAATGCTAATTTCTAACAGTATGCCTGATCAAGTTACAAGCTAGCTCTTACACAAGTAAGCTATTTATAAATATAAAAGACATACAGCTAACAGAGCACAATATTTCACTAACCAATGTATGCACTTCACATTTGTGGCCAGAGCAAAGAGTCATACAGTACATTTGCCATACTAGTGCCACTGTTGTGCTGCAGAACTGCACATGTTCTCTGAACCTGAACTGACACGGGTCAAAGAGTCTGCACACGTGTAATAGGCTAGCGATTATGTTGTCGTGCAGAGTAAACTTTACTTTTTTTAGAGTTCATGAAGGTCTGAGACTCCTCCTCTATGGAAGTAAAGCGTTACAGCTGCTTCTGTTTTGATGACAAAGGTTAGTATATATGTCACAAGCTGCAGCCGACCTGTGCTATTACATACTGAACAACAGGGAAGTTTGATTTGCACTCCCCCAAGTCTATCAAGAGATGTTTACGCCTGGTTGCTTTTAATACATCAGCAGAGTGGAGCTACTCCTGGAGGATTTTTTGCAGGTGTTGGGGAGGTGTAGATTTATGGCTGATACCCGCCACATTCAGTGCTCTCTCTAGGCCTGCGATTAACCAAGTCCTAATGTAACAGCTCAGACATGACTGCATCTGTATGGAATCAATATCTCATACTTTTGTGAAATTGAGTTCTGTGGAGCACAGACGCAAGGTGATGATGGCTGAGGCAACTCACGGGTAATTTAAACAGAATTAAGAGCAATGTTTCACTTTTTTAGACTTCAGACAAACTTGATGATTATTTCATCTAAATGTTTTTATACAGTATTTGTTCTCTTATGGCTAGCTTGCAGGTTGTAACAATAATTTTAATCAATAAATAAAAACTGCGTAAAAAAAGATGAAGAGATTACCAGCAACCTTGCCTTTTCTGTAAATGTAACAATTCATCAAATAATATTTATTGACACATTTGTGACCAAGTGTTTCTGGAGTTAGGGTTTAATGTCTCGTAAGAGTTTGCATGTGAAAAGACATAAACCAAGAAAAAAGGACAAAAACAAGTGAAACTTAGTTTCTGCCAAACTACTTGTGAAAAGCCACCGTTGTATAGTCACTTTTAAGATTAAGCTTTGCAAAAAATCATAGGCCAGGAGCTAGAAATGTACATTATTAGAAAAAAAAGATTATGTTATTCTGGGCGCCTTATATGTGGACCACATACTGTCTCTGTGTAGGTGAGGTATTTTCTCAGTCTCATCAGTTATTGAAACGAACAATGAGTCTATTTCATTTTTTGGGACCAAGTTAACAAACTGACTCTCACTTTTGGGTTGTCAGTGTATGTCTTTTAAAAGACTTGCTGCTCCACCAGAAATTTTGAATGTTAATCTTTCAAAAAATGGACTGAAATTGAAAAAGGACAATCTGGTTAGAAGCCATCTCCCTGCTCCCCAACCCACTTCGTGGTTCCCTAAACCAAAAGGAACCTACAGATGTGGAGCCTGCAACCACTGTGACAATATAAAAAGAGACAATAACTTTGTGGACACTTTTAATGACAAGACTTTTCACTGCCGCAGCTTCGCTAACTGCAACACGACACATGTCGTATACAGACTTGAATGTGAATGTGGCTGGTTCTATGTTGGCCGCACAAAACGCAGACTGCGTGACAGACTAGCAGAACACAAATACGCCATAAGGACTAAAAATCCGAACTACCCAATGGCTCAGCACTATCAGACAGCAGGCCACACTAACCTAGAAACTTTGAAAGTCTTGGCCATTGAAGTCATTCCCAAAAACCTAAGAGGAGGTAACTCAAACAACTTCTACAACGGGAAACCTTCTGGATCTACACACTCAGGGCCACCTCTTTCCCCGGCCTTAACGAGGAGATTGATTTCTCTCCTTTTCTCTAACTGATTCTGCTGAAGTTATAAAAATGTCTTTTGTGTAATAACATTAATATTTTTGACTCCTTTTCCAGACTAGTGTTCACTTAACGTATCTTATGCTTAGTCTAGATGGTGTTAGGCCTCAATGTTCCTTGAGCTGTGTTTTCCATCTCCAGTTCTGTGCAGTTTTAGGTCTGCCACCATTATAGCCAAACTTCTATGTACATGTCTTCTAATACATAGTGAAACAATCCTGGTGGCTTTCTTCTTCCACTCTTAATTGTAGTACATTATATTTTTCCATATACTGCTATGTACAGGTTACCTTTTCCATTGAATGTTGCCATACAAAACTGTCAACATACCATTAATTATGTCTTTGACAAATTCAGAATTTTGTAGTCTTTTCTATGGTATACCCTACTTAAACAAATTCTGTGGTATTTTGGTGTAATGTAACGTATGTCTTGTTTTGTTGTGTGCTGCTTATACTAGACCTATACTAGACTGTTGCAAATGTATCATGTGACTATTACGTCTGTCACATGACACCCTATTTAAGCACCTGTTTCTATCTCTGTCAATTATGTCCTGACGAAGACTCAGTAGAGTCGAAACGCGTAGACACATCCCTGTTTAAATTAAAGGATTTTTATACGACATCAGAGTGCCTCGGACTTTCAGTTTGGACTGCCTTTCTACACCTCAAATTTTGTTTGCCATCTGGACAGTTCCCCTTTTCTATTAGCTATTTGGACTGAAATTATGTTGGCTAAAAGCCAGTTTTTACTTTTCATTTACTTTTCTATTTTACACGACTTCTTTAATTCCTACAAGAAAACTTAATGGATTTTTAAAATGGAGTTATCCTAAATGAAAAGCTGGTTACATTTATCATTTATTTGAGGGAAATCCCCAAGTGCTTTTTGTCTAAAATGTTAGTTTTGCCATTACTGTAAGAAATGAGTGTCTAGTGGTCCATTTCACACTTCTTGACCAGCAGGGAGTGTTAAATATCCTTCTGGAAGGTCAGGTAGTATGTACAAAGTATTTATTCAATGCAAAAGACAATGTACACATTACTGTTTTGTAAGCTGTTTTGTAAAAGGATCACAGATCTACTGATACTAGACTAGGATGAATAGGATAAATCCATGCAAAAGAGTTCTATCTTTTATATTTCTGTGCTGTGACATCATTTTTATAGAAGGAGCACAGATCTTAACATACTAGAACAAGCTAATTAGGTTGAATCCATTCAAATCTGTTCTTTCTTTCGTATTCCTATGGTGAGAGCAGGCTATGATGTCTGTTTCTGGTTGCACTTGATTCTCATTGGTTCTTACATGTCAGCTGATCTCAGATACAGCCCCTGATTGGTCAACAGAACAAATCAAGATGGCAGCATCCTTGTTAGCCGAGTGAGCTAACAGAAGTTACACTATTTCAATAAAAATAAAACGTTAAGGGGGGGTGCGCAGCGGCAGTGTCCGGCTTGTTAACTTAACGCAGTGTTTCCCACACAAAGACGATACCTGGGTGGGCCACTCAAGTATATTTCTGGCCGCCCAAGTAGCCTATATTTCCGACCTGTTTTTATTTAATATTCCATTTATTCATAAAATTGCTGAGTGCAGACGTGCGTGAGGACCTCACAGCTCCGCAGGACTACTGAAGAGGTCAGTTCATTGCGCCGCTCTGACCGAAATCAGTACGAAACGACTCGACGGTCGCAGGGACCGTGCGCACCGTCCGCACCGCGCCCACCGCAAGAAGCATGAATCAGGTTTTAAAAAAAACGTCCCTCTCGACTCCTACGAAGAGATAAGACTCAGCCGAACCTATGAGCAAAACCAAGAGTGCAGAATCACATCAGCAGAGAGAGAGAGATAAGGAGCGATAAGGTCCACTGTCTGTACATCCCTCTTGTTACAGCTGTTGCTCTGTGCTTTGTGCAGTGACATGCACACGTTACCACACGTTTAAAAAAACAACAACGTATTAACGTTTAAACGGTTGGCGATTTTACTATACATTTAGTGTTTTTCTAAACGCTTAGCATTTAAACGTTTAGAAGTCACACCTCTAGTCTATAGAACCTTTAAAATATCTCTCGAGTTTGGTTAAATATTGTTTCACACAGTGCTTTAAGTGGGGAAAAGTAAGTGCCTGTTTTCTCTCATTCAATGTTCTCAGTGTGTAACACAAACAAAGAGCCTCTGCATCTCTGCGTCCCTGCATCTCCATACTCAAAGTCCAATATTTATAATTAATTAAGTTGTTCAGCATTGTCAGCACCAAATGCAGATATTAAACACCCACTCCACTCACTTGACACCCCAAGTCCCTGCTGTGTGAGCTAGTGAGGTGAATTTGTTACGTACCATGCACCCAAGCATTTTGTCTTTGCCAGTGAGCCAGTTGTTCTGGGAGCAAATATACTCTACCCTATCCTTTGAACAAAAGTCTGGACTTTAATCTTGAAGGTTAGGTTAATGTTGACGTCGCGTTCAGCTGCAGTATCAGCAGCAACAGATGTTGATGCTGCATCTGGCTGATTGTTGCTGGAGGCACTAACGCCAGCTCATACGGCTTTCGACCTTTGTTTTCATGGGGTCTAGTAAGGATGAAACCTGTGTCATGATCAAATTCTGCTCTGGTTCGTGTCTTCTGTGTTCCCTTCTGGAGCCATGTAACATTGACATTTTTACTCAGCTTATCCGACAATGAATGAATGAAACCTTTATTCCCCCTAGGGGAATTTGTCGTGCACCGAGAGCATAAAACATAAAACACAATACAAACAACATTTACAAGACAGCACAAAAACACAAAAAGCACATAATAACACAGTAAAGCATCACGTGATTAAAAGAGGGATTTCAGCAGCAAGTTAGATAAAGTGCAGAGTGCCAAGTAAATGCTGTATAATCAAAGCTTGTTAAGCAGCTGAATGCTGCGTGGTAAGAAGGATGTAATGCCCCTTTTAGTCCTCATCCTGGGCATTCTGTACCTGCGCCCTGAAGTCAAGAGTTCATACTCCGACCAAAGGGGGTGAAGAGGGTCAGCTGTGATCTTGGTGGCTAAATTCAGTGTGTACCGGTCTGTCAATTCCGAAATGCTGCACATTTGCTTCCCGGTTATCTTGCTGCCTAGTTTAACAACCTTGTCCAGTTTGTTCTTATTTTGTACCGACAATGCTCCTCCCCAACATTGAATACAGAAGGTCAACACACTTTCAATAAAACTCTTAAAATAAAAAAAATAAAAGTAAAATAGTTTCAGCATGGTGTTGTCAACATTAAAATCTCTAAGTTTCCTCAAAAAGTAGAGGCGCTGTTGAGCCTTTGCAAATCTTGCATTTGTGTTGGCGTTCCATGTCAGTTTGTGGTCAATTATTGTGCCAAGGTACTTATACTCTTGTACAATTTCAATTTCTGTGTCTTTCATATATACAGGGGAGAGAGATGACTGTCTTCTAAAATCAATGATCATTTCTTTAGTTTTCTTTGTATTTAAAATCAATGAGTTATCAGAGCACCAGTTGTAAAAGTTGTGCAGTGACTGGCAAGTTTGTGTGAATTTGATGTTACACTCTGGCATAAACACACAAGTGAGTGTCATGTAATGCCTGTAAACAAAGGCAAGACTCATGTAGTGGGCCCATTATGCACGCCTCTTTTTTCTCATGGCCCATGGGTAATGTAGTGTATTTTAGCTAATATTGTGAATTGCCAAGACAGGTTGTAAATATAGAAAGGACAGGACGGGTCACTGGCACCGATCAAGAAGTCTCAGTACGCTGAAAAAAAGTCCTGGTACGCCAAGGGGTAAAATTTAGAAAAAGAACTGGTTTTACATAACAATCATCGGGGAGCTGGTTGGCCTAGAGGTTGGGTCACACCCGATAAATGGAGGCAATAGTCCTTCAATCGGGTGACCAGGGACAAGGGGGTTCCTTTCCTCCCTGTCATTCCCCTCTCTCTCATCCATAATTGAGAGGGTATTATTTTTTTTAAACAGCATCAGGAAATAGGGCTCTTCATGTCTTTTTTTTTCTTTTTGTCTGATAATTAAAATAACAGTCACTGTATTAATAAAAAGTTAATACTAGCACTGGAACAACACAAGTTGATGATCTGAAGTTAAAGGAAAATCCTTGTGGCCTGGGATTTGGCATTTTATCTTCTAAACTAAGGAGCAATTCTGAGGGTCTGTTTCTTTGAGCGTTTCACAGTGACTTCAGCACATTTAGCCAATTTGTTCTGATAAACACAGATGTCTTTAATTAATTCCAAGCAGTGCTTCCGGGACTCTATTGAAGGTCATTTGTGAATACTACCAGTGACGGTTTTAAATTCCATTCAAAATCTGTAGCCTGATAACGGAGAGGAGATCAGTGCAGTGTAACACTGCAAATATTTTCTCAAAATCTTATATTCTTTGAAAATGAGGCACAGGAGAAAAAAAAAAGAGGATTTATATGCAGCTGCATGCAGTCCTAAACTTTTACACAGTTTTCAATGTCATTCCATTTCTCTTCATGATTTAATACAACATTCAGGCCACAGGAAACCTGAATCCACAGCAGCCTTCTAACTGTGTAATACAGTTTCTTGTGTACATTATGGTAAGGATCTAAAAAGTATCTGAAACAAAATACAATGTCTATAGGTTTTTAGTCATGGTCATTATGATTCAAAGTTTGAATAAAAAAAACAAAAAACATTTTTTATGTTCTGAACTGAAGTCTGTAAACTGAAGAAGCCTAAACAGGTGAAACATCCTCAAGAAATTAAACCTAATCCAGTTGCCATTCCGATTTAACTTTGATTTTGATTAAATAAAAAAATAAAAACTTGACATTCCTGTCAAATTGTTTGAATTGGGTGTGGCTATGTTCTCAGAGTTTTAACATGTTCATTTCATAATCCCATATAGAAAAGTCATACAGCAGCTATTCAAGTGTAGGCTAAGGTTGTGATACTTTAGCTGCAAGAGTTCACTGTGGGAAATCAAAATAGAGGAATCTCAGGTAATGCTACAAGTAATGCTAACTGCTAATTATGTTACAAATAGTGTCCACAGTTTCATATGGCAGGGCTTCAGCTTTCTTCTCTGATTCTTACCCAGGGACTCAAACATTTTGCCGAGTCTGCACTACACTGAATCACCATTGTTGAGTGCAGGGCGAGACTTATCTGCACTGCACACAAAGGTTCGACAAATGGTCTAAACAGCAAAATGAGCTGTTGTCTTTATATTTATTTTCAGTCAGATTTTAGTGGATGCTTGATGAGATTCTTAACTTCATATTATTTAAACATTTGTACTTTTTCTGTCCAGTTTCAAGAGGTTTTGAAAGTGTTAAGGCCAGTTCTTTACCTACCAAGTGCAACCTCCTTTAAACCTCAGTGCATACAGCCTATCAAGTCAATTCAAAAATCCACCCATTGATCATCTGTAAATCACTTCCTCTGTGATGAATGACGACCCCATCCTGCTCCGCCCCCCCTCCTCCACTCTGTCAGTGTCCTCCGGAACCATTACCTCCTCTCTTTCCCAAAACATCCCACAATCCTCCCAAGGCCCTCTGACACTGACAACTGGTGATGAATCAACCACACGTTTCACTGTAACCTTCCAAATACAAGCAGCTTGTATGCCAACAAGACTTGTTTTTCTACCCACCCATCCACACACACACAGTCCCCCCCCCTTTCTTTGTGAAACTTGAACACAAGACAGTGCGGACATTCCTTACACATCGACAGCTCAAGCGTCCAATTTAAAGGGGACGTCTGGGAGTTGAGTCTGCAGCAGAGGACCCATAATTGGCATCCTTCTTGTCTTATTAAAGGGGAATGCACTGGGATGGATCCGCTAAGCCAGGTTTTGGCCTTTTATTAGAAAGGGTTGTAGACAGCAAACACAAACGACAAACAGCGTTACTCATTACAGTGTTTTTGTTCCGAAGCAGACAAACTAAATCCATTAGACCTTGTAAATGAAACAAATGGCGACTAAAAAAGAGCTGTGAAAATTATTTAGTCAAAAGCCTCTGGAAATGTGGCTTTATTCAGCACTAATGCATGTACAATAGGAAAGTTAACATTTGCAGAAGTCTGAGTGAAAGTAAATGTTCACAAATATCAGAAAATTAAAAAAAACTGGTTCCTCTGTTTAAAACATTTCTGAAGACAGTGGGCATGCAGCTGATCACATTTCGATTGAACTTACCTGGCCTGGCTGACCTCCACACCAACAGAAAACAATATGTAGAGGAAACAGCTTTTTGGTGAGCAACATATGTTGATATGATTTTCTTTTATCTTGAGTGTAATTTTTGTGTAGTGGCTCAGAATTGTATCACAAAGGATTTGAGTTTTTTGTACCATAACAGGAATGCAAAACTCAAATTTGCAAGACCCTCTGCTTTTCATAAAACTCCTCTTGTCATTCATTCCTTAGCCTTGAACGCTCTGAATGCAGAAGTGTTTTGTGATGCCACTGGACAAAGACAGGGTTGACAGATTCTCAGCTCCTCTCTGCAGTCTCTTCTGGTTCAGTAAAGCGCGTTAGTTTAACAAGTCTGTGCTGTTCGATGCTCAAGGACTTAATCCCCCAGGGGAGGAAACAAAGATACATTTAAAAAAAAAAAAAAGTGTTCTCAGTCCTTCTCACTGCTCATTGATTCTCTTGACTTCCTCACATTGTTCAAAGAAGTTCTGGCAGTGGAGAAGGCTGTTCAAGAAGTGCCACCCCCACTCAGCACCAAGCTACCAGCAGGCACCTCTGCTACGGCTCTCGGCTGTGCTGGCATCTTTTTCCCCTTCATGAGCCCTATTTAGAATACGCTGACATGTGAACAAATCTGACAATTAGCAATTTGCTGTTAAAGTAAGTGTGCTGCAGTATCGGTGAGTTAATATTTCCTTCGCCTGCTGAGTAAGAGGGTGGAGACCCTGAAAAGGCTCGAGAGAGGGTTTGATGGAGATGGCACACGCACAATTATCATGTTACCCCTGTGGTACTTCTTAGCAGCTTGTTTTTCAAATGCAGGCTAATTTAGCTCAATGAGTGAGCTGTTTGGCTCTCAACTCTTATGCACTTTGTATACCACCCACTCTTTAGTGTAGAGCTTTGTGCAGGGCCAGGAGTTTCATTGTAATGTGCAAAAGTAAAGTGAATATGTTTATGAGCCTTTATGGGATTTGTTCCTCCTTTGACATTGGGAGTAATGTTACAAGTGTTTTCTAGAGATGTAGAGTCACTGTATTGTCTGGAAGCCAGTGTGTGCCTGAGTCTGGCCTGCAAAAGACTGCAGATTATATGGCAGAGAGACTGTGTGTGTTAATTGAGAGCCAGAAGAATGGGCCATGTTCTTTCAAGAAAGAAGTCCATCATAAGTAGGCATTAAATACATGAGTGTGTTTCCCGTGTGTCTGGATTTTTGCTCTCTTTAAAAAAAAAAAAAAAACACCATCTGAAAGTCTGTATAAAATAAATCATTGAAAATGTTCTTTCAAGAAGTCTCTTGCAGAATTGTTGCTAAATGAAAAATGATTTTAATTCATGAAGCTATAGAGCGATGCACTTTTTGTGTATTAATTTGTTAGCACACTTACAAACTTTTGCTGTTAGACCTTCAGGTTAATTTCAAAGGTCAGCGATAAGATACTGATGTGAATATTACTGTAAGCAGAACATTACAATGGAGATAGAAAAGGCACTACAATCATCAACATCCAAAACCCTCTGTCTTTTTAAAGACAACACATTTTGTATAGTACTCACTCCTATTGAGGAGTTCAAGGCTTCACTTCTATTGGCTTCACAGTGCTTTTGTTAGCCAACATAAATTGGACTTTCAATTCTCCTTTCTGCTTTTGTCAATTTTATCAAAGAATTTCAAGTCAAAATCTAGCTATTTTCCTCTTTGGCCAATCAGAATTCAGCATTCTCAGTCCCTGGCTATGAATATTTTTGCAATACTTTGACTTGTAGTTTTCTTTCTCTTTGTGTTTTATGTGCAAGTCTGATTTTAATTCTGTATTATTTAGGGAAAAGTCGTACATCTTTTCTACAGTGATGCACTGTATTAATGGCTTGCCCTCCAGCCATTCCTTTCAGTTGCTGCAGTATTAAAACATTAAATTGTAAAGGTTGAACTTTTACATTATTCTGCAGTTTTTTTTTTCATGTTCTTGTTAAAGGCAGAATGTGCGACATTTTACGCATAAATATAGCCGAAATCCAGTATATCCTCTGTGAATGTATTTGTGAGTCATGACTGTCTACAATTAGTGTGTCGCGCGAGTCCTGCAGGCTGTGTTGTTGTCTGAGTTGTATTTACATCATGTTTACATGGATGGGACGGCCCCTTGCGAATAAAAAGCTGTTTAAGTGAGGGACTAGAGAAAAGAAGAATAACTTCACTGCTCATTTGAACGTAACAAATTAAAGTTTGCAGTTTAAGAAACTGACTTGATACATTTGATTAGTAATTTCTTGTAACTTTCATAGTGATGTGTATTTTGCTCTGAAAAAGCAAAATGGACAATTTTATTAGCCTTTATTTGGTTTATTTAACAACAGTGCCTTAAGTCTCTCTTCTCCTCTGTCACCCCCGGGTGGTGGATTGAACTACCAAACTATTTGATCTGCAGAGTCCCTTCGCACCTTTAAAAAAAATGCTAGAGACCCAGCCCTTTCATAAACACCTACGCTCTTAATGATATTGATAATGATTATGTTTTTGTTTGATAATGACGGTGACGATATTTAGGATGCTTTTGATGCTGATTGGAACTCTCAAGAACAGCTGTCCATGTTGTGCTTTGCCTCTGTGCACTGCCTGTCAGCACCTGTGTCAGACTTAAAGCTGTATGTTTGCACTTACTGACGTCATCTCCTCCTCTCTAGATCCTTGCTTGTGTTGTACTTACTCTCTGATGTACGTAGCTTTGGATGAAAGCGTCTGCTAAGTGAATTGTAGAAGTGAAGAATTTATCAGCTGTTCATTTGGTGCCTGATTTGATGTAATGTTGATATAGTGACATGATGTACGAACGGGATTGTGATTTGTTTTGAAATTGACTGGATGCTCTCTGCGTTCCCTTGTCAGACTTCTTGATCCGCTCTGTTCAGCTTGATGCGTGCTTTCATCAGGCTCTGAACGGACCGAATCGGACATGTGCAGTGGAAGCACGAGCACTGACTAGAGAGAGTGTGATCAGCTCTGGAGTGCGCTGCACGGACAGAATGTGGTGCACATGGATCCTGTGGAATCTGCTTGTTAAACGCACACATTTTGCGATGACACAAAAACATACCTACTTAAATAATTAAATTACAAATTAACAAGAAAAGGTAAGGCTTGTCCACTAATAGCTTGAACAATTAGTCTAGCAGGAATATATTTAGTAAGGGGAAGCCCTGTTTGAATTTGAAAAAATCTTTGCTATTTATCATGGAAGTGGTTGACAACCAACTGTGCCAAATGTTGAGGTACACATTTGGGATTTAAAGTTTGTCCACCAGCTGTCTCCATGTTGGCAAGCCACATCAACACTGCATATTACCTTTAGACATTAAAATTGTTATTATGCTAGGCACTTAATCTCTCAGCGTCTTCATAAACTAATGGAGTGTAAAAAGACAGCAATGTGGGGGGGGATACAGAGGCAGAGAGAGAGGGAGAGGGATTGAGACAAACAGATTGCTGTTGGAGGAAGTGGAGATGCCACGCCTTGGCCCCAGATTTTGATCTAGAGGACTCGTGTCAGAAGCGGAGACATAAATGATGTATCTCTGCAGAACCATCAATAACACCCAAAGAGGGCCCTAATGGAGGTATAAAACCGGACAGATAAGAAGTTTCGCTTGGGGCTTTCATAAATCAGCCACTCAGAATGACCTATATAAAAGTGAACAGCAGTGACAAGCTGCATAAATTACAAATGGAGGAAGTATTACTGTTATTGCAATTATCGTGAAACGCTTGGTCACCTTAAGCACATGTATTCAATATTCCAGTAAAATGCATGTAGTTTTACTGGACACAGATGTCAGTTTGAGATGATTTATAGTCTCACTGTTGCATCTTCGTAATACAGTAACAAGGACCTCACAGGCAATCATTTCTGAATATGAAGAGCTTAATCGCCCATCATAACCAATTGTTTTCAGTGAAATTCAATTTTCAGACACTGATCAAACAGTAAATCGCAAGATGGTGAATCACACACATAACTCATACTACACTGTTTTTTTCTGCCTGACTCAATGCTGTGTGTGTTTGTGTGTTTGTCTGAGACTGTGTGTGGGCGTTTGTGCTCTCATTTGAAACTGACCTCGACCTGGTAATGATTCGGCGTCTCAGCTAAATATCATCAGAATCTGTTCCATTTGAGAACCTGCTGCCATGGAGAGCGATATTAGCAGCAAACCTCCTCAATCTAAGTGGGAAATGACCTTTCAAAGCCCCTCACGTTTACAACCAGAAACTAGAGGTTGATGATGGATTGCTTAAGTGTTGACCCTGCCTTCTAACTGTATGGTTCCGATTGCCTCAAGTCACCACTTATGCCGCACTCACGCAGCACAAGCAGAGAGGGAAGAACAGGAAAACTTAGTATTTTGCCTTTGGGGCATTCATGTAATATTCCAAGGTGGAATGACTATTTAGTCACACCAATTAATCAGAACTAAGCTTTTCTTCCATCGTGCTGTTTATTTTAAACCACTTAACCCTTATTTGGATGAGTCATGGCATCAGAGTAAAGGCGCATTCACACATACTCCGTGCGCGCCGCGGTCCGTCTGCGCCACGGTTTTGTTCCGTCGGACGGCGCGCGCCCATTCACACTGGATCCGTTTCTGGAACGTCAGCGCAGCGAAGCGCACTCATGATCAGCTGTACACACATCACGGGAGAACTACAAGATCACGCGGGAATAAAGAGAAAAACGTGCAGACAACATGTCTATTTGTCTTTCTGAGGATGATTTGTTATTGGTTTGGTGCCTGTTTTGACGTTACGTTGATAAAGTGATAAAAAAAATACGATCGCGAGTCCGTATATTGTGTTTTATTTTGAAATTGACCGGATGCTCTGTGCGTTTCCTTGTCTGACTTCCTGTCCGGGTTGTGATATTCTGTCTAGCTTGACGCGTGTCTGCAGCGTACTCCGTCGAAAATAGACCTGCAGCGTATTTGAAACGGAGCAGAGCGACTTGGCGCTGGTGGCACGCTCCGGAGACGGACCGCAGCGCCGGCTGTGTGAACACAATGATTGACTAGAGTGGCGGCTAACTACGGCGTAGTGCGCGGCGCTGACGGACCGCGGCGCGCACGGAGTATGTGTGAATGCACCTTAAGGCTTGGGTTCTATGTGAATGGTAATACAAGTAATATTAACTCTGCAGCCAATTCAAAACCTTGTGTTGATGTCAGTTTATCACAGCTCTCAAAAAATCCTACAGTAACTGACTTAGAATTGGACCAAAAAAAATCCTTACAGTTCATACATATATGTTAATGCTTTGAATCTACGCCTTAATGTGACCTCTTTGACACTACAGCAGTACAGTCCTGGAACTAGCGCTTGCATTTGTATCAACACTGAGACACTTTTTAGTTCAAATTTCTCTCTGTTTTTGCCCAAATGAGGGCCAAATAGAATATGAGATGACAAGATTGATTGGTGCAGCGTCAGCAGACCAGGTGTTATACCAAACAGTTGTAGTGAAGACAGAGTTTAGTTGGAATAGTAAAGCTTTTAATTTACTATTTAAACTATGTTCAAATACTCAAATATGGTCATTAGGTCTGGGTAGTTACCAAAAGAATGAAGTTGTAGATAGACGGCCGGAATTAGTTGTCTCTGCAGGGTTTCTGGGCTCAGCCTTAGAAAAAGGATAAGGTGCTTGGACACCTGGAGTGACCTGGAGTAGAGCCATTGCTCCTTTGCATGGAAAGAAGATAGCTAAAATGGTTTGAAGATCTGATTAAAATCCCTCATGGATGTCTTTCACTGTGTTTTCTGGGCAACTACAACTGAAATCATACCTAAGGGTGGACCTAGAGTCCCCTGTAGGGATAAACCAACCCTACCAAACCCTGAAAATCCAATTGCTGCCATTTCTAGACTAAGAAGCAGGCATGTATGGTGAAAAAATGTTGATTGAACAAAGTTTGATGAATTATTCACTTTTTGAACAATGTTGGTGAGGACAGCAAACTAATACATGTGTAATATGCAAACTTTTAAATGTTACCTTTCTTTTGGCACTAGTGTCTTTATTAGCCTTGGGACATTTGTTTCTTAACTAAAGCAACAAATAGAGCAGCTGACTGAAACTAGTCCCCTTCCAGCTACAAGTGTTAACCCTGTTAAATGAGAAGAAATATTACACACTTTGTATAAGCTCCATTTAGGTTATTTTAATTACCAAAAATATTAAATAAGTTAAATGGAGCTATACATTGAGTGTGGTCTTATTTCTTATTTTGATGACAATCAAACAAACAAACTATGATATCAACAAACTGAAAATGTATTCTATATTCTATATTTCTTCTATGGTTTGACATTACATTTGAAACATAACATACTTTTTATCATCACAGACCCAGCCTCTTTGTTAATAGAAAAAAATAACGTCATTTTGTAAGATGAAAATATATCCAGCAAGTTTGACCTCAGGCTCAAATTAAATGACTCTAAATAAGCATTCATATCTAGTATTATGAAACACCTTTCACGTCACATCAGTGATTCTCAAACGTAATTGTTAACTCAGAAGTGGCTGAATACTAATGATACTAATGATATTAAACACGATTTTATTCATATGTCTCGTTGTGTCTCCAGATTACTGGAGCTCTGAAATGAAAACAGTTGCTCAGATCTGTGACGTGAACGTGACTTAAACCTGGAGCATAATAGTAAGACAGGTAATAACGATAGGTCTCCCAACCTGAGGGTAGCGTCACGGCAACAAGACCGCCGTGAGAATACGGTACATTGGGGATCGTTTATAATACGGCACGCAGCTTTGTTTGCTCATAATGTGCCTGCATAGTTTAACAGGGGGTTATATGGACCCTGTCTAGTACATTAACAATACTTCTTCTTAATAAAAGACATAACGCTGATGTAATTGAGGCCAAGCAGGCTAACATACTGTAGCTTACATTTAACTCATAAGTTAGCTAAAAAAACATGCACAACCTTTCTTTGTGGGTTTAGTAGTGGCAGATGAAGTTAGGTGATGTGATGGTCATGTCACTGATCCTTGAAGCACAGACCTTGCACACAGCTGTTCTTTTCTTCCTAACGTCATCAACAACTTAATCCCATAATCCTTGAATCCAAATTGTATTATTTTTGGAGCACCCTCAATAGCGTAGCTCTGTCTCAGTGCCTGTTGCAGTGGCCTGGCCTCTGCTGCTGGTCTGCTGCATGCGCCCACTGCATTGCACTTAATCACCCAATCCCAACCCCCCCCCAAAAAAAATAAAAAAAAATAAATGAAAAAATAGAATAAAATAAAATAAAAACTCCTCACTTCTCGAAAAATGCAAAATAAAAGTCTAAAGTCTTTTATCAGTCAGTCAAGCAAGTCTCAAGTCCTCAAATTTGCGACTCGAGTCAAGTCATGTGACTCGAGTCCCCCTCCTCTGATTAACAGTAGCCAAATAAAGCTTCTAGTTAAGATCTGTGCTTCTGTTTGGAAATAATGCAACCTCCAACAACTCATCATCATGTGTTCCTTACGGTAAAAAAAAGACACTATAAGGCATCCTTTTAACATGCTTGTGATGTCATGGTTCAGCTATGGCGTACATAGGCAAGCCTTTCTGCATTGTTATCATCTGCATAACCCCTGCAGCTCCAACCCATATAGGGATGAATGCACTGGCCAGGATATGCATCAATGCATAACCCTGCCCTCAATCACTACATATGGCTCTAGAAAACTATTTTCATTTTTGAAAACGTTTAAAGTTTCTGCACAGCAGTATGAACTACTTTGGTTCCAAATAACTTTAGAACCAAAGTTAACAGGTTTGCTGTGTTCTGACTATCTACTGTTTGAAAGGCAATTTCTGTGAAGGCCACTGCTTTTTTTTTTACCCAAAGAAACCCAAAAACACTGACTTTCTTCACAATGAAAGCATCTTTAAAAAAAAAAAAATAGCAGATGGTTCTTATTGCAGAGCAGCTTCAGGAAGATCTCACCAGTAAAGGTAACACTGAGTTCCACAACTCAGTCTAAAACTTTCCTTTTCTTATGTTTGTTTTTTTGGGGGAGATTTGGGGAATTGTTGCAACTAAACAAGTCGTCAATAGAAAGAGTGAATTAAACACTGCCTGCTGTCCGTGGCTCAGGAGGGTTGAACATCAGCATGAGTTATTGGCATGTATCTGATTCATCCTGGTTAGCAGAAATGTCTGACCGTAGAACAGGTAAATGGTTGCTTTGTTTTTCTTACAGTTGACACTGAGCTGGCTCAATAGCAACACGAGCCTCTTCCTTTTCATGCTTTGAGTCCATAATTATAGAAAAGTGAATCCCTCATTGCACTTTACATAGCAGCCTCTGCCATCAGTGTGAGAATGGGTAGGTGTGACCTGCGGTGTAAAAAGCACTTTGAGTAGCAAGAAGACTACAAAAGCATTATACAAGCTCAAGTTCATTTACTCAAGTCCATTGCCTGCTGTCATAATCCACTTCTATTCATCTGCCTGTTTGCCACAACTTCCTCAATTCTGAACAATTGTCATGAAATTTGATCCGTTAGGAGTGTTGAATATATTTCAAAAAGCTAAGATGTAATTGCTGCTGTTTCATAGAACATCATTTGTTGAGTGCAGGTGTATACATAGGATCTGATGCTGTTTCTCCAGTTTATTTTACTTTCCACTCAGAGTGGATGATTTTATATAATGAATGCATCCACTTTAGGTCTACTTCACTCTCAATAAAGAAGGTAAATGCAAAGGGAATATTTAGCAGCAGTTCCTGAGGGCAGGCTTTTATAATGTTGGTGGTATTGGCTTGAACAGGGATGGCAAGAAAGTCAGGCATGGGAATGCAGGGTTGGGTGGAGACTTGTGATTTAACAATATGGTTCTGGCTAATTGATGGAATTCAACTGACCATTCAGAGTCCATTTACAATAACTAACCCACCAATGTATGCATTGGTTTGAACAAAGCCATTGTTATAATAATAGTTTTTGATTTTTTTTTTTTACAATACATTTAAAATACACACACATACAAAAAGGTCTCATCCTCCAAAAAAGCCCGTACATGAAGTATATTGTAAAAGTGTTTATATCAAACAAAGCAACACGACTTCCAGCAGAGGATTTAGGAACCTGAGGAAACAAAGAGCAGGCTGAGTCTTCATGACTGACAATGAATGTGCAGAGATTCAGAGAGTCTGCTAGATTTAGCTGAAGCAAGTGTGGAATACACTGTTCCTCAAGAGACAGACATGGATGAATGCACTTGTCAGACACCCTTACCACTAATATTATCCACAAATGGTCCCTAAATCTTTGCAAACTCAGAGTGACAGACATAGAGTACATCATCTCTTCCTAGAATAAACATGTATTTATATCACCGAGACATATTTTTTTTAAAACAAGTAGAGGATGAAGAGTTTCAATCCCTCAAGGAGGCTTAATGTTTTTAATCCAATTTGTTTCAAACATATTTAGAGTTATTAAGTGTGACATATTCAGCTTTCAAATGGCTTTTTTTCTTTTCAGAGTTACTTTGGGATCATTTTGGCTGAAACTGAAATACTGAACCACAACAAATATTTGATACATCTCCATGAAATGTTGTCAACACAGTCATGGTATCCATAGGATAAAGTCTAGCAAACTTCCAAGGTCTCAAGTCGAAAGCTAACTGTTTGTGTTAATGCTCATTGAGGCTGCAGCTTTATCTGTATTATCTCTCACTGTGGCATTCATTTTCAGCAGCACAGCTCATCTCCCAAAGGGGTTGAAGGAAAAACTGGATGGATTTGCCAGATACTGTACCAGAGACCCTTTTCAATGCATCAAGGTCTTTACAGGTAGCAAACATGCATTGTTCTTGAAATGTGAGAAATCAAGTGGACCTTAATTGGAGCACTAACTTCTCAGGGTAAAGAGTAAAAGAGTTGTGCGCTCTTGACAGCCTGGCTAAGAAGTATTTTCTAACAAGATCTGTCCATGCCTGGAAAACAGGAAAGACAGCTGTTCTCAGCCAGTCAGTTCATGGCTTTATGCACCACAGAATTAGGAGTGATGCAAGGAGGGGAGGAGAGAGAAGATGGTGAGGAAAGAGATGTAATTAGCGAACAAGACTGAGAGGACGAGGTGAGGAAGAAAGGAAAGATGGAGGGAAAAAAAGCCACAAAGTGAGAAAAACAAAAAGGGGAAACAGAGGAGGACAGAGAGGAAGAGGCAGATGAAAATCATTTAGCGCTAAGCTAAATGCTAACTAAGAATAGACTTTGAATCAATCAAGCCAAGCTATCTGGCTGGAGAATTAATATGCCCTCTAGAAGGCATTGCCTTTCCCCTAAGGGCTGAAGGAGGGCATATGTTTTCTGAAACCTCTCATGCTTTTATAAATGAATTATGTAATGCGAAAAAAAAGATTGAAGATGTATTATAACAGCATCTTAAAAAAGAGTGACAATTTATATACTCTTATCACATAAATGTAATGAACTTATTAAATAAAAAATGAAAGACAATGATTTTTCTGTTGCATGTTAGATAAATAGGATGACACACAAGAGTGATAGTGAATTATTTCCTCAGCCGCACAGTAGTAAGAGAGCAGAAAGTTCACATCATGTTTCAGTTACGGTCACGAGGAAAGAGTCTCCATGAAACATTGATGTCACTCTCTCTCGTATAAATACTCAGAACAATCTCTTAAGTAAATAAACCTTACTATAAGAACAAGTATGTTACAAAATGTATACATGTGAATTTAAATCAATGCAACATGGCTTCACTCAATACGCACATGGTTTCCTCTGTGGCCGAACAGGGTCTCACACACATTCTTTAAATTGACTGTATATTAAAGCCCCTATATGTAACTTCTCAGTTTTGGTTGCGCTTTGGCGCCAACAGCAGGTCTCTTACCGAACTGCACTGGCGTAAAACGGTTACGTCTCCGCCTCTGAGACAACGTGCATTTGTTGACAAGCAGAGAGTGAGGAAGCCGGCAAATACGCTGTGAGAAGTTAAAGCACCATGTCGACTGAAAAGGTACAGTAATATTACCAGATTTTGATCAAACCTAAACGTCTTTGGTTATTATGAGTATGTGTATTCAACTGTTACCATGATATCTGTAGCGGTGGCTAAATGGCTACATGTAAACATGCTATTTTTAGATCGGTATAAGGTTACAAACTTTTATGAGACAACATAAGATGGATATATTTATCTATTTGTTTGCAAACCGTAGACATAACTTGTTGACTTTCTGCTCCCGGTAAAGCTGCTAAACGACAACGATGACACTGTTATAATGGTTTGTTTATGCATTGCTAACTATGTATGAGGTTCATGTTTTTCAACATCGGTTTTTCCTTTTATTCAAGGATTCAACGTAAACTTCAATTCGCCATCAATGATGAGCAGGAGCCTGGAGTGGAGCATCGTCAATACAGGCATGCAGCATATAGACTATGTGTGTTCTGGCAGCATGGCTGCTTGGGACAGAGTCATGAATCAAAGCTGCTGCGTCTGGAAGATCAGAGAAGCTTTCTCAAGAGGACAGTACCCTGGCTTCAGGGTGCGCTGCCTTGTGTCAACATGTCTTATAGACGTAAACACCTGTTTTGGCGTAGCTTTCCGTATTTTTGTGTAATTTCAAGTTGAGTTTGTTGAGTTCACTAAAGTTATTTGTTTTGACCACTGTTTGCAAAATAAAGCAGATACCTTTTCTTCTACTCTCTTGTTATGACTGCATTTAGAAACTGTAATTGTACTGTACTGGTTGTAACAATTAGTAATTGTGTGCATTGCCCACTGATTTTTAGTTCTGTCTTCTTATCTATATTTACACAATAACAAAAACTTTATCCAGGTTTCAAGATTCAAGAGATTGACATTGGGCAGAACGATCTCCCTGAGCGTTGTCATGCAGAATATACCAAAGTTAATAAGAAAAAAGGAGAATATAATATTAAGGAAAAGCTACAGAGATCAAGATAAAATAGTTATTTATTAGAAAAACACTGACTTTCTATATAAATACAATCAAAAGCACTTTTTGGCACTCATTTACACATTCAGCTGCTTGAGGGAGGGAGGGGGGGATCTACACCATCCTGGAGCTTTGTTATGATGGACTGGGGGGGAGGGGGGGAGTCTACACCATCCTGGAGCTTTGTTATGATGGACCTGAGCTCTGATGATGCACAGCTGTAGATACAGGCAGGCAGAAAGTTTAGGAGCAGCTTCTCCTGTGAAATGTGAGTAAAGTTCGGCTGTGGGTGGGGCCTGTGGAACATCAGCACCAGACTCTGTTTTGTATGAAGGCACATTCAACTCTGAATTCTCTTTGCATCACTGGTCGTAGTCTGGTCTCTTTCAAGGCGTTCACACTCCCAACTCTTTGATTTTTATTGCAGCAACTTCAGAACCTTGGACAATAATATCATTTTGTATGAGAGTTGTTTCTTATTTTCAAAACTGTTTAGGTAACGTTTGGGTGTTAGACAACTGTTATACTAAATCATTACATCTTGTGTCCATCACGGTTTGGAGCAGGAAGTCTGCAGTTCTGGTTGTTATAATCGATAGCTGCAAGCGAGGTCAGTGTTCTGTATACAGGTGGGCTGGGACCAAACAGCTTCCCTGCATACATCAGGATGTGGTTTTGGAAATTCTCCTCATCTGAAGTTGTCCTGTTCGGTAGAAAAGGCAGAAAGAAAAAACCTGATACATGATACAGCCAGTGTAGATGTGAAAAAGTGCAATTGTGTTTGTATAAAAATAATTATAAATACAAGCATTTGCATGACTCGAAGCATACGTGATGGTGATGCTCTTTCTAACATCCGCTAAATGTATATTTTTAAAAATACTAATACACATATTATAAAGTCCTTGAAACACATTATTTTCGTATTTCAGCATGAGCATACCAAAAAAAAAAAAGTTTGGGTTTGGTGCTACACAAATACCAACAAACCTTGAATAGCTCTTCTTCTGTCGCTTGTTTGGAGCAGTACAAGAAGTGGTTCATCCCCGCCATGACTGATGATTGGTCTTTCACTTGGCCGGCCTAATTACAAGATACAGTACATGAGATCAGAACATGTGCTGCTGTGAAATGTTCTTATTCTTCCTTACACAACATGTGAAAATACAATCTTTAGAAAACAAATGAGAGAACAGTTATGAAAAAGCCTTACCTGATGTAGCTTTTATTCCAAATTCTTCGCAGCATGCCAGATGTCAAGTGAACGTTTGAGACCCCATTCCTTGTACTGCCACGCTCGGGATCTGTAACAAATGGTTCAGCTTTGATTTATAGAGTCAAATACAGAAGAAGCAGAGGATTTTCTGGCACAAACTTCACCAACTGACAAGGTGCATGAAGAGTGAAAGGCTGACACGTTTCGGCTTGTGGCCTTCATCAGGGTCAATCTGACCCTAGCTGACCCTGATGAAGGCCACGAGCCGAAACGCGTCGGTCTAAATTGTGAATAAAGTTGATCTTTTTACTACAAGTGTTGCTGGAGCATTTTGACCTCTTCTAGAGTCAAATATAGCTCATAAAAGGGGCTAGATACAATGTAAACTTAGGAGAGACAACATTTCTGCAGTGATGCTAACATGCTCACCTGGACAGATCATTTTTTCAAACCCTGTTTCCATAAAAGGTTATATATTTATTAATTAGGTCACAGAAAAGTTGTGTATACAAATTATCTTTCATTATATTTACTTTTAGACATCAGCTTTCTCCTAGATATGCAATCAGTAAATTAAAAATACCCGAACTGAGGAAGTGGAAGGAATTGTTCTTCAGAGCTGGCCACATCATCTCCACAGCACTTCTGATCCACACCATCAAAAACTGCACATGAACAAACATAAAGACCATAGACCAGAATGACACGTCAGGGAAAGATGATAAAAAGACTCAATGACAGCCACCTACATGCTGTTTCTCAAGTCATGAGCTTCCTCCTCATCCAGGGAGTCATGTCATGTTGCATGCTGCAACCAGAGTATAAAAATACATACAATTACATTATAAATATTCAGTCAACACTACAATGTATTTGTGCGTTTGAGATGGAAGTGAAACTTACCTGGAATCTAAGACATCAGCCTCCCCTTTCTTCCTCATTCAGTGGCTGAACACCTTGGACATCATTTTTGAATCAAAAGACAAGTAGAATATTACATCTTACCATTCAATGACAGTCATTGATTAGATAACGTAACTCCATGAAGACATACCTGTCGCGGTCTGACTCTGGACTCTGGCAGGGATGGAGTTTGCATTTGTTGCTGGAGATGATGCTGATCTCCTCTTTATAAAGCTGGAATAAAGGTCGTAGTCAGTATGTTAGTTGATACAGCTGTGCAGAGTATAGTAACGTTAGTTTCTATAGCAACATGAGGGCGAAACTTTTGACCGGCGAGAAAGTTTGCACTTAGCGCTGCTCAGATAAGTAGCAACCGGAGCTAATGTAACAATATACTGTTTGTGTTATCATGCTACGGGCTGAACTTCTGCTGACATGGACCGACTTGGCATAAGAAACAACTGCTAACGGGTCGACATCTTTTCACGCTATGCATCAGTCAAAGTCTGCCCAAAAAACTCCGACAAATAATGTTAGCATGCTAGCGTTGCTAAATCAGGGGACCCTAACGTTATTCTGCTGTTCTGGTCGTTATATGATAACGTCATCTACCTGCCGAGATAGACTGAATGTTTTTTTGGTGAAACGACTCTATAACTATGATTCAAAGAAACAAGACACAAAGTTTGAAACGAGTTACGAGTTACTCACCAGTCCGCAGGATTACAAGCCCAGCGTCGGACATTTAGCCCACTGTTTCTTGAAGCTCTCTCCAACGTGTAAAAGCCTGTCCAATATTTCCTCTGGTCCGGTCACGGTCACTTTTTCTCTTCTTATCTTCATCAGTCACCGTACTTTTGCTCTTAGCCTCAGCCATTGTTTCAAACTGCACAGACATGGACTAACTAACTGGCCACTTCATAGCATAAGTTCTGTTGACTGCTGTAGTGCCGTAAAGCGGTGCGTACTTCTCGCGAGATGAGCGCGCCCCGCGGCCGAATCTTACATACTGTGGGTCTGAGGCGAGAGGACCGCTGTGCGGACCTTAGAGAGTCAACATTCTCTCCGCTGAAAGCTGTTGAGCTCTTAGATCGATTTTGAAACGACATATACTATTGGTGGAAAAGTTACATATAGGGGCTTTAAGAAAAATGGCCGCCTGGGAGTGAAGCCAAAATATGTAGAGCTCTCTCTGCTGACTGCCTGCAGGATAGGTCACAGACCCCGCCTCCTCCATTTAAACAGACGGTACATTAGTCAAACTCTAAAGTTAATTAACACATCAATTAATTTTTTGTAAAACCCAGATTCTGTTGAGATACTTAGTTATTATTATGCTGATTTATGTCCAAGTGTTTATTTTTCCGTAATAGTTTTGTTTGGTATTTGTTATTTGATGCAAAAAGAGCATATTTAACTTGATAACTGACAGATCTGTTGAAGCGTTCTTAACCGGATTAGTAGTGTAGAGGAGAAAATGTGAGATAAAACAAAAACTAACAATACAATCTTTGAAGTGCCGTATATGTATGGCTGCTCCTTGTTCTCTGAAACTATGTTAATTGTGCTGCTGCCTGTATTGGCCAGAACACTCTTACAAAAGAGATTACTGTTGAGGACTGTTCCGACCTGAGGGGTCTTTGAAGTCTTATCAGAATGTTATATGTGTGCTTCTGTTAGCACAAGGGGCATGACATTGATCCATAGGTTTCACCAGTTAGCTCCCAGCTGCACATCTCTTGATTCACATTAACATGACCAAGGAAATATGTTAGTGCCTGTTGCGGGGCTATTTTGGCTTCACTTGGGCAACAGAAGGAGACAAAGAACGCTGTCCATATAGTCAATAATGCTTTACTACTGTGCATGGGAGTGGGAGGGAGGTGTGTGTCTGTTGCATGAAAAAAGGGAATTATAAAATGTAAGCATATGTGTGTGTTCGTATGTGTAAAAAAATTGGGAAATAAACACATTTTTTAGAAGACCATGAATGTGTTTTTTTTGCTAGTAACAGCCCATGAGCATGTAATCTTTCAACTTTTCATACATCAGCAGGAAAGTACATTAAAGGCGGACTATTCCTCATAAGGAGAGCACTTGCTTTGATACGTTTTCTCTGCCACAGGTACTGTGCTTCCTCTAGAGGTTGAACAGCTTGGTTTGGTCCCTCTACATCTCTTCAGAGTGAGTCTAATCTCCTGTAAGGCAACACACTGACTATGTGACAAACACAGACCCTACAGGCATCCATCCTCAGTAACAAAGACTCCTTTTGAACAACAGAGAGGAGTCTGTCAGTTTCCCTGCGTGCATAGCTGCATTTAGAGTTAGCCACTGTTTCTTAGCACCTGATTATGTTCGCAATACCAGCGGAGTACAAAAAACAAAAAAAAGACAGCCTCAGAGATACTGGTGGTTCAATTGTCTAATACATTTGTATAGGAGAACAAGTTGGCATGATGATTGTCTGGGTAATGAAAAAAACATTTTCACATAAACATTTCCTTCTTTTAACAATGTGACAGATTGCTGCCTAATTAGCAAAGAGATGTTTTCAAGCAGTGGAACATTCATTATAGAGATCTTGTTTTTCTCTATAGTCAGCTCATGTTTTTACAGATAATGGTTCCAAAGAAAATAATCATCTGCCTGCTTCAAAGACACGTGCACAAATGTAGTAGGAGTTTTCCTTTTTTTTGCCGTTGATATAATGGATGTCACATGAAACTGGGTCCTGCAAAAATCCTGTCCCCATTTATCACTCTTAATCATTTCCTGCAGATTTCTCAAGACCACATTTATTGAATGCATCTATCTTTCTCTCGTTGAGGCTGTGGACAGAGACGGATAGCCTCAACCCCAAGATTTAAAGACCTTCCAAGCCCAACAGTGCGTGAGTGACAGTCTTTAATTCTTTGAAATTCAAATCACTGCTCCTTCTCAAGCACACTTTCACAATGTAGACTCACATAGCCATGCATACTTTGGCAACCTATGATGGGAAATCAGTATTTGAATCCAAAACACAAACTTTCATTTCATTTACAGTATTAACACCTTCACCTTAAGGTTTACTGTGTTACTGTATGCAGGACCTGACCATTACACGTACAGTATGTAAAATCCGCCGCTAGAGGGGTTTTAAATAAAAACAATAACAAAAGATGACGTTGAGGCTTGCAGTGTATTATGGGAGTAAAAACGAACGAATCAATACGAACGGGCGAAACCGACCTGAGAAAGACAATATGTGTACTGACGATGTATCCAAGTATAATTTACATGACGTTTTATATCACAGCAGCACATACAGCGACAGAACGGCAGCTTTCAGTAGCAGCTAGCGCTAGCTTATGCAGCGGTCTTTGACGTAACTTCCGGTGTTTCCTTGACAACGATCAACATGTCGTGTCTATCGTGGCGGATCATCATGGGGGCCGCCTACAAGACACGTCCCGTTACAACTATAAAATTATGGATTTCTCTGGCTTTGATCACTTTTGGAAATATTTGAGGTGATGTAAGTACTCAACTAAAAAATATATATATCATGGGTTTAGTCAATTTTTAATTTAAGTTAGATATTTTAATGTAAACATTAGAATGCAATTCTACATACTGTACCTTTAACTGAGCAACAATAACTGGAACCTTGACTTCCAAAGCCCTGAAGGCAGCAGCCAGTTGCCGTATGTCTCCAAAAATAAATTGATCTTGAGGAAGGCTTGTCATTAAGCTCTTAGGATAATGTTGCATCTGACAATTTATGTGCTTTTTTTTTTTTGCAGCTTTCATTTTTGGACAAATGTTAATTTATTTTCACGTGTTTTGCTTCCAACATATGGAATGCCATTTTATTCAATATTAAATAAATTAATATGCCTATGAAATAAATAAATTAATTAGGCTAATTAATTAATATGCCTATGAAAATAATAATAAATACTTTTATTTATTTCCAGGGACTTTTATTTCGTAATGCCACATTTATTTATTTCCCTCTGTTTTTGTTTCCATTTCTTATATGCAAATGAGGGGGCGTGGTTATATCACAGATTCAGACAAACCACCAGAGCCGTATTTCAGACCAAAGCAACAGCACAAGGACAGCACTGAATCGCAAGACAAGGGCTGTGTCCGAAATCACTCACTCATTCCCTACTCCCTACTCACTATATAGTGCAAACTACCGTTACTAACGTTAACAATATTTACTCTTTATTTAAACAGATCAAAGATTTCAGTCAAAACGCTCCAAATATGAACTTTATTGTGTTTCTGTGTTCACACTGGTCGCTCCTCTCGTCCGTCTGAGAGCAGCCGAGTGAAACGCCACTCTCCGCTCGTAAAACCGCAATGCATGATTGTATATATTGCTCGGATAGTGACCATCGCTTGTCCACTACTTTTCAAAATGCATTGTGGGATACATTGAGTGGACTATATAGGGCAGGGGTCACCAACCTTTTTGAACCTGAGGGCTACTTCATGGGTACTGAGTCATACGAAGGGCACCCAGTTTGATACACTCTTCTGAAATAACAAATTTGCTCTGTTTGCCTTTAGTTATATATTATTATTATTGATTAATGATACTCATCTATGTGAAGACACTGATCATTTTTACAAAATAATCTTTTACATTTCATGAATACTCTTTTGAATGGAACACCATTTTCCCAATTTAATTTTTTAGGACAGGCCTGCGGGCGCCTCATATGGTCCTTGCGGGCGCCATGGTGCCCGCGGGCACTGTGTTGGTGACCCCTGATATAGGGTATGACCATGCTCACTCAGAATTCGGACAGCACTACAAAATGGCGTGTCCACTATATAGTGCACTATATAGTGAATAGGGAGTGATTTCGGACACAGCCAAGTTGTTGGGTTGTGTCGAATGTTAAATGCTGGGGCAGCCATTTTGTTTCTTTTTAATTAACAGGCAAAGATTTGAATGATGCTTCGATGTCATGGAAACCGAATGTTGGAAGAAAATAAACCAATCAAAGAAATTCCAGAACTCTGACGCATCAAAGGCCGTTAGAATCTTCATATATGACATCACTTAACGGGTAATAAGCCACAGACTTTACAGTCCACGAATTCATTCAGAGAGTACAGCAGTTCACAGATCTTATCTGAGATATTGTCATAAGAGAACAAACTCAAACTATTCAACATCCAAGACATTGATTCAACTCTAGCAATGGAACAATCCCAGAGCTGGGGTGATATCATGGAGAAGGAGATGGGAGATGAGGAGGTTGGAGCTGAGGAGTTTAAATACCCCATACAAAGAGCCAACCGCAGGAACGGCCGCCAAAACCACAATTGGCAGCGTCCTACTCAGCCAGAAGGTCAAACTTTCCACCAAAGGAGGGAGGAAGCCTACGGACAACACCGCTGGCAGAACCAAGATGCACCCAATCGTGCACTGCCCCAGAGACGCACACCCCAATGGCAGGTAGTTGCAGATCTCAGAAATGAGCTGGAGGGAGTGAAGGTTCTTCTGAAACAGGAGAAAGAGCTGAGCAAGGCAGGGCGTGAGAGATACGCCATCAGCGAGACAAAGATCCAGGAGATGGAGGAAAAGTGGAGGGTGGAGCGAGAAGAGAGACTCCAATGCGATCAGGAGATCAGGATGCTCAAAGAACAATTGAAGCACCTGAATCCATCCTACGTCATGAAGGCTGAAAATGACGCGCTGCTGGAAAAGATTAAGGTAATGCAGAAAGATACCTTCAGCAGGGACATCAAGACCGCCAAGCAGACAATCGCCTCAAAGAACAAGCTGGAGGAAGTTACACAAAGCCGGCAACACCTTGCCTCCAAACTGGATGCACAGGAGGAGGTCAATCTTGGGCTGCAGAAGGAGTTGAGAGACTCCAAAAAGAAAAGGCAGCACCATAAAATGATGCAAGACAACCTCCAGAGAGAAATGGAGCAAGTCAGGCATCAGCATCTGGAGTCAGCCAAAAAGGACCTGATGCTGGTAGAGAGACTGACAGAGGAGAAAGAGTCCCTGGAGCAGGAGGTGAAGGTCCTCAAAGAAGAGGTATTCAGCAGCAACATGCGTTATGCAGAGCAGCTGGATATCGTGCAAAGACAGCTCCAAGAAAAGACCAGCAGCAGCATCAAGCTCGTCTCCAAACTGAAAAGACAGAAGAAGATCAATGATGCTCTGCAGAAGGAGGTAGAGGGGCTCCAAAAGGACAAAGAGCCCCAAATGTTGAGGGCTGACTGCCCTCAGGAAGAGCTGGAGGAAGTCAGTCAACCGTGTGTCACCAGTCAGGAGATCACTAGGTTGAGGAAGGCCTGGGCTTCAGAAAGCCGCTTCCGATACAAGCGGCAGAAGAGGCAGAGCCTGGACCTAAAGTGACGGCCCCATAGGCAAAAATTTATTTATTTATTTATTTCATAGGCATATTTATATATTTATTTATTTCATAGGCATATTTATATTTTTATTTCATAGGCATATTTATATTTTTATTTCATAGGCATATTTATATATTTATTTATTTCATAGGCATATTTTTTTATTTATATATTTCATAGGCATATTTATTTATTTATATATTTCATAGGCATATTTATTTATTTATATATTTATATATTTCATAGGCATATTTATTTATTTATATATTTATATATTTCATAGGCATATTTATTTATTTATATATTTATATATTTCATAGGCATATTTATTTATTTATATATGTATATATTTCATAGGTATATTTATTTAATATTGAATAAAATAGCATTCCATACCAACATAGACACGCATGACAATTAAAATTGCAAGTCTTGAACAAAGTAATAAACAAAATATCAATCATGGAAGACCTCTTTTAGTTGTTGTGTAAAGGCAAACCGTTTTGTATGATAATACAAAAAACAAATAAGAGACTGATCCTTTAAATCCTGTAAGTTGTTTGGTGGGGCCTCCATGGATCAGACGTGGTTGTCCAGCACACCCCATACTAGATAGTTGATAGATGGATTGAGATCTTGGGAATTGGCAAACTCATCACCTTAAACGTGTTGCCCTGTTCCTCCTGACCACCTCTGTGGTCCAGTTCTGATGTGCATTTGCCCATTGTAAGCACTTTCAATGGTGGACAGGGGTCAGCATTGGCAGCCTGAACGGTCTGCGCCTTTAGACCCATATGGAACAAAATGCCAAACACTGTGGGTTCTGAATCCTTTCAATCAGAACAAGTGTAAAATTTTCCAGCAATTTGAGCTCAAGTCCAGTAGCTCTTCTGTTGGATTGGATCATCCAGGCGCAACATCGCAACCAACAACCCAATCGTGGATTCACCAGTTTTTCTTCATTGGACCACTTTTGGTACTGATAACTTCAGACCTGGTACACTTCACAACAGCATCAGAGTTTTAGATGCACGTACCCAGTTGTTTAGCCATCACAATTTGGCCATTGGCAAAGTCACCTATATGCTTACCTTTGCCCATTTTTCCTGCTTCCAACACATCAACTTCTTGGACAAAATGTGCACTTACTGCCTAACATATACCACCCATTGAAAAGTGCCATTGAAAGTAGATAATCAGTGTTATTCAATTAATCTGTCAGTGGTCATAATGTTATGGCTGCTCAGTGTAGATTATCCAGACTAGCCCAGATGTGATGGATTAGTGGATATTTTATTACAGCTAGTCACAAAGTCTGCTCCCATTGTTTGGAGCAAGGCCGGTATTTATTTATATCAAGTACATTTTACTTTCATTTGTTCCAGCAAACACACAATAGCAGAGGCCTTGATCTACATCAGCCTCAAAATGAGAAGCTTTGCTGGCACAATTGAAGTCATTGACCAAACCATCAAACTGAAGACCCTCTGTTCAGCGTTTAGAATGACTTCAACTGGGAATCTCCATTATGAATGTGTTGCTCCCACCCTCCCTGTACGCAACAATCTTTTTCAACTGCATGTGCCCAGCCAGAGTTCACAACCCTCATTAAAAGATGCAACAGAAGGATTGTTGCAAAGACATTTATAGATGCCTTAAAGTGAATATAAATCTGAATCTATATATATCTTTTTTTTTTCTTTTAGCATGTTGGGCAGTCCTTCTCTGCCAAAGCCGAAAAGCCTCTAATGCTGTGAAGAAATACTTTCCTGTTTTGCCTGCAGTATGATTTCACTATGTAATCACCTAGCTCATGAAAATTGCAAAGGTGGTGAATAATTCAAAGTGGCTCCGTTAAGAAGTATGTGTTGTACGGTGTCATAACGATGGTGGTCCAGATGCAGGGGGGAGGATGGTGAAGCAGATAAAAAGAAATCTGAGTGAAACATTTTTCTTTGTCGCTCATTTATAGTGCTCAGATTTCATATTCCTCTGTTTCCAATATTTCTTTATTGTTACTTGAGGGCATGCTTAAATTGAGATGAGGACCCAGCTTCTGTTTGCAGCAGAGGAGTGGTACTTACTGTACCTATGGCATTTATCATTTTAATCTACCAAGGTCTTAATCTACTGGGGACTTGTACACATGTTCCGCTGAAGAAATGAAATGCACAATGTTACATGATCGACTCAAAGCACAACAAACACAAGTGTAAGGTTACACTATCTGTCCTTGCAAGCTGAACAAAACACCCTCACATAGGACAGATGAGTGAAACTAAGCTGCTGAACCACTTGGGAGACTCTCAGTGATTTTATTTGATTAACTGCAACCATGAAATCCCAACTCGCACAGGTCTGCTCCTAACCCCCACCCCCACCCCCCCCATGAAAAAGCACCATGTATTAAAAAAATATCACTTTGTCTGGGAGAGGCGAAAGAGTGTAATTGGTGCTCTGGAAGCTGCCGAGTTGTGTGAGTAATTAACTGAGGAAGTCATGAACATTTTTACAGCAAATCAGAACCGGTTGGGATTGACACAATACGAGAATACAGTGTTGATCACAGATATTAAAGTCAATGTGTTAAGTTTGAGAAGCACAGGTGAAAAATATTGTTGCTCCGAGGTTTTAAAAAAATATATTTTTAATCATTCACACAATTTTTTTTAACTATGATAGATTAAATCAGAAAGAATCTGTCCATTATTTCTTTTCCACTGGGTGGATTTCACCCTTTAACAATTCTCAGCTTAATTGACCTTATGAAGATCACCTACAGCAGACCCTCTTATCCAATCTGAGGCTTGTGTGCATATTGTATATATAGATCTATAATATATGTATATATATATATCTGTAGCCACTGACCTTTCCAACCAGCTCTCTGAAGAAGAGAATATTTTCGGTCACGTTGCATGGCTGTTAACGTTGGTGTGAATTTTGAATTGGACTTTTCTTGGAATTAAACTAGTTTATATAGAAAGTGGCCACTTTAGCCCCAATGTGATTTAAATATGTGAGAATGGCACATGGAGCCAGAAGACACAATGCATTGAAAGGAAGCTGGTAGCGCATTTTAGGTTTGTGCTTTTGGCATAACATTAATCAATTAATCAGTCTTTTTTTGTATAGCACCAATTCCTAAAAAGTGTCATCTCAAGACACTGTACAAAAAGAGCAGGTCTAGACCGTACTCTTTGTTATATTATCTACAAAGACCCAACATTAATCCACCATGAGCACAGCACTAAGCAACATTAAGCAAAGTAACATTGGCAGGAAGAAGAGGTAGAAACCTCACACAGACTCGTGTTGAAAAGCCGTCTGACCAAACCGTGTTGGGTTTTAGAGGCACATGCAGAACCATAGCGACAACAAGAGCAACAAGATCACAACAGTGAATAAGATAGATGTATAGCTACAATGCCAGTAATAATAATTTAAGTATGTGTAGTATTAGCAATAACAACAAAGTACTGTCTAATATTAACAAATGCATGAACTAGTTTTCCTGCATCGTTTCGCAGCAGGATGCCTCTGATTTTAGAGATATTGTGAAGGTGCAAATAGGCTGTTCTTGAAATTTGTTTTATTGGGGAGTTGAAGGACATATCTTTATCAAATAGAACTCCAAGATTCGAAACAGTGGTGCTGGATGCCAGGCTGATGCCATTAAGGACAGGTTATATCATTAGAAAAAGTCTCTGTGAGGTGTTGAGGGCCAAGCACAATAACTTCAGTATTGTCTGAGTAGAGAAGCATCCAGGTCCAAAAGTCCTTAAAGGGATACTTCACCCATTTGCATTAAGCTTTGTATCATTAGAAACCTGGCTGCGAGCTGGCTGCTGGTGCCAACAGGAAGGCTAGCTAGCCTAGCTGGCTAGGTCTGCGGCTGTGAGAAGGAAGAAGGAGCCGGGGCAGACTTTTGTTGTCGGTGCTGTCACTGTTTGCCTATGGACACAGACATTCTGCCAGGAATTTCCAAGATGCCAATTCCTTCTGTAAGAAATCTCGGAATCAGTTGAGGAAACGGCCGTCTGGGTTCTTGTAAATGACGGTAAATAATGCTGCATTCAGGTGCTGCTCGGGTGGTCAAAGTTTCCGAGTTGGGAAGTCGCTCTTCCGACTTCCCAACTCGGAGAAATCTTATTGTCAAGTTATATTTGAGCAAAAAGTTGATGTGCAATACATGCATGAATAAAAAGTATGTTAACAAAACACAAAACAGACACTTTTTGCCTTTTCTCGGTCAAGAAGGCACCAATTTCAAAAATTATTTCATATTTCTACTACATATATGACCCAATTTCAATACAGATTCATGTTTCAATGGGTGAAGTATCCCTTTAAGGCACGCTTCTATTTCACCTGACTGATTGGTGTCATCAGGCTTCATTGATACGTATAGTTGAGTATTGTCTGCATGACAGTGAACCTTGACAGAGTGTTTCCTTATAATACCACGTAAAGAAAGCACATGTGAAAAGAGTCGGTTCAAGTACTGACCAATTCTGCTTTGCACATGCGTTTCTTATTGATTTGTTTCTGCATGTTTATTAACCAAAAATGTCATTCAATACTTTGGTTAATTCATCACACACAGTGAACTTGACATGACATATTGGTTACTACCAAGCTAACTGGATTTATTAGCAACATTTAGCCAAAAAGCCAGAGGGTCTAAGTGAGGTTATTTGAGGTTCTTGAAATTCCAGTTTTCTCAGATTTTTTAAACATGTATTTTTCTTTAAAGGTCACATATTGTACTTTTTTTCAAAAAGTTTAAATACAACTCAGAGCTTCCCAAAACACGTCTGTGAAGTTTCTTGTTAAAAATCGACTCTGATCCTGTATTTTTTCATGCCTATAATCCCTCTATTTTAGCACTGCTCAGAACAGGCTGTTTCTGTGTCTGTAGCTTTAAATGCAAATGAGCTGTGTTCAACAACACCCCACAAGACGGGGTTGTGGCTTGGGCTTTCTTGCACCATGCCCTAATGTTTATGGTGAGAAGGCAGCCTCATAAGGCAGAACAAACACCTAGCTGTGGGTCGTGTCACCCCACCTGGGGGAGGTGTTACTGCCCTTTGTCATGTCATGAAGGGAAAATCTCCAATCGGCCTGTTTGAGCACACGTTTTCTGAAAAGTGGAGCAGGAAAAAGACGAAGAGGTGGACTTTTCTCATAATTTGGGGTTCTGAAGACGGACTACAGACACATGAAAGTGTTTGAAAAACATGGTCAAGTGTATTTTGCATTATATGTGACCTTTAACACATTTTGAATGTGTTTAATTCCATTCATCAGTAGTGGCATTTTGTATTTCATATTATAATGTATGATCATTAGGTTTCCTTTTAAATCTGCTTCAGTTTGCCAATGTGACTTACATTGAACACCTAGAAAATACAATTATTCTTTAATGAACACACAACTATAAGTCTAGAAGTTTTTGTCGTGACATGACAACACTCCAAACTTGTCATCATTGTTGATTATTATATGCATATTTTATAAAGGGATAAAAAGGTTAAAACACCAGATGCACTACAGTTACCCTAAATATGGGTGAAAACAGCTCCACATTTCATCCAGTGTGTCTCTCAGCAAGCTTATTGCTCAGCTGAAAGTGCCCAGTGGCCAGAAGTTAAAGTATCTTGGCACTTGGCAGGCAGGTGTAAAGTGTGTAACTATGCAGAATTGAATGTGAAGCACAGCACTGCTTACAAAAAGAGCACACAGTCAGCAAAGCTCGACCCAGAGTTTAGGAAACGCACCTGAAAGTGTATAGACTTTCTCCATAGCGTGTCATTTTATCCACACTGTCTTTAATCTGCAGAACAAGTGCTTAATATCAATTGTGAATTTTCTAATTAGACGATGACCTTTTGGTGCTGCTCACTGTGTTGTGTTTGTTACATCGCAGTGTCACTGGGAGGTTTGGAGAGAAAACTTCGCAGACACTGCACTTCTTGCTCTGATCCACACACTGAGCCAGGAGTTGTAAATGCCATCACATTAACAATGCCTCCAGGGTTTAGACAGTCCCCAGCATCTCTATGCAGCATGTTTGTTAAACACTGCTCGGTCACATCCCTGCTGCCTGCGCATCTGACCGCCCTGGTGTCATAACCAAGGTGTTTAACAGTGTGTTAGCCACAGTATCACTTTAATTACTTTGCTGTAAGCTGCAGTGGAAACTCTCCATTCACAACCGAAGCAAACCTGCTTCGAGGGTGGATTTTTCCACTCAATTCAGGACCAAATATCATTTGCATGCTTTGATTAATTTGGCCTTTATTGCCTTTTATAGACGCCTGTATTATTCTGTGTGACAAATTCTTTTTTAAACAAGGTTTGTTTTGTGATGCGACTCATTGAAAAAGGTTTTTGATTGGACCATTTCCTATTGAATATGAACTGTGTGTTCTATACAGTCATCATGTCATTATCATTTTTCATCCCAGCCTCATTCAGACACAGTGCTAAGAACCCTGAATGAAAAAGTAATATGTCTAAATTGGGCTGAGGTGCTTCATGCGCATACTTAGACCTACAAAATATCAACACTCACATGTCGTTATCTTCAAAATATCAATACGAGACGCCTGCCGGCAATCTTCTCCTCATGAGAATGCAAATAAAGTCTAATAAAACTTTTCTGCTGTTTTTCTTTACTCCTTCATTTTTACCCAAGGTCATTATTTGTTCCCTGAAGATTCAAAATAATAACTGTTGTGTTTAATCTTTCTTTCCCATTTGCCCTTCAGCTCACACACATTCATCATCATACAGTAGCTAAAAAAAGAACATTTCGAGCGTTGTGTGCGGCATAAGGATAATTCAGGGGATGCTTCTTTGTTTGATGAAAATAAACAGAAAAAAAGGTTGAAGAAATCCGAAACATGGCCTTAAAATATTTTGCATGTGTGCATGTATCTCTTGACACAACATGGGTGCATCCCTGTTGTATGGAGAAGTTGTTATGGAGTCGAATTAGTTGAAGCTCACTTAAATTAACAATTGTAGCTGGATTCATATTTTTTTAAAGATCAAACTGTTCTGTGAAGTTTTTTGAGTTTGCAGACCCTCAGTGCAACATATGTTCAATTTTTTTCATGTCTAGGTTTCTGGTTTAGCTTCCCAGCAACCTACAGGTGAAGGGGGGTTGAAAGATTTACCAGTGAAATGGGACACCACTCATTATGTTGTATTTTGCAAGCTTCATACTGGGAACATGAAACAAACTGTTCTGTCGCTCATGAAGCTTTATTTAAGCAAAGTTGAACTGATGTAGTTAAACAAGCTTATTGAAAAGCCTGTTACAATGATCAAATTACATATTCCTTTACATCTATGTTAAATTTTAGAAATCTCAAAGGATCAACTGGTAGGGGAACAGAAATCTGACCTCAAATGATTTCTCTAGAGTTTGGGGAGACAAAAAGTGAGCTCAAACGTTAGACTTGGAATTTTTGTTGGATATGTCTTTAAACAACACAGCTTACCTGGTTAGAGCATGCAGCCCAGGTACCAGCAGTTTATATAATGTCAATGTCAGTGTATAATTCTACACATTTAAATTCATCCTCATCCTAGGTCATGTACACATTTTGGTGCTTTACTTTTCACACTAATTAATTTGAGCAATTCATGAGGACAAACAGAATAACCTTTTAGTCCCTGTCACTGAAGGACATAGATTAATTTGTACACCAGTAAAAGGTATTACTCTTCTTTTTTTAAGATGCACACATACAATCACACACAAAGGAACCATACAGGAATGAAACCATGTACAGTCAGGAAGGTGCTGTTGGTAACCAACATAGAGTCTGTGAGTCTATATAAATGAAGCACATTAAGAAATTGACTTTTTGTTTTACATTTCTGTATCTTTATATTTCAAAATGTAAACATAATCTCCCTCAACATGCACTTAGCTCTACCTTATCCTTACTGTGGGATTTGGCTAATGGTTATCACTTCATTTCCATTGACTGTTTAAACTCTTTGCCAACAGAAACATGAACTGTAGAGCACGCAGCCAGTCTGCTGATATATGCCATCCTTATAGGAATGACAGATTGACTGTTTAGCTGGCTTAAGCCCTTTTATAAAGCCATATATTGCAGAGGGGAGCCAATAGCCAAAACCACAACTCTCCACTGTAAATCCAGGGGCCGACAGGGTGTCTATTTAGTCATAAATATGCATAGAGGACTCAATTACTCGGTGTGTTATATGCCGAGCATCATGGCCGTAGATTACAGTGAACCTTTTCGGAAACAAGCACATTATTTATTGGACTCAGTTGAAGGAAATCAAGGTGCGAGGGCCTCTGACACAGACACTTTTGGAGTGATTTGTCCTTGTGAAGTTTGGGTAAAGTAATGGTTTGTGCCATTTTAGAGATTGAAAACAATCAATTCTACTTCATAGGATAACATAGGCAAATCAGCACTTTACCCAACATCAATGTAGTGCATTTATAGAATTGTTTTTTTTTCTTTATGCTCTGTGAGTGAGTTCAATGAGGGAAACTTTGATATTCGTTGAAAAAAAAAAAATCTCTGCACACCTGAGTGTTTGACAGATGTGTCGGAGTAGAGTAAGACTTAGAGACAATGAGAAGGGCTCCCGCATACTGTCTAGCTTTGTGCTGACAAATGTATTTGATTAGACCACGTTTCAGCATAAAGCGAGACAATGTCTGACGCTTTGATATTGAAATCAGCAGGAGCACACGCCCTTGAATAAACAGATGTGTCCTACTGGAGTCCAGCATACGTCATTATGGCCAATATAGCAGATACAGAACATGTGTTTAATTGTACTGTATCTAATGCTGAACAAGGGTGAGGCATTTCATGTGAGCTCTTTAGACACAAGGTTCTATGCAAAGTAAGATATAATGGGCCAAACATCCAGTCTTTTGCTTTCCTATCCACACATGGATATTCTGGATTTTTGACATTTTCCTACCCGACAGTCCATTCTAAAGCATTTTTTTTTCCAATTAACTGTAGGTGAAACAGACTGTCTTCATTATTTCTTTCTGAATTATGAGGGGAACATACATTTGAACAGATTCTGTTTTCTCTTTTTCTTTTCAGTATCATCTCACATCAGGGAACAGATGCTAATAGCTGGTGAGACGTGAAACAAACTGCTTATTAGGCATGCTCAGACTCAACTCAAAGACCACCCACTATCTTGCAATCATGCTGCAGTCTCTGCCTGAAATTACAGCTTAATTAAACTTTTCACAATCATACCATTGCAAACTATTCCTCGGGTCAAAGTTGACTGTCTGGCGAAGGGCACTGAAACTTAAAGACATCATTAGCACGGCTCCTCTCATAATTATCCTCTTAGGGCTGGTGGCTCTACTCAGATGTGAGGTCAAACACAAATATACTTATTTGCATGGAGGTGCATGTTAGCCGGTGGTTTGCAATTTCAACCGTGGGAACTAATGAGTCAGTTATCTGGTAAGTGTAGTGGACTATGTGTTTGAAAAGTGTGTTCTAACGAAAGTTGTTCCGCAGAAGAAGAGAGTTAAGTTTCGTGGTACAGCAAGATGATGCACAATCACTGTCTCCCTCTATGAAAATTGAGGAAATATAAAGCTCAAAATCTACACCTACAGGAGTCTTTTTTTCTTTTCTCTTTTTTTGCTGTCATACGTGCAGGTAACACCCGCCAAGCGCCAAATGCGGGTAGATTTTCCGTTCGGCGAGTACATTTCAGAGGGCTATCCGCCACAAGACGGGTAAATGCTTTACCATAAAGTAATAAAAACTATGCTTTGAGTATTTAGAGTGTTTAAAGTAGCTGCAGACACCTGCTCCTCTCTCTGCTGTCATTACTGAGAGCATCGCGGAGCAACGCACACACTGGAGCGCCAGCCACCACGCGTGGCGCGCCCCTTTGAACTCGGGAACACACGTGATCCGGTCAAAACGGTCGGTTCCACTTTTCTCCGTTCACTCTCACCGTGTCTGCAGCTAACATAACGATAACAACGTCATCTCACAGTCGCTGTAGTCTCAGTCTGTGAACCTCTCCACTCAGACTCTGTGAAACAGCGATGCGTTATAAACACTGCAGATATAGTGCGCGCTAAATGCACGCACAGCAGGAGCAGTCAGAGATAAGCTACACACACGTCTAATAATGAACAGGCTGATTCTATTAAGTGTCTAATATTGTCAAAGCTAAATCAAGAGAACACTTGTTCTGTGGAATAATAATTTATTATTCTCTGATGGATTTTAGTTTTTAGTCTGTACTGTTGTAATGCAGGGGGGGTTCAGACGGGAGCAGGGGGGGTCTGGGAACTACCTTTTAAAAAAATAAAGGCCAGTAAATATATTTTTTAAATTTCTCAATATCCTGATCTGATAAAATTATTGAATCTGTGACTTAAATCTGTGATTGATTCAACAGAACATAATGCCTTCTCAATTAAATGTACTGTAACAGATGTGTATGCGACACAAAAACACACACTGTTATTTCGGCCGGTAAAATATATGTTTAGCCGGTGAATTTTTTCATCTACCCGCCACCTTGGCTGGTGAGTCAAAAAGTTAATTTCGGACCCTGTCTTGAAGTAATACGTTTGTCTGAAATGGTTTAAAATGTCCATGCAATTTATTTCACGAGGGTAAAACAAAACAAGAATTAAAGATGCAAATATGTGAACACATCTGCTATATGTAATCATGATTATAAATCATCAGTGGCCGTACATTTTAATAGTTATAATCACACTCTGAGCGACTTAATTGATTATATGGGCATTGAAGTTGTAAATATTCCACGCAGAGGTGGGGCCATTTTAACATTGACAAGGGTCAACCTGATTAAGGTCATGTTTTGTGTTTATATTTTCATTCATTCCTGATTAGTGTGCATTGTACTCACCCTTGTCTCTGTCTTTCAGTTCCTCCTCTTGTGCCTGCCCTGTGCGTCAGCCACACCCTGATTATCCTCACCTGTGTCTCATTGTTCCCTGATTGTCTGTGTATTTAATCCCAGTGTGTCCTTCCTCGTGTTGCCAGTTCGTAGTGTTTCCCTGGTGATCTCTTGTTCTAGCGTTTTGTATCTGACTTGCGAATGACTCCTGCTTGCCTTCTTGACCCTGCCTTTTGCCTGCTCCTCTGGATTTGTTGCCTCTCTGCCTTCCCGTGTACCGAACCTCTGACTAAATTAAAGGACTGTCTTTTGAACGTTACCTCGGAGTCTGCATGTGTATCCATACATTGTTTGTCACTGTGTCAAACATGACAGACCATAAAAAATAGAGGGATATAATAAATGTATGTTCAAGTGCACCAATGTTGAGAAAGAACCTGCCCTTGAGGCTATTAAAAATAAAAGGTATATAAAAACTTTAACTGTAACCTTTATCTTTTTCACCAGTGTTTTCTGTTTAGATGATCTGACTCAACAAATGGTGGCAGGGGCAGTAACAGAGTTTGCCTTTGCCCAGGCAGCACAGAAATGGCTGTGATATGCCCCAGACAGGGTGGGTGGGGACGGACGCCTCACAGCACAGGACTAAGGAAAAAATATATCAAATAGTAATTTTCTGTGGTTGAGCACCAATCGTTAATCTTTAGTTATGATTTCAATTTTGTTTCAATGTTAATGGAGGGTGCAAAAGTGACGTTGATACATTAGATTTTAACGTTGTTTCAATGTAAAGATTTCAACGTTGTTTCAATGTAAATATTTCAATGTTGTTTCAATGTTAAGATTTCAATGTTGTTTCAATGTTAATATTTAAACGTTGTTTCAATGTTAAGATTTCAACATTGTTTCAATGTTAAGATTTCAACATTGTTTCAATGTAAAGATTTCAATGTTGTTTCAATGTTAAGATTTCAACGTTGTTTCAATGTTAAGATTTCAACATTGTTTCAATGTAAAGATTTCAATGTTGTTTCAATGTTAAGATTTCAATGTTGTTTCAATGTTAATGTTTAAACGTTGTTTCAATGTAAAGATTTCAACGTTGTTTCAATGTTAAGATTTCAACGTTGTTTCAATGTCAAGATTTCAACGTTGTTTCAATGCTAAGATTTCAACGTTGTTTCAATGTTAAGATTTCAACGTTGATATAACATCAGATTTCAACGTTGATACAACATCAGATTTCAACGTTGTTTCAATGTTAAGATTTCAACGTTGATACAACATCAGATTTCAACGTTGTTTCAATGTTAAGATTTCAACGTTGATACATCAGATTTCAATGTTGTTTCAATGTAAAGATTTCAATGTTGTTTCAATGTTAAGATTTCAACGTTGTTTCAATGTTAAGATTTCAACATTGTTTCAATGTAAAGATTTCAATGTTGTTTCAATGTTAAGATTTCAACGTTGTTTCAATGTAAAGATTTCAACGTTGTTTCAATGTTAAGATTTCAACGTTGTTTCAATGTTAAGATTTCAACATTGTTTCAATGTAAAGATTTCAACGTTGTTTCAATGTTAAGATTTCAATGTTGTTTCAATGTTAAGATTTCAACGTTGTTTCAATGTCAAGATTTCAACGTTGTTTCAATGCTAAGATTTCAACGTTGATACAACATCAGATTTCAACGTTGTTTCAATGTTAAGATTTCAACGTTGATATAACATCAGATTTCAATGTTGATAAAACATCAGATTTCAACGTTGATATAACATCAGATTTCAATGTTGATAAAACATCAGATTTCAACGTTGATATAACATCAGATTTCAACGTTGATACAACATCAGATTTCAACGTTGTTTCAATGTTAAGATTTCAACGTTGTTTCAATGTTAAGATTTCAATGTTGATATAACATTAGATTTCAACGTTGATACAACATCAGATTTCAACGTTGTTTCAATGTTAAGATTTCAACGTTGATACATCAGATTTCAACGTTGTTTCAATGTTTAGATTTCAACGTTGTTTCAATGTTAAGATTTCAACGTTGATATAACATCAGATTTCAACGTTGATACAACATCAGATTTCAACGTTGTTTCAATGTTAAGATTTCAACGTTGATATAACATCAGATTTCAATGTTGATAAAACATCAGATTTCAACGTTGTTTCAATGTTAAGATTTCAATGTTGATATAACATTAGATTTCAACGTTGATACAACATCAGATTTCAACGTTGATATAACATCAGATTTCAATGTTGATACAACATCAGATTTCAACGTTGATACAACATCAGATTTCTACGTTGTTTCAATGTTAAGATTTCAATGTTGATATAACATTAGATTTCAACGTTGATACAACATCAGATTTCAACGTTGTTTCAATGTTGATACAACATCAGATTTCAACATTGTTTCAATGTTAAGATTTCAACGTTGTTTCAATGTCAAGATTTCAACGTTGTTTCAATGTTAAGATTTCAACGTTGTTTCAATGTTAATATTTCAATGTTGTTTCAATGTTAATATTTCAATGTTGTTTCAATGTTCATATTTCAACGGTGTTTCAATGTTAATATTTCAATAATAACAAGACATTTTGATATGACGTTTCAAAATAAAAGCTATCTGAAATATGGAACATAAGCAATATTTCAGTTTTATTTCAATTTGAGACTGCAGATATAGTGCGCGCTAAATGCACGCACAGCAGGAGCAGTCAGAGATAAGCTACACACACTACTAATAATGAACAGGCTGATTCTATTAAGTGTCTAATATTGTCAAAGCTAAATCAAGAGAACACTTGTTTTGTGGAATAATAATTTATTGTTTATTATCTATTTTTATGGATTTTAGTTTTTAGTCTGTACTGTTGTAATGCAGGGGGGGTTCAGAGGGGAGCAGCGGGGGTCTGGGAACTACCTTTTAAAAAAATAAAGGCCAGCAAATATATTTTTAAAATTTCTCAATATTCTGATCTGATAAAATTATTGAATCTGTGACTTAAATCTGTGATTGATTCAACAGAAAATAATGCCTTCTCAATTAAATGTACTGTAACAGATGTGTATGCAACACAAAAACACAAACTGTTATTTCGGCCGGTAAAAAAATATGATTAGCCGGTGAATTTTTTCATCTACCCGCCACCTTGGCTGGTGAGTCAAAAAGTTAATTTCGGACCCTGCATATGTGGTTAAACGTGACCATGGTCTAAATACTGAGGTAAAAGTATGTGAAAGTATACATCAGAAATCTAAGGCGTCAGACTTCTCTTAATATTAGGTTTCCAATGTTTCCCTCGACCTTTGAACTGAGTGACCTCTTCATAGATCTTTTCATACAGTCATCTGCTCCAGGCACTGCTGTTTGTGATGGCAGGGACTGGCCAATCCAACCGTCCACCCCAAGTTTTTCTACAACTTAGCTTAGAACAACTCTCCAAGTTTTTAAGCGATGTTCACACAGGTTGCAAACACTGCAGGGAAAGAATTGTATACAGCATTGGATGTTGGGCACTGTTCATTCTCATTAAAGCTGCTCGGTGCCGCATGAAGCCAGAAAAGCTTGGATGAATTACCAGGATATTCCAGGTAATTTCTGAAGCGCACAAGCTTTTTCTGTAACACTAACCAACACTTGTGGCTCTTGAGCATTGTGAAGATAACAAACTGTTGATTGCTCTGTTACTGAATTTCACAACTTCCACACTTAATCTTTATCTGCTGATATACAGTCATATTCTTTTACAATTCACTTCATTAGAAAAAAAAAAATGTTTTTTTTTTGTCCAGAAGCACCACGTGACGGTCTTGTAGTTGTAATTACACAGTTTGGCCACTTTATCGTAGAGGCTCTATAAGCCTGGCACACTTCCGGGCTCACATCGAAACTGGCCAATCAGAAGAATGAGCTGAAAGGGAGACATGAGCACCCTTTCGGAATCCCAGAATGATATATGGTTGCTATGAGCACAGTCTAACTTGGTCTTATGGTGGTTGATTTTAGCTAATGCTTGCAAACTTTAGATGATGTGTACCTTTATAGAATGAAAAAATACAAGGACAAAACAACATTAAAAACATCATAAACTATAAGATCCTATGAGGAAGTAGCAATAGTTTATACTCTTGTTGAGGAGGAAGTTACATAACAAGCAGGTGTTTCTGGCTGTGCAACAAACTTAGGTCAAATATTAGGTAGGTAGGTAGGTAGGTAGGTAGGTAGGTAGGTAGGTAGGTAGGTAGGTAGGTAGGTAGGTAGGTAGGTAGGTAGGTAGAAGGGTACTTGAATCCTTTGCAATTTCCTGCAAAGGAGGTCAATATTCTTTTGGAGTTAAATATTCAATTGCATTCACCAGCTTGGTGCCAAAAAGTTCTGTTTGATGTTTGCATGTTGTTTGGAGAGGACTATACTAAAAGCATCTTTGCTATTGCCTGAGATTTGCTTGATGCTGTGGCAAAAAAACAAACAAAAAAACAGATGAAAGATGGTCGAAATGTTCATTACAAGTTAGTCCGTCTGCAGAGTCGGGTGTTACTTATCTGTGGTTTGTGTCACTATGAGCAACAACTACACATAAGAAATAGTCATTCTGTGTGTCTTTGATTCATACAACTTGGAGCAGCGTTTAAAAAATGGCTCCGGAGAATCTTAGGTTTTTCAGTGTCTCATTATCTTTTAATTAGCATTTCTTTTTGCCACAGTGGCTCTCGTTCAGCAAACGTTACAAAGTCTCACTAGAGGAACTACAACACATGTTCAAAATGTGTAGTCTACACTCAGCCAAAAAATCAATTGCTTGTGTTTTCTGATGTCTTTTAATGGATACTGGAGCATTGCGTTTTATTCTGAAGGACCTTATGCTGACTCAAATAAAAGTCTTTCTGTTACAGAGACACTGGGCTGCATCTTTCCTGAAGCATCAATGAGTTGAAAAATAGCGTTCCGTTTAAATAAAAAGGGTTTCCACATTTTCATGAATAAGTCATCTCGAGCACAACCACTGAGGTAAACAAATCGTCAAGATGAGCTCCGACTGCAATGAGAGAATAGTAAGATATTGTTCGTTTCTAGTCTATACTGACTGCTGATGAAAGGCAACGCCAAGCTTTGCTTTCCCTCTGAGGGTTGCAGGAACTTTGAACATCCTGCACGGTGGTCTGGAAAAGAGACGCATTAATAATTATCATGGCCCCACTCCGAGGATACTGGTGGTAATGTTCCTGAGCAGCAAATATGAATATTTTAGCCCTTGTAGGAAAGCTTTTAAAGCCGTCTCTCATTTGGCCCTTCAAATGTGGATTTGGTTCTCCTTCTTTACCTGCCTTTCCCAAACTTTTCCCCTCTTATGGCTCATGTTGATACATGTGCTCAAGATTTCAGCTGGAAACCGCAGTGACAAGCCCCCCCCCAAAAAAATGATCCCCCCCACCGCTCTGCCTTTATTCTTCTTGAGGAAATGAACAGAAAAAGCCCGCCTGATGAATAGAAGCTAATGGCTTATCTCTGGCTGAATAGTGCATAAACAGCAGCTGTATTCCGTTTCTGCTCTAAATATCAGAAGCACATCTGATTATGTGTCCAATCACAAACACTTTATGGAAGAGTCATTTTTTTCCCCATTTTTACCCAGCAGGATGTTGACAGGGGGAGGGGTCATTCGTAGAAAGGCAGAACACATCACAGAGGACGCTGAGTGATGCTGTTGAGAGCTGCCTTTGTGTGTGAAATATGTGCATGTCCTGAACTGTATGAATGAAGTCACTGTGTGGTGCAATCAATAGAGAGAGAAATCCCTCCTTCCTCTGTTGTTCACTCACAATTAAAGTTCCTAAAAGCCTCAATGATTTCTTCATTGGCCTATAAGGATAATTACTAGAAAGCATCAATTTGTGGCTTTTATATTTGCATTAAGTAAATGAAGGAGAGTGCAGTAAAGATTGAGACACGGCCCCGAAAGCGCCATTGGAAACCGAGCAGTGGGGCATTAACTGCTCTAACATAAAGTCCAATGGGAGAGGAGTATTAGAGCCACTCTTTGCTAGTGAGTTATCTCTGTAGAGGGAAAAAAGGCACTTGAAAGCATTCGTCTCAGTGTGAATGTTATCAATATACTGTATGTCACTCCCAACTTGTCAAACATGGCACCTTGATAAGCGGCCCTCGATCCAAAATATGAGGAATGTTTGTACCACACAGGTGTCTGTTTGCCACATGAAGGGCTCTGTGGGCAAGTCAGAAAACAGACAACTGTGGTTAAATGTTCTAATGGAAAGCAAAAAAATGAATGAACCACATTGAAACAAACTTTTGAACTAAGGCCTGGTGAGAAACATTTGACACTATAGTGACATGTTTTATCCTGCAAAATCCTCTTTATGTGGTGAAAGATAAAGAGTTGCAGTTTGGTTGAAATGGACACAAACACTGTTTGATGAGGCGCAGGAATACACAAAAAAATTGGATTTAAGCAAGTATTTATAATAAATGTTAGTTGTATAACTTCTTGAGCCACGTTTATATCTAAAGCAATGACAAACTTTGGACTTTATTATTCTATCTGTAGAGATAAAACAGCCTATCACAAGACAGACAGAGCAAACAGCCAGTTAATCTGCATATTTAAACCTGCATGAAGTGCAGGCTAGAGAACATGCTTACTTCTTGCTCTGAAGTTTTGCTGGAGCTGCTGATAAAGGAAGCTGCTGTCTTCTCTAAATAAGACAAAATGAACAGTGGAACAACGGGAACTGTAAGTGATGGTCAAAGTAAACTCGTAGATGAGTATTTTTTTATGAAAACATGCAACGTGGCTTTCGTGTTGCCCCCCAACCAGAACATATCAGATTAAAATGTTGGTATTTTTTTACTGTTAACAACATTGGGTCAGCTCTTTCTTTAAGAAAAGGAGACATTTGCTGATAACCCATTAAACAACCTTGTTAATTGGGGTGCTGGGTAGCCTATAGCAGATATGTTGTGCGCCCCATGTGCAGAGGCTATAGCAGCCATGGGTGTGAATCTGACCTCTGTCCTTTTCCTGCATGTCACCTCACCGCTCTCTCCTCCTAACATTTCATGTCTCTCTTCAGCTGTCCTATCCAATAAAGGCAAAAATGGCCCCACAAAATATTTAAAAAAAACACAAAAAAAAGACTTGTGATTCAACACTGAAAAAAAAACCCTCAACCTAAAGCCAAGTAAAAGCTTCTAAACAAGCTAAGCTGCTGTCAGCTCAGCTCGCAGCCCCTGCACGTTCCATGACGTCAGAGAATCACTCATTTCAAATGTGTGACACTTTTTTTTTTCAGTGTTTAACATGTTTCTCAGTAACAGTAGATCGATTGTGTCAAGGTCACTGTACATCCTGGAGGCTTCTGTTTGAGACGACGGCATTTCTCAACACCAAACGTACTCATGTGGGAGATCCCTCACCATCATCTAAAAATGGATTATCCAACTACTGCTTTTAAAATGTCTTGATGATACAGGGGAGAGCTGCAGTCAGGTTTAGTCAATTTGGGACACTATTTTAAATTAAATCCATGAATTGAAAAGGGAGCCCCCTTTTTTTTTGCCTCATCTTCCAAACTCATATTGTTGTGGGTGGACAGTTTGCAATTAACGGCAGGCTGAGACACAAACATGCCAAAAGTGCTGGAAAATGAAAGATGCTGAACTCAGTTGTTGAACTCGTTTCTATGAGCCTACTGCAAACTGATTGCTCCTGACCCCATGTCTGCTCTCTGCTGTGGGTGAATACCAATAAAGTGTATGCTACTAGGAAACTTATTTATCCGGGGTAACTTTCCACTCGAGTCTAAACACAGGGAATAGAAATGAGCCATTTACTTAATCCCCCCTCCCTCCTCTCCTTTTCTTTCATGCTTTTGCCTCCTTTATTGTGACTTCCTCTTTTCAACTCTGACTCGTTCACCAAGAACCTTTTAAAACACAGGCTTTTGCACTGCATTTATTATGTTTCCTCTGTGTCCGTCCCTCTTGTTTGAAACAGGAATGTTTTTTGCTTGGGAAAAGAAAGAACACCGTTGTTTGTTCCGCTGAGTCCAACTCTTGCTTGTGTTAATGCTCTAAAGCTTTTACTGGGCTGAGGGTATAGCCTTGGGAGCTGAGGGGGAAAGGGAGAGCAGTGTTGTAAAAAGTCAGTTTGATTGTTCGATCGAAAGAGTGAAATAATATGAAGCGCTGGCTTTAAAAGAATGTCAAATAAGCAGTACGGGATTTGAGGGTCATTTTTACATAAAGATTTTATTGGAAAAGCCAGCTGGCTTTTTTTAATCTAATTAAATTAGAGGTCTAACCTGACACTATGACCCCCATGAACAGACCTAATATTCTATTACCATGGGTCCTAGCTCTGTTTGTCATTGTGTGTGCAAAACAATTGGACATTTAAAGGCTGATTGTGTAACTTGTAGGGTTTTCACACTTGCAGGAAACTCCTGAGAAACTCCTGATATTTCCATGTGTGAACGCAAACTGCTGAATTTTTCACTCAGACTTCACCCAGACTTTACCTTCTCCTGCCAGCCCCTCATAATTTTTCTGCAGCAAGTCCAAATAAGCTGATGTGACAACACAGCAGGATATAATCAGGAGAATTCACCTTGAGCCAGTGTGAAGTTCATATCCTGTGACCGATGCACAGTGCATAGACTGTGTGCACGCAACCCCTACAATTTCTGTGCATGTAATTAAACTGCTGCATTATGGGGTTTTTTCTCCAGTATGTTCTTTTGTTGATGTTGTTGTTCTGTCCAACTACACATAGCATTGATGTGAAGGCAAATATTCTCATTATAGCATTGTATAGCAAGTGAACTACAAGTGTAGTACTTGGCGATGAAACCCGATTCTGATTCTGATGTGGAAGCAGCTGAATGTTTTGGCAGTCCAAGACAAATTTCCCCAAGGGGACAATAAAGTGTATCGTATCGTATCGTATCGTATCGTACAAAACTCCATATGATCTGCAGAATCCCTTTGCCCAGCTCTTTTATGAACACCTACACACTAAATGATATTGATGATGATGGTGATGATGATATTTTTTGTTTGATAATGAAGATGACGATATTTAGGATGGTTGTGATGCTGATTAGAATTAAAGCTACTTGTTTGCACTAACTGACGTTGTTTCCTTCTCAATAGGTCCTTGCTTGTGTTGTACTTGTTCTCTGATGTGCGTCGCTTTGGATCAAAGCGTCTGCTAAGTGAATTGTAGAATTTTATAGCGGACTCTGTTTCTTTGTTTGCCACTTCCGCGTCTATCTTTTCACATCATGTAAAAAGCTGCACTTTTTTTTTCTCAAAACAACAAGAAAGTAAGCCCTGTTAACTTTAGCACATGTGGTGGAGTGTTACTGATCCCTGAGTCTGGGAAAAAATAAGGCATAAGAACAGCTCATACAACAAGACTCTAAAAAAAAGAACTCAGATCCTTTTTTCAAATTAAAGACAGTAAGACATGTAACCCCTTTCTGACACTGCAATGATTAAGATTAGACTGGGCCACTATTATAAAGTTTATAAACAGGATCCTGGATGCTTAGCTTTGGGTGTTGAACTGACTAAACCTCCCTTTACTAGTAAAGTTATCAATACAGACTGACATATGACGAGTACATTTATGTAATGAAATAATAAGCCAAAGTAAATAGTGCGGTGCCTCCACTGTGGAACTACTTAACTCAACTTATGAGCTATTCTTGTATTTCCCCAGAAACAATGTAAAGTATTTTCAAATATCAGTAAACTTTGTGTAAATGAAATATTCAGGACCAACATGTAAAAGGAATAACAACAATACATTTGTTTTTGTATTCGTTTGTTGTCTCTTTCAAGGTCACAAAACTGAAATTAAATCCAAAATCAATACCAGTATTACTATTCAGATCCTTATAGGAATAACCACAATAAACTAAGAGACTGTCTGCTAACCTTTTAAACCTAGATTGGAAATCCTTAGATCCTTTAAAACGCTCACATTTCAGTATGAAAGTCTTCAGTTACTCACGCGCCCACGATTTATGCAATTCGAATCAATCCAGGAGCAGGTATATGACACAGCAGCGGGCAGGATTCAGCAGGTAGCCGTCTGTGAAGAAACGCAGCTCCGGCACACAGGATCTGTCCACACTGGCAGTAGCAACAGTTGCTAACACACGCACACCAGCAAAGTCCCCGGTCTTCTACCGTCTTCGGTGAAACTATATCCGTCGGACACAGCAGACTGTCCATCACGAACACGGTGCTAGCTTAAAACGTCCACGCTTAAAGTCCAAACTTACATGTGTTCAAAGTGAACGAAAACAACAAACGCAGATAGCATGCTACACTTTCACTTTCCACTGACAGAAAATAAACCAGTCCTTCACTGTGTTACACACAACTTGTAACTACGAAATAATGTTTACTCCGGGCTATAACAACGGGCATGAACGAGACAATGTTTTCCTTCTTGGAATTTACACAGTTTATCCTGCTAACCGCACAGTGCTCATCTCTCCCCAAGAGTGCAGCGGAACGGTCTTCCTGACCTGTGTAACCGCCTCTCCCGCCATAGTTAATTCTGATTGGCTAAGACGTACAACTTTCCCAGAGACTGATTGGCTTAGAGTACATCACTCAAAACAAGATGAAAATAAATTGGCTGAGTAAACAGGAAGTTACAGCAAACAAAGGGTTATGGGTAATAAGTTTTCATAGAATATACTTGTATATGCGATAAAACACTCTTTTTAAAGAACCATATTTTGTTCGGTCCCTACATACAGATTAGAGCAGCTATTGAATCCAACATTAGAAACGTTTAGCAGCATTATAAGAAGCGATTCTAGCTACTATGTCATGTCCATAAAATAAAGCCAGGTCAAGGGTCTGAATTGTATTTAAACATGAAATCCGCACAAAACGTTATCCTTTGAGCCACGATTGATCAGCAGCTGAAAAGAAAACAGACATATTGAAGTCAAACATGCATAGCCTTTTAGCTACTTGTCAGAAAACAGGTAACATTGATGTTTAACAACTTCCTAGCTAACATTAGTATTCGATAGTGAAAATACTTCATAATTGAAATGATAACCAGCTAACATTATTGTTAAAATGACAAATTCCAAACTAAAGTTACTATTTCAGTATTAATAGCAAGGGATTAGTTGAATATTAACTATAGTTGTTCCTTCATAGAAGCTTACAGAAGTGCACATACTGTATGCTTCTTTTTTCTTGATATATGGATCATTGGCATTATCCAGACTGCTGCTCAATCAGCCAGGGGTAAATGACAACAATGACAATGATAATGAGTCTGGTTCTTTACCTCAGTGTGTTTTAACCTGGAACCCGCAGCATGGCATTATATAAACATTTGAGTTTTCATTATACAGACGGTGAAAATGGTTAGGTATGGGATTTGGGTCCTTGCCTTTGGACTCATGAAGACCTCTACTTGCAAGTATGAATATGTATGTGAAATACCAGCTGTGAAACACGGCCTGCCTCTGAAACAAACTCTCAAATACTCCCTTTACTATGTTACCTATCAGGGAAGCCGCAGGGCATATTCTCTTTGCATACATAAACATGCCCCTCTGATTTCTGAAGCTTACCACCTTGTTGTGGATTCATAGACTGAGGACTTACATACAAATCAGACAACTCAGGCCTGCATATTGCCTTCTGCAACATCCTCCAAAATCCATTTCTGCTATTGGCAGGACATTGATTCTCTCTGAATGGATGGTGAGTCCAGGCAGGGACAGGAGATGATGTGGTGTGTTACAAAAGGAGACGCACACACACACACACACACACACACACACACACACACACACACACACACACACACACACACACACACACACACACACACTCGCACACACACACACACACACACACACACACACACACACACACACACACACACACACACGCACACACACAAACACACCAAGAACGGGTTGATAAGTGTCTGAGAGCCATGTGGCCCTGTCCATTGCAGCACCATTAATCCGACACAATATGTCTGCTTAATGCCGTGTGCCATGAGGAGAGGCGACACTTATCATCTTTAACGTCTCTGGTAGGACAAGGCTGGGGAGGATCACTCCCCCTCAAAAAAGGGAGTTTGTAATCAGACTCCACTTTAAGAGTGTAATATAAAGCACTGTTTCACTCACATAAATACAAACCAAAACATTTTATCTCCCTCCATAACCATGCAGATACTTTTGAGGTTGCGTGTACATGAAACACGTCAGGTGAGATATCACAGAACTCATGTTGGCCCAGAGTTGCCAAATATTAAGCAGACTCTTATCAGGTAGGGTCCCTTTGTACTGCTAAGAGTGTTATAGCTTTGTGTTAGAAAAAAGTAGCAGACTCACTATCAGCTCTGATCACATTATTGCTTCATTTAAACCATGGAGATTTTTTTTTTTAACCATACACCAAACATAAAAAAAACAATGACATGACAAAACCTATACGGTTTCTCTAAAAATATAGATTTTTTACATACCGAGTGACATATTTTAGAAATGACTTGACTTAACAATGATTATAGGTAAACACAAACACAACTCCAGATGAGGGATAGTGTTTGTTTTAACTGCTGTTATATTAAATAACAGCTGTTGAGGTTGACGGTTAAGGAAATATTATTATTCCTGGTAATTCAGTAAATGACTGATTGCAAGTCTGTGATTGGAAACAACTACCTGCATGTAAGTAACAAGCATTTGTATTTATATTGTGGATGTATTTCCAAAGATAATGGTTCACCATACAGGTAAAGACAATAATTTGACATTGTAGATCATTAGCAATCCTCCCTATTGGCTCCCATATGCATGCATAAGCACATAATCAGGACCCTGGATAGTGCCAATATGTGCAGTACTGACCATAGGCAGTCTATAACATTTGCCCCATTTGCTTTAATGGGGAAGCCAATGAAAGGAAGGGAATAGCATAAAACCTGCATTCATTCTAATAGCCAGCAGGGAGCACCATCTTGGTCCAAAAATAAGACTGAATGTTTGTAAATCTAACATAAATTTAGCATTCTTTTAACTGAATTTATTACCTCAGCAAACAAAAATGTATGCTCTCTTCTCAATTGCTAGTTTCTTATCAATAAAGCATGATGGTCAGTCCCACTTGGAGCAAAATAGACTATAGTGTTCTTGAGCATTGTGATGAAACTCTGACTATGGCTAAGGCCCCGCCTTACCAAGCTGAACTTCTCCTTGTTCATACACCAGCAAGAGCACTGAGCTCAAACAATCAGCCGCTCCTGGATGTGCCTAAAACTAGGCTTAAAAGCCAACAGGGCGATCGAGCCTTTGCAGTTGCTGCCCCTAACCTGTGGAGCAGCTTACCACATTAAATAAGACTTGCCCCCACTTTACAATGTTTTGAACTGTTATTGAAGACCCGTCTCTTCTGTTTGACCCTCCTTTATAGGGAGATTATTATCCCAACAGATGTGACTTTTATTTCTATGATGTATTGTGTTTTTATATTGGTTGTTTTACCTTTTTTATTCTGCTTGGTCAAGTTTAGTTGTTTTAAAGTGTGCTCCTGATAATTGCAAATATAAACATGCATATAATAACATAACAGTCTTGATGATTCTACGACAAAGAGGTAAGATAATTTGCATTTACCCTCAAGAAATAGTTACATGACTATTAACATCAGAGGACGAATGAATGAATAATGTGAGCAGTATTGAGCTCTGATCACCAAAGAAAGGTTATTACCAACACATGACGGCCTTAAAAGCGATTCATCTACTTGCTCAGAGCGCATAAAGCAACATGTGCTGGTATGGCCAACAGGTTTTGACATTATGTTTGGCAGTTTAATGCTTTAATCCTTCACTCTTTAATCTTTAATTTAATGTGGCCTATAGATATTCTTCCTAGCAGTGGAATGATTCACCTCTCAAGGCACCAATCTGCCCGTTTCAGCCCCTCCCTTATGGCAGCCTCCTCTGCCGTGAAGTCTAAAGCAGACAGCTGTTGGAGTATAGTTTGTGACCATTTGTGTGTCCCTTTGTGCTACTGAGTGTTCATCAGCAATCACCATAACCTCCAGTCATTAGACATGAAGAGCTGCAGGGCCGCTATCAGAGAGATGAACATCCTGTCTTGTTGTTCAGAGTGGCCCTGTCGCCTAAGATACTCATGGCTGCTTGTTGGGACCAAATATTACAGTTTAACATGATGTCTCTTTTTTTGGCAAAGCATTCAAATATTCATGACTCAGTCCAGACAACATATTTCAGCTCGCCCTCAGCTGATCTGGTGATGAAAAACAGTAGAAATGCAGGATCAGTTGCAAAATACATGCAGATGGAGAAGTGTTGTGCAGAAAAACTCATGTTCTGTGTAGGCTCTTAAATTCTTTATTGCTCTTTAATAAGTCATGGAAGCTATCATCCCTGACACTGCACTTAATTGGAAACATATTAATATTTTCCAATTACCGTAAAAACCCCTATTGAGACCTGAAAGGATTGAATGGATCCTGGTTCATCATAGGTAAAATAATTCAGTTTCATCTACTAAATGAAGCAATTGACTTTCCTGGAGGGAGGCTGGTGATAAAATCTGCATCAGGGGAAAAAAGAAGGGAAAAAAAAGAAAAACCACCATGAATAGCTTCTTAGAGAATGTGGCTGTGAGGGAAAATAAAAGAGAAGCAGAACAAAAATGACTGTATTACTGACTGCTTTAATTATAGAAGACCATATGGTGGAAAATAACAAATATGGAGAAAGACAGAACATTATCCATCTCTCACTCTCAGCTCCTCCCCCATGCGCGCAGGGCTTCATTTGATCAAATCCTTCAACTTGGACCACTTAGACTCAGCTGCACTTTTTACAACACTGCATTTGGGCAACGCCACAACTTGCGCAGCAGTTCCGCCGCTTCCTTCTCCGAGCGCGAATTCAATCCCCGAGACGAGTGTGAGGAAGAGGGACCATTTGCATCCACAGCAGCTTACTCTGCCGCCGGAGATGGAGAGGGAGGTCAGATTTTCCCCAAAGTGGCACAGTTTAGCGCTTTGGTTTTTGCTTTTGATGATACTCTGCTGCTTCTACCATGCCGCCGAAGCTGAGATAACTTGTAAGTCATGCCAGCCTGGAAATAAGTGGCGTGCACAGGAATTACTTCTGAAATTCGACACAAATGAACCCGCAACAGGATTAAAGAGAGAAGTTTTGGTGCACGGAGACGGGGCAGGGAGATCCGGGGCTGCAAGTGCCGAAAGTCAGCGTCTCCGTTGCGCATCTGGGTCCACTGAATGCGCTCCAGATCGGGCGGAATACACGGAGCCGAGACTGAAACGGAATACACACCTGAGCTCAGAAGGTGAAATTGTTGTTCGCGAGTTTGCAAAGACGAAAGTTTCTGATGAAAAAATGAACGGTCAGCAGAATGGCAGTGATGCAGTAATTGTCTCTGCGACCCGGACCAAAAAGCGTACCAGAAGAAATAGTGATGGTGGTGATCAAGTCAGATTCCCCGATACATCCAAGAGTCAAGACCCGGGAGAGGGCACGAGCTCTGCGGCCGGACGAAGAGTGACGCGCTCTGAATTGCGCTGGAGCGGAGAGGAGCGGAGAGCCGCAGGTGCGAGACTGGAGGAGCTCAAACTTAACAGCTCAATGTTCGCCTTAACCGGGGATTCATCTCACAACCAGGCTATGGTGCACTGGTCCGGCCATAACAGCAGTGTAAGTCATTTATCTAAATATTTTTACTTGAAGCATCACTGGGCATATGTACGAACCCACAGAGGAGGCAGATGTGCGCTCGTGTTGGCCATCAGGTTGGCACACAGCACCCTCAAGAGAGAAACCAAATATCAGTGTGATGCGCCCTTTGAGATGCAGTGCGTGTGTGTAGGCTACGTGTGTGAGGAGAGAGAGTGAAAGAGAGAGAGAGAGAGAGAGAGAGAGAGAGAGAGAGAGAGTTAGAGTGTGAAAGGTGAGAGAGGAAAACACTTCTGTAAATAAACTGTCACCTAAGTTATGAGATGACAACAGCTGCCAAACATTTATATATATCTTTCTCTTAACATCTTCTCACATTTGTAACAACAAAGCTTGTTGGGTTTCATGTGGAAATTAATTTCCATGTTCCATAAAATGTGGGATTAAGAGAATTCCAAGTCTTGTGTATTTGTAATTCAATGTTTTGTTATGAGGACACAATATTCTGATCTTAAATTTAAAAAAAGGCCAAAAAATGCATTTCGATCGGTTCAGGCCTTTTATTTAAGTTGTAGAAGGAGAAAGTGACCTAGAGCAGGGAAAGAGAGAAGGGGTTTAGGGGGGGTGGGATCCTATCCCCGGAGCTTCTTCGGGCTGAGCAGCTGAATTGATGTCGGGTTAAAGCTGCTCATGTTGAGCAGGGAGCATCTCTGACCAGAGGGCAGGATTTTCAAGTGGAGCTGGAGGTTGTGGGAGAGGTTAAGCAATTTCAGGCCTCCTCCTTCCCTTTTCTTAAGCGAGGCTTCCTCGAGCCACAGGCCTGAATGCACCTGCAAACTATAGAGCTGCATCTCTTCTTGTTGCTTCTTGCTTGTTTGTCATGGCGTTGAAAGAGTTCCTTATTGGAGAGGAAGGGAATTTACAGGGTCTCTAAACTTCTGAGTGATTGTTCAGTTGTTTGTTAAAGCACCAAATCAGATGTCCAGCAGTGGTCCCCTTGCACCTGTTTGCTTTCTTTCTTTCTTTCTTTTTTATTATGTGTAACCCACCTGTGTACATGAAAAAAAAACGCTGCTTCTGACAGGATTCAAATCACACCTTGGTTTACATATGGGAACAAATGGGGTGATGTGGACAAATATATGTTGCTACATTCAAATATCTTTTCAACGTAAAATTGTATGTATTTTAACATTAATTCATTTTAATTAATAGAGCCATTATTTTGTCAAGTCATTCAAAAAATAGTAAAAAAGACGCTCATAATAACTTCTCAAGGGCATTTGTTTGTACGTTTTTGTCCCTCTGATATCCTTAAAACCAAAGATATTCAGTTCAAACTGAGACAAGGAGAGCCAATCATTTTGGAGTTTAAAGAGTGAGAGACTGTTGTGCATTATTTTGCTAAAAGACAAACTAAAAACCATTGGTTATTGGATGGTTGTATAATAAATGTTCTGATACATCCATTAAACTATTTCACGATTTGTTCCAGCTCTTAAGTTTTCAGTATCAGTACTGAAACTCAGTCATCATTTTTGCCTCAAAATGACTCATTTTCAAATGACGCAGGCCTGCACCTGATCGCTTAAGGTTCTCGTTATAATGGTTCTGCGAAGCACAGACAGTGAGCATTTCCTGACTGTTTGTGTTTAGCATCATTTATAATTGACCAAATGTGTCCTTCACGAGTTCATCTCTCATCTCTCAAAGGCTGTCAGGCTTCTGTCGCACATTTTCAGCTCGCTCACAACTCCTGGAATTTATTTTAATGTCTATTACACTGTATGTTAAACCCCCACACTGAACAAAGAGGAGTGAAGCTAGAGTACTAACAGTGATGTCAAAGAATACCCTATTATTAGAAGACATCCACTTTTATGTGAGTCCCTGTGCAACCTGTCTCATTGGAGCATTAATGTGTTGTGTACCTCTATACGCTGCAGCTGGCAGTGCTGCTGGATGTGTCACTCTGAGCAGTGTCACCCATGGTGCAGCACATTTTATTACTTTGTTTTACCAGCTGCCTCTAATGCAGCATTTTGTCCATTCTTTAGAGACAACAAATGCAGGATGTAGGAGAAACAGAGATGCTTTACCTTTTGTTACATTTAAGCATGGATCAGAACCTGTGCAAACATGCTTTATGTCCGATCCCGAGTGATAACCAAAGCATCAATGCAATTTCAGATTATTGCTTTAAACTTTAATTAAAATTGAAAGAGGAAAGACTTCAGGCAGATTAAGCAAAGAAGTACTGAAAGACAGTAGTGCAAATGTATTCATTTGCTGCGAGGGCTGATATCTCAACCTTCTGTTCCTTCTTCTTCTGTCGTAAATTTTAATTGGTGTAGACCGGATATTGAAGGAATTATATGTAACAATGTCATTTTTTTCTGGTGGTAAATCTGGTGTCCAAGAGAGAAACAAAATGGAGAATTTGTCTCAAGTCAATGTCCTGACTATTCCCACAAGCGTACAGCTGTGTTACACCCACGTCACTTAGCCATGTCTGTAACAAAACCAATTACAGTCAAACATGTATCACCAGCGCCCATGCCCTGCACTGAAATTCCATCCTGCGCCTCCGGTGTTTCTGTGGACTTGACAAAGTAGTGTAGCTCGTGACAAAGTGACCTTACAGGAGAGGCAGGGAAAAGAAACCCCCCCCCCCTTTTTAACTTCCATTTTTACTGTTATTTTGAAAGTCTCTGCTTCTGCCAATTTGTGTGCACCCTCTAAACAAAACAGTCATTACTATTTAGCAGCACCGTTTGATTTTCTGTGATCTGAATACTTGTTCAGCTATGAAACTATTTGCCCCTATTCTTTCAGTTGATGCACACAAGTTACTCAAGGCGTGCGAGAATAGAAGATCCTGCATTAAAAATGCAGGGTTGTTGCTATAAGCAGGAACAGGCATCCGCGGTCTTTACAATCTGAGCTTCTGTATAAATAAACAGATGAGTCAACATAATGGCATGGAGCTAAAGTGAAAGGGATGCAGATAAGGGCTTCGCTGCTCTTAATGTTTAACCTGTAAGGCATTTACAAAGCGTGTCTCTTAACCAGCCTGCATGACTGGAAGCTTGTATGTCAGATTGGGTTGTAGCTTCTAATTATGACTCACGAAACGTTGGCCACAGGAGTCATATAAGCCTTTATCAGCAAAACAGGAGAACAAATGTATTATGGGTAAAAAATACACAGCAGTTCAATGGACTGTCCTGAATATAGGAAACAATGACAGTACTGTATGTGTCATTATAAACAGACCAGTATGCCTCAGTCTTAAGCCATTGTGATATAATCCTAATGTATGCTTATAACCAGTTTAGGTCAGTGGCATACATTTAGTATTTCCTTTGGTTGCAGTTTCCTCTTGGCATGTTTTACAAGAAATCTAAAAAATTATGAAAATCAGTCAAACTTTTGGCCAAAATAACGACTGTCTCTTATCCAAGTATTCCCATGAGTCCAAATACAAAAAAAGTGGAATAAATGGGGGTAGCTTTATGTTTTCAAATTGAAGTGAAATTACTAATGCATCCTACAAATGTTCAAGTTGCTCTGTTAAGTACTGGTCCAAAGAATGTCGGCATCAAATTAAAAGACATTTTTTTTTCTGCCTTTTTTAGGCCTACCTTTTTTTTGTATTAATGCTAACAATTTGTGCATACACTTACATGTCTTAGTTTATGTTGCTTCATTGGAGCAGGCCAGTCTACTGATTAAGCTCTTCAGCTCAAAGGCATTTTGTTCTTGAGAAGCCATTCAGTATAACAAAATACAGCAACACTATAGTGTATTGATTTTTGGTTTTGCCCTTCTGTGGAAAACATATTCTGTTTTTTTTTTCCCATTTGCTAAATGGGACTTAGCACCCCTGTAATTGCATTTTCACCAAATCGTGTAGGCTGTGGTGGTCCTCATTCTTATACTCCCAATCACATATGCCACTTCATAGTAATACAAAAAGAAGCAACATTTGTTTTCCTGTAAGATTATCTGAATGTTTCAGATGATTTCACGTTTAATTTTTACCATCAAATAAAGAGTTAGTTAATGCTGCTAAACACTTAGCTTGTTGCCAGGCTTTATGCTTGCCTGACTGTTTGGGTTTCTTGTTCTATATTTCTTTTTTAAGATCTCAGAAATTAAATAAAGAATGAACAAAGAAATACACTGTCTACTGGTTCAAGACTCCATAGAAAGTTGTTATTATACTCACATTTTAGCCTGATGAGAAAATAAAACTTGTGACAAGACAATCCCTGCATTAAATTGTGCTGTCTGTTAGTTTTTGTTTGAGTCCTTCATTCTCGGCATCTCTAGCTGGCATCCATGGCAGATTTTAATATATATTGCTGTCTTTTTCGATACTACAAATGAGAAGTCCCTTAATCTAAGATTTATTTGTGCATCTTAGCTCTTTGATTATTAATAACTGGAATGGTTCAACAATAATAAAAGCACAATGTGGCCTCCAGTGAAACATTTTCATGCAACTAATTTAACATATACCTGCAGAAAACAAATACCTGCTGAGTTGTTGGCACTATAATTGAGATTCTGAGTAAAAGGTTACAAGCAAATAGCAGCCTCTCTGTGGGGGCTGTGGCATATTGCTCAGGTGGATGTACAGCAGGCACTGTCACCGTATTATTTACATTATGAAATGTCACACATTGAGTACTTTGCTACTTTGCTTTACTCTGATGTATTCAGACTGACATATTATCTATCAGTCGTAGAAATTTACTCTTGAGCTTTGATGTTGCCAAAGACGTTGGACATTCAAATAAAAGCAAACAGAATGGGGTAAATTATTTAATAAATCCTTTTAGAGACAACAGTACTGTTGCAGCTTTTCACACACAGAAGCACAAGTCAGATATATCAAGAGATTTTGTCACCAATTAATGAGGAGTCGATCAAATGGTGTTCTTCGGAGCGTTGTGAGAAAGACATTCACATATGCCGTCTTCGTCGACAGTCTCGCACTACCTCTCAGGGTGTTGAGGGAATATGCGTTGTTTATGCGTTCTGGTGGCCATGGCGACGCCCAATTTACTGCCAATCCCACATTAGGTTGACCACAGTCAGGTCTGTTTTGTGCAGTGGTATTCGACACATCAAGGCTTCATAATGTGCTCATTTTCAGACATTTGAAGGCTGTTGACGACTCATGGAGTAGTAGGCTGGCTGTGAAGTGAACACATTTACAATCTGCTCATCAGAGATCACAGAAATTAAAAGCTGCAATCTAGAACAAACATACGCCAAATGACTAGACTGTGCAGCAGTTAAAGTGTTAAGGTTGCTGCAGTAGTATCTGATAGTTTGTCCATTTTTAACACATTTGTGATCAAGTTGTAAAAGGACAAAGCATTGATGGTTATGTTCAAATGTATTATTTTTAATTCATAACAACTTGGCAGGCATCATACAGTACCTCTAAATACACATTTAAAGTCATGCTAGTCAGTTTTTTCCACAAGTTTAGTCAAGACTGCGTTGTGTTTAGATTTTGAAAAAAAAAATCATGGTTCCTAGTGGAAGAATCCTTCTTTGTTTGATGGTTCACTTTATATTTTTGTGGACAACTGTATGCAGAATTCCAATTACATCTGGTATAGATATTTATTCTTCCTAGAGTATGAATCATAATGACTTAAGTCATCCACCAAAATTATCTCTTTAGCCATCAGCTTTAGTTTTTACTCATCCTGGGATTTGCTACATTTCCCCCTGATAGTTTGGCACACATTTTAATAGAGTAGCAGTTCACACAGAATGTATTCTAACAACTGGGGACAACTTTCCACCGACACATGGTTCGATCGCTCAGCAACTTTTCAAAGGACTGCATTGAATTTTATTTAGGGCGCACATGTTCCCTTTTTGTGTTGTTCTCTCTCACTTCACTGACTGTGTAACTTTCTATCTAGCACCATCATTAAGCCAAAACTGATGATTGATCAGAACTGACAATCTCATGAACCTCAATTGTTCTTTGTTTTTTTGTGCTACGAAGCTGGTTGAAAGCATGCTAACACGCTTAATAAACCAATAGCATCTGCATGATATAATGTTAGGATGTCAATGTTAGCATTTAGCTTTGAACATTTAGCTCTAAAGATTTAACTTTAAACATTTAGCCTTGAAAACGTAGCTCTAAACATATAATGCTTAACATTTAGCTCTAAACATACAACTCTTAACAATAAGCCCTGGACATACAACTCTCAACATTTAGCTCTGAACATATAACTCAATATTTAGCTCTAAACATTTAGTTTTGAACATTTAGCTCTGAACATATAGGCTAACTCTTAACATTTAGCTCTGAACATTTAGCTCTGAACATTTAGCTCAATATTTAGCTCTAAACATTTAGTTTTGAACATTTAGCTTGAACATTTAGCTCTGAACATATAGGCTAACTCTTAACATTTAGCTCTGAACATTTAGCTCTGAACATTTAGCTCTGAACATATAGGCTAACTCTTAACATTTAGCTCTGAACATTGCTCTGCCTGAATACTGCCTCACAGACCTGAAGAATAATGAAAGGATGTGCAAACAGAGTGTGGTTCATAGAAACCTATTTTTGTGTATAAATCATATAAATGAACCAAGTGACTCAGCAAATTTTCTTAAATTTTAATTCGGTATTTGCACTGTTTTGATGTGTCTGAATACATTTGTGTGTTTATGTCTTTCGAGGTCTAAGGCAGTTCAAATACATTTTTAATGTGATATGCTTAAAAGGAGGGAGGTTCTTCCAAATAGATAATGAGTTGGCTGTTTTCTTTGAAGTCTTTAGTCAAAACCAGTTGGGTTTTTGTAGACTTCCATAGCACAGTTTAAGTTACACAGCTGAGGTTGTTTTTTATTGTAATGGAAGAGTTTTCAGAAGTTTTTCAGAATAATTGACCTCCAAATTGCTTTGGCATGCTATTCCTCTTCGTTGTTCAGATGACTGACTAACAGTTTTCTTGGCTGTCAGGCTCACTCTTTACTTCTCAAGTAGAAAATACATCACCAAGGTGTGAATAAGTATGTGACGGTTGAGTTGAAATGAATTTTATTCGCTGCAAACATTGTCTGTCCTATTGCCGTGCGCATAATATCTCAAAAAGCATGTGGATTACATTTACCAGAGACATTCTGTATGACTCAAGTATGAACATAGAAATCTATGCTCTGAGGTCAAGGTAGCTCTTAGGTAGGTCCTGGACTCGTTGGTGGTCAACAGTAGTACAGTAAGTCAAGGTCACCTCACATCCGTCCCAATCTCATAAATTATATAAATTAGCAATGTCAGGTGGAATTTTTTGACGTTTTGTTTATGTTAATTTAAACATCCATTCAAGAGAAAGACATAATCAGTGGCTGTTAGCAGACGATCTCCCCTCACTCTTACCCGTTCTGCTGTTGCAAGAATGTTCTTCTGACAATCACATCATCTGCAGAGAAATGCTGATGCTGTTTTCACCCCAAAAACTTTCAGAAAATGTTCAGGGTAAACTGCATTTGTGAACGCAAAAGTCAAATTTTTTTACCCCAACTTTATCTTGAAAGGTAAAAGTCTCCCGCTGTAAGGTGTATCTGTAAACAGGCAACTTAGGAAGATTTCTGGGGCAGTCTGTACTGAAATTTGAGTCCAGGTGTGAAAAAGCCTTACAGAGAAAGATACGTTTATTCTCTGGTTTTATGGCCTTCCTTTAAATGATTGTGGTGTGACCTCTCCTGTTCAATGTACAGTAGGCCTTCTTGTGCTGTCATTTTGCTTTTTAAGTTTTGAATTTCAAATACTATAACTATCCCTTATCTTTCCCACAGCTCACTGTCGATTTATGAGAAAAACAGACAAATGTAAACTAGGTGGAGACATACAATCTCATGTGTTAATTCTAGTTTTCCTAGGTCTGTCTGTGTCGCTTTTTGCGTATCCTCCACTTACTCTCTTCCCTACACTTGGCACACATGGACCTTCTGTAATGTCTCAGACACCCTCATTCCGTGTAATGCTGCAATTACAATGTGAGCTTCCAAATCAGGTTGTGAACATCCGATTGCAACACAAGCGGAGTCTAATCTGAGCGCTTTCAGACCTGTTCCCTAACAAATCCTGCTACAAAAAACCCCAAAACTAAACAGTAAAGTCATACTGAAACAACAAACCTAACTGAAGCCTCGGTGTGGGCTAAGCGATCCTTTGGGTAAGTGCCTAGGAGTAATCAGGCAGGCGGACGCTGTCACGCTCCAGTAAGTCGGTTTACTCGCCATCAGGCTGCATGTGCCCATAAACAAACTAGTCCCTCTCTCAATAGAAGCACAAAATCCCGTGTGAGTCATTATTTCCATTATTCTGAAGTAATACTCTGTTAAAGACTGTCGAGAGGAGTCAGAGTCTTCCTGTAGGCAGACTTTTGACAAAAAATATATAGACTTTATATGGGTAATATGTCGGGGCACTCTGAGCCAAGCCTGTGAGGCTTCAGGAGCGCTCACTTTATTTCAGTAAGTGCCCTTGGGTGCTCCTGAGAGCATCGCTTCTATTGCTCCCACCTCTCTGCTTCTCCCTCTTGCGTTCTTTTTTCATTCAATCATGCAATGAAAATATTTCTGCTGGTTCTTTTTCAAAGCCCACTCAATTAGTGGCCCCTTCAATTTACAGTAAGTGGGGGGAATTTGTCTTGTACTGTACACACAGACATTTATCCACTCAGCTTAGTTTATAGAGGACCTCATGAAGGAGGCTGGTGCTTTACAGCACGGTAAAGCACCAACCTATGTCTTTAGTTAGCAATGTTAGTGGGAAGAGTGGGTATAATTTACCAAATCCTATATCTCATATACACATCTGAATTTAGGTGGGCTTAGCTTGACCATTTATTAGAAGCTGAGGTGATCAACAACTGTATAACTATTGCACACATCCTGCAGTTAAAACATATTATTAATGATCCAATATTTGAAATAAGGGAAAACATCCTTGCTTCTGGAGACAATAAATTAAACTAAAGCTCACCCTTTTGAGTTGCTTATGACTCACTCACTCAAAGGCTGAATGTGCAACATTTTACACCTAAATATAGCAGAAATCCAGTATATCCTGTGTAAATGTTTATCGTAGTCATGACTGTCTACAGTCTGTGATGTCGTCTGAGCTGTATCTACACCGTGTTTACATGGACGGGACGGCCGGCCAGCTCATCCCCTTGTGTATAAAAGCTCTTTAAGTGAGGGTCTATGGAAAAGAAGAAAAACGTACTGTTCTCACTGCTTATTTGAACGTCACGTAAGCGTTTTTAGATCATGGTCATTCCTTGTAAATTTACATGCAATGTGAAGCTACGAGCAAACTAAAGAGCGCTACCATTAGCCTGCTAACAAAACAATGCAGCTTGAGTTGTTTTGGTTTCATGCTGGTGCTCAAGGGCGACATCTACTGGATCAAAAAGTCGCACATTCAGCCTTCAACACTTAACCGTGGGGGCTGCAGGTGTTGCCGCTAAAAGTAAAAAACATGCGCTCTGTTAAAGGTTTGTATATGTGGCCGCAGCATTAACGAACACAGGCATGAGGTGCTGCTGACAGTGGGAATACACTCTTTATAAATCTGTAAATGAGCGTCTGCCTCCAGTGTCATGCTGTGGTATCTGTGACGGCAGCAGTACCACCTGTAGTCTATACATTTTCACATGCAGGGGACACATGACACGCCCAGTGGTTAATTCTCTAAATACTGACGGTGATATCAGAAAGACTTTTTTTGTAGATTATTCATGGGAACGAGAAGACTGGCGGTCTTGGTTTGTGTCACACAACACAGAGGTGGCAGCATGATGGGCTTCAGGTCATGACTGACATCGCTTGTCCTTCAATGTGATTATTGTGCATGCGCACATCACAATTGGGTAGAATGATACCTGGTTCAGCCTTACCTTTTATGGATCTGACTCTAAATGAGATATAATTCATGTTCTTCATATCAGTGTCTCTTTGGGAACAATAGAGTAGGACATTTTCTGCTTTGATAGGTGACATAACTGCAGCTGCCCCATGCACTGCACTCTGATGTGATTGACACTTTGATGTGAGTGATGGCGATGGAGGTAATGAGTATGTGGCACAGAGGAGCTCCAAATACTGAAGCACAGCTTAGAGCTTGAGCTGCAAGGTTGAGCACTGTCACACAGATCCGATTTTGTCTGGACATTTGCGACAGTTAGGTTAATTTATTTTTAAAAGATATAAAGACTGTAACTGGCTGTGTTAAGTTAGAGGAGTTAAACTTGCTTTAGAATTTCTGAAAAAGACAGATTTGCCAGGTGATGGTTGTGAAGATCTAGCTGATACGTCCTGACCGAATATTTCCAATCTGAGGCTCAAGGATTCAATTGCTGGTCATGGTGTTTGTACTATCTGCTTCCTTTGAAACCTCTTCCCCCTCCTAGCAATTCAGATTGACAAGGCTGATTCTGGCAGCCATTGCGAGGCAGTCAGAGGTCTTCTTTCAGGAGGCAGAGAGCCCCATCTCACCCGCTGATCAGGTTCAGAATTGGACAGGACATTTCTGTGGCACAAATTGATTCCCTAGCAATCTGTATACTGCAAGAATGTATGCAGGAAAGTGAAGATGAGAGTGGTGTTTTTCAAGAGCCCAGCATGTTGACTAAGAGGAGCAGATGAAATGGCGAGTCAAGTTAATTGAACAAGTGCGGACATAATATGTTGACAGCAAGTAGTAGAAAAAAAGCCCTGAACAAGACAAAGAAGACCAAGCAATAGAGGAAATTCTTCTTCTAACCTCACGCTGGATGTAGCTTTAAATAAGTGGTGTTTATTTCGTGCTCAGTTAAAATAAGAGTCAAGAAGGGATCCTTTGTTGCCCACTCAGACTCTTGAAGTTCACATGATGTATGTGAAATACTTAGTGTTCAAAAGAGAACACAACTGAGCCTTTTTTTTCCTTTTTATCTTCTCAGCCTTTACAGCAGCCCACACACTTGCTGGCTCTACATGTGCATATGACCTACCATAGCAATTCACAAATATTTTAATGAGTCCATATCTCATTGCCGATCATTAAGACCAAATTGTTTTCCTGCTACCTTGTACAAATGTGGCTGCTTGAAAAGTACAAAACAAACTATTCATTTCTATACTTCATTATTTCTCTTTTTTGTCCATCTTGCTGGGTGTTGGAGTTCAGACAATGTTGCTCTCTTTGTAAGCTGCCAAGCTTCTCAAGGGCCGGTGCACGGCAGCCATTGTGGCTGTAGAACCATTGTGTATATTACCTCCTGTGATCAAAACAATACCGGAGAATAAAGGTGGCTGAATAGAATATTCCTAATTGGATATCTGTTAACATGATTAAGAAACTAACAAATAATTGTCTGCTACAAAGTCTTTGTGCTTTCTTATAATTAAGACCTCTGAAACACGATGAAACATTCATCCAACACCTGGCATTTGAAATTATTATTTCAGTGTGTGACTCATGGATGAATTAACACCTCTGTTTAGTGGAGGAGCATGATGTCACATTAGTGCTGCAAATTAGCGCAATGAATAATAATTGTAGGTGGGAAAGAGTCGCGGTACACAATCCAAAACAGACACTTGAAGCTGATCCTGATTATGATATTTGTTGATGGAAAGACAACACCGAGATAGACAGAGAGTCGTCATAGAAAAGTGGATCAGCCTTACAGCTGGAATATATTCCCCCGCCGACTGCAAAGATTTGGTACAGCAATGTCAAAATGCATTAAACTGTTGGGAGAGTCACCCAGCAGCTTTACTGTCTTACTGGAGGGAACATAAATTCTTAAAGCAAATGCTGTCAAATGTCAGAAAAGAAGAATTTACTCTGTATATCATAGAGTTTTTTTTATTTATTTATTTAAGGTCTTTGTATTCACAGCAAATGCTCTGCCTGTTCTATGGTGCATGGCCTATTTTTAGGTTAGGATTCCACGAGTGATTATTGTTCACCTTCATGCACTTTCTAGGTTTCAAGGTTAGAGCCAATTTTTTCTCTAAATCTTCAAAACAATTGGACCCAGTAATTCAAAAAATGTTAAAGAGTTGAATGAGCAATCTCACATAAAAATCTTCTTTGGCAGAGCTGCTACAAGTAGAATTGAAGCTAGGTTTAGCTAATGTTCCTTCTCTAATCGTTGTTTAAATTATATATTTAAAAAAGTGTTGGGTTGCCTGGTGGTTAGTGCGTGCTATGTACGTAAGCTATAGTCCTCTAGGCGGGCGGCCCGGGTTTTCAATCAGACCTGTGGCTCCTTTCCCGCATGTTGTTCTTCACTTTGTCTGTCACTGATTTCCAACTCTAACCACTGTCCTATCGCTACAATAAAGGCATTAAAATAATATATTGACATCATTAGCACAGGCAAAAGTTGAACTTCAACATATAAACCATCTTGGGCTACTGAGCAAATAGTGTGTCAGTGCTCAATTGCTAATCCAAGACCTTGAATTAGCCATTTACAGACATTCTGGGCAAAACACATGTTTCATACAACATAAAATTCGCTAACAATAGCATTAACAAGAACACATAGTAAGACTGTTTTTAGACAGGTGGTCGTACCTCAGGCTCAGTGTTGTAACCAGTGGTGTAGGCTGTACTCCAGGTTTATGGCTGAACAAAAACAAATAAACTTAATGTTTTGGCACAGTAAACATTTTACAAGCTTTTATGCATTTTTATATGCTGTGGCATGCGTGTGTTGGGGGGTGTTTTTCCTGCCTCTTTGTTCTTAAACCGATCACATCCTTGACACACAGGGCATTAGTCCTTTGCTGGACGGGCTGCTTAAAAAAAACATTTAGGGCATTAATTTAGAGCATACCCACTTCTCCAGGCACTACTTCAACTCTGGTTGTAACCGGAGTTGGATACAACCCTATTATTTTGTATTAAACAGGTTCAATAACACTAAATGTAGAAAATGTTGCAATGATAATGCAAATGCAAATTGCTTCTCTTTTTTTGCCTGACACAGAGATAAAGTGGTCAATTTTTGTTGCCAAACACTTCATTGGGGTGCTAAGAGTCAAAAGCATCTAATTGCAGATGACTCAGCCCACCATCTCTACAGTCCATCTCTTTCACTGCGGTCTCCGGTTCTGTTTATGACAGCATAACTGGAGAGTGACAGTTTACACAAAATGAAAAAATATAGATCAATAATTCTGTGTTGTCCTTTGAATTTGTTGATAGTCAGGTAAACACCTTTGTAGCATCAAGACTCTGATGACACTGAGTCCCTGCGTCCTCAGGTTTCTTGACGTTGTAAGACAAGGTCACCCCCCCCCCCCCCCCCCCAATGTAATGGTAGGGGAAACACTGTATTACAAACATATCAACACTATGTTTGCTTTTAAAATGTTCAAATAAACACCATGTATATACACCAACTCAGTCTATAAGTATGAAATGATTGTATTTTTACAGTAAGGGGATATGTGATTCAATTGTAATTTTATTTTACATTTTTTTGGCCTGAGCGTTGTGTGATCATTTAGCACTGACTTGATGAAATAGCCGTCTTGATGACACTGATGAAATATTGTCTCAAAAATAATGATCTTCAATTATAACAAATAACAATAAAACAATGTAAACATCCCTAGAATGCTACCAAAGACATGCAGCGTAGATGCACATGTCACTTGATTAGCTCAGCTGCAAGAACAATAATAGAAAATAAGCTGTCAGAGTCCTGCTCACAGACTTTCAGATTGAAGGTCACATGACATGACTTCCTTTTACATCTTACATCCTGAGACTTGTATGTTGACCGAAAGGAAACACAATCAAACAACATAATACTTAATTGTCCATCAAAATAATTTGCCAGACAGTGTTTTAAAGGTTTTGAGAAGTCATGTGTTGTTTGTGCTGCTTTGCACTGTAATACCTTTTCAAATTTTAACAATATGAGGCCTGTCATTTTAAGACTCCCTGTGCATCTGGCTTCTGAATAAACCTCTATAAAGTAGAAATCTATGTTATGAAAATTAGACAGTCACTCACTACTGTATTGGCTGAATGGGGGCTGTTTTACTAAAGAGACTATAACATCTCATCAAATGGTGAAATTCAGACTGTTCAGTACAAAAGCTGTGGGCACATCAAACTGTCCTACATTCCTGCTGACTTTTGGCATCAGCTCTGCATGAACAGTCTTCAGCTTGGCAATGCCCTGCAAGAGGTGTCCATGTGTTTTATGAACCAAGAATACTTGCCTGGAAAAATAAATCACTTCCTGCTTTTTGGCAGGCCCCATCTGGGTATAGAGTCATCCTTGAAAAGACACACTGGGGACAGATGAAGACATCTGGAGATACAGTGCCTGCCACATCTGCTAATGTCTAAATACATTTAGCTCAACCCTGTCATTAGCATGTGAATTAGCATGTTTCTCTGGGATGAAGCTTTGATCGGCTCAGCTCTCCTTGTCACAGCTCTTGAAGCCAGCATGCAGCTATCAGAGCCCATTAGACAGCATCAGAGTCAGGCTGTGGACAACTCAGCTACAGTGGCAGCACTGGATCACATTTAGAAAACATCCACCTCCTATTAACAGCTCAGGAACATCCAGAGGGAAAGTTAGAAGGGGGTTAAAAAGTAGGGGTGTAACAAAATATCGGTATGGCGAACTATCGCGATATTTAATTTGAAGATGGATAATCGATGCGCTCTCGCTGCGTATCGGTTTTTTCGAAAGTTATTATCAAAGCATAGCCGCTATAAACTTCTTTCATCGTGCCACCGTAGTGAGTCGAGTCACATGCTGCAGTTTATGTTCCCACAGACGTGTCTCCCCCTCCCCTTTTGATCCGCAGCTGAGCGGGTCCAGCGGGATCTCCGCTGAACATGAAAACGAAACTTAAGAGTTAGTCCGTTAAAAGAACTCTATCCCGGTTATATACAACTGTTTGAGATTTCGCCAAACCGACAGGGCTCGAGAAACAGTTATTTGAAGAGTTTGCAAAGTTAAGGTTTGTAGCCTACTTCGGATGGCGACACAGCGAACCGTTTTAACGAGCCCAAGACACGTTAAACAGTCTGCAGAGACTCAGACAGAGCAGAGCTCAGACAGTCAGTGATGGGAGATATAACCCCGGTGTTTAAACTGATGCTTCCGATGTTTTTCTGCTCTCTCTCGGTTTTTACAAGTTACTAACAAGCCTCTCCACCTGAAGCTCACCTGTTGTGATAACGGAAACGAGAATTTAACGATGTTATGAAACGGAGGGAGGCGATCATATCCGCGACTCCGCGAGGTCCGGACCTCGTTGGTTTAAAAAATGTTTGAATTAGTACAATCATTTATTTCAATACATTGATTTCCATGCATACTGCTATAACTTATAAGTGATGTCAGTCAGCTGCCCTCTCTCCTCTCATTCAGTGTGCATCATGCAGGTGAGAGTGAGTAACCATGGTGACTGTCTGTCAGTTAACGATGTCCCGCCCCCTCTATGAATAAAACTCTTCTAACAGTAAAACTTACTTTGACCATGTGTCACAGAATTAACACATTCTGTATTATGTTTGTAGTCCTCATGTTTTTAAATGAATGATAACTGTGTGAAAATGTACCTGAACACTAAGATAGATTTAAAGACACAAAAGATGACACAATACTAAATCATGATTTCAAAGTGGTGCAGAAAACCCTCAAATTGTGCATAAAAAATAATCAGAATGTAGAAAAGACATTTCTGAAATGTTCTGGGGGAGTCCTCCAGACCCCCAACAAAGACATTTTTAAATAGACTAAACTTATCAAAATAGAAAATAGTGTCACTGTTTGTCACACCTAAAAACAAATCCTGTTTACAGTGATGTTGCACTAAAGTGTCATTGTTTTTGCACTATTGCTGTTTGTACTGTTGAATTATGCTGCAAAATATAAACTATGAAATTAATTTTTTTGTTTGTTTTTGTTTGACCCTTATAAACACACAGATATATAGTAGGTTATTAAGAGCAATATATCGATAATCGCAGTATCGCCATATCGAGATACTATCGTTATCGTGAGCCATGTATCGCGTATCGTATCGTGAGGTACCCTTAGATTCCCAGCCCTATTAAAAAGTGCATACTGTAAATCTTTTTTTATGCAAAAAGAAATATGCCGATACTGATCTAGGGTGTGGCTGATTTAAACATATGAAAGCCAACCAAATAACATGACACTGGATAAAATAACCTTTATAACATTTGCATTGTTCATAAAGCACAAGTTATATTCTGGCAACATCTATTTCTATCAGTCCAACAACATGGTTGTTCCATTCTTACCACGCTGCTGCTTTCAGTTTCTATTTTTAACAAAATTACATGTTCTCTCTAATAATCAAGTTTCTTCTTTGCTGTTATTTTATTCAATGAAAGCTCCTGTCAAAAATATTATCATAAATGTTTCACATGCTACCTGAAGAAGAAAAGTTGCATGCCAATGCCTAGACAACAAGATTAAAATCCAAAAACCAACATAAGAGATGGTTACACATAAACAAACTAAAAACCAGGGCTGGGATTATGCACCAATCTCCTGATTTGATATTATGATATTTCATTGCTAAATCAATAACTATTTCAATAGTTAAGTATTGCAATTCACCAAGTTGTGTGATTTCATATTTGATTTTGTATGTTTGAACATCAAACCATTGGAACAAAATAAAAAAAAATTGCCTTTGAGCTACTTTATTTCACAAGCCATATTTTTAAAACCATGCACATCACATGTCTGTCAGTCTCTGTGAGTTTAAATGCAACTGGCCTGCTGCCTGCTGCTCCACAATAGCAGCTATGTGTTAGCATGTGTGTCATGGTGGCGTTGGGCTGCTTCTGGTCAAAAACAACTTGCAACAACAAAGAACTTAAGCTGTCTGTCAAAATGAAACGTTTATATCTCTGTTATCCAAGGTAAAGTTAAATTCACCAGCAAACAAAAACAGAATAATGTGCTTTCATTTTACACATAAATTGGGTTCTTTACACCATCATTACAACAAAGATCAAGTGCAGGGGTCTCATTTATAAACGAGTGCGTAGAATCCATACTAAAAATGTACGTGCGCCAAAAACCCGGAAATGGCGTGCGCACAAAATATTTCAGATTTATAAAATCGTTCGTATGCACACCTGCACGCAATGTTCCCTTTATAAATCACGATCCACCTGGAAATGTGCGCACGTAGATTAGCCCCATGTTCCACCCTCTACACGCCCACATTCAACCATAAACGTTCGATGCAAAGCAGCTCGTGAATGAAAATGCATACAAACGAGGGTCAGATCAAAGGTTTCCAGCGCTGGATCGCGGCGAAAACCGGAAGTTTAGAGGAAGAAAATATACTTTCTGACCCAGAAATGCAGGAGCTTGTGAATGAAGTGAAGGTTAGAAAGCACATAGCGGTAGTTTGCTGCAGCAGGAGGGTCACAATCTTAAGAAAAAAACAGAGAATGACACCGCGTTGCTGCCGCATATACGCTGTCCTCCTACAGTGCCAAAACATTAACTTTTCATCATTACGCACGGGTATATCTGCAATGTTTACATGTTTACAGGACCCACACTGATTCATATATTATCAGAGTGCTCACGTCAGTCAGCAGTCTCCCTCACTGTAGGATATTATTAAACAAAAGTTTGATCAATGAACAACAACTTTTAATTGTTGGCCACATTTTTTCGAGGGAAACTCCGTCTGCTCTGTGACTAATTATGAGGATATAAAGGCCACATGATCGTGTCAGAGATGCCCCGATTTAATGTCCACACTTGAATAATTTACACAATAAATACGTGCAGGTGATGAAGATGTGCTGAGTAACGAGAAGGCAAAATGTGTGAAGCCACCGCTGTGTCTCTGTGCGCTCTGTGTGTCTTGCAGCTCAGTCATCTTTATTCAAACTAAAAATCACACTTGATGATAAATGCACGATATTTAAAGATATTAATAAAAACTGGTGGCTCTACGGTTTTTGTGTTACTTTAAATCTGATTTCTACATCAGTGATTACATTAGTGTACAGTCCGGTCCTCTGAGGTCTGTCCGGGATAATGAAGGAGAGACAGCGCTGATGAAATATGTGTGGCGGACTTTTATGAATGAATTTGTTTACATTTATATCTTGTCATATTGAAAGTAACAATTGATAATGGCTCACTACATGTGCTCGTATAGCCTAAGTAAAACAACGGCCGGTTTTAATTGTTATGATGACGTGGATCTGTCAGTAAGTTTGATTAGTGAAATAAAATGTGGAAGACATCAATACACATTCTGCAGGCTTCAATTCACTACTTCGCCGTCTGTGTCGCCAATTTCCCATGCCTCCAAAATGTACGTACGCATGGGTCAGAGTTTGCTTACCGGTGCGCACATTTTACCGTCAGGTTTGTTTTTATAGATCACAAACTTTGTGGTCTAAACCGGTTATAAATGAGACCCCAGGTCTATTGATACGTAAACCCATACAGGACAAAATCATAGGGAAATGTGAGTCTGCAACCTCTTTCAATTTGTAGTCCTGAAATATTGTGTCCTCGTTTAGAATCTTTTGACTGGAGGTGTAAAAGTTCTTCCCTGTGCCTCTCAGTGCTGGCCTGGTGTATCTGGTATACTTTCTTCACCACTGCAGCTGAGAGGAAAGACCATTTTTGAGTTATCCTTAATGATTCTCTTAACAATATTCCTGTAGCGCCTAGCTCTATCCTTAAGGCAGGGTAGCACTGCCTCCTGTAAACTCAGCCTAATGAAACACTCTATGCAAGAGCTTGTGTTCCTGTCTTGATGCTTGGAATCACAATAAGTGTATAACCTAATAAGCTAGAAATGACTTGTACTGAAACATCTGCATTCTGCTTCTCTAGTAAAGACAACAGGTATTGAGGACTTTATGAGTTAGAATAAGTAGCATTACACAAACAAGAGCAACTGATTATAATACATTTCTTTAAAATAGCCTATTAGATAAAGGTACAGATAAGACAAAAATAAATGTGGAATAATTAAAGAAAAAATACAGACACAACTAATAAGGTATAGATACATGGCCTAAAGCCCAAAGCCTGAAACTATCTTAGAGTTTTGTACAATTGTACAGTTGGGAGGCAGGATGATAGATAGGATAAGTGTGTCTGACGACATCCGATGTTAGATCATTAGTATCTCAGGTCTTCTAGTTGGTCACCAGGAACACAGGGGTCTAATTAATTCATCCACTCAGCAGTGAGTTAGTCCAGGGGGTAGCAAGGACCTTTTAAAGCAGGACTCCTATCATACCAGGAAACCTTCTCAGGGCAGAGATGGACTGAAAGAAATCAGCCGACTGCAGTTGAAAGGAAAAAAATGTGGGTCTGTCACGCCTAATTGAGCCCTGTCTCCGTGCGTCGTACCTTTCATACTTCTCTCTGCTCTCCAAGTAATGCACTGACAGTCTACAGAAAGCTCAGGTTCAAGCGTGTGAGAGAAGGTGATGCTCCATGTGATTATCATTGTGTGAGCAATAGGAGGTACCTCACATCTTTGACTTACTGTTTGCCTGAGCCAACGTGCTGTGGAGGTGTGCAGTGTGGGAGGATTCAGTGAATTTAGGACACTACCGCGGATATTCTACATTTTCTACAAAAGTGTGTGTGCAACACAAGAAAAACACAAATAAAAGATTGAATAATTTGAAAAGATAATGGCATAAGGATTTATTTTGAGTATGCAGATGTGCTTGAACATAGAGCGGAGTGTTTCAGCAGTTTGATCAGCAGAAACATTATCTGTCAATTCAAACACTTTCCTGAAGGTTACCTGACTCAAACTTCATCGAGTCCCATCTGTGTTACACCTAGTGGGATAATTCTCCATGAAAATTGTATTTGTTTACATTAAACCTACTATTACGTAACATTTTATTAGGACTACAATTTTTACATTAAATGAAATTAATAAGAAATTTACTTTTTTTTTGTTGAGTAATTACATTTCCTCAAATATTTCCAAAAGTTATCAAAGCCAGAAAAATAATAATTTTATTGTTATAAGGGGATGTGTGGTCGGCCGCTATGACAGGTACGACATGTTTATTGTTGCCGTGGAAACACCGGAAGTTACGTCAAAGACCGTTACACTGTTTTCTTACATAATTATGTGACACTAAGCCAACTGAAAACAAGCAATAAAGCCACTTAGGTTAACATACAATGTTTGAAGTTAGATTTATACTACAATACATACAGCTTTGTAAAAACACAACAGCCCAATTAGAACAATAGGTTGACAAAAAGACAGTTTTTCCTCCTGTTTCAGTAACAAGATGGAACATTTAGGAAGAAATGGACTTGAGTGGAAGTCAGAAAATAATGAGGCAATCGTTGGTTTTGGTCTGATTCAGGTACTCTTTGAGGAAATAATGAAAATGGTGATTATGTCCTGATTTTATGCTCTAAATCCACTCTAATACAAGATTGAAACAAACCATATCAGTGTGTTTCACTGTCTTGTGTTTAATTTTTTTTACAGCAAATCCGGTAACTTTTGAACAGTGTTAATAAATTCAAGCAAAGGTGTATTTGAGTTTACGTTAATAGAGTATTGTATTATTGTCTTCATGGGAATGGCACTTTTTTTTAAATTGTTGTTATTGTGAGGCATATTTAAAGGATTGTGTTAAGTAGTTTCTGCAGGTGTCTATGCAGACAAAGCAGTTGTCTTAGGTGTGTAAAGCAAGATGTGGCTGCCAGATCATTTTGTTGTACCAAACAGACGTCATGCCCGACCATAAAGTGGCCCTATGGGGCTAACAACAAACCCACAAATTGACCCAATAAAACACATCATCCACCTTACCAAAGTCAAAACCAAGGGATTTATTATTAACAGGAAAACTAAATCATAACAAAGATCAACTCAGGAACTAATTTAATTAAACGCAACAACAGACTGAAAGGCCGAGCAGTCCCAACTCCAAAAAAACCTCCCTGCTCCTAAACTCGGCACTGTCTTTTAAGCGCGGAGGCCAGGTGTGCCTCGTTGTGCAATCAGTGGCTTCACCTGGGCTGAAGACAACAGAAGGGGAGAAGGGACAAACAGCACAGGGCACAACATATAGATGTAACAGTAACTACAAGTATTAACTCATTACAGAATGCCTCTTGTAATTTTGGGGTGATGGTCTATCTAGCTCTATCGATCGAGTCACGATGTCAGCCCTAACCCATGGATTTATGCATTATAGCTAATTTTTAGAATGCCTTGGAATTGATGCCTTTTATCACAAGGAATTTGTGTAGTATTTTGCTTTTGTTGCTTGTCACCTTACATAATCTCTGTTTTTAATTGGTTTCTTCTGTATTTTGAAGTGAATGAACTCAGATGTATGCTGCATAATTGCCAGATTCAAGGTTTTGCGACAACACAACATATCTTAACTGCATCATGGTGACAATTCATTAATTCATTATTCAGTGTTAGTCAACACCAGAAGCCTCTCTTTCTAAGATGTGCCTCTCTGTGAGTGTGCGGCTTGCAGATGAAGCTCCAGCAGAGCTGCACTTTGAACTTCCTTTGCTCCATTTGGTAACCTTCCAGCCAGAGGACCTCCATGCTGAGGGGCCCATCCAAATCGAACTGGTATCTTTCCATATCTGGCAAACTGCCGAGGCATACCTTGCCAGCCCTACCAGGTGCCTGTGGCCCTGGTGTAGGGGCTGGAGTCAGGTAGCGGTCTTCAGGCCAGATGGCCCTTCCATGGGGCTACATCACTCAGCCCTCCCCCTGAGCCCTTCTGCAGACCACTGGCCATGAAAACCAAGAATTCTAAAAAGGAAGAAATGTTTGATTATGCACACCACTGAGAAAACATAAAATCAGGAAGAAATACATTCTAAAGGTAAGGCAAATGCAAAATTGTACATCTCATATCACATAACATATCTCCCATTGGAAAAATTCAAGGTCAAAATCCCTGGAAGCCAATTTCCACAATAGTATCTGATTTTGGGATTTGGGGTCTTATTTACATTATTACATGCATCTAAAATGTTATACAAATAGGTTTCCATCGAATTTGAATCATTGTCATTGAATACAACTGTGAGGTCGATTCTGAGGGCCCTTGTGTCGATTATAGAACACAAGTTAAATCGTGTTCCTCCTTCCACTGTGAACGTTAGCCTTGCAAATGTAAACATATGCTGTTTTAGTACATTCTTCACATGACAACGATCCAGTGGTAGTGTTTACAGGATTTCAGGATAAATACACTGAAATAGCCTGCTTTGCTTTTGTTGGTCATAGAAAGGCCTCAGTATAAGGTCTAGTCTGTTTCATAACATCCTTGCAGGATTTATTTTCTGAAAGCCTTCTTGATATTAGGTTTGAATAGGTTTTTTTGGTGTATTTTATTAAAAAGATTATGCAACAAATTCTGTGAACCAATAATACAATTGTAAAATGACATCTATTCTGCTTATTTAGGGCTGGACTACATTTCTAATGGATATTTAATATTTGTTTTACATGCGGCTCATGAGACTCTCAACTTTTCTATCAAATATGCGTTTGAACTATTAAAACCATGATTACCAGCGACTTTAAATAAATAGCAGATGTGTGAAAGTTCTCTGAACATACTCTATCCTTTTAAAGCACAGAACAGTCTGCCGTGGTTTGAAAAGAAATGACATCAATTCTTCACACAGTCAGCCAATCAGGACAGATTCAAATTCAAAGTCCAACGTCCTCCATCTACTGGAGCTTTTAGCCAAGTAAAACCTTTTACAACACTTCTCCCAGTGCTTGATTGTTGTAAAAATTCAGAAAGCGACAATCAATGGCCACATGACAGACTGCATTGCAGTGCAGCATGCTGAGGGAAGTTTGTGCTCAAAAGTGATCCATCCACTCTCCACACAATGCTCACTCGCCCTGCAGGCCTGCTCAAGGTCAAGGTTACAGGCGGAAGAAACCATACAAGCATATCTATTCGACTCATATCTGTAAAGAAAAAAAAAAGCGGCTCAGTAGGAAGCTCATGTGAAACATCCCCAGGGCAACACGCGGCCGAGCTGTTGATACAATGTTATCTGTCTACGAATGGAGATTATGAGATCAGAAAGCAATTTGAGTGTTTAGAAACGATGGCTTTTAAATGCAAATATATAAGATTTCTCAAGGTTAAAAAAAAGTCTCAGAATATAACAAATACAATATCTGTCCTATTTCAACCTTGTGCATGTAGCTCAATTCAAAATCTACATAGATTTATTTCCAATACCTGAGCAGGTGGTCAAAAGATTTTTTTTTTTTTTTTTTTTTTTTTTTGCTCTTTTGCATTAAATTCCAGTTTTCATAAATTAGCTGTTTCTCACAACACAACACTACCCTGCCACAATAAAAGTCCACCCATAAAAAGCAGCCACCACCCTCAACATGGCACCTCTCACATTTCTCAGCGGCGGAACATAAGACGGGGAGCGGTGTTTGCTTTGTGCGGGGGTACTTCCTTACATCTCCCTCCCTCCATGCTTTCTCTTTCCATCTCACTCTCTGCTGTCAGATGTTGACTGAATCAGGTTAGAGATGGGAGGTGCAGAAACAGAAGCATCACTGATGGAAATGACAATGCGTCTACCCTGTTTAGATATTGAGATGCACAAAGTGGCTTCACTTCCCCCGTACAATGGAAAAAGTCAGGAGCTTATGTAACTGCTAATGTGTGGTGCAGGTGTTCAGAAGTAATTGGAAAGGGAAACAGATTTAAACATGGATTTAACTCTGACAAGGCATGACATTAAATATTCATGTCAAACAGACACATTTCTAATCTTTTACACTTTACACATCCAAGGATCTTGTGATACAATTGTTTTCTGATTTATAGGTAGAAGTGAGACGAAAAATGTCACAAAGCAATTTGGCAAATAGCGCTGACAGAGCATGCCGGTTTTGTTTGATGGGGCTGGGACATTTACCGATTTGTTATTCAAATAAAGTGTGACACAATGAGCGCAGATAATCATGACATTAAGGAGCTCACTCGCCGTCTGACTGCTGCAGCTATAACTGGAGTTTGTAGTTTCATCCGAGACACACGTTCTGTTTACAAAAGTGCGCTGAACTCACGCTTAGATCAGACTCCGCCACCTCCCAGAATAACCTGATAATTATGTGCAGTGCAGTGTGCATGCCGTGAAGAGTGCCGTGTAAGTGGTAATATCAGTAGAAGGCTCAGCTGTAATTGTGCTCTTATTGCTTTTGAATTTAATTTGTACAGCCCTGCGTTCATCCATTTTTGATCAAATTCAGGGTCACAGAGAGTGGTAGAGGGAGGGTCACGACCAAAAGACGCATTTTAGTTCAAACAAGGCAGTTACTAATGAGCTCAAACTTTACCACTCTGAGTACAGGCCATGTCTTACTTGTTGCATACTGTACGTATAATGATGCTGTTCACAAGATAAGAAAACTGTGATCTTGCACTCTTATACTGTAAATTGATTATTTTACCATCTCTAATCAACATCTGGACCCCCAACTTAGTCATTTTAAGTTCATAGAGTTATGAGGCTTTACTTTTTCAAAGTCAGCTTATGGTGCCAATTGGTGTTGATTACATACCACTCTCTGGAAGTCTGCTGCAGTAACTTCTTTTAAGAACTAAAGCATACCTTTACATGCACAACTCTTTTAAATCAATGTTTCCTCTATTTTAAAAGACAACTGTTGAAAGAAGCAACTGTAAAATGTCAGATGTTTTTCACTTGTATTGCTGCCTCTAGTGGCAAGAAATGGTATGACTGTTCCGTTAGTCTTTTTCAGAGGTTTCACCTTTGGACTGCAAGTCTGCTGGTTCACCCCCACAGGACTTAAGCGTTAAGATATGAAACATAATAATGAATTTAAGATGTTCTACAGGACTTATCCACTATTCTAAGGTAAACTGTTTACCTCATAATTGTATATGATTTCACCATCCTTAATATACTCAAACATCGTCCAATGACAAAGTATGGACAGAGTTCCCTTTCCTGTAGCCTCTACAGCTTAAATGAATACATGTTCACATATTAAAGTAACTCGTTCATTAAAGGAGACTACAATGTCCATTTGAAAGACAATCATGAACTTCTCTTTTCTTCGGATCTTAACGTTGAAGCTGGCCTTGAAGATAGTCCCAGCAGCATCTTTTGAGCTGCAGCATTGACTCAGAAAAAGGTTTCCTCCCCTCAGCAAGCAACAGAACAAAGTCTAGACTTGTTTGAAGTTGTCTATTTTTATCTCAGGGAGACTTTTTCCCTCCGTTCTGTTTATATGTGCTTCGTATGCAAGAGCTCCCCTTCCTCCGCTTGGGAGTGTAAAATATTGCTGGTATGAGCATTTTCCCCTCGTCTCATGATAGGATCTTTGCACTTTTGCTTCTCTTTTAAAAAGCGTCTGTTTCAGTGCCACCGAGACACATTCAGGCGAATGGGATGCCTTTGTTTCCCCTGGTTGCTATTTTTATTATTTTTTTCGCTTAAACTTGACTGCTGGGATCCCTTAAGTTCGACATTGTGATGGGGCAGCCTTGTAGAAATGGTTTAGTGCCTAATGAGATTTCCTTGTGCTTTTCCCTTTGCCTGGGGGCTTCAGGAGCCTTGCTTAGTTCAAGTGGAGGTCTTATTACCGTATTCCTCCATTGAAGGACTTCATATTCACACCTCAAGCAAATCCACCCTGTTTGATCCCTCAGCTCTGCATTGACGAGGTGATCTGAGAGAGAGAGGAAAAAGTGCTCTACTGTCAGATGATGAGTGATGAAGGCATGCTGTGTGTAAGCTAGAGGATTGGGTCGGAGTGGTGCAGGCATTGTGTCATTAGATAAGGAATTTTCTGTCCCGTCAACAAAAATCCATGAAAAAGATAATTAGGATTGGTGTTACTGAGAATAACTGTCAGTAACAGATGGCAGTATCTTGCTTTACTGATGAGGTAAGATTTAAAAGAAAAAACGCTTTCAACTTGTCCCTACCGAGGTTTCATTTGTTCTGTAATAACTTTTTATTGCATCCGGTGCAGTTCTATTTTGGCTTCAGGCGGTTTCATCAACACATAGTTATTTCTATGCTTATTTATGACAGTTTGCTGTTTACATATCCAGACATATAAACCCCAAAACCAACTTCTGCATTAGGAGTTGAGGCAATTAGAGGTGGCAAAGGTACACACATTCTTAACTCAAGCAAAAGTACACATTCTTGAGGTAAAGGTAAAAGTAGAAGTAGTGATTCAACTCTTCACTGAAGTTAGGTTGAAAAAAGTACAACTTCTGAAATAAGTAAGGTATTCAAAGTAAAGAGTAGGCATCTGAAGGACATTTCTATAGGCTCTATAATGAGATAACTGTGATAACAGTGTCAGTGTGTGAATCAGTCGGATGGGTAAGTTCTTGCTGCTCTGAGAATCTGCTCCAACGTCGATGGACGTAATGGTTTAGATCATGGTCAGGTTTTCTTCTCTTGTCTGATTCGTTTTGATACAATACATACACATGGATATGCCAAGGAAATGTTTTGCGTTGGTTCTCCATCCATGTGGGCAGAAAACAAGCGCTCATAATGGGAATGCAGTACATATGATATAAAGACAACCCCCATTAATACCCTCTAATAGGGGCGGCTGTGCCTCATTTGGTAGAGTCTGTCGTCCCTCAACAAGGTTCCCCAGCTCCAACATGTCCGATGTGTCCTTGGGCAAGACACTTAACCTGGAATTGCTTTCGCTGCTTTGTCAGCGGTGTATGAATGAGTATGAATGGGATTAGTTACTTCTGATGGTCACTTTACATAGAAACCTCTGCCATCAGGGTGTGAATGGGTAGGTGTGACATGCGGTGTAAAAGCGCTTTGAGTAGTCAGAAGACTAGAAAAGCACTATACAAGCCGAAGTTCATTTTTCATTTAATATTCTCAAGTTAGAGGGGTAGTTTTGGATTTAATTTAGAGTTGTATGAGATACTACAGGACTGTTGTTGGGATACAAACTTATCAAGAAACAAGAAATATCACTTAAACTAAAAGTGAAAGGTTTTTCTTACATGTTGGACCCTTTTTAAGTGTTTTTTTTTGTTTGGCCTATCTTAACCTCCATGAAACTTGGGGGGAGAGAGGGGGGGGTCCAAACAGGGACTTGTCCAACTGTTATCTACATACATTACACATAAGTACCTCAAACAACCCCTCTCCAAAAACCAAAACTATCCCTTTAAAGTATAGCCTACATGCTTCGGGAATGTAAAGTATGAATATTTGAATTACAATGTGGTTAAAGCTAGAGTTCTTAAATACACTTTGCTAAAGTTCAGCTATGACCACAAGCTCTACTACAGAAACACCGTGTATGTCAATAGAGCTACAGACAAACAGATATCTCCGGCATCCAGAAGGGTTTTGAACTCTGCTAATGATACTTACAGGGGAGGACAGTTGAGACAGTTCTTTTCATTAGCATCAATCATGAAGTTGTTCATTTGGGTGATTAATGTTGGCTTCAGTCTCCTTCCTCCCGATTTCTTCTTTGTCTTTATACTCATAGAGATGGTTCCAGCCAAGCAATGTCACAGCAAGGAGACATCTAAGCATTTTTTTTTTAATACAATTGAATGTTGCATAGACTAATGTGAATGCATAATGAGCTGTCTTTATTAACAGGGAATGATTTAAGACTTAATGATGAATAGAGATGAAATGTTTGTTTAAAACACAGTTCACTGGGATGAGTAAATGAGGCACACCGCCCTTATTTGGAATTCAAAATGGTATCAGCTGTCATGTGAAAGTATGAGTGAATAAAAAGGATTTGACAAATTAAAATAGTATATGGATGAGCAGACGATTTGTTCTTAATATAAGTGACCGGAGTCCGTTTGGAGAATCATTTGTTGTTGTTGTTTTTCTCTTTTTCTCAGAGTGTAGTGACTCGGTCAAACACAGACATCATACAGACACTCTGGAGCACACTATTTCAAGGGAGGGAGCTATTTCCCTATATAAGACCCATATACTTACGAATCATATAATCAACACAATCCTTATTACATCAGATGAGCATTTGTGTCAGAAGTTTGACATGTTTACTGTGGTGGTCTTTTCATTGTTTGAGTACAAACAACTACAAAAAAATGCATGTAAGAAATACAGGAGAACTGTGAAAGTGCTGATCTGACAAAAAAAGAAAAAAAAGTGGATTTTTCCCTTCATGTACTATGCAACTTTAAAAAAAAAATCAAATTTCATCGACTTTGAAGTTTTTACTTGAATGGGAAACTTTTCTTTTTTTATATGCTCTGAATATTAACAGTACAAAGACAAAGCAGAGGTGCAAAGGAAGAACTGAAGTTAGGAGGGAGCGTCTTAAAACTGATGAGGAGTAGTTAGGGACCTTCTCAAAAGGTTTAATTGAGTTTAGGAACTAAAAGAGAAAAAATGTCAGGAATTACTGTGAGAAGTTAAGGACCATCTCAAAAGTGCAAAGAGTTGGGCAGAAGATAGGGACTGAACGAAATGGAATTCCCAAGAAAGATTTTCTTTCTTTTTTTTTTTCCATAGACGCAATGCAAAATTCACTTTCATTGGCCTTTTCCTACTGAATACACAAAATCTATTTTCTGAACATATCTGTAATTTTCAAACGATGTAATGTACAATATGGCACTCACTGTGCTTTATTCATTATTATTTTTTCAACATCCATTTTTTTCCCTTTTTAACTATTTTTCTGATCAAATGAATGTATGTATGAAGATCCTTTGTTGTAGAGAGTGACTAAATACAGAACAAAGGCAGAAAATCATCAATGAAGGCACAAAAAAAGGTTTTCCACTATTCAGAGTTAAGACTTCTGAACGTCCTGTTTTATTCTAATTTTAGATACAACACTGACAATTCTCATTATCGATCCCTCAGAGATAAAGACAGAGGCCTTGCTTGTTTCTGGTATTTTATTCTGTATTTGTTAAGTATTTTCAAATACAGCACATCTAAAAAAAAAAATACTGTATGTGACCTTCAAGTAATCATGCAGAGCTTCTGCTTCATACCTGTAAAGTAAACAGCATGTGTTAGAGTGGTGTCTCACTTCCTCTCACCTGCAGAAGATTATCACAATGACTGAACACTTAAATTAAGTTAGTACGATCAACAGCGTGGCCTTGGCACATTTCAACACCAACACTCTGCATCAGTGAGAGTAAGTCAGCTGATAAAGAATGATGTAATGTAATGTGAATAATGCATTAAGACCCTGTACCTGAACCCTCCGCCACCTCCACAGCCTCGTTTTGCTGTAATTAGAGTGCTGCAAACTCAACTGTGCGTCACAACACCATTTCCATGTGTGTCCTGATACACTGAGCACACATGTTTTTAATTAGAGTTCTTATAAGATGTAGACTGAGAGGTTTGAAAAGGGAAAGCGTTGCAGTTGTGATCCATTATGAAATCTCTCGACAGAAACGTAACTCCTCTCCACAGAAGCAGAGGAGAGTGATTAGCAGCTTGCTGTTTCGATTCACAATTAGACATTGTGAGTAACAAAAGCAGAAATTGGATGAAATGGAGAATGGACAATTTACAATCAAACTCTATTTAGAGTAAATTGGACAGACATCTTTTCCTTTACACGGGCACTTTGCTGTTCTTTTATTCCCTCCTGTTCTCCTGCATGGGGTGCTAATCCAGCTCTTTGCTGTCATTTGAATAGCGTGTTTGCCGAGAATACTGTGTGATGCCTTCCTCTGATCTTTCCCCCAGAGGGCCATAACTCTCTTTATAATGTCACTGGCGTTTTTTTATTCTGACTCGAGCCCATCAGAAGAGAAGACAGGTTGTGTGTATCCATCAGTCATTGTGTGTAGTTTCCATCAAGACAGACATCAAACAGGTAGGATTTTCAACACTCTGATCTGCACCATATTGCAATTTGTAAATCTCTTTCACACCTCCTAGTTACATCAGGTAAGATTAATGTTGCGCCATCAGTCGGTTTGGAAACTTATCACTCTTATAACAGAACGATAGGCTTCTTCGCTGGAATTAAGGAAGCTGGAATAAAATCAGCAGAAACCTTGCATGGAACATTTAGCAATGTAGTAGAAAATGGGCTCTAAGTGAGTCCGATTTTTCAACAGAGCTAAACAAGCTCTTCAGTCTCTCATTTTCACTGTATGCACTTTGTTAAGGCACATAATGTACCCACGTGTACTGGAAATGTTTCAAGCAGAGTGAGAGGGGAGAATTTAGCATAAAGATATTACATTCCTGAAAAACATACATCAGCCATTCTTTAATTTAAACGGTAAGAGTTGTGGATGGAGGCCAATTTCATCCCTTTATGGAAGCCATTTTCTTTTGGTTACGGTGAAAATGACAAAGAAAGGTTTTTTTTTAATATCTACTCAGCTTTCTGTCAAAAACTGTCAGTTGCTTGGAGGAAACATGACATCTAAAATACTGTATGCTTTAAGGAAAACTCAGTAAGCTTAATTCACACACATTAAAAAATAAAGAGAAATGTTTGCCTCCACTTACTGCGGTGTTTCCAATCTGTGTATCACATCCAAATGGCGCTTTATAGCTGTCGGATTTGCTCATTGTCAGGTGTCGGGTCGGGGTCTGGTTCGTGAAGGCACAGGCACACTATCTATGTCTGCCACATTGTGCAGCGCGCTACATGCTTTCACAGTAGGTGGGAGTGCGCCTCGCTTCCTTTTGCGTCATTTGATATCTGTGCGCCTCGGCAACTGTACAGACCCTGATGTGTGTTAACATCTCCATGTGACATAAATACAGAGTATTGTCCAGTTTACTTGCACTTTTCGGTTTTGGCACAGTGGTGAAGGCATGTCATCTGTGAGTTCAGATATGTGTTTGTTTCCCTTTTCTGATGTCAAAAATTATCCAGATTGAAGCTCAAACTTGTAAAGAAATGCATTTGGGACATTTTATTGAGTGATATATTTATTTTGTACACTTTTGGTGAGTTTCAGTACTTTGTAGTTTGGGTCTGTCAAATGACAGAGTTTTCGGGATGGCCTGCACATTTTCATGGCTGGTCTAGAGTTTGTGGCAGGCATTCTCATGTCACATTGATTTTTATACATCCCGGCGTGCATGGAACACAGGGTACGCAACATTTCGGTATGTACACACCGTTAATACATGAGGCCCCTGGTCATCCTGCGCAGCATTTAAGTACATATGCACCATTAATACATAAGGCCTCTAGTCATCCTGCTGTCTGCCTGGCAGTGCCACACGTAAGACTTTTTTAGTGGCTAGAGAACATGCTTCACTGTCCCAGGCTATTTAGTCATATTTTAACATCTTTAAGAACTACAGCTGGCTTCTCCAAACAGGGACTGTGTTGACTGTTATCTACTGAGGCTAGTAACACTAACTATTGATAAACACTTAAAAAGCAGAAAAACCTGAAAAGTTCTCTGCCGTAGTAACAACAGTTACACTATCATTCCTTGGTTAGCACTTCTGGATACAAACTAAACCTTGAGTGTTTGGTGGAACAGTGCACATTAAAGGTTGTACTACTTGTGGTTTGACTAATAGTAATGGTAGTTGCAATCGACAGGGCTCGTTTTTTCAGAACCTTTAATATAACTACCTGAATGCTTCACCAGTGTTGGTATCACACCAAGTGCTTGTGCTGCTGCACACACTATAGGCTGCCAGCCAGGGCAGGGTTTCAATTAGACACTGTGCCATGTGATAATAAAGAATATAATCAAAGCTTATTGGCTGATAAAACAGCCAGTGATCTAGACCCAGGAGGAAAGAGATTAATCCAAAAAATACCCTCACAACAGAGGTACATTTATGAAAAGCCTATATGTGTGGGTGTTTCTCATGGTGTTCAGCATTGTTCTATGATCCAGTGCAGACTTAAAGACAGCTAGTATTACCAGTGGAACAATATGAGGACTTTTGAAGAGGTTCACAGCATCAAACACACTTTCTTACTATTTTTCATGCACTTTAGAGAGAAAGAAAATCAAAAGACTTGAGAGTGATCAGTGCGAGTTTGAATGGAGGCTCTTTGTTATCCCCGTTAAACAGCTGCTGCCGCAGACAGGCAGCTCTGCCTGAACAGAAGCTGAAGCTGCTTTGGGTTTGTTTTCCTCTATCAAAAGGCTGCAGAGAATAGAGCTTCACGGAGAATTGCATTACTCTGCATAATTACAACACATTATGCACTGTCATTTGTCATCCTGTGCTAAAAAGCTCATCAGACAAATGTTTGGTCTCTCCGTTGTTACGTCATTTGTAATAATATCAGGTTTCTTTTCAGGGGAGCAACAAAGTCTGTCAAGTATTTCAAAGGATTTCAGTCGCGTATACACAAAGGGAATGTGATGGTTTTACTCTGCATTAAGTGTTAAAGGGAAATTCCTGTCATTTCAAACCTCCCCATTCTTTTTCTACTTATTTTAGGGTCCAAATGAACAAATATTTCAACTTTACTTTTGAAAGTGATTCAGCTGGCAGCAGCCAACAGGGCTGTTATACTGTAGCTTCAATACAGAATAGGGGAATGGCTCAAAACCACCTTAGTGATTGGATAGTTTGACTGAAGTGTTTTAAATGGTTATTATCTGTGATGCAATAGACCCCCATACTTTTGTCAATGGAGTCTGATTGCATTGCAGTGATTGGTGTATGATCTAATTAGGTTTAATACAATGAATCTTACTCTTTTCTATAAAGTCTACTGTACTGATCCCTCTGTAATGTAGTCAGACACTTGGAATAACAATCTGAGACTTGTGCACTTTTAGTTGATGTTAATTGATTGGCTGATATGCCCCAAAGGAATCAATTGCAGCCAGCCATTACAGGATGTCTCCCAGCTGCTGCTGATCCAATCTACAGGAGCAATACAAAACGTTTTTGGTAGTTTGGTCAATAAGAGTCCAAAGTTTTAAGAAAAACACCTTTTTTTTTTTTTTTAAATGACCACATTACCTAAGACGTTGTTTTTAAATGTTTCTATACCTTTCATTTGTCCAGCTTATTCCAATGATTCCTTTACGGGACACCATAATGTGCAGTTCTTTTAAAGCAGTTCTTTTTTTAGAACAAATTCTGTCACACATGACTGTGAGTGTAGCATGTATCAAACTGCAGAGATTTCTGCCAACACTTTCTCTACATCCTGATAATATATTCATAAAGATATTGTATTAAAAGGAACATTTAATTATTTATAGTCCTAAGTATGAGTTGCATCAAGTCGAGTGCTGGAGTCTGAAGCACTTAACCTGTATTTGGAGTGTCTTAGCAGTAACTTCATTAAAAACTGCTCCGCCTGGGGCACCGAAATGCCTAGCAGTTATGATGCGTGCCCCATGTACAGAGGCTGCAGTCCTCGTTTCAGCGGCCGAGGGTTTTGGATCTGACCTCGGCCCTTTGCTGCATGCCATCCCCCATCTCTCCTCCCGATATTTCCTGTCTTTGTCCTTTCCAACATAGGCAACAATGGCCCAAAATAATAACTTGAAAAAAGATTTCCTGAGGTTGTACTTCTTCACAGAGAAACTTTTTTTTTGATTTGCTTTGATTTATGATCTGGATGCATTTGACTAGTAAGATTTTGTTTCCTGATATTGTGGATCCAACTGAAGTATCTTTAGCTGCCATTGTTAAATCTGTCCCTTTGTGCCCAGGAGATCCACTGCTACAGGCCTCAGCTAAATTTGCTGTCTGTAGGACGGAGGGCAAGGGGGAACAGAGAGCAACTCAACTAGGGGCTCTGGGCTTTCCACAACACAGCCTACATTTTATGATTTATGTGGATTTTATTTTAGTATAAATCCCTGTTCACTGAAGAAATAAGAGAACAGGCTGTCCATGGGGTGGAATAGGCTGTCACAGAGGTTTTTTAGTGCACAATCAGTGGCACTGTATAGTGGAGATCCTGAGATGCTCTGTTGAACTTGGTTTATCTTTGCTACAGACTCGTCCTTCTTGACACACTGGATGCAAACCTTAAAGTGCCTTTTAAGAGATTATAGTGTGAAATATTGGTTTATTCATGGCATTGGTAACTAAAAAAAACAGCTGGAGGTCAAATTACTGCCGTTTTCTATTGAACTAGACCGTCTCAATCAGCCTACCACTATTCTGAATTCATGTCAGGATAATCAATGATTATATGTTACTGTACAGATCCAATGTTTTTAATTATTTCATAAACGAGAATAGAAATCACAGTTAAACAAATGCACATAAAATCTAAATATTTTATTTAGTATAGATTATTTTTACTGTTTTATAATGATATTTATTTTTTAAACATTATTATTGTGTTGTTTTTCATCTTGTGTTAACATATTCTAACCTTACCTCCTGTGTTTCCTCATTAAGAATTCATGATAGTGTTTCCTCCGTCTGTCAGTACCTCCTTTAATCTTGTACTGTCTAACATGGTGCATGGATTGAGGGGTAGGGCTGGGGCTGGGAGTCATATGGTTGCTTTTTGATTTGTTTTTATGTAAAGCACTTTGTGCTAGATTATTGTATAAAAGCGCTCTACAAATACAGTTGATTGTTTGATTGAATAAAATCCTCTGAACAAGTAGATCATATATTTCATTTTATTTAACCTTTAATTAACCGGGTAATTAACCCGTTGAGATCAAGATCTCGTTCACAGGGGTAACCTGGCCGAGAGGGCAGCAGCACATGTCATAATACTGTAAATATCACACTTGAAGCTGCTTGAAAAAAAATGATTTTCATAGTCATAGAGTTCTTGTGAAGATGCTGGAAAGTAGGTTGTAGTTAAAGTTAAACCCTTTAAAAAAAATGTGTAAAGTTACATGATCTGATCATTGAAAGTCAGATCCTTAAACAAATGAGCAGCACCAGAGCACGTCCACCGTGAGTCTGTTTTTCAAAAGGTGAAAAGAAAAAAAAAGCAGATTGAAGAGTGAAATACATTTGTCTTCAATGGATGTTGGAAGATTCATGTAGTTTATTTATAAAGATTATTTGCTCATTTTTTCCTGTTCAGTTTTTCTGTGCAGTTTCTATAAATGTGTCTTTATGGACATTTCAGGCTAATCTAATCTTCTCCCATTGTACACACAAAAGCACTTCAGAAAATGCAGTACTTATTTTCAACAACCAACCAATCTGACTTTTTTTTTAACACTTTGTAACAGAAAGCGTTGCTTTGTCACATACACCCCCTTTTGGCAGTTTATACAGATGCACTGGGAGAGTCTGTTTGATATCTACTTTTCCTTATCAGTCTGTCAGTTTAGTGTATGCCCTTGTTTCAGTTTGGGAAACACATCATGATGTGGTCAACATGACAATGTACGTTAAGATAATTCACCATCCAGTCTTTTGGGTGACAGTTGAAGTTCTGCGCCGGTAGATCCATCCATCCTCGACCTCCAACTCAAGCTCATTATATCAATATTTGCATGACGTCCTCTGACAACTCACATGATGGACAGCCGGAGAAGAGGTTCTAAGTGTCTAATATTGCTGCAGATGGGTTTACATTAGAGATAGTTGTTAGTCTGGTACGCCTTGTGCAAAATTCAGAGGCAGAAGGGTGTGATGCAGAGCAGGTGGGACGTATCGGGAATTATAATAAGCTGCAGTTACAATGCGTTCATAATAGAGAGAGAGATTATTGGCAAAACAGGGAAAAAGACTCTTATTATCGTCTGATAAATTCTTTAAAGATCCGACTTCATTTGAAGTTGCAATGAAGGGAGCCCCTCAAATCCAAAGATTTTTTTTGTGACATATGTTATAGTTTTGTCTTTAAGGGGAGTTATATTTAGATGTTTTTGCACTTTGACATTATCCATGGTTACAGTCTTCATAGGATGTGTGGTATATCAAATTGGAACAAATACTTTTTTTTTATCGGCTCCTGAAGTAAGAATATTCAGCTCCAGATGAATTACCCCGCATCCCCAGGCCCTTCATTTGTCAGCACTAATGACCACAGTTCCCTCCCTCTCGCTCTGCTGTTGTTTTACCTGTAATAATGGATTGATTTGTGACTCTGAGGCAAAGCAGCTGTGAGCGAGTGAGGGAAAGTTTGCATTGAACTCATTAAAGTTTGTATCATCTCGTGTTTAGCACACTGATTATAGCGAAAGGAGCCATCTGCTTGGGGGAGCACGGTTCCCATCGCAGCCTCTGATGATTTCCCAAACAAAGTTTGTCGCTCCTGTCAAAAATCAGCAATCCAGAGTCAGCGCTCCTCGGAGGAGGGCCTGGGTATGTGTCACACGGTGCTCTGAGAAGTGTAGGTGGATCTCTAGTGAGTGAATATTATGTAGATGATGTTTTCGCAGGGTCCTCCTCGGCACACTCTGTGTGAGTCAATTAATGCAGTTAGCTATTAATCTGTTCTTCAAAATTGGATTGGATCACTGAGAAATGAGATCGACTTGTTTCTCATTAAAGGGCAATATCCTGGGCTGTTCCTGGAGGTGTTTTCTCTGGATGACATTAGCAAATTACTCTTTAGCCCCGTTAGCATACTGCAAGGAATGCCACTATTTTAAGGGTCATAAAGAGCCTTTCCAATTTCTATAACTTTATTTGTTTTGGAGATAAAAGTTATCCTTTAAAAGAGAGAGAAGATAAAGTTTTAAAACTTTATATTGTTCCTCTTTAAAACCTCTCCAAAGACAGAACAGTATTGGTCTGGTATTCACAAGCTTCAAACTATGTTTACACCTTCTGGACTACAATTTGTGACAGTTAGTTGCAGACCTTATGAAATGACCTCGTTATAATTCGTATGGCCATCATGTTAACACACAATTGGGTTTACAATCAGAACTAAATAAACACAAAATATTACTTGGAATTTATTTTTTAGTCAACTGCTTTTAAGTATTTGATCATGCCTATAAACCCTTCTATATCAGAACTGCTCAGAACAGACTGTTTCTGTGTCTATAGCTTTAAATGCAGGTGAGCTTTATTTGACCACGCCCCTCTGAAAGAGCTTGGGTGGCTTGGGCTTTCTCACTCCATGCCTGATTGTAAACGCTGAGGAGGCACACTCAGAGGGCAGAACAAACACCTAGCTGTGGGAGTGTCACCCGCCTGGGGGAGGGGTTGCTGTCCTTTGTGATGTCACAAAGGGAAAATCTCTAAAAAAGTGGAGCAGGCATAAGACGGAGAGGATGGACATTACTTATAACTGGGGGGTTTTGTAGAAAGGCTAAAAACACATATTATTGTTAGAAAATGATGGTAAAATGTATTTTGCATAACATGTAACCTTTCAAATTTATCTAGAAAAAAAAGGTTGAGCTGGGTCCTGAGAATAAGTTATAGTTTTAGTCATTAAACCAGAACCAAGAGTTTCTGTGAACCAATGTAAAACAGACAGCAACGGCAGGGTTGGATTAAAACCGTTTCTGGGTTCTCACAAGAGATATGCAGAGAACAAACCATTTCACGGCTAACACTGGCTTGACCCATTGTTCAATTCAAAGTATTGATTATTTTGCAGCTTTAACCATAGAGGTTGAGAGTAGGAAGAGGCCCATCGATGTTATAACATCTTTTTTGTGGTTATTTTGGGCAGCAGTGACAACCCTTTTTTAAGGTGTGTTGTTTGTAAAAGAGGTTTTCATTGAAAGAACTCATCAATGAAAGAACCTTTTTTAGATGACGCTAGCAAATTAGCAAAGCAAACGTTTTGCTTCTTAAAGCCTGACGATTCCATTTGAGAGAAGTAGAAACGATGACAGGAATTAGATTTTTGTCTCGATCGTCCCGATTACAACAATCTGTCAGACCTCGAAACGGCTGACTCCTTCCAAATCTTCACAAGAAGCGTGATTAATGATGAATTAGGGCGCCATTCTTCAAACGTCAAAGCTCAGTCTGAAGCTGCTGATGGTCTGTCTTTGTGGAGTCTTTGTGGAGAGCTCGGGAGAGAAGTTGGAGAATACAAATACCGCTCCTTCTGTTTGCCTCCACCTCGTGGATTTGCCACAAAGTGGACTTAAAAGACCTCTGTTGTATCCTCAGCTGCTCTAATTTATTTAGAAGTCAATTTTGGTGTCTGATTTAAGTGCCTGCTCCATTTGTTTCAGCGAATAAAGTCAGCCGCTTCATAGGGGTAAAACATGTTCATTACCTCTCAAAGTTCACCGGGTTTTTATCTGTCCTGTTAAGAGGGTTTTAAGTGCCTTGTTAAGTTGCCCATTAATTCAGACCATATTGATCTCACACGGCCGCAGACTGGCTGGCCAAATATCACATTTTTGAAAACTTCCTCCCTGACTCTTTAAAATGCTTACATGCTAATTATTTTTGAAATGTAGGACCTTCTACACACCCTTCTAGCCATTAGTGATCAATACTCTGATATTTCTCTGCAAGTGGCCATTATTTGTGTCACTGCTTCAATTACTGCATGGTGGGTATTGATGCAAAGCTCTTGCTTGTCTCCGGGGTTTTTCACTGTGTTAGTTACACTTGTGACGGAAGATTTAGCCCTGATTCTCTGCTAATTGTACGGTTTTCATCATCTGCTCGCCTCCAAGTTCTATTCTTGCTCCCTTCACAATAATCTATCAGTCAATTCTTTGCACAAACAGCGTTTGATCTCATAATTTACTGATTTCTTCTGCCAATCACACATCTTCTCTTCAACTGTTGATGTCCACTTGCTTTTTTTTTTGACACCCGCAGAGCAATAACAATCCCAGTGGCTGACTATTCCAGAGTTAGAACTGTGTGCAAGGCAAAACTTTTTTCTGTAGCACCTATGACAAGCAAGAAGAGATCAATGCCGGGAAAAAAAACCTCAGGATTCACAAATTTTCTCCCCTTCTCCATCACAGGCAAGTTTCAGACAGCATTACAACCGCTGTAACTTTCTCCATCTTCCCACTCATTCCTACAGATAAAAGTTTCTCTCTTTTCCTCGTCTCCCCCTCTTCTCCCTGTTCACTTGTCACATCTTCAGCCTGCCATAAATATAGACACAACTTTGGTATTTTGTAATGCTATTTGCATTCAGCCATATCTCTCCGTTCCTTGCCTGTCGGGCAACATAGTCAATTATATGTATGCCTGCGAGCACTGCTTCATGCCTCCTTCACACTCAGTGATGTGGAGATAAATATAGAGTCGGATAAACAACAATATAAACTTGAGCCCCTCGCTCAACTTGAATTGGTAAAAGAATAACATGTATACCGTCAAGATATTGAATGGTTAAATCTTTTCAGTGGAATTATTTTGTGTTTAAGCCTCGATCGAAAAGTAACCACCGCTATATTTTGCCACTCGCTTAATTTTACCCATGCAGCTAAGCCTAAAGCCGTTTCCATTTTCCTTTAACAAACTGACGGCAGTATTTCCCTTTTAAGTCTGACACTTGGTATCTGCACAACAAGGGTCCCAAGTTAACTTTTTGACTCACCGGCCAAGGTGGCGAGTAGATGAAAAAAATCTTCGTCCAAGCATATTTATGACGGCCAAAATAACGTGTTTTAGTTTCACATACACATTTTTTACAAAACATTTAACTGAGTTAATAAGGTATAAGGCTCCGTTGAATAAAAATCACAGATTTAAGTCATGGATTGGATGATTTTATCAGATCAGGAAATTGAGACTTGATGTAGTGCCAAGGCCCCCCCCTGCTCCCTTCTGGAACCGCCCCTGAATTACAAATTCAAAACTCAAAACAAAAATCCATCTGTGAATAATGTATTTGCTTAAATCACGTAACATAAGCAAACTTTTCATAATTCATTATTTGACGCGTGTATCTCTGACTGCACCTGCAGGACTTGATGGAAGTGGAAAAGGGAGCTTGCACTATATCGTTGGTTTTTATAACGCAGCGCTGTTTGACATAGTCTGCAGTGAAAGTGAACGGAGAAAAGTTGAACCGACCGTTCAACCAGATCACGTGTGTTCCCAACCCATACGGATCATGGATCAACTGTGTTCTGTTGCAATAAAAGTAATCTAAAATGCTAACGTTATCTGTAGGCTAACTATAAATCACAAGTTAAGTCCAAGTTAAAATATGTTGTTTCACCTAGAAGATTGCCTGCCAACCAAAATTGTCACTATTCTTGTACTCGTAGTGGCTCATGTATTTGAATGTAGTGAAATGATACAATAGGTCAAACTCCCTTCATTTGTACAAGCTGCAACCTGTATCACAGTAGTACTCATTTGTCCTTTTGTACCAGCATATACTGTAAGCTTCCAACACCATGGGTGACATCATAGGAAAATGGCCACCACATGCTTTTTCTATATTATATAATTCTTCAATGGTGCAGCATATTTTAAAAAATCTTTTCCTCTCCACACTCAATGGGCGAAAATGAGCCTCAGTCAGACCAGGGAGAAACTGCAAACAAACACTTTAACACTAAAATATACACCCGTTAATGCTTCCCATGTGGAGTAAAATACTTAATGGCACCATAATGCTTCCTAAATAACCTTATTACTTTTGATTTCCCTATTGGATTTGTGTTTAGTGTTATTGTAACACATGCGGAATAGAACAAGAGAAGAAAATTATCTGCAACAGTGTGTGGTCTTATATTGGTTTTACCCTGTTTTCATTAACATAAGAAAAAAAAACACAGACCCACTGGAGTCTGTTAAAGTGTAGACAAAGCAGATCATTATATAGAAAAATAAGACAATAGTATGTATCAATCAATCAATCAATCAATCAATCAATCAATCAATCAATCAATCAATCAATCATTATTTGTATAGCGCCAACTCATAACAAGTGTTATCTCGAGACGCTTTACAAAAGAGCATATGGGATAATATGCAGTGTAAACTTACATGTGCTCCTGTGTAGTGCATTGAGCATTTGAGCACTAGTCACAGTACAAAGTTTGGAATCATACACAAAATCAAAAACCCCAATCATTCAAGCTGCAACTTCTTCTTACTTATAACCTGACATACACACACATAATGTTTTATACAGACCTAAAATTTAGGGCTGGGAATCTAAGGGTACCTCACGATACGATACGATACGCGATACATAGCTCACGATAACGATAATATCTCGATATGGCGATACTGCGATTATCGATATATTGCTCTTAATAACCTACTATATGTCTGTGTGTTTATAGGGGTCAAACAAAAACAAACAAAAAATTAATTTCATAGTTTATATTTTGCAGTATAATTCAACAGTACAAAAAGCAATAGTGCAAAAACAATGAGACTTTAGTGCAACATAACTGTAAACTGTTTTTAGGTGTCTGACAAACAGTATTTTCTATTTTGATAAGTTTAGTCTATTTAAAAATGTCTTTGTTGAGGGTCTGGGGGTCTCCCCCTGAACATTTTTAACATCAGAAATGTCTTTCCTACATTCTGATTAATTTTTATGCACAATTTGAGGGTTTTCTGCACCACTTTAAAATAATGATTTAGTATTGTGTCCTCTTTTGTGTCTTTAAATCTATTTTAGTGTTCAGGTTCATTTTCACACAGTTATTCATTTAAAAACATGAGGACTTAAAACATAATACAGAATGTGTTCATTCTGTGACACATGGTCAAAGTAAGTTTTACTGTTAGAAGAGTTTTATTCATAGAGGGGGCGGGGCATCGTTAACTGACAGACAGACAGACAGACAGTCACCATGGTTACTCACTCTCACCTGCATGATGCACACTGAACGAGAGGAGAGAGAGCTGCTGACTGACATCACATAAGTTAAAGCAGTATGCATGGAAATCAATGCATAGAAATAAATGATTGTACTAATTCAAACATTTTTTTAAACCACCGAGGTCCGGACCTCGCGGAGTCACGGATATGATCGCCTCCCTCCGTCTCATAACATCGTTTAATTCTCATTTCCGTTATCACAACAGGTGAGCTTCAGGTGGAGAGGCTTGTTAGTAACTTGTAAAAAACAAGAGAGAGCAGAATAACATCGACAGCATCAGTTTAAATACCGGGGTTATATCTCCCATCACTGACAGTCTGAGCTCCGCTCTGTGTGACTCTGCAGACTGTGATCGTCTCTCTGGCTCGTTAAAACGTTTGGCTGTGTCGCCATCCGAAGTAGGCTACAAACCTTAACTTTGCAAACTCCTCAGATAACTGTTTCTCGAGCCCTGTCGGTTTGGCGAAATCTCAAACAGTTGTATTTAACCGGGATAGAGTTCTTTTAACAGACGAACTCTTTAAGTTTCGTTTTCATGTCCAGCGGAGATCCCGCTGGACCCGCTCAGCTGCGGATCAAAAGGGGAGGGGGAGACCATGGGGGAGACACGTCTGTGGGAGCATAACCTGCAGCATGTGACTCGACTCACTACGGAGGCAAGTTTATAGCGGCTATGCTTTGATAATAACTTTAGAAAAAACCGATATGCGGCGAGAGCGCATCGATTATCCATCTTCAAATTAAATATCGCGATAGTTCGCCATACCGATATTTTGTCACAGTCCTACTAAAATTGCACCCAGATATCCAACATTTCCAACAGCTGGCAAGTCAATGGGTCAAAGAAGACCAGTGTAATGCAACGTCGCTGGTGTTGGATTAAATAGAGGGAGGGAGCTAGGACTCAGAGAAAGTACAGGGCTTAGAGTTAAAACAAATCCTGAGCCTGTAAAGTTTTTGTTGTGGGGGAGGCTGTGGGGGTTCAGAGACTGCAGAGACAGTGCCTATTTAATCACCATTATCTCTAATCACAAATGTGGTTAATAAATATTTCACTTTGATTCTTAGCTTCATAATGGAGGTACCAAGACACTTTTCTGTAACTGTCTACAGCACAAACTAAGCTGTCCCTCTATTCCACTGTACACTGTAAAGAAAGAAAAGTTGAGAACATAAAACAAAAAAAAAAGTAAAGCAACAAGCTGCAAAACCTTTTTGAGTTGAGGTGAATTTAATAGTCAAGTTCTCTCAACTAAAAATATAAAGTGCAGTTGATGTATGCTTTGAATAATCACACAGTTTCCATCTTGTGAAATTTACAAATGTAAGTTTTTCCAACGTAAGTATATGAGCAGATCTTAGTGGTAATGTAGAAAATGAAGACATCACTTTGAGTAAACATCTTAAACCAAGTTGACACAACATAGTAGAGTTAACTCAAAAATACTTCTCAGCTTTTCTTTTTTTTACAGTGTTAGTGTGATTGATCACTTAGTTTGAAACAGCACACTTTTTTCTACATGTACAGACAGTGTGGGCTGTAGTGACATGTTGAGGGAAAGCTTGATCATTTTGCCTATTCTGCGACGTCAAATTACTCAAACAAGTTAATAAAAAGAAAAAAATATGTTGGAATTGTTTTTGATACAATAAAAAAAGCAGTAAGACTGCAAGATAATTCTTTGTGTGTGCTGAAAAGTACCGACAGGAACAAGTCTCCCATAGTTTGTGTGCTGTACGTTGCCTGCTACAAACAAGACGATATTTGAGTGTATAGGCAGATAAACACGAAAAGTGAAACTTGCTTGAATTGACAGACATCATTGGAACATATTCATATATTCATTCTCACACTAGAGATTTTTTCATGGGTAACATTACATTTTTGAAACAGAAAGTCCAAGCCCCTGCCCCTCCGTCTCTTCCCTTCTGTGCACCTTCCTGATTAATCTGGGGGCAGCGGTGCCGGCTGGCAGCCAAGGCTCCTGCCTGAAACCCCTTCTTACCTCAGGGAGAGACCTCTGTCCTTTAAAGCACTGAGAAGAACAATGACCTGTCCAAAGTGATTGATCTCCCTGAACTGGCAGCTGGACGACATATTTCCATTTCTTCCTCTCCTCTGCAGCTGAATGTGCAGGGAGACCTGTGAAGGTCAGGCTGGCAGGCATCATTCACAAGTGACTTCAAGAGTATTCCTCACAAACTTCAGTTACACTTTTACTGAAAGAATTTGTAGCATTAGTTGGCCCCATAGACTGTTAATATTAATGGACGAAGCCTGAGTGACGTCAGCCATCTGTTACGGCAGGGGGTCGAGGATGCTCATCGGCAGCCGCCGCCAACTTTCAGCCAACTTTCAGTCAACCTAACGACAGGCTTAGAGCCGAAGCTGAGGAGGGTTTTAAACCTCTTGACCAACCGTTACATCGCACCCACCTGTCAATCATGTCAGCTTCGCGCCTAACAATGGATAACAAGTATCGTTTTCAAAATCAAAACGCAGCCGTTTAAAAAAAATTCACCCCCCTTGTGTGAACCAGTGATGACAATAACTAATCAGACCTATTTCGTTTTTTGTACCAGGCTGTAAACATGTTTATTTATGCTGTAAAAACGGCTTTTTTGCCAGTCACGTGTATGTGACTTCCGGTTTTCCTGGAGCCAGCCTCAAGTGGACACTCGAGGAACTGCAGGATTTTACACTTCCGCATTGGCTTCATTTTTCAAGACTGGAGGCTGCCGCTTGGTTGGACCCCAAAATTTGATGAACGTAGAAGTTGATTAAAATTGAATCACTGTGGTTAGTGACCAGTATCACCAGTGAATACTGTATGAATAAATATACAATCAAACCAAGTATTCTAATTGGACAAGGGGCTCTCGATGAGAACAACATCACTGGGACTATTTACTCTACGTATCACTCCGCCTCAGCCAGGTGTTCTGAATACATTAACATTACAGCAGACAATTTTTGTCATTAGTCATCAATCTGATACCTCAGAATCACAAATTACACACCGCTTTGGCCTGTGGCCTCGTGTCTACGACCAATTCACGGCTGTGCTGATAATCAGAAATACATCACTCCTTCTATATTTCAAATGCAGTTTCAAGCAAAATGAACAGGGAGTAAATCAGGAAAAGTACGGTGAAATGATAAATGAATTAAAGTGTATGACAAACAAGGCATACAAAATGATTTGTATAGTTTACACAGAGAGGGGAATAAGTAAACAAATGAACTTTCAAATGTTCTAGTATACTGTACCATATTGATTCAATGTTTTATTTATATTTGATTATATTCCACACTTATGTCTTATTAATTTACTGATTAGTGTTGTTGACGGCGGAGTGTAGCTGAAAACTGTTGAGTTCAGAGTAGAGGTAGCTATGGTAACTTTTAAGCTGTGATGCTCCGTTCACTTTTTATTGAACCTTCTCCTGAGTAAAGACTTCCTTCATTAAATGGCATCCATCAGCCTTTTCATCAGGAGGAAAAACCTCCCCAGTGCTAGTTTGCCCCGGGGCTTTCCTCGCTGTGTGTCTGTCGGGCTGCTCATTAGGCCCGTAGAAAACACCCCGACACACACATTCGGTTTATTCTCTGTGAAAAGTTTGCATTCATGAAAAGTTGATTGTATACATAACAAATGTTAAATCAAAAGGTAAATATTTCAGTTGAGAAACTGTTGGGAAAATGCCATCAACTTTTGATTTCCTTCTGTTGAAAAAGTGCAGCAGCTGCCTGCAGCATTTCAACCTCTTTTAGAAGAAAATTGGCATTGATGCATGACAGTTCCACGGTAGAAATGATTGATACTGCACATTGGAAGGACTAAATTGCCGCAATTTGTTTAGATCCCTGGCAGAGAATATTTTGCATTAATAAAACATTATCAATCATTAGCATGAACGTGTGTGCGTGTGTGTGTGTGTGTGTGTGAGCCTGTGTGTAAATTAGTCTCCCGTTTTAGCCTCAGATGTGCTTCTCATAAAAACGAAAACACATATGTCTTGTCATCTGCAATCCGCCCAAGTCGAGAAATTCGAATAAGGCAAATAAAACGTGTTAGTGTGCTTGAGGTGCGGTGCTTGTCATGTGTCTGGAAGACTTTGACAGCGTATTACACCATTTTTAACCACTTCTTTCCTGGAGTACAGACTATCATCTTTCACTATACAGTGCAGCACTGATTCTCTATGGTTACACTGTGAAGTGATGAGGTGTGCAAATATGATTTAAAAGACTGCCAATAAATGAAATGATCCTTTGATGCCCTCTATAGTGATTCCACTTATACGATAGCTCATGTGTGTTCAGACTCTGATGGCAGCACACAGCAGCATGAGTGATTCAAAGGAAAACACGCACGCACACACACACACACACACACACACACACACACACACTAATCACTGCTTTGCATACTATGCCCCCTTAACCGACACTCTAAAGTTGCAGTTTCAATTTGTGTTTCGAACAGAATGACACAGTTACCACGGTCAGGAGGGAGTTTAAAATAAAACACACAATACTTGTTCCCTCATGAAAAGAATAAGCACTCAGTGGGGAAACCTCTTCCTCCAATTATGCCCCAAAACGATCCGTCACATAATCTACCACATGGCCACAGGCCTCCACAACCAAAACAGCATAGCCACATTCAACAGAAGACAACACCAGTACTACCACATCTACCACAGGGCTTTTAATGGCCCCCGAAGACACAACCATGTGGACAGATGAGCAGCGAGAGCCAGGATACCAACGAGGATATATTTGTACTATGTGTACAACAAATATAAAGACCTTATAAATAACATTCAATGTATTTAAAAATATATTTCCTCTAAAGGAGCAACATTAAAGTGGAGAGGTCACAACACAATCATTGACAGTCGGGACGTAATGCCGGAGATCGTCTCTCTCACTGTTTCAGTGCATATCATTGAATTGTCAGTGGACAGCCGTTTCACAAATAGTAATTCGAAGGGAAATTCACTGAACGATCAAAGTTGGCATTGTCCTCTCAGTAGACTAAGAAAGAAAGAGAGAAACAAAAACACATTTGTTGAAAAGTTCCCTCCAGAATCGTAAGGTCACATTAACCTTGACCTCTTAGAACTAACATCTAAATCAGGAAAATGTCTCGTCAAATCTGATGATTTTCCCTTGAGGTAATGCTGAGATATTCTTCTTCACCAGAGGATGAGACTAATGGCCAGAGAGGCCTTTTTTTCAGTGCACAGTATCACAATGAGGGTGACCTTTTGGGTCAAATTATTATTATACAGTATGATCTTATCATTATTTTATCCTTTCAGACATTTCCTTGAAAATCTTTAACACCTGGTGTATGAATGTTTGAGTTATGGCCAGTTTCTGATTGGTCGTAGTAACCTTTGACCACTGAAATGTAATCCGTTCATCCTTGAGCCCAAGTGAAGGTTTTATGCCATACCAGAACATATTCCCTCCGGGCTTTCCATCAATATCTTGTTCACAAGAATGGATGATAAACATATAAGCCTATGCCGTTGTGAGGCATAAAAAAGTAGAACATGGTTAAAGCAAAAATGAAAGTCATGAGGAGAAAGAAGTATCCCTGTCTTTGACCCCATCACCATTTTGTCTTTTTTTTCTACATTAATATAGAGGACTGAGTATTGTTAAAATAATTAGTCTCTGTAGGCATGAGAGAGAAAAAACATGAAAAGAAAGAGGAGGATAGGAACGCAGAGCAAGATGAAGACAGCTTCTTTTTTTGTCATTGCTGGGTCTGTTCTGTGCCAATCCTTTTTTCTTCATTCCCAGAAAAGCGCGGGCATCATTTTGTTCCCTCCACCTCCTGTGATATTAAGCTCTGTTTGCTTTGAGCTGAGTAGCTGTAATAAATACAATAACCACAGAATAGATAGGGGACATGGAAACGTGAGATTTAATCTATCAATAAACGTAAACATGAACAGTACAGCATGTGTGCCTGGTTTTAACAATTCATTATGAAATATTCTACATGATAAGGGGCGGCAGTAGATCAGTCTGCAGGGACTTGGGTTGGGAACCGGAGGGTCGCATGGTGCGGACCAGAATATGGAAGTTGGTCGGGCCAATGATTATGAGAATGTCTCTGAGTATTTTTTCTCTCTCCAGCCATACCTATTTGTCTTAAGTCTGAAGGAAAAAAAACACCTACTCCATGACACAGGTCAGGTAAGCTGAAACCTGCATCTGCACTTTTGGAGACTCACTGCTGGAGTTGGCAGAAACAAGTTTGAAATCGGAAAATTTGCTCCTATATTCCCCAAGTTACTGGTGTCGCACCATTTTGCTTTCTCAATGAAACTTGACAGTCTAATAGAAGTTAAACTGACCTCTTATACATGCATACAATTTTCTGTTTGGCCTGTGAACAAATCAAATGAAGCATTTACTTATGTTGCAATCATACATACTATGATAAAGCTCATTTTTGGCTAATATTTTGCTCACAACACACAAAGCTGAATTCACCCCAAATCAAAATGTAAGTTTTAAAGATTTGTATAAAATCTAAAATGTCGCCATTTTCATTTTTAAAGGTGCAATATGTAAGACATTTACTTTATTAGATCATAAAATGACCTTACTATATCATCAGACAGTAGGGGAATATGCTTTGTTGAAGTGCTCTGTCAAGATTGCAGCAGCCATTTTTCGATTCTAGCCCGTAATGGTCTGTATTTCTTTCGACTAAAGAGGTAGATGGTTTCAAGGCACCCTCACACGGCTGTTTTTAACACCCCTTGGTTTGCCAAACAGCAAACTAACAACCAGAAATCAGGTAAAAATGGTTTTGAAAAATGGAGAGAGGTTAGAACGCAGAAAGGTTTTAAGACCGATGCAGAGCTGCTCAACCTCTGAAGCTTCAGTGTCTGTGACGTGGCAACCTGCGTGCACATCGACACCAGGGAGGAGAGGCCAGGGGGAGACACTGCTCTTTAATGGTTTCAATTTTGAATGCAGTACCCATTTTAAACACTAGGTGTCAGAGTTACATATTGCTCCTTTAAGTTTTATAATCAATGATAAATTAAATATAAGAATTTTCATTGTCATTACTGCTTAATACATGTTTTAACAGAAAAAACAAATCCAATTGCAACATTTACATTGAAAGTGTAATGAAATCGTAAATTGAAGAATCTTACATTATGAATCAATTCAAGCGATGGAGCTTCTTTGTGACAAAAACGCAGAAAGCTTAAAAATGTTCAGTTGCAAAAAAGACTCAAATATATCTTCAAGAAATTATCTTCGAGGTTGACTGTGAACACAATTTAAAATGTGCTTTTAACTTCAATCTGCACTGTTAAAGATTTCCGAGAGTAAATAGCGATGATTGCATTTTAAATCTCATCCAACTTGCTGTCTGCAGAAAGAGCAGAATTCTCCCTCCCTTCATGCTCCAGCCTGTATACAGGGACTGCTGCTGTCTGCCATTTGGAAGTCTCTCTGGTTCTTATGCTTCACACATGCAAATGGAATAGGAAGTATGACATTTAACTAAGCGCCATGCCTTCGCCTTTGACATCCTCCTCCCCAAATCTCTCACTTTCTGTCTTATCCTGAATAGTGATGCAAGTCCTCAGCGTGTAGACTGTAACACCGCATCCTGCTGAAGAACACCATGTGTCATTCCCTTGTGCCGAGACTACGGGGTGGCAATCCATCCATCAGTCTGGTCCAAGTGGAAAAGTGCATGGTCATGTCTGTTAGGCGCATTTGTAAAGGTGCTTCTGGTGGCAAATCGCAAAGACCCATGCTGTCCCATTGAGTTCGGGGGCTTTAAGAGGAACCCTCCTGAGCTAAAAGCCTTCTGCAAAATCTGTGCTCGAGTCACAGAGGATTGAACAAAATTTTGAAAAATGAATAGAACGTGTTCTCACATCTCAAAATGAGATGTTTGTTAGCTTTTTCAGTCTTTGTTTGACTTAAGCAGAGTGTCTCCTTCAAGCAGAAATCCAAAACAGGCGTTACTTGTGGTTTCTTCGGGACTCTCTACACATTTATAGAATTTGAGTACTGCTTTTTTTAAGGCAATTTCACTGCAGCATATGAAACATGTACAAGCCCCAAATGTGTATTACAGCCTTGTGTTGTGTTGAGTGTGAAGCTTCCCACAGTCCTATAAACCCTAGAGAGGCCTCCCTCATTGCAGCACTACTGACAGCTTCCAACAAACCAGTGCCTCCATCGACTACAAGGTATTTAAGATAAGGCCCGGCTGGAGATGGAGAGAGGGAGAGAGAACATTTTCTTTTGTTATCAAACGTGCCCGCAGCTGCATTGGATTTCCCATGAGGCCCCGAGTGCAAACAGACCTTATAGGGAGGCTGAGTGAAAGAACCTCCTGCAGAAACAGTAGCGTTCCGGTATCATGGGACTTCAAACAAAACCTGTCGGGCCAGCGCTAGCCCATCGGCCCTGCAGAGAGCTTAATTCAATCAGTACATGTGGAGCTTCCTCCCCTTTCACAGCTCAATAGAGTTGTATTCAGAATGTATCGCCATCCACACATTACTCCCCCTTAGACCTCATCAGTGCTTAAATCAAATCAACCAGACGAACACAATCCCTGGTTATTTTCAGGTTTAAATACTGATGCATTTAATAGCACAATATTGTTTCCAAATAGGATCACAGGTATCTCAGTCTTTCACCGTGTTCCTGTAAGTCCTTGACATATTGAAAACAAAGGCCACAGTTAACACCTTGTCAGCAGTAAAGGATTCCCTCTAATCTATTTGATCTGATTGTGATCCATAACACGCAGTCGTGCTGCAGCTGCCACTTACAGCTGTCACTCTTCAAAAATGCATTTACAGTGTGTGATTGCCAGATTCTTGGTGAAGGGATACATTTCCCTGGAATAGAAAGAGGAGGCCAACAGCCATGTTTAATCTGGTCGTTTCGTGGTGCCAAGTTTTGGTGCAGCCCTGCGGCAGGAGAAATACCAGGCTGCCATGTTTTTTTTTTTAGAACTCCTGACAAATTGAAATTGTGTGAGATTTAGCCTCCCCCCCAACCTCCACATACACATGCACACACAAAACAAGGATTTCATCAATAAATATTACCAACACTTTTCTTTTTTAACATCTTTGTCTTACCTTTTAAACATCTTTTCTTATTAGATGTTAAACATTTTTATCTGCATTTTTAAATATCTTAAAGGTCCCATATTATGCTTTTTCTGGTTTTATATGCTCTTTAGTGTGTTTTCCAGGTGTCTTGTGCATGTTTAGGCACATCTATGTGCAAAAATTCAAAGTCTGCGGAAACGCGGCTTCTCCTACCTCCTCCTGTTAGCAGTAGCAGTAGCTGCATGTCACGCTCGGTTCTAGCTCCCTTGTTGAAAAATTGAAGTGTGACATCACACTGCGATGATGTCACTGATCCAAGCCCATTGGCTCGTTGTAGCAAGCACAAGCTCATGCTGCACATTAGCTACATTCCCAATATGGTAAAAGGGGCGTAACATTTCCGAGAATTGTCCGAACGACTGACCAATTACAACAGAGCAGATCGGACAACCAATCAGATCAGACTTGGCACACGTGGGGACCCTGATGTGGGCACTTCTGAGCGTAACATACACAGGCAGATGAGACGGGCTGCATCGATCGGCAGTACATGAAAACAGACACTTTTTTCGAACATTAGCGATTGTGAAAGTACTTTAGTAGGCGCATAAATTAGATATATGAACCCCAAAAAGGGCATAATATGGGATCTTTAAGAAACACATTTGTCTCTCCTTCATTGCATCCCTCTCCGCCAGGATCAAATGACTGAGGGGGCTGTTAAAAAATTCCAAGGGAGCGATTTATTTAAAAAAAAAAATAATAATAATTCAGCCTACCTTTGCATTAGCCCAGGGACGAGGGAAATAGGGGTGCTGAGGGTGCTGCAGCACCCCCTAAAATCAGGCACAATTCGGCCAGCTCCTCTGCTCAAACAGCTCACAGTCTGTTAAATAAAAACTCCTCTCCATAAGTATATTAGCTAAACATTATATCACAATTTTCTTTAAATGTACAGTATTTATTTGACATAATGAGGGACAGATGCTCTTATAAAGTGGCGCTGCCAGTCTGGTCAATTCCTCGAGCACCCGTGAAGTGGTTCACAGCGTGAGAGGGAGAGACAAGCGAGAGTGAGAGAGAGTGAAGTTACGCACAGAGGTGGAGGGACAAAAAAGCAAGAACTTTAACTGATCATGTCTTCTAATGTCACTAGTGTCGCTATCCAAACCGCTCCGACGTGCATTTAGTGCCAAAGGACCACTGGCTTCCCTTGGCAGAGTCCTGACGAATCACTGTTTGGCTGTGGCGTGACCATAGCCTCATCTGATTGGTTAATTTAAAAAAAAAAAAAACATGTTTTACCAAGGGATGCCAGCTTCAAAAGACTGGGTTTCTTCTTTTCCTGCGTTAAAAAGTAGAACAATGTTTTGGCAAAGTCCATATCATTCCTAAAGTGAATGCAGGGACCCTGCAAGGAGTTTTTTCCCCCTCATGCATCAAAAAGCATCTTTAAAGTGGTCTACCTCGAGATATCAGCAACTTTGTTCACCCATATTTGAATCAAGAATTACTTTTTCCAGAAAATTCTTCATTTGCTTTAACTTCACACAGATGAAAGCCTGTTACATCTGTTCTAATATAAATGTTATAAGTATGTTTCTGTCTCTTAAGTCAGAATTCTCTGTCACTTTGAGATACGTATTTAATTATGGCACACAGATAATGTCCCAAACTGCTGCGCTGTGTGGTGATTAAATAATTACTTGATAATCTGACAAAATCAATGTAAAGTCATCTTAATGAAAAGTGCTCTGCTGTGTATTCAGCTTTATTGACAGTCTAAAAAGAAAGTTAGAGGTGACTTCATGTAACGTTCTTAACTTTGCTGGCACACAGCCTCTGACCAAGCTTATATGATTGTTTTGCCAAAGTTCCGTTTACCCTGTACGCACTCAAACATCAAGCGTTCGATTTCTAAATCATTGACTGCTACATTTTGAGGAAGGTCACACCCAGCAACAATGAGCTCGTGGAATAGCACCCGCTTAAAAAATATAAAACCACCTCTTCTGGTCAAATAAAATCGACAGTGTTACTTTAAAGACTTCGTCAAACAAATGTCTTTTCACAATTTGCAAAATGAGGAATAAAAACATTTCGATTTGGGATGAAAAACCACACATTTTTTTACTCTTGAATGCTTCATGTCAAGTTTCTGAACATGACAGATATTTATAAAATGTCTGCGCAATTCTGCACTATTGGATGCTTCTTTACTCAATAGGCAGGGGAGGATTTTGATCTCATGATTATTTTGATAAAGTTTCCAATCTTGATGCAGACTTAGGCCCCATGTCCATAGGTTTCATGGTAGAAAAGCGGTGGACACGGGGCCTTAAGCTTTCTTTTAATTGTATTAATAAAGAAACAAAACGGGAGTATTTTGCTGTCATGATGGTTAGAAATTCTATTGCATATTTTCAATTTAATAAAAGTTGTACATAAAGAAATGTGACTGTGGTGCTGCCATGGTGGCCATAATAAGTAGAATCAGTATCTTTTAGAGAGTAAAAAGTCCTTCAGGTAAGTTGCAGAGACAGCAGCTTGGTGCCAGTGGGGAGCGGATGACTTTGGTGACTGGCAGAAGTCCCGACCAGTCTCCCAGTGGGACACGAGACAATTTACATAACTAACATCTTGATTTGCTGTAAAGTGAAATTAGGGACTGCGCTATGTTCAATTAACTCCACAGATCTTCCTGTAATTAAAACTCAGTGGTCCCCCACTGTTCAATAACTCAGCGCCAGGAGAGACAGAGAAGGAAAGGAGGGGGGCAAAAATGTGAGAGAGGTAGATAGAGAGATTGAGCGAGAGAGAGAGAGAGAGAGAGAGAGAAGGAAAGATAGAAAAAAAGTGGAAAGATAAACTGCTGCTTCATCATGTTTTCATCAGATATGACCTTGGCTGTCATAATGGCGGGGCTGAAGATATAGCTGGAGAAGAGCCACAGTATCCATAAGTTGAAAGTTAATGTGAGGAGCATCAGCGTCGTGGCCCCTTTACAGCGCCCTTGCCAGCTGTTGTGTCGAGATCAGTGGCTGCGTTGCCTGGCCCCTAATGAGATGTTTCTTCTTAAATTGATTACATAGGGGACAGATTATGTTGGGCTGTATAATGCTAAGCACTGTTGCTTTAAGGTTAACTATTTACAATTCAATCACAAATCTCCTTGGTATTTACTGTAATTCCAGCATTTAAGAGCCCCTCCCACCAAACCCTGTGTCTTTAGTTGTTTCTTCTCCCTCTGGAAGGATTAAACAAGAACGAGTCCATTTATTCTCGAATAATCACCTCTGTGATTTCAGCCTTTCAAAGAGGAAATGGATCAGACCTAATTTCCTTCCTTGTAGCTAATCAGATCCCTGAACTTGTGAATTGGCCCAAACTATTTCAATTTGATAACTGTTCAATATCCTTTAAAACATAACCACTGTGAACCACTAATCCTAAATGGATGTTATATGATGGCTAATTGTGTACCAGGGGCACAGGTAACACCTTTTTAACCCATGAAAGTATAGAGGAACTATAAATGCTTTCCCCCCCTCTCTCTAGTGTCTGCAGATGGGCATTGAAGAAACACTGGCTTCAAACATTAAGCTGCATTATTCAGTGTTTTTACAAGTTTTTATCAGAGGGTTGACCTGTTGGTTTGGGAGCCATTTCTATAAACAGATATGTGGAAAAAGAACTTAGAATAGGAAGTTGAGCAACAGGTTATTTGCCGCACAATTCTGGCTTCCATTTGGTAATTTTTAGTAGAGTATACTTTAGCTGGCTTTGGTTGTATGCAGGGAATCGGTCCGTGTGGGGAATAAAAGAGTGGCAAGCTTTGGGTGAAATGTAATCCCAGGACCCATCAGGCTATCATCTTACATCAAATAAGCTTCTCTCTTTTTTTTTTTGCACAAATCTGCATATAAGTACAGCCAACAATACAGACCATGGTAAAAAATATTGTTAACATTAAAGGTTACATATTATCCTCCTTTTCAACAAGTTTAAATAAGTCTCAGAGCTCCCCAAAACTTGTCTGTGAAGTGTCTTGTTATAAATCCATTCTGATCCTGTATTTGATCATGCCTATAAACCCCTCTATTTCAGCCCTGCTCAGAACAGGCTGTTTCTGTGTCTGTAGCTTTAAATGCAAATGAGCTGTGTCTGACCACGCCCTCTCTGGAAGGGGACGTGGCACGGGCTTTCTCAAACCTTGCCCGTTTGTTTACAGTGAGAAGGCAGACTCAGAGGGCAGAAACAACACCTAACTGTGGGAGTGTCACCCACCTGGGGGAGGGGTTACTGCCCTTTGTGATGTCACAAAGGGAAAATATCCAAACGTCCTATTTGAGCACACATTTTCTGAAAGGAGGAGCAGGCAAAAGATAGAAAGGATGGAGATTTTTCATAATTGGGGGGTTTGTAGACAGACGAGGGACACATATTAGTGATAGAAAACAATGGTAAACTGCATTTTGCACAATATGTGAACTTTAAACACTGAAGGAATCCTTCCCAAAAACAAGCTGAGCCACAAAATACAAAGGTAATGTTAGCAGAAGCAAAATGTATGAGAAACACTGAGGGCCTAAAAAGAGACAAAAAGGCAACGCCTAATTCACAAAGGGTGAATTGCACCCCTCGGTGCGGTGCAGAGCAAACAGTGTATTTGTGCACCTGGGCTGTTGCCACATATTTAAATGAGCCATTGTTGTTTGGGGCAAAATTGATCCCTTTTTTGATCCTCACTGCAAAAATAATCCAATTCACAAGCAGCTGCGCTAATAACCTCCTGCAGTTAGAGTGACGAAGATGATGGGAACTGCACCAAAGTACTTATAAGGGATGTCATGCGCAAACTTTTCAGTGATCAGGGCAACAGTTCCACCTCCAGATGGCCTATTTATGAATTATCTGCAAATGAAATATTTTAGTATTACTTTAACATTACTATTATTTATATACCCAGGGGTCTAACCATTTTGAGCTCCAAGAAGCTCACTAAGAACATGCATACACGCTTTGTCAACATGTGTGGAGATAACAGGTGTGTTTTTTGCTTTTTTACTGAATGAGCTGCTCTTGCTGGCTCGTTTCAAGGAGGAAGCTTTGTATAAGTGGTGAATGTTAAGACTTGACTGCACAATAAACTAGAAAATGTCTTCAATCGCCATCCAGCTCATCATCTACATGTGGACAGAATTGAGAATTGATTTGAGGGCACATCGCAGCTCTGCGCAGCAGACGGAGGAGATGGTGATGGCTGAAGCCTACAATCAGACACATATAAGAGCAAACAGAGCAGAGAAACTTTATGGGTGTGTTTGCACTTCAATATCATTAGTGCAATATTCTCGGGAATTAGACCTTGAGACAGAGCAGATAGCAGATGAAATTGATGAGGAATTTATGGAGCTATTAGGGGGCGTAATCCATTCTTGGTGACTTCTCCCCCCTGAGTATTAAAGTCAAACTGCATCAGTCAGCTTAGTTTAGACTAATGCTATTTTTTTTTTTTTTTGCACAGATTTGTTGTTTTCCTCATGCAATAGATGACCTGAACTTTCTCCTACTGTTTCACTCTTTAAAGAAGTTGCAGGAAGTAGTCATAATACATTTGTGTCTGTTGTATTTGCTATTGTTCTGGCAGACAGTCTCTTGCAGAAATTCCGCTCATGTAGAATATTTAGCAAAAGCGATTGCATTTGATGTAAACTTAATGCACACCACATTACATTAGAATATATACAATGATTAAATATTTGTAATTAACCTTAATATGAAAGAGCATTTTTTTTAAAAGAAATCGCCGATTTACTGACGGGGTATTCAACAAGATGCCATTCAATAAAGAATCTACTTGCAATGACTAGAAAAGCTTTTTTTCAAAGGTTTATTTTTGGGCTTTTTGGGCCTTTATTTAGAGTCAGGACAGTAGATCGAGTCAGACATCAGGGAGAAAGAGAGAGTAGGGAAGGACATGCTGGAAAGGAGCCACAGGTCGGATTTAAACCCTGGCCGCCTGCTTGGAGGACTACAGCCTCTGAACATGGGGTGCGTGCACTAACCACTAGGCTACCAGCGCCCGAGAAGCATTTTTTTTAATGGTTATGTTTCTAAATAAGTAAAAAGCAGTGACCCAGAGTTCTTCATTAACATCTAACTGAAGTCACATTATTTTTGTATCTTTAACCGAATATCTTTTTTGTCTTGACCTAAATACATACTTTTCAGCACTTGTGCGGTGCTATAGATTATTGTGGTGTTTCATTCACATTATTCATGCAGTTTTATGTCACTACAAGGTCATTAGGAATCAGTTAAATAATATACAAACAGAATCTCTTGGAGACAGGGTTGCTTGAACTCTTCCTTCATGGCTAATAAATGATGGTATCTGATATGTGCATACATTTGCGAACTAATCCTACTAAAAAAAAAATCTTGTGTGGAGGCATTTCCAATACTGGTTTCATAATATCTCTAGATGATTGGGGAGCCGTGAGAACAAGTCGCTGAGCAGTGCTGCAGTGCGCACTCAGATCTGTGCTGTGATTCACTGTCAGAGCTTTAAAACATTGTGTCATTATGATTTGCTGCTATTCTAAAACTGCAGTTTAGCTCCCATGCTTTTCTTTTATGCAGGCTATTAATCTTTATTATGCGTTTACCTGGAAATTGCAAAGTGACAGAAAGGCGGGCGCCTGTGCTTGCCCCTTCTGCCTGTACACTGCATCCAAAGTGGCTGTTTTATGGGATCAGTTAGAGAATTTTAAGTAAGCTATAATCCCTAAATTGATAAAACTGCCTCCAAATGTACTGCAATGTTTAATTCATGAGCAATAATATGAAGGTTATAAATCTGAATGTAGGAGAAAAAAAAGGCTCAAAACTGCGGCAAAATATTATGCTCCAACTTTTTGAGATCCTTTCAGTAGATTTTTTTTTGCTGATCATTTTCATGTTTCATGAAGACTTTAAAAAATGTGAACTACACGACCTCTATTAAATACAGTGCGTATTACTTTGCATGGTTAAAGATGTCCATATTCAAATGATGAAAGATTCTTGCATGTCATGAATAAAAAAAGGTTTTGTTTTTACAACTTTAATTATTTATTTTGATCTGTGAACATAGTGAAGAAGATTTAATTATGACTACATGTTCTGATCCTACCTTCACTTTCTGTACTAAGCTGCATGCACACGCACTCATCCCCTTAATTCATTGTACTTATAAAAGGAGAAAACGCATTGCTGCCTAGTGTGAGGAGTCTGTGCACTTTTGGAACTAATGGACATATTCCAGCCCCTGATTATTGTACAGAACAGCATCTACATGGGTTCACGGACATGATTAGATTAATGATCTCTGTGTATAAATAGGTTTAGGCGGCTAATGTGTAACAGCCTTTAGAATACAAGAATCCTATAAAGGATGGGAAGCATCAGCTACTGTGTTGGCAGCATTTGTCCATTCGGGACTGTCGGGGAAGCAGAGCCCCGCCGTGAATCGCTGCTGGTGGAAATCATAGATTTGCTGACAGCAATGGGGGGGGGGGGGGGGGGGGGGGGGGGGGCTGTGGGTGGTGGTGATGGGGAGCAAAAGGTAAGATGCAGCCCTAATAGCCACACAGAGGCATCCCTCTTTGAAAGAGCATTTTTTTTTAATCACAAGAAAAGTTAATCCTCAATCAATGAAAATGTAAAGCAGTTGGCTTTCTGTTCTATTTGTGCTGATAGCAGCTTAAAGGATCACTATAGAGGGGCTCAGACCGCATTTGCAAGCGGCTGGCACGACTCCTAGTCATGTCTCACACGGCGCACACAGGGGAAAAGGCTTCCTTTTTCATTTTTGGACACTCTTACTTGTGGGGAGGTAAATCTATTAATGCCCTACATTCTTCCCAAATGTTATCCCATGAAGGTAATTAGAGATTGTTTTCCTGATACAGTAATGGGAACACTGTGGTAAAAAAAAGTGTGCCTCTGTGCTAAATTTGGATCCTAGAGCATGTTTCTTTAGCCGTATTGTTGAGGAGTTAGCAATACGTATTAGCATCAAATACATAATGAATGTATTTTCACAGGCTGCTGCTCCTCTCTTTTCTTTTCCCCTCTTTAATGTCTTAAGATCAGGGGTGAGCATGTTGTTGTAGCCATATTTTGTTTTGCTGACGCCAACAGTTCTGCTAAGTCATGAAAATGCACTGCAGCTTGTTATGGTAATACTTTGTCAGCTAGCGTGTCAGACCCTGATAAGGGAAGTCGGGACATTATTCACCCTTGAATCTTTATGGCTCTCACTAAGCAGCTCCCTTTAAAGGTCCCTGAGAAAGGCTGCATCAAAGGAAATCAGCTTGTGGAATAATAGTCAACATTAAAGTTGCATTTATATATGCATAGGGAAATTCATAGTGCGCACGGATGATAAGTGCAGCTTAAACTTTTATATTTTTGGTAGATTTTTATGTGAGAAATGTATGAGTCCAAGTGGATTTAACCGTATTTTTGCTAACTCCTACAGGATCAGCTAAGAGCGGCACAATATAGATCTTAGATCAACTCTGAACTTCTGAAGGTCACATATAATGCAAACTACACTTTAACATGTTTTTCTAACACTAACATGTGTCCCTAGTCTGTCTACGAACCCCCCAAGTATAAGACAAGTCCATCCTCTCTGTCTTTTGCCTGTTCCACTTTTCAGAAAATGTGTGCTCAAACAGGCTGTTTGGAGATTTTCCCTTTGTGACATCACAAAGTGGCAGTAACCCCTCCCCCAGGTTGGTAAAACTCCCACAGCTCGGTGTTTGTTCTGCCCTTTTGAGTCCACCTTCTCACCGTAAACATTTGGGCACAGTGCGAGAAAGCCGTAGCCTCCCAAGCCCTTCCAGAGGGGCGTGGTTGAACACAGCTCATTTACATTTAAAGCTACAGACACAGAAACAGCCTGTTCTGAGCAGGGCTGAAATAGCGGGGTTTATAGGCATGCTAAAATACGGGATCAGAGTGTATTTTTGGCAAGAAACTTCACAGATGTGTTTTGGTGACCTCTGAGACTTATTTACATTTTTTTGAAAAGGAGAAGAACATGTAACCTTTAACTTTTAAATGGTATAAGCTTCTCCCAATAATAATATTGTTATCCCTGGACGAGCAATCCCCTGACATTGGATGAGTGGTTTCATTTGTAACATGTGAACACATCTCATTTTGTCCACTGTAAATCATATCTGGAGTGCCTTGTAGAATGGCCCAAAGCTGATGCAGATTTTCCCTCACCCTGACACCGCCATAACCAGATTTGCCACCTGTTTGTGTAGCTGCTAGGGACATTTTTCACCACTGAGACACCTAATTAGGCATCATCTGATGCTGTCCTGTGATAACATTATGGAATTGTTGTAAAGGCTTCCAGGATTTGCATTAGATTTGCTGGGGACACCATGTGTGCTTGTCTTTGGTTTGCTTGTGTTAACAGAATAATTCACTCCCTTTGGGTAAAAATTGACGGCTATTTTGCTTGTGTTGTTGGAACCTTCCACCGGAAGATTTTTAACCCTTTACTGATGGTCTCTGTGTCCGGTTGTACAAAGAGTATGGAGAAACAGGCTTAAGAGAATAGAAGAGGACTTCTTTTCATTTGTATTTTGCAATAATCACAAATATTGCGGATAAAGTAAAATGTTTACAAGTGTATTTAAAACCCAACTTTAAAGCTTTCTATAAATATTCTGATTACAGAATTATAAAAGACAGTATTATGATAATATGTGAACTTGTTAATTGTTGCATATGTGGCAGATAATTCTTTAAGTTTATTTTAACGATGCATTCAGTACCAAGATTAACCTTCTCATTTCACTGCGTAATTTAAACGTGTTAGTAGCTGCATAACATTGTTAATAATAAGCTTTTACAAACGAAAGGGATGGAAAACACGAGGCGCCCAGCCATACACATTCTGTGAAAGGAAGATAATGAAGCAAATTAGTCCAATTAGGTTAATTATTCACACTAATTATCCGAATTAAATGATGTCATTGAAAAGGTTTCTCTAGACTGCAGAAAATTAGTAATTCCACATCTCAAGCTGTTGAACCCTCTTGCAACTTTCTCTAAATACGATCTAATCATTCCAGCGATAACAGCAGAATTAATGAGGAGATTCTCAACGCTGTCGGGCTGCAAAGGCTCTCTCTTTTTATTTGGGATCATTTCCAGGCAAAATATCGTGTTGAGAGCAATTAGCGAGTAATCACAAGAAAAGGGACCGATGCTCACATAGAGGTGAACAGTTTGAGTCTTATTTCATTGTGTCTTCATGACTGCTATGTCCATAAACAGAACGACAGACACTATTACAAACTGCAGAAATATGGAGTTTTAGCCGGACAGAAAACCCTCAGTTATCTTATTTATTACAACCAAGCAGCCTGCTGATGATGATGGCTGCCACTGAATCACAATTTTAACCTTGAAGGTGTGCTAAATGACTCACTTGGGGGTAACAATGATAGTTTTGCGTAGAGAAAAAGATTTGAAAGGAATATTGAGTGGTATTTTGTTTAGACTGCAAACAGAATGCTGGTGAATATGATATTCTGCACCACACACCGGAGAAGCCCTTTAACACATTATACCTCCATGCAAGGTCTGTTTTTAACAACAACAAAACTCTCTCTTCCTCTCATTCTTCCTTCTTAACCCTTAGCATCTTTCACTGCTGCCACAGCACGTTTCTAAATACGTGTTAAATCCATTTGCTTTGCTTTGTGTAGTGGCAGACGCTCTCCTCCTCGCATTCTGAAGTCTGGCCGTCTGACAGGGGAGTTGTTTCACTGCATGGATCTCATTACTTAAAATCCTCAGCTCTGAAACAGAAGGTCAGGGATCAGCAAATCCTCACTTCTGGCCAGGCTTATGATTCCATTCTGATGCAATTTTCCGACTCCAGTTCCCTGATTATCACACTTCTGCCCGCCAATTTGATATCTCATCTGTCTAAGTTCAGACACATTCACTCTGCTTCAATTTTCACCCAGCTCTGGCACCCTCAAAGCTGTGCACAGACTGCGTTTCCAAAACAATTTATGGCTTGCCTTTGATTTTTTTTTTAAATTTTCTTTATTACAGTTGGCGTTCACTCAATGACACAGTCTGAAAGAGGATTGTGCATCTGAAAAGCTGACCCATTAAGCATTCTTTTGTTTCCTGCTAAACTGTTACCAACAACATCTCCAAACAGGAAATAAAACAGAGATTATCTTCACAACAAAGGACTAAATTCTCTGTTACTCACTATGCTTTGGGTATAATTGTTTCCAGTTTAAATCAATTATAATCCTGAGAAAAACAACAACTTTTGATAATTGAAATGAATAAATACAGTACATGAAATAAAAACCTGAGCCTGAGGGTTTATTTGAATTGAGTGTCTGCAGTCTTACTTTTCTAAATCTAACAAATAAGTCAAGTTCTTTCATGCAGAATTTTCTTTTCAAATTTATTGAATACTTCCTAACTACAAAAGAAGAACATATGGAGTCAACATAATGGACCCAGCTAGTAAACCATTTAGATTTTATCTGACAACAACAGCCAAATGCCGTTGAGGTTGATGACAAGGAGCTAAAAGAAGTTAAAATGTTCTATGGAGCTGAGGTATGTTATGCTTTTCAGTATATAAACGTCTTCATGATTGCAGCTTTTAAAGTCAAGGTGAAGTGTGTAGCAGAAACCACCTTCCACAGTGCAAATGTCCAGGGAAGCGCTCATTTAAAAAACTACGTAGATAGATGGATATCTTAGTCATATAGAAGTCTGAGATAAGAAACTTATCTGTAGGTATGTCAAATGTTTAACAAAGCTAATTATTAGTGTTATTACTTTGTTAATTTGATCTCCATTTGAAGCTGTCTTTTATGTCGAGATCAGTGTGTGTTGTATTATTTTCACGTGTCCAGATATTCAAGTAGTCAGAAAATGTATGTTTGGTAATGATATTAAGTATGATGACGTATGCAATAATACATTAACATACAAATGCATATTACAGTTACATGTGTATTGAGGAGCATATGAAAACATATGCGATCTGATGCTGAGTTCACTGAGTTTTGGTGTGCTAAACAAGGCTTTTTATAGTAAAAGGCTTCTGCGAAGGATACACCTGTGAGGATACCTGTGTTTCCTCATCTCTGAGCTCCTCCAGCAGCCGTCTCTTTGTTTGATTCTCGTCTCCTCCACAGGCATTTAAAAAATTGTTAGATTTGTCATCACGGCAGAGGTGAAACAATTTGCGGATCAGTAGAGGAGAGAGTACTCGAGGATGAGCAAGTTCATGTAATGAGAAGCACCCAAAGACTGTATGGGAACAATATGGGAACAACCCAAGAGCCACTGTTGAAAGTGTCAGCATTAAGAGACACATGGATATCTTGAGGGTCTCATTTGGCCCGGTTCCATGAAGCAACCATGGACTCTTAGAGCTAAAGTCCCTTAGAGCTAAAGTCCCATAGAACAATCATACTGTCCAATGGTGATGGACTGTGCAGTGCTGGCTCCAGTAAGCGTTTGCCTCCAGCTCACTGCAGAAGTCTACCTACTTTTTAGCATCATCGTAAAGAAGGGGACTGTCAATGAGGATGATTGGAAGAAGGGGTGGCAGAAGACAGTAGAAAGAAACCTGCTAGAGCAACTGCTGTAGGAGAGGTGCTCCCTTGAAATAAATTGGATGAAGGGACAACAGGGTGCAACACACTGTGAAGATTGACTTTAGATTGGAGAAAATAGATGTGGCAGTTTGTGAACACAAAGAAAGAAAACAAGAGACTTTCACTCCATCTTTCACCACCTATACTCTCCCAAAACCCCAAAGCTAATGCTTACTATCCAGGGAACACCATAGGGATGAGGCCAGTCTTTCTCTGAAACCTTCTACATTTTAAAACTATTTTAAGACAAACAGAGATATCTAAAAAAAACACACATCACAGGAGAACTACAAGATCACGCGGGAATAAAGAGGACAAACGTGCAAACGTCATGTTGCATTGTCTTTCTGAGGATGATTTGTTGTTCGTTTGTTGCCTGTTTTGACGTAATGTGGCTAAAGTGATTAAAAATGCTCTGTGCGTTTCCTTGTCTGACTTCCTGTCCGGGTTGTGATATTCTGTCTAGCTTGATGCGAACCTGCAGCGTACTCCGTCGACTCGCAGCGTATTTGAAATGGAGCAGAGCATAGTGGCAATGGTGGCTCGCTCTGAAGATGGACCGCGGCGCCCGCTGTGGAAACACAATGATTGACTAGAGTGGCAGCGAAATACGGTGTAGTGCACGGCGCTGACGGGCCGTGGCGTGCATGGAGTATGTGGAAATTCGGGGGTTAGTGCAAGTGAAATTAGTCTCTTAAGGTGTTTTCACACCTAACCTGTGTGTTTACGTTTAAAAAGACCTTAAGTCCATTTACCAAGTTAGTACGGTGTGTTTGCGCTGGTGTGAAAGCTGTCAATCAAAGCCTAATGCAGATCAAACAAACACACCATGCCTGCTTCTTTCTTCAGGCTCTGGTGCGGTTCACTTAAGAAAACATTAACCTCGATCCGACATAACTGCAGGAAGCATTTGATCTTTTTGATTAAACCAGCTACTGTAGTCAGTCACACAGTGCAGTATGGGTAGGAGTGGTAGCCTTTTAATACCAAAACAGCAGCATATTGAATCGTGGCTGGATGTGGACTCGCAAGAAGGTGTAGTCATATGCATACCTGACAGATCTTTGGAAACAATTTCAGTGGATGAGCAGGTCATGGTTAAATAGGACTAACATCAATCTGTGTCATTTTCTGTCCATTTTGAAATTGGACAGTGGCTTTGGAGCAGCCGCAGCCAGGCAGAAGTCAAGTCTTTGTTTAATTCTGACCAATTAGAGAGCATTTTCCTTGCACATCACACATTTTGGTCTGCCTGTAAATGTCTGCTTGTGAACATAGACCAAACTTTAAGTAATTACGCAACAATGTAACAAATTGAAACATGGTTTTGACCAGAGCAAATTAACTATGTGAAAATGTCCTTAGATGCATCCCCAGACAGCCTCACTGAACACCATAGCCATCTGGACTTCAGAAGAACGGGGCCTATATGGCCAGGGGATCATCTATTTCATGTTGGAGAGTAGATTACCATGGGGCAGTTGTGTTGACTAAATTTAGCTTCAAATGTGAGAACAGATGCCTTTGCCATACACATTACTATAGGTAATCTCAATGTTTGGCCCTCGACATAGCTTCCTGGCAGGCTGTCACAGTAAATGTTTTCTTCATGTTGATTTACAGTTATAACAAATATTATCTGACATTTAAATGAGATGCAAATGTATTGTGAAATACATCTTACGGTGAAGAACACATCATTTGTATGGGATACGTTTTGGTTTGTTTCCTTCAGTCCTACAGAGTGCTTATAGCATGTTTGAGCTTTCAGTTTGGTTTTATACCACACGACTTTGTTGGTTTAGTGTCACTAGTTGATCAGTGTAGGCAGCTGATTTTTGAAAAAAGATGTTTATTAAATCCACTTTCTGTTGATGGCCAGGTATTAAAGAGCAGATAGACAAAGTTGGTGAACATAGTGTAGCATTAGGCGGCCAAAGAGTCAAATATTGTACCAAAATTGGCAAAGACCGAAAAGACCTAAAAGGAGAGAATGATGTTTTTCATTCTTAACCCATCATCCCTTCAAGCAGGCCAAAGTGAGTTTTAATACATCTAACCAAGGTACAGTAGTTAATGTCATTTTAAATGTTTAATGTGTTTTGTCTGGATTTGTTCTGGTACATATACCACTCTTACAAAAAAAACCTCTGATACTGCCAAATGCACAGTTTGGCACGCAAGTCTTTTCACTGAAGCAATATCAAAATTGATCGGCCCTGAATAAAATCAACTCATTTCATCAGAAATCATTCATTTTCTGCCAAACCAAAAAGTAGCACAGCAAACTGTGATTTACTGCTACCATGGGGTTATTATGACGGCCACTGGTGACAACTGTTTTAGAGCAAAAAAAACTAATTCCTGGCCACTGTTGTCACAAACAACAACAGCAGCTGCAGGGTTATCTTTTAGCTAGATTTTTGCACTTGAAGCAATCAGCGTACCTCCAACACTTTGGCGAACACGGCAGGTCTTACAGGCTGCAAATATTGATTTATGTTTTTGCTTAATTCGGAATCACTGAAAAACTTGGCAACAAACGAAGGTTCTCTGTCATTTATTCTCTGAACCAGATAATACAAAATGATAGTGGTCATCACCTCTATGAAAAAACAAAAGTACACAGAAGTCACTTCATAAGTCTCACGCTGGTATCGGCTGGATACTTGGTCTCAGTTCATAGAAAAACTTAGGAATCAAAGTTGGTATAGGAAATGGAACAAAAGGTATCTGAACATCTCTTAATATGACCATCAGTAATGGTGTGACTTGTTCTATTTATTATGACATATCGTCTCAGTAATCTGAAACAAGTGATTGAATCTGCATTTTATTTTGAAATCATTTTTTAGGCTAGAACTGGGTTTTATCTGTAAGTTTCTTCTGGTCCAGGAGCAAGAAATAGGAAGACCCTGTTAGCTTCATTTTAGTTCAAAACTGCAGTAGCGTTTGCTTGAAGCAGTTCACAGTGACGGAAGTTTCCATTGAAAATGTATTATACACAATCGAATGAGAACTCCTTTTGTCAATCTCCACATTTGTTGCCCTTTTTTTATGGGCATCTTTCAAGGTCCTGCATAGCATGATGATGTGTCCATCCTTTGCCCATTAAGACAGGAACAGCTTTTAGAAATCAATCAGTTATTCAGGGAGGCTTTACTTAAGTGTGAGGTAATTATGACAGAATGCACGGACGGCTCTCAGACATTTGTTGGATTGGAAAGGATCCATGTAATGACATGCTGTCTGTTTATCTTTTCAGTTTCGTGACAATTTTGGACTCAAGTGCAATTTGTAATGTAATTGAGGACTTTGCTGCACACACTCATATTGACACTATGAAGCCATCAGAAAATGAATCCTGATATTTGACTGCTGATTTACACAAGTCCTCTTTTGCTGTGTAGTCTGGCTCCTGTGTAACAATGACCTCCTTCCCCATGGGAGCCGATTTTTTAATTATAGAGGGTAAATATGCAGACAAGGAAACTGTTCTGGCAAATTCCATGCAAGTGCTGATAGGGTTCATTTGGTGAAAGGAGGAAAATAATAACGACGTCGAGCAGGGCTCTCGCTCCTTAAGACGCGTACATGTTTTGCTAATCACAATATCTCCTGGATACACAACAGTAATTACAACTCACTGAACACACCAAAGCTGGTAGTACAATAAAACCCTTCCATTCACATTTCTCCAACCAGGGAGAACATTTGAAAATGTCATTTACTCAGCAGAATTGTGCCGAATTACAAGGGATTGTCAAAGCCCACAAATCAATCTGCTCATAACAAGTTGACGGATTAGGCAATGACCTTTCATAGATTCCCTTTCTGATGTGATCTTAGTTTGGATGACTATTATATCAGCTTAACTCCTACAAATCAAATGAATGAGTGAGACAGAGGCACATCGTCTTATTCAGGGATTTCAGTCAATTTGCGGACAAGCCTTTAACAGATTTGGTTTTAGCGAGAACATTACAGGTCTAAATCCAGCTCTCTCTCTCACAAATATATTACTATAAATCTTTGGAACAAGGTCAGCTCCAAACTTTAAGTAATAGATAGTTAAGTAGTTCTTCATTGATTAGGGACTGAAAGCTACGAACACTTGTCTGTTGGATATTCTTCTCTCTATAATCTGCACCTGGATTCTCTGAGGACTCCTTTCAAAGAGAATCCTACATGATATCTTCACCCTCTTCTAGCAAACAAAGGTAAACTGAGCCTTTGTTTTGTAGCTAATAGTGGCTGCTGCTTGCAAGCATTAAAACAACTTGTGGATAACAGAGTGTAAAGTTATGGTTTACCAATAACTCTGCCACTTTATTACTTTTTATGGTGGAGCTGTATTTAGTTTGATCCTTCCCCCTGCACTCTGCTATAGACTCTACCTTCCCCTCCCAGTCAGCCACTTATTAATTTGTGCATTAACTTGGAACTCGTCCAGTTCGAAATTTCCTATGGCATCCACTGGACGGTGCAGGCTTAAATGATACCACAGTAAGTAATTGGTTGGTGTTAGGAATACTATTAAAAACTGTAAAGAGGCTGGCAGAAGCAGGTCAGCAATCAATCACTGTCGCTCGTCCACCACGAGGCCTCCACCCAAACAACATCACGCTTAATCTCCTTTGAGCGTTGCCTCTTTGGGATTTGCCTCTATTTGTTTCAAACACTATGTTGTTTTTTGACCCTCTGCAAAATCTAAAGCAGCAACTAACTGCAGTAAAGCAGTAAGAATTGAAGCAAAATTAGGCTTTAACTGTAAAACTTAATAAAGGTATATGCATTCTTCAAAGTTATGTTTGAAATTGAAATACAAAGATCAACAAATACAAAAAACAACAATGTACAAAAATATTAAATATCTTCTTTTGTGCATAACCTATATTAACATACAGTGTAGCTAAAAAACACACGTTTAAACATCCATTAAAACAGACATTTGCAGAACCTGACGTCAGGTCAGTTAACAAGCCAACTTCTCTTAAAAAACACATTTTGTTTAGACTTTAGTAAATAAGCTTTTAAATACATACATTGAGTGAATGGGAGAAAACATGATTAATATTGTCAAAAGAAGAACAGCAATACCCATGGCTATATCCATAGTCACCCACTTTTCTGCTTGTAATTGGAAGATTGGTTTGACCCCACAAAACTGAGCCCGGAATTGCTCCCAAACCTATAATCAGCAGGCAGATTGGCATCCTGAGTGGCAGCCTCCACCATCGGTGTATGTATGTACTGTATATGTGTGTGTGTGTGTGTGTGTGTGCGCGCGTGTGTGTGTGTGTGTGTGTGTGTGTGTGTGTGTGTGTGTGTGTGTGAGGGGTGGAAAGGTGTTTGAGTGGTCGAAAGAACCAGAACTCGGCAATATGTAAGTGCTTCATTACACATTTACCTTCTTTGGAGACTCACTTCCTTCTCTGTCAGTCCTGTAATCATCTGTCCTTTTTTATCATTCTTCTTCAATTTATTTTCAACTGCTGGTAAAAAAAACTGCCTTAAAACGTCTTTTCCTGCTTGTAAAAGGTAAAACTATTCTAATGGTCCATACCTTCGCAGTCTGACAACTAAATGCTCTGTAGCTTTGTGATTATACTTCAACTCTTTTGTATCATTCACTTGTCATCTCTATACAATTACTTTTAAATCTAATGAAAAAGTTAGCAAATTGATACCTAGGCGTTTGAACAATCTTTGTCAGATCTCCATTATGTCTCAAGTGACCTTTTTTTTCCTGTCTTTGCAACACTCGGTGAGTCAAGTTTTTGTCGCCTCCTGCTGATATCCAATCATATGTTACCATTATTTTCCACTTTACATTGCACACATCAAACCCAGTTTTTGCAAGGATCGTAATGCAATCAGAAGAAAAAATCTGATATAATGTGGAACAACAACTGAAGAATGCAAATACTGTTGAAAAGATGTGTTTAGATTTAATTCACGTCGTAACGATTATAACTTTAAAGACCACCTGGTGTGGTGAAGACTGACGTGACATTCTCCAAATAATCACTGCAGAGCGGGAACACCAGCAGTTGTATCGTGCCGAGGTTCACACTGAATGCCACAGCAGATAGACATTGATCATGTTTACTCATGTCGTGTACATTAACCTGCAGGTAATGACACCCATTCAGATCAATGCTCCTCACTGCACTGTCTGCAAATTGATTCTGTGGTTAGGAGCCACTCAGCTACTACTGATGATACTTAAAGAGAGAAACGACTCAATTCCTCTGATTCGCCTGCTTTCCTTTCACTTTCAGTCCTGCCAAGCCTGCTCATTTGTCCTTGGATTTATTCCCTCTAAAAAGGGAGCCAGCATGCCTTCTGTCTCAGCTTGTACATGATCACTGCAGCCAAAGCTGTAGCTGGCCCGACAGCCTGGCCTTGAATGACTTCCTGTGCGGGCTGGGTTGAATTCTTGGTCAGGGCTGGTATCATGAGGAGAGGGATCGAATGCCAACAATAACTGAGCTAGTGGTAGTTTAAGTAAAGTCAGACAAGTCGGGTTTTGACCTTCCTGAATAAAAGGTGTATCTTTGCGAGTATGTAAAACCAAAGCTGCAGCCATAGAAAGTTGTAAAAGTTCAGGGTTATTAATAATCCATTGATTGTCTGATTCAATGTTCCTACGGGCTTTGGTACAGCGCTCTACATACAAGGAGAAGCTCTCAGGGACAGCACTTGATCATGTACCTACCATGGCATTTAGACAATGTCATGACCAGCATACATGACTGTGCAATTTTGTACATTGCTTTGCCTTAAGAGATGAGTCAACTTCCCTCTTTGGACAGCCTGTTTTTCTCTGGTAGCATCGTCCATCAAAATTTCTAGCTTCACCCTTGGCTCTGTCAGTCTCTCTTAACACAGATATCCCACAGAAATAATTGCATGTACAGTTTTGGCATTCATGAGAGCAATTTACACAGCGCTTTGATGAGACAGAGGGAGGAGAAGACAACAAAAACAAAAGAGGGTCAATGTCGGTTCTCAATTGTTGTCTATGTTGATTAAGCCGTAGAGGAAGAAAGCTGCGCTTCTTTCTTTTTATCACAGCCTCGTCTAATCACCTCTAATCAAATGCACACGATGAGAAGAAGGAATCTTTAATTCCCGAATAATGTGAACAAAGAGAAAGATGGGAGTGAAACATAAGAGCTTGTTAGTTACCACCATGGGTTGGCTCTCCAGGCAGGTCCTGAGGGGACTTCTTTTAATCTAGCATCGCCTTGGGCAACAGCTACCCAGCCCTAAAGCGTCTGAACTGGATGAAATTAAGAAAAATCAATGAAGCTCCATTCTCTTTGAGAGAGTTGACAAATTCTCCTTTTTTTTTTCTTGCTTGTCAGCATCTTGGCTGGCGATGATGTTATTTTAAATCCATTTAAAGGCCTATTTAACAATTAGGCAAGCAGTGGCACTCCTGACAATGCCAATTTGAATAATTAATCCACGCTGACAACAAGGTTCCTCAGATTAAATACATTGACGCCAATCTGTTGAACGTAAATGATGAGAGATTTTAAATTACATTGAAATGGTGAAATGCCACACATCTTCATGATGTTTTAAATTTACTCTGCAGGTCCCAGCAGCCTTTCCATAGCATTTATTGCCTCTTCTTAAATTAAAACTCCCCATTTACTCTAACACTGCTCAGGGATCAGAGCATCCTTCTCCAAGGGCAGAGCAGGACATCCAGCATTTCTCACAAACTTCATACAAGTTGATTGTCTACCAAGCAGCACTCCAATGGTGCATTCAAGTGGTGTCGGACACATCGGAAAAAAAGAGATTCCGAGTTGTAAAATGCACGTGAACGCCTGCTCAAGTCGAGCAATGACTCGGAAACTTGGGAAAGAATGAGGTGCCCAACTTGCTGACTTGACGTCATAATCGTCCTCACATCGGGGGATATGTTTTTCGCTCAAATATAACGTGTAACATTGACATTCCACTCGTCGTCTTTATATCGTCCACGCTGTTTGTTTTTGTTGTCAAAAACAAACAGCTCAGACTTGACAAACTGAAAACACGGGAACACACTGAAGTCTGAAGAACTACTTCCCAAGACAGAAACTGGGACCATCCGAAGAGCACCTGAATGCAGCATAAGCCTGGCTTTTTATTTATTCGCTGCTTATGAAGAAATCTCCAGGGTAAAAGGAAAATGGGTTGATATGATTAAGACTCATGTAGTCAGTATCTTTGTTCAAGTAATCAGAAAAGAGAAGACGATTCTTCCCTCAAACATTGTTTACTTTATGTAGGTGATTTACTCGCAGTTTTGAAGTTTAACAAGGTTGTTAAAACTTTTCATTCAGTGCAGGAGCACATCATACACTTTGAGTGATGTTGTGTCTGTTATCAGCCAGACAAGTGCCCATGAATCCCCTCTTCAATAATTGTGTCAGGTGTTATCTCCCCCTTATGACACAGTGCTAAACAGTGATTTATTACCTTAATGTATATTCTATGCAGATATATCGCTCCTTTAAAGCTGGCAACTTTTGTCTTTTAACCGGCAAGTAGACACAGATAGAAATGGGCACTCACACCCATACTCTCTCCTTTTATTTAATTTTTTGAGGCTGACTTAACAGTCATCAAACTTACAGAAGCTATGCTAATGTTTGCAATATTTCTTTAACTCAAATTAATTATTGTGATTCCAACTCTACTGTTGACATGGAGGCTAAATATCTTGTTTCAGTAAAGACCTGCATAAACATGCATCAGCCCCTCGCTATGTACTGTACCAGACAATCCATTGTCCCACCTCTGAATTGTATTCATTTTTTTTTCTAAATGGCTCAAAAGTATGCGGGGCAGACATACAAATAAGAAAATGAAAACAGAGGGACCAACAACTTTAAAAAGACAAACAACAGCTAACAAAGATACAAAACAACTACAACACATCGAAATTGCAAACAAAGGGACATACAAGATTGCAACTACAAATAACAACTTTGCGATGTAAAAAAATACAGTGACAAGGGCGCTGGTAGCATGGTGGTCAGTGTGCGCCTAATGTACGGAAGCATTAGTCCTCCAAGCGTGTGGCCAAGGTTCGAATCCCACTTGTGGCTCCTTTCCCGCATGTCAGTCCCTACTTTATCTCTCTCTCTCTCTCTCTCTCCCGACTCTATCCACTGTCCCTTCTCTACAATAAAGGCCCACAAAAGCCCCCCCTCAAAAAAAAAACACAGACACGTAATGATGTATTGACTTCAACAGCACACCCAAGCACAATACAAAGATAAACATGACAACAAAGCCACATAAACAACAACAACAACAAAGAGCCATACATGAACTACAAAGATTCACAAAACAGCCAGGAAGATTTTCAAAACTACACAGTATCGCACAGAACGACTAAATAAGACACAAAACTTGTGTGAAAGGATTTTTTTTTAAAGGGAGAGACACATCTACAAAGAGAGACACGATGAATATGCAAAATGACAACAAAGATAAACAAGACATCCAATAAGAGACACAAAAAAACACAATCACTGCAACTTCAAGAAGAATATGCATGTGTGGAAAAATTCACACGTGAGAGAATGTGTGTATTAAAAACCTAAAGTCTGTAAAGTTTGTCTGCTTACGCACATTGACACATTCCACATGAACGTATATTCACATATTCATACATTGCCATGCATATGATTCCCCAACAGTTTTTTCCTTACATACATAATTAAAGCAAATGTGCAATGACATGCTGTCATACTGTCACATCACACAAAAAACAGCCAATGATATGTGATATTTATCTCCATGCAATCATGTTTCTTCTGCATTCTATTATTGCTCATTAGCACTAAGTATGCCCTTAATGTCGTCCTTAAGCCTTTCATGTTTTAAAATGCATTAGCAGCTCCACACTCGAAAGATCAGCCACTTAACTGCAATACTTTTCATCCGCTGAATTCCTCCACTACTTTGGAAGGATACTCTCAAGTCCAAAAAAAGTGGGTTAACAACCAATTAGAAGCAGCAAATAGCTAAAGATCAAGGAGAGAGATAAAAAAAACTAGCTTTGGAATCCAAAGGAAGCATCATCATGAGGAAGAACAAACAACCCCAAAGGTGACAGGTCTGTGTTGATCAAACACTCGGCACATGAAACTGCAGGTATAGTCACAAGAGCTTGAGACTTCCTCAGTATTCTGTGAGCATCTCTGTCTGAAAATATTCTGCACCAATGGAATCTGACATAGAAAATGTGTATAACATCTGTAATCTATAGATGTTTATTTTTGGAGGGAGGGAAAAGATTGTAATCTTTTTATGGCACAACATAACACCCTCCACATCGGGGTTTGCTGTTTCAATTAAGCCGTTCTATCCCTTCTAATGAAGATTGAACAATCTCAAGTGAAATGAGGCCACCGAAGAGTTGATTATTTGTTGAGTATATAGAGGCTGAGCATCAGTATGCTGAGGCAAATATATCCACCCTGGGACACACACACACACACACCTCTGACAGGTCTTGATCAATTTTGATGCAGATGAAGACACGTTATTTTTGGATGTTTGACATGCACCTTAAACAACTCTGTTTCTCAGGTATGTTCACTTTCAAATTAGCGACAGGCACGAGTGGAGAATGTTCCAGAGGAAGATGTGACAGGCTAATCCACAGAGAGAAGCGTTCCCGGCTCGATGATCCCCCTTCCCCGTGAGCCTGACATATTGCGCTATATGGAAATGTGTACCGGTGATACTTGTTTGCATCATTATATGCGTGCATTGCAGTGTTTTCCAGTCTTTATTACTGAATTCCATCATTGATTAAAAAGAAAAAAGACACTGCCAAACAGTTTTCGGTTTCATTATGCGGCAAGAAAGTTTGTTTTTGTCCCGTTTAATATATGCATCGTCTTCTGTGTTTGGATGATTTTTTTTTTTCATCACAGTAATGAAAACAGTACAAAAAGATCCGTCCCCTGGAGAGATCTGGTCTCACGTGATTACAAAAATGAGATGTGAGAAAAACAAATAGTTCATAATGCCCTGCAGAACATGAACCCAGTACATTTCCCTGTTTGGGGAGAGGCAGAATGTGTGCGTACACTTTGCATTTCATATTTGTTTATCCTGCCTTCTTGTGCCCCAGGAAATGGTAATTGTTGTTTGTATATACACGTTTGGGTATTTTGATCCATGATGATATTTTCTCTCCTCCATCCAAGGACAATTACCAAACAGTATAGAAGATAACAGTGTTTGCTAGCAGCAAAGGCATACTTTTGATTAAAAAGGAATAATAGGGAGATATTTTAAAGACCTAAAGCTTAGAACAGACACAGTTGTTCCTGATCCCCACCCGGAGCAGAGGCTTTTTTTTCCTTTGCATGACTAATATCGCTGCACTTTTTTCCACTTTAAACACATTTGGAATCCTTCTGAAACAAACTCTTGAGATGCATCCAAGTTTTTCTTTGAACTTAGTTCTTTATCCTTCAAAATCCTGTCCCCTTGTCGAGGCTCTCTGAGTGATAGAGTGATGGTATTAGTATTATTACAGGCAGAGTAAATAAAAAGAAGAAAAACAAGTCCTAAATAGTTAAGAGTTTAAATGTTGTTTGAAACTTTTATTGTAACACAAAGAGTAAATGAACACATTTAGTTGTTTTTTGTAGATACAGCACAGAGACAGCCTGTAAAAGTGATATAACACGTCTGGAAACCTCTCTGATATGATGCTTTGTTGAGGCTTATTATGACTGCATTAGATTTTAACTTTAACATTCACAAGCAGACTTATAAAAACTGTTAAGTGTAACTGTTAAATCCCCTCTTTCCTTAAATAACATTTATATAATTAGTATGTTCAAATGGCGGGGGGGTTCTATATGATCATTGCTGATCTGGTTTGTCAGATGGGTTGACAATGCTGCAGTGTAACTGTTGTGCACAATGAGCTAATTCCTCTTGACAGTTGTGATGTTTCGTTTCTGGACCAAGGGCATTTGTGATGTTTTTATTTATTTATTATGAGACATTTTCTTGTTGTCTGACATCCAAAGCATCATGTGATAATAGAGTTTCTTGTTATTTGTTAAAACCGTAGGAGGCTTGACTTGGACTTGCAGCTGCACTAAAAGACTTTAGACTTGATTTAACTTGCCCCTCATAGACTTGAGACTTGACTTTAACTTGCCCCTCATAGACTTGAGACTTGACTTTAACTTGCCCCTCATAGACTTGAGACTTGACTTTAACTTGCCCCTCATAGACTTGAGACTTGACTTTAACTTGCCCCTCATAGACTTGAGACTTGTCTTTAACTCGCCCCTCATAGACTTGAGACTTGACTTTAACTTGCCCCTCATAGACTTGAGACTTGACTTTAACTTGCCCCTCATAGACTTGAGACTTGACTTTAACTTGCCCCTCATAGACTTGAGACTTGACTTTAATGTTCCCCTCATAGACTTGAGACTTGTCTTTAATGTTCCCCTCATAGACTTGAGACTTGTCTTTAACTTGCCCCTCATAGACTTGAGACTTGACTTTAACTTGCCCCTCATAGACTTGAGACTTGACTTTAACTTGCCCCTCATAGACTTGAGACTTGACATTAACTTGCCCCTCATAGACTTGAGACTTGACATGCAATAAGTGACTTGTGCCCATCTTTGTTTATTAGATCCATTTCTTTAAAAATGCTGAGAGATAATCTTTGGAAGCATCAGATAACTGGGCCTTTGCTGACTTTGGTCGGAAGTGGGGAATCTCTTGTTGTGTATACCCTGCTTTATGCTAAGCTTTTATAAAAGAAGGTGTGACAGCAAATGAGGTCCTGCTCTTTATGTACAATGTAGATGAGTTTTGAATTTGAACCAAATAACTTACCATGCCTTTGTTTTGAGTAGTTAAAAACATTTTTTAGGTAGAAAATTTGCACACAAAAAAAATCAATGATTCCAGCGTTATGATGTCTATTTCTGGTCAAGTATTTGACTACAACTTAGAGTACATGTAAAAGCTTAAATTTTAATTTTCAATTTATTGATATAGTTGAAATGATTTTGAAATGATGGGCACTCCAGAGCATTGAATTATAGAGCGTGTGCTCTGAGGTACTTTAGGATCTTCAGGGTTATTAACTGTATCTCTGGAACAAACTGCCACCAGCTCAGTTTAGTCTCTTTCTGATGCCTTCATGGTTATGTTCCATCTCCACACTGTCAGAAATGAGTGTGTGTGTGTGTGTGTGTGTGTGTGTGTGTGTGTGTGTGTGTGTGTGTGTGTGTGTGTGTGTGTGTGTGTGTGTGTCCAGCGGCCTTCTCTTCAGGCCTTCGTGAAGAGGAAACCTTTCCCCATCATAGTATTTACAGTAGGAGAAGCCCTCAGGCCTAATTGGCATGGTCAGTGATGGAGCATATGCACTTTCCAGTGGGAGCCCATCTGACAGGGCCACTCGCTGATGACTGCCCACAAACTCTCCATATGTGGCAGACAGAAGGGCCCGTACGCACACTGCCCTTCAACTAATGAAGCCAAGTCACACGGCTTATACTTCAGCCTTTTAGAGGACTTTTTCCACAGTCTGGGGTCTACGTATTACCTATCACAGCTTGCACACACACAAACAGACACACAAGCCAGAGGGGAAACCAAGAGCTGTGAAGGCAAAACTTGTCTCTAACCTTCACCTACAGCCAGACGTATACACTGACCCCTCCATACACACACAGCAGCGTGACTCACATGTGTTAAAAAACATAATTGAACCATTACCCTACCCTTCACCTCCCCTCTTACACACGTACGCAGAGACTCACAGGAGAAAATAGTGCTAAGATGAGACGGATGAGAGAAATAACGAGGGGGACTGGGTCAAAAAGAGAGAGGGAATACAGAGAGAGAGAGAGAAGCAGTGTGGGGCGAGTGTGAATTCAGCCTCCAGCTGGGCAGCTAAATAGACTTGGTCAGTCATTAGCATGCAAAGGTCTAGTCCAGACATTTGAGGTTATTCATTCCCCAGGCTAAATCTCCCTGTGCTAAAACACGCCCAGCTCCTTCCTGAATAACTCTTAATCAATGCCTTTTTACTACTTGTTTTGCCGGTGCTTGTTTTTCACAAAACATCCTCAACAGTAGCCACAGGTCGGCAGAGTGCACCACATGTTTTGGGTGTTTTTTTTGTGTTTTTTTTTTTGGGGGGGGGGGCTGCAGATGTTAGCGCATACCTAATATGCTTGATCACAGTTGCCCCCAACCTCGCAATGTAATTCCGCTACCCAAGGTGCATCTGTTCTGCTTGTACTCACTGGAACCCCATGCTGGTGGAACTGTTTCACAAAGTGAAACAAGTCACATAGTGGCTTGTCTGCCGCCTTAAAAACAGGCAGAGAAACTATTAAAACGCAGCCAGGCCAACGCAAAACAGTCGGGTATCGGCTGACTCTGTAAAGTCAACTGAAAGTCTCTGGATATTTGGCTTGCAGGTATGATAACATAGTTTTGAGTAACCTGAAGCGACAAAGTGAAATTCTGCTACAACGTCGTAACAAAGCTCCGCTGTCATACGCCTTAAGTCATTCATACTGATTCTGCAACGGTGTAATATGGGTGTCACAGTGTTTGAAATTAATTCCTTTTGTTTGGTCACTGAAAGATGAGTAAAAAAAACTCTTTGCTATGCGTATTGTTATTAGCAGTTAGCCTACACATTCTAGCTTTAGAAATTGTTCTAAAAGCTTGAATGCAAGGCTATATGATGGCTCTGCATTATCATTAGCAAGAACTATATCAACAACACTCAACACCAGCTGTCAAAAAATAAATATAGGGCCCAAAGACAATGCTAATGCTGGATTAAACAGCTAAAGAGCTGCCGTTTGATTATTCCTGGGATTGTCTAGCCCAATACATTAAATAATTATCTTTCAAAACATTAGGCAATTGACAGAAACTTGAGTTGAAACTAAACTGTAAGACTTTTTGGTTGCCATTATAAACATTAGAGCCTATATTGCAGAGTTACAAGGCTATGGTTGTGTATTGCGGTGTTTCAAGAGGCTTTGAAGGCACCACATTAAAGTAATATACACTGAAGTTGTTTATTTACTCAAAAGTTCAGATGTATCTGCATGCTTCCCCGTGCCGTGTACATACAGCTCTTTTCCCGATTGCAAAGCTCAGGATTTAGAAGAGCATCAGAAGCAAGCCATTATTGTGAGTAGATGTTTCTCCATCGGCAACATCTCCGCCTCGCCCACGCCACATCATCTGACCAATGTGCCATGGTGGGTTACCCACAGTGCCTGAGGGTTCATCAGATAACTGTCAAAATCACCACAAAATCTCCTCGCAGATTTCCTGAGTTATCAACATCATGAGAAGGAGAAGTCAGTAAACTACACAAAAAAGACTTTATTAAACTGAAACTGCAGCATTCCCTGTGAAGATTTTTCTTGCCTCCTCTGCCTCTTCCGAGTTCTCTCCATTTCAAATACACCTCCAGTCACAAAGTAAATAGATTGTGAGTTTCCGTGCTGCTTTACTTCTTTTATGCTCCAAGCAAAAATGTGATGTTTCTGCCTCTGTTTTTCCCTGAAGACTTTGGCTGACCCACTTTTCCTCATCCCATACACCTTAAGGGTGTGAGCAGTATGAGGAATATTAACATTGCAGTGTTTAAAATCATTCTGATATGATTAAGTAATGAGTTTGAAACAATTAAAAGGGGCTCACGTTAAACAATGGGATGTATGGTATTATGCATATTGGATCTTTGACTAGCTCACAGTGATGTGTGGGTGTAGATCTCTATTGTTATATTGAGAACTGCTTCACATAACACTTTAAATAAAAGCTTAATTTTTCTTAGACTGTGCTGTAAAATTACAGCATACAACATTTCTTATTGCACTATGAACAGCATAATGGGATTATACTGTACAGTAGCAAACATGTTATACAATTTCTAAAATCAAAAGATGAAACTTAAAGATAAACTCCCGCACACTGTCTTACTTGCAAACAAACATTTATTGGCAACGTTTCGGTACCAGACCTTCATCTGCACAAAAAGAAGTGGATGTGCGAAGGTTTTTTCCATTTCAAACTAAAATCAAAAGATGAAATGTATCAAATACTTTGAGTAAATACAAATATGAGGGATCTCTTTTATGTTGGAAAAAGTTAAGCTACTAAGTACTTTTGATGCTATGCCAACCATTGAATTATTAGATAATAGGACCCTCTGCATCATTTTCATGAATTAAATGTGTATATAACTATATTTTGTACTGCTATATTGTGTGTCAGAGCAACTGTAAATATCCCTCGGGGATTAATAAAGTATTTCTGATTCTGATTAAGCTGAAGTGAGTTAGTTTACTGGTCAACTATACCTTCAACCTTCTGGACTTGATTAGGGGTGTAAGTAAATATTGAAATTCTGGAGTTTTTTTAGATTATGTTTTGTAAAGTGTATCATATAATATTAACAGTTTATATAAATTATTATTATTTACGATAGTTGGAAAATATTTTTATATTTCATGTTTGTTTTTTTACATAGGCCTACATACTTTATGTATTTTCTCAGTCTCCACCAAAAGATGTGCCATGATTTTTGATACGTCAGGGACTTTTACATACAAAGGCAGATCTCACTGTCCTGACTGTAAACAAGAGTTAGCTTTTTTTTTGCTGAAATTTTGCTCAAATTGGTGTGTTTTTTATACTATGGTAGTTTTTTCTGAAATTAGATTGTTTTAAAAAATATATGCTGTATAAATGATAGCCCAAATACAACAGAACAAATTACAGTGGTAACAAGCCAGAAGAATAAATCATAATGTAATGAATGGGTGTTGCTTCAGTGTTGATCCAGTAAAAAATGCAGTTGAAAACACATCTGTGTTGAGTGATAATGAGACTTTGACACTTCCTCTGGATTGGTCGAATGACACCCACGGAGAATTGTAGCCAACAACTGTTAATCTCCAAAAACCAAATATGTTTTTGCTAATAAATACAAAATCTGTAACAACTTCAATATCATTAAAAAGAAAACTGTGCTTTATGCTTTAAGATGCATCAGGGGGTCTTTTATAAATGATTGCTGGTTTGACAGCTGCTCGTTTTCGTTCCTGTCAAAAGTGAATTGATTCTGTTTAACTGGAACGCCACACATTTGACCAGTGGACCTGTGTATTGATTGTCATGCTCTGTCTTGTTCTGCAGGTGATTCTGATGCTGACCAAACTCTTCGACTTCAACCTGAACAGCGTGACTGAGAGTTCCTTGTGGAGGTAAGCTTCTCACACAATATGAGTGTATGACATTTATAGAAAAGCCTCGAGCAGAAGTAAGACACAATAAATCGGTCAGAGGGGAATGTTGGACTTATGGTTCCATACTTTTTTGAAGTATTTAATCCTGTAGTTTGAATCGCTTCAAGCACTGCTGTTAGAAATACAGAACACTCATATGATCTCATAATGTGAATAAATGAAACAGTCATAGCTTAAAAAAGAGGCTACAGATCTCTCAAATGACGAGCCTGAACAGCGCTCAATGTCCTCAATCAGTTTTCATGTCTTTGGGCACCAGAAATCCCTCACATGAAAGTCACTAATCATTGCTGCTGGAGCTGGCAGTGTATTCCCACAAATTACCCTGACCAGCCTTGAACATGGCGCTGCCTTGCTCACAGCATCAGCCTCCTTTCTGACTCCATTCTGATGTAATGTTGTTTGATGCCAGTGAAGAAGCATGTGGCTCTATTACAGAAAGAAAGTCCTAACCAAAGATCATCTGTTTCAGTAATAATCAGTATTAAAAGCATTTTTTAAAGTTAATTTTGTCCTTAAACTACAATAACAATTAGAATCAGAATCAGAAATACTTGATCAATCCCAGGGGGGAAATCGGTTGTTACATTTGCTGTTGAACACAATAAAGCAGTAGGAAATATAGAAATATATATAGAATGTAAAATAAATACTGGACAAATAATAGAATAAGCAAAAGGTACCAAATGAGGGTAATCTGAAGAATAATAAGGTATGTACAAGCCCAGGGAATTAACTATGTATGAACAATATTTACAAATATAATTATTGTTGACCAGTTTATGGACAGATTGCACAGTTAAACAGGTTGAACACTAGTGGATAATGTGGATGTAGACTGGTGACAAACCTGCTGTTAGTGGAAGGTGGCGAAGATGCTGAACAGTTTCTCGATGCCAAAGTTTTTGGAGTAGGGAGGTTTAGAAAATAACCAGAATGTAAACTTTGATTTATTGTGTTTTGATAGCCATCATAGACCAGCTCTCAATGGCTTATAATAAAAATAAGATTGGTATGTACTGGTGTTGGTGTTGGATTAAATGACTTAAAGGAGGTTTGTTATGTCAGGATGGCAAAGGGGAGGATAGGTGACAGGTCTGATATGCAATAGGTGTCCGATGCTGAACTTGGTGGTTGATGGCTGGACTAGAGTGGATTGAGGGGGATAGCTTGAGTTGAGAAAAGAATGAGCTTGTGGTTGTGATGGTTATGTAGGAAAGCTAGGTGCTGGCATCATGGTGCCAATAGCTTGAGGTGAGAAACTGGAACCCCATAGTGCCAAGTGCCCCCGCTGGTTCAGCCTGCAGCAGTTGATCTTGGTGGCTGACGGTGAACACTGACATCCCAGTGCCATCGGCCCCTGCTGGAACACACTGTGACGGTTGCTGATGGTATGTGGGGGGAGCGTTGGCATTCCAGTGGCATGTGCCGCCTGCGGGGGCATTTGGCACTGACATCCCAGAGCAGTTCTCTGAACTTTTAGAGTGGATGTAAATGTTAAGAGCCAACATCCGAAAGGTCCAAGGGCCCATTTTTGCAATTATATTAATATGAACGCATATGAAAGCAGAAAAAACGCAATATTTACAACAAAAAAATGCAAAAAAACTGCACACGGAAAAGTTAAGAAGATCAATACATGCAGAATAAAAAAACGTAACCAAAAAAAAAGCTACGATTCCTTTCAACTTTATGAACTTTTGAACATTCACCAGAAGCTCCGTGTTGATCCAACCCACATCATTTCTTTTAGATTCTAATCTTACATTTAAACAGATACAAGAGTCAAGAGGCAGGCACTTATAAAAAATTAAAAAAGATATATCAAGTATTTCCATTTGATGTAATGGTGCGTCTGTAAAATCATGGCATCTTGGGTTGAATGTTTCAGTTGGTGAAAGCCTCATGCAGCTTCAATAAAGTGTTGAAACAAGTTGATACTCACATTTCATGTGAGTTCAATCAGAGTCAGCGTGGAAAAAAACAAGATGTTTTTCTCTACAAAAACAAGGTAAAAGGTAGTCTTAAGGTGGACTCAACAATGGAAGTATCTAACAGCAGTAATCACTGTGTTTTCATATGATGCCTCTGTGCAACAATACGGAGAACCAATTTAGTGCACTAGCAATTGACAGTTGTCCAAGGCAACCTGTGGCACCCGCTTTACTTTGTTCACTCTCTCTCCATTTTCTTTTTATTGCAACAGTTGTCGCCACGGATAAATTAGATACGGAATTTTTTGTCAAAGAATCGTACCTGTACACTGGGGATTATACTTGCCAGCTTAATTTTCTTCAGTCAAGTTTGAGCCTGCAGACTCTTTTTGCAAGTTTGAGTATTTAATTCCCTCCTTCCAAGGTTAATTTTAAGCTGTGGGGCACAAAAAGAACTAAAATCCTGTGTGTGCCTTTTACTCTTACAGACTCTAACATTTTGTATTTAGTGCTTAAAGGTCACATATTAATGCAAAATACACTTTCAAATGTTTATTGAACACTAATATGTGTCCCTATAGCCTGTCAACACGTCCCCCAGTTATGAGAAAAGTCCATCCCCTCCATCTTTTGCCTGCTGTGTGTTCAAACAAGCCGTTTGAGAGATTTTCCTTCATGACTTCACAAAGTGGCAGTAACCCCTCCCCCAGGTGGGTGACACTCCCACAGCTATGTGTTTGTTCTGCCCTCTGAGTCTGCCTTCTCATTGTAAACAAATGGGCATGGTGCGAGAAAGCTCAAGCCTCACCCGTTTGCAGAGGGGTGTGGTGGACAAAAGCTCACACACCGAGATACAGCCTGTTCTAAAAAAGGCTGAAATAGAGGGATTTATTGGCATGCTAAAATGAAGGATCAAAATGGATTTATTGGCAAGAAACTTTTCGTTTTGGCGAGCTCTGAAACTTATTTAAACTTGTTGAAAAGAAGTATAATATGTGACCTTTGGGGTAAAAAGAGGGTCAGCAACATAGATATGTCATGCCTTAATTGCTGAAGTTGGCCTCTCAGCCACCTGTAAACTACAACTAACTACTATCACTAATTAAAGTTAATAAGAACAAACACATAAGCCAATGTCATATTTACGTATCAATAAGGCACAGGACTAAATTCCATTTGTATGGAGTTGTATCTACAGTATAATTCTTAATTCTTTCAACCCAGTTTTTGTCCTTAACCACTCGTAAGAAAAGTCTAAATGCTTTAGGAGCTATCTGTTCCACTACAGTATGTGCAGCAGCATGTTGCAAACTGAAAATGTGTTTATATTTGCATTTGCATAAACAATACAGGCCAATCAGTGCATATGACAAAATCAAAATGAATACCAATTGCACCTATAGAAGCTATTTTCCTACATGTTCCTCTTTGCAAAATTGTTCTCGTTAGTGGAGGACGAACAGCTTTGGTCCTTTTGCTAACTTCACCACTGTGTTTCCCAAAGTGCCAAACTACATCACGCCATTAGGACAAACTTTCACGTTTTGATCTTGCATGTGCCTCAAATCTATCTTAAAGATTTAACATGGGAAAGCAAACTTTAAAAAAGAATGTATTCAGAGTAGTTATAAGCAAAGATAAGATAAACATTGTGACTTGACCTGAAATGAACTCCAATTCAAAATCTTAAACTTAAAATGAATCACAATCTTACCGAATCTTTAGGGTCAGTCATTTTGTCATACACTTTTTATAAGCTCTGAGTAATCATGCAGTACCTTTTGTACGTCTAAATGGTCTATATTTTTGTTGAAACGTTTATGCAATATAATGTCATTTATAAGTAGTGTTTGATTTTCAAAACATAAAGTGTCTGTAGAGGACATTTGGGGATTTTGCTGAGAGTACTTGGACAAAACCAGGGTAAGTAAAAACGTATTAATGTTTGCCTCTAATGGCTTCATCTGCCCCAATACTCTGACTTCATTAACACATATTTATTGTGAACATGTGTACTTTAATTGTATTATCAAGTTGTTTGCAAAGACTAATCCATGATACCTAATCCCATTAAATGTTAATCATTGATTTTGTGACATTCTCAATACATTTTGTTGATTCATCTCAAACCAAACTAACCATTAAAAAGAACTGAATTTGTATTAGAGTCTAAAATGGGTAAACTTCAATATTGACAAAAGTAGAACTGCTGTGAATTAGTCAGAGTATTTCCTGATCCTCTCCTCTGTCCGTCCTTGAGGATAGAAGCGTCAGGTTCGAAGAGCCAACAATGCACAGTTTTATATGTCGGCACATGGGCACAAGTCTACACAGGCTTTAGCTCCTTCAAACAGCTATGGTAAATGTACCATTATACGACTGCTCTTATAGAGGCCCGTGTAAGGATATTACTATGTGTCTTCAATGAACATTAACCAGGTAATGGTGCATCGAGTATTAATGGTTCACTCATGTTGGGATGAATCTGAAGCCTTGAGAAAACAAAGCCTCTTCTAATGGATGGATAAATAAGACGTGCATGTGGATAAGCTAAAGGACAGAAACAGAAAAAGACGAGTGTGAGAAGAGTGCACATTTTGTGAGGAGGAAGGGTATAATAACAGTGTAGAATGTGATTGGGCAATTTACAGCCAGGTATAAAGACAGAGGAGCAATGTTACAGATAACTGTATTTAAGGTAGCCAACTGGTCTGCCAGAAGTCCACGACTCCTCTGGGAGAATTTGATGCTAAACTAGGTATCTCTGCCCGTTGTGGCCTCAAAAAAGCAGCATGAGGCAACAGCTTGAAACCTTTATTTCTCGAAATCACATGGCTTGATGTGAGCATGCACAAGTCGATCAATCTGTCAAGTATTGCTTTATGCCAACGATTATTTAAAGCAAAAGTTCTCACATCCAGGAGCTTTTGATAGGATTCAATGCTTTTTTTCCCCTCTTTTTTTTATACGCGCTTTATTTACCTACTGTGTATTCACTTCTGTTCGGTACCAGCTTAAACCAACTATAACATTCTGCACCGGTCGATGCCCTGTTTCAAGATCAGACTGACAGAACCCAACTGATTACTCTAAGTATATTTTGAAAGTTTTTTTCCTTTATTTTTCATAAGAAGGGGGCAACTGCTCAGTGGTAGAGTTGGTCATCTCCCAATCGATATTCCCAGCACCTGCAGTCACATGTAGAAGTGTCCTTTGGCAAGACACTGAACCCCAAATTGCTCTCGGTGGGATAACCATCAGTGTTTGAATGAGATAAATTCATACTGATGGATACTCTGTTTAGCAGCCTCCACCATCAGTATGTGAGTGTGTGTTAATTTGTGTGTAAAGCACTTTAAGAAAGTGCTATCCAGTACAGTAGGTACAGTCAATTTACCATTTAAGAAAAAATAAAGGCTGGGATATGTGCTCCTCTGTTTATTTATGTATTTAGTAAGACAGCCCTTATGCTACCTTCTTATAGAGCCTGAATATTTTTTGAGAATGATCAATCTATCCTATTGTATTTTTGGATATATAAATGGATATGGCCAAAAATCAGTCTCTCTATTTAGTTGTTTGTCTTTCTTTAAGCTGCAAAGACAAGCTAACTGATCAAACATAAACCTTAAATTCATACTAGCAACAATGAAAGCTGAGGAAATAAAACAATTAAGGCTGCAGTTTTTTTTTCATGTCAGCCAGATAGTCAAATGTATAGATGCTCAGAAAATCAAAGCCTGAGCACATTTTCAGAAAACCCAAAAATGTGTCACAAAAACATGCAACATTGCATACTGTTTAATACCAGCGTGTTTTGAGAAGTTGTTTTTTTTTTAAAGCTTTTATTTTTGGGGCTTTTAGGGCCTCTATTCTAGAGATAGGACAGTGGATGAGTCAGAAACCAGGGAGAGAGAGAGAGTGAGGAATGGCATGAGGGAAAGAAGCTACAGGACAGGCCCGAACTCTGACCGCCTGCCTGGAGGACCATAGCCTCCGTACATAGGGCACGCGCACCAACCAACAGTCCAGCGGCGCCCCAAAGAAGGTTTTTTGTATGTGTCTTAACGAAGAATGTCAGAGTCGATTGAAGAATACTTGTGATAATTGTGCAGATTTGTCCAATTGACCAGCAGAAAGGTTGAGTCTTTTAATGTCAAAGTTATAACCACACAAATGGTACACACCCTGAGCTTATCCAACAGGAAGTTCCTGTCATTATGACACCCTTCTCTCTCAAAAACTTGAACATTTCTTTCTTGTCTAGTGTGGCTTTAAGAGTGGAAGTTTGCCACAAAAGGGCAGCTATAAAATGGAAAGGAATTGCGGATGTGAAGGGAGGAAGTGAAGAGTATGATTTAGCTTGCTACTCAGCAGACATACTGTGGGTGAGTGCAAAGGGTTTCATAAATTCATCCTGGAACAATCATGTCTGCTGCCATTTGACCAATTTCTCAAGCCGCGCTGTTGGTGTTCTTGGCTCACTAATGCACGGACTGACCTTATTTTAACTATTCTAAGATGCAGGCAGCTCTCACAGTCCGAACCAAGACTAATCAAACCTCCTGCAGAGAATGTAAAAGCTTTTCTGAAGCAGCGTATCTTTGTGTAGCAGACATCATAATTGAAAGTTTTTCTAATAAGCCTTAAGGTGTCTGGACTTACTACTCATTTATTTTAGAGAAAGTAAAAATGTGGGTTACATTGAAGGAAAATTTTGTGTTTCTGATTGTAATTATGAGTGTGTAAAAGAGTGTGTTTCGGGATGTAATTCACCATGCACATGGTGGCCATTATCCACTCAAAGGGTGGGGAGCTCAAATGCTTTATCAGCAGGTGAAAAAAGATGATACTGTAGCTGAAAATCCAGAGTGGCAATGGTCAAAGTTGGAGGGTAAAACTACTTCAATCAGGAGCAGCTTAAATAAGAGTTTACAATTATTTATTTGACAGCTTAGGAAAAGATAAATGGGCAATATATTTGGCGATTAGACTCCATCATGATGACTTCATGCACTCAGAGGGGTAGTGAGGCCAAGATAGGATACCCCCCCTGTGTAGTCTAGACACTGGTGTTGGTGGTGATAGAGGTATGTGGGATGTGATGGGATGTGATGGGGAGTGGGTTTCTGAGGCTGTATCTGAACTCTGCTGAGCTGGAATGGAGGTGACTGGGGCAGAGGAGGGTTGCAGTGATCGCACTGAAATTACAAACTGACTTTTAGAAGAAAGAGAAGAGATTTAAAAATTTGACAGCAGCAGGATGATTGGTTGAGAGAGGTTGTGGAAGAATCTAGTTGGATTTTAACTTAAAGAGTAAAAACCCATAATCAGCTGATCACCAGAGCAGGAAGAGTGGTAGAGAGGGAGTGGCTATGTTGAATGAAGAACATTGAATGAATGTGTTAAAAGAATATAACCAGTCTTCCTGCTGGAACTTATGCTGAGCTCCATATTTTAGAACGCATTAGCTCCTGTTTTTAAACTGCTAAAGTTAGCACATTAACACTTTCTAGCTAACACTGCCTTTTGATATTGTAACAGAATAAGATATATACAAATATAAATTCTTTGCTAACTGCAATGTTAGCTAGCTGGCAGTTTTTTAAGTAAGTGATGGGCTGAACGCTAACTCAATGTTCCTCTGACTTTGCACTATCCACTGTCTTTTAAGTTGCTGATCAATTAAGAAGCAATGAAAAAATAAAGATGTCTGATTTCCAAAAACTGTACAACAATTCCATCCATCCATCCATCTTCTTTCCGCTTATCCGGGGTCGGGTCGCGGGGGCAGCAGCCTAAGCAGGGAAACCCAGACTTCCCTCTCCCCAGCCGCTTCGTCCAGCTCTTCCCGGGGGATCCCGAGGCGTTCCCAGGCCAGCCGAGAGACATAGTCTCTCCAGCGTGTCCTGGGTCTTCCCTGGGGTCTCCTACCGGTGGGACGTGCCCTGAACACCTCACCCGGGAGGCATCCTAACTAGATGCCCGGGCCACCTCATCTGGCTCTTCTCAACGCGGAGGAGCAGCGGGTCTACTCCGAGCTCCTCCCGGATGATCGAGCTTCTCACCCTATCTCTAAGGGAGAGCCCAGCCACCCTACGGAGGAAGCTCATTTTGGCCGCTTGTACCCGCGATCTCGTTCTTTCGGTCACTACCCAAAGCTCAAGACCATAGGTGTACAACAATTCAAATCTGAAAAAAACAAACAGACAGACATACATACATACAGGAATTTGGACTGAACACCCTGTGCATGAAGTCAGAGGAAGATGTCCACCATCTGAACATTTTATTAGGGTAAAGCCCTTCTATACATATCTAGGATCCAGTGAGCTATGTCATTGTAAAAGGACTGTTGTCATTCTTGTGTCCTAAAACAATGTGACCTGAACTCCCCCGCTGTTCGATCCAACATGTGGACAGTCTGGATTGTTGGCTCATCTACAGCCCCTGTGGAGCCAACATCCTCACAACTGATGAAATCACAGCAGCGTGGTCAGAGCTGCATTTTACACCCACACATAACCACTGAATAGCCTTTTCAAAAGTCCCTCACAAGTTTCACTCTGAATCATCGTCCTTGAGAAACTATCATTCTCCATTTGCTGTAACTTTTCATCTTCACAGGATCTGCCAGGGCCTGGCCATTTTTATTGGTTCTTGTTGAAAGTTGCTAAGACACTAAAAATAAGTCATTGGCCCCTATATCAAAAGATTTTATGACAGCCAGGCCTCAGAGAAGCAGATCAATAGTCTGATGATGTCATTGTCCCATGATGTTGATGGTTTCTGATGGATGTTACTGGACCCATCCAGTTTGCCTGGTGGCAATGTATGTGCTAAGTAAAGTTAATGTAAAAGAGCTAGTAAATGAGAGGAAATTGGTTGTGGGCCATGAATATTTTTGTATTTCCATTGCTGTTTGTAGATTTAAAGTGTGAATCTTCCAGTTAACTCAGAACCCTTCAAAAAAGGTCTTAGTCTGAATTTAAAAGCTACATGGAAAGAAGGAGGAGATAAAAAAAAAACCCCACATCAGTCCACGTTAGTCTCGCTTCATTTAAAGTCACACAAACTATTCTGCGGTGTCTCTGCTGCATCTTTAAGATTTGCATGTTTTGGGCTTCATCTCTATCTTCATGTGAAATTAGAAAAGCTCCTTCATTGAGCCTCAGCCAGCTCAAAATGTATTAGACCTGAGAGCACAAATAATCCATTTCAACTTTTTTATGACAGTCCCAAAGGCTAAATTTAAACAGAACACAAATTTTGCATTAGAGAAGTAACCAACATTTTAATAATTCAACACAAATTTGATGCTGCTTTTCAGAGCTTTCTTGTCACTCGTCTTTGTCTGTAAAGTTTATGCCCATAGCAAAGTCAAATTTAGGATAAGAAGTTCTTTAAAGGTCCCATATTATGCTTTTTCTGGTTTTATATGCTCTTTAGTGTGTTTTCCAGGTGTCTTGTGCATGTTTAGGCACATCTATGTGCAAAAATTCAAAGTCCGCAGAAACGCGGCTTCTCCTACGTCCTCCTGTTAGCAGTAGCAGTAGCAGCATGTCACACTCGGTCCCTAGCCCCCCTCGTTGAAATTTGCCAGTGTGACATCTTGCCAGTGTGGTGTCACTGATCCAAGCCCATTGGCTCGTTGTAGCAAGCACAAGCTCGTGCTGCACAGTAGCTGTATTCCCAATATGGTAAAAGGGGCGTAACATTTCCAAGAATTGTCCGAACGACTGACCAATTACAACAGAGCAGATCGGCCAACCAATCAGGTCAGACTTGGCACATGTGGGGACCCTGATGTGGGCACTTCTGAGCGTAACAAACACAGGCAGATGAGACGGGCTGCATCGATCGGCAGTACATGAAAACAGACACTTTTTTCGAACATCAGCGATTGTGAACGTACTTTAGTAGGCACATAAATTAGATATATGAACCCCAAAAAGGGCATAATATGGGATCTTTAAGTCTTATATCTCCAAGACAAAAAGTAGCACTAGTTAAGACCCAAAATAAATTGTCCATTTTCTAATTTGTCTCAAAGACAATCTCTAAGACATATCTGATCCTTAATTAGGACAAGGTGTTAATGTCCCTTACATGCACACTATAGACACTCTGCAAAGACTCTGTGGGATACTCAAGTAAGAGATGGCATCCTGTGGTTTGTCCAGTGGGCCTCCTCCTTCTTCAGTGTTTCCCTGATAGGCCCACGACACCTCCAGAGGGTTCAGCAGTGGATCCTGGCGTCCTGAGTTCACTCCCTAGTTGCCATCTGCTCACCAGAGGGCGCAGGTGGATTCCTTTCTCTTCAGCCAGAGCCACTGACACCCCTTTTCAGCAGATCTGGAGAGGTCTTTGACTGCCTGCCGATGGGCCTTTCGTCGCACTCTCATCTCCCGCAGTAGCCTGGATGTTGATGTGGCTATAAACCCTATGTAGCCTACTTCTACTGGTTGGACCTTTACCTTCCAGCCTCGCTGTTGTATGCGGGCTGCCAGGTCAGCGTACCTCACTTTCTTTCACTAGTACGCCTCTTCTACTGCTCCTCTCAGGGCACTGTAAGCTTGAAGATGTAGACAAGCTGGAGTATGAGGTCTGGTCTGAGGTTGGTTACTGCATCTCAGTTGGAAAGCATAACCTTTGGCCTAAGACTGCCAACATCTTCTAGTCGCGCGCTTTGCCAAGCTGTCCAGCGTCCAGCCTTGGAGTGGTGAGCCTGGCTTGACCCTCACCTTCTTGGACGCCAGGAGGAGGATGGAGGAGGAGGAAGAATTATGAATGGTTTATCTCACAGTCAGCCTTTGGCAAGATCTCTAATATTCCGTACAGTTGTCTCATTCCAAGATCTTAGCTGAAAGTATAATGAAGCTACAGCAAGCTCTCAAATTCGTCTTAAAAATGAAGGTTCTGTCTCACAGTCCCAAGTTCTTGGACTTGTCTGACAAATGCCTCATTTCTAGATCTCAGCTAAGAAAAAGATGAGAAAAGTGCCAGACACAGTGCCAGGTCTTTAAATGCTCTTGCAATTGTCTCATTCATAGATACGAGCTTCAAGAAAAAATTAGTCAAGTGCGAGCTTAACAGAAATGAAAACAAGTTCCATCTCACTTTCTGTGTGGAAATGTTGCTTTTTTAATGTTGTTTTTTTCTTGCAATTGTAAATTAAAAATCGTAAGTTTTGGACAGTAATCACAAAAACAATTAAATAAGTTGCCTGGAGCTCTGCCTGAGACAGAAATGGAAGAAAACCTTGAAATTATTATATTATTGTCTTACATGAATCAAAGTTTAAAGCCTGTGGCTAGTAAATGACAACACTGCCCTTAATTCAAAAGATTCCTGGTTCCAGGTAAAATAACGTTGAACACCTGCGGCTGGACGAGTAAAAGTAGTAAATAAGATAAAGATAAAACATTGAATAATGAAAGATATGATCTCTAATAAGGATGATATATTTCTATAATTAGTCCCATTAAATTCTCTTGAGACATAAATTAGATCTTTCGATTATTGCTCTAATGATTTTCTAAATCTGGTTGTTTTCCTCATAATTGTCTCGTCTCTTTTTTGTCCGACTCAAATAACAGAGCAATTGATTTTTTTAGCTACGGGTGGGATCATGAAGGGCCTCTGTGTCCCAATCACGTAAGACTAAACCAAAGATCAAATACAGATGGAGGCATGAAAGGAGAGGAGGAGCAAATTGACAAAGGAACTAAAAAGTATTTCTTTTATTTGTTTGTCATACGAAGTGTTTGTGGATCATTCACCCACATAACTGTTGTTTTAACTCTTTAAACACATGTTGGAGCAGTCTTTTAATAGTGCTGTGGGAAAAAAGAGAGCTTCTATGACAGATTAAACAACAAACCTGTTCTCTGCTAAAATAAACCCACAGATTGCTTTCAGGTATCTGCCTTTCATGTTTCATTCAGATTAATGAGTAATTTTTATCTGTCCTCCACAGCTGCTTTAAATCTTTATGAAAGTTTCTCCTTCAGGTCATTAATCTGAAGGCAGCAAAACAAATGTGTTGTTCTGTGTCTCTCATTTGAAATAGTTTGCATACAAATGATCCATCATTGTGTCCATCAATCATTAGCAACAACATAAGCACATAAAGCTCTGTGTGGGCATCAAACAGGTCATTTTTGTACAATGTAATGATGTCAACTGTCAGATGTTGAAAAATTGTGACCCAAATCACAGCCTGCGAGTAATCACACAACAATTCAACAGTTAACATAAGTTAAAAGCAACACAACAGAGAAGCTAATATTACTGTGAAGGTCTGAGAGAGGTCAGAAGTTGTGAGAGAGAGATTGTAACGTCAGAGTTGACAGAGATTCCTGAGACAGAGGTATGCTGGATTTTTGAGGTGAGGTCTTGTAGCTGAGTGTTGGATTTTTACTTTTTTTCTTTCTAGGAGGTTTTTGAGCTACACATCAATAGGTGTCACAGGCTGGCATATAAGTAATGGTGAAAGGGAGTATAATAGATCTCCTTTAACAGATTACCACGCCTGCTAGACTGTGGAAAACTGAGCCGGGCCTAGAAATTGTCTTAATTGCAGATGAGCAGCAGGGGTGCGGGCCTGATTGGCGGCAAAGTGTGTGGATCCACACCGAGCTCCATGTGGAAACAGACACACACACATACACACACAGAAGACAAATAAGAAAACACACAGAAAGGGGGAAACGGGGGAAGAAACACTGATTCTCACACATCTTCTAGCATGTTAAGATTAGATAAATGCTATTTTCATTTTAGAATGATTTTGTTATGATTGCAGGATTTGGCATTGTTCAATAGAATAATAATATACCTTTTGAACTGCACTGATAAAACACTTTGTTATTACTTCCTCTTAGGTTACCATTCGACATTCATTGATAGCTCTGGCTTCAGGTTGTGTTATTTGTGTGCGTGACCTGCAGCTGTACTCATCACAGTGACTGTAATGATTTGGTCTTTCTCCTGGGTTGCATCTCCCTGCATCGAGAACAAAAGGGACTTAATAACTTTAGAGCTCTTTCCCACCTCACACAGAAATCTCAAGGGAGGACTTTTAATTGCAACAAGTCATTCATCTGTTTTTTCATCAGTCCTTTCTGATTAAATTTCAGGTCAACTGACTACGGAGCTACATACCAGAAGTTGAATGACAAAGTGGGAGCAAAGACAATACTCAGCTATTTGTACGTGAGCCCAAACAACAAGAGAAAGGTAATGTTCTTTTTCTGTTGCTTTTGAGTTTGATAATTGTCTTGATCGTTTGAGTTTCTTCTGTTTCCTGCTGACTGTTGGTCTGGTACAAAGTATGCAAAATCAAAAAGCTCATATATTGATGTCTGACTCATCTCTGTCTGATGTTTGCTTCTTCCTCTGACATTTTCCACAATGTCAAGAAGGTGCTTTGAACAGTAGCCCACTTATTAACATGTTGAATTTATAAAGACAGGTAGCTGGCAGCAGAGAAAGTACTCTCCAATTTCCCAAATGAGAGCTTGGCTATTATTGCTCTTTTTTTGTTCTCTTTCCAGGACCGAATCAATTTAAAGCGAGATGAAAAAGGGGGACAGGACAGGATTGGTTTCATATTTGCAGCCGTTCCTTCAATCAGTGCCCTTACATTTCCCTGGGTTATGGTCAATTGATGGTTATAACCTGCTGTCTGTGATCACTCTTGTCATTTTCACCTCTCTCCATTTACACAATGCAAATCATGAAAGGTAATTTTCTCAGAGATAATAATTGTTTCATAATGAAGAAGAAATGCAACCCCATCCTAGTTCAGAACCCTGTATGCCCCCTGATCCAGTTTACTGGTCTGTCAGTGTTAAGGACTTCCCTGAGGTCAGTTAAAGGTGTCAAACATGCGGATAACAAAGCTGGGTTTAATGGGATTATAGACTTAAAGGGGGATAGAAAAAAACTTTAGAGTATTATAGTGTGTAGCTAGTAGTCATCCAGATAAGGAATCAAGGATATTTGGGCTAAGACATTTTTTTTTCCATGTGAAGGTCAGTTTATAGTCTGATTAGCAACTTGAGATGCAATAATGTAGTAGGAGTTGAGACACATCGTCTACGCTGGATTGTTAGCTGCAATTATAGAGGTCTGTTTACAGAGACTAATTAAAGCTCAATCATTTTCAGATGGTAGCTGATTGGTTCTAGTATTGCATTATAGTCACTGAGTGACGCCTCTTTTGCTTTTTTGCTTTCCACATGGACTATTTCCGAACATACAGCCAAAGCCACTCTGAAACCGTAAAGGTCAACAAGCCAGCACACTTTCAAGAAGTCAGGGAAAAATAAGTAGTCCCTCACATACAGATTCTGGCTGAATTTTCCAACCCTCTTTGTGGTAACTCGTGTCAATTCTGAAGAAAGTGTTGCCTCCAAAGAGCGTTATACGTATCTGGTTTACTATTTGTCATTTTGGCATGTCTGGTGTGTGACAGGAGCCAAAGATATATGCTAAAAAGTCAATTGACTTTGCTTACATAGAGCCTTTCTAGTCATAAGGCCACTCACTTTCCACAAACACATTCACAAATTGAATACACTAATACACTAAGGGCCTGCCATTCAAGGTGCCAGACTGCCCATAGGGATCGTATCCAGCTCATTACCATTCAGACAAATGTGCCTTTGGTTTATGTTGGGTTCAGTATCTTGCAGATGGTAACTATTACATGTGATGTGGAGGATGTGGCGATTGAACCTGCCAATCATTTGATCAGTTAACACCATGCTCCCTCCCCTGAGCCACAGCTGCCCTATATTAGAGTCCAGTGGCATGATGCAATCCATTGCAGCCGTTTTATTTTCTTTATCCATTATACACTGTGAGAACCAATGTTTAGAAGTCATTATTATAAAATGTAAACTTCTGTATAATTTACTCTTTACACTCATCACATCGATTCAACTTTCTACATCAGTTTCTAAATCAATTGTTTTAAAATGCTTTCTTTTACATAACTTTTTACCCCTACCCTTCACGCTTTGTGCTGTCGATTTTGATTGGTGGGTGGATTCATCCATCCATCCATCCCTCCATCCATCCATCCATCATCTATCAGTCTGTCTGTCTGTCCATCCATCCATTTCTGAGGCTTATCCATGGCTGGTGCATTGTCAGTAGAATTGGTAAAATAATCCAGATACTCTTCCATGAATGGAGGACTCAATCACATGCCATTTCATAGCAGCTGTTGATTTAAAATACAGTAGGAGAGAGGCCAACTGAGGTACAAATGTCTTTGGCTGCCTTTTGTTGCAACCGATTTTAGACTGATTTTAAAGTGCCGTTTCTGTTATGATACAGCATATTTGTTAAGCACTGTTCAGGTAGTCAAGGCACTGTACATGAGTTAAAAGTAGTAGGAACAAACTAACAAACATAGCAAAATACACAGATCATACAATCACACAGCAAAATCACACATTAAAGCTTGTTTAGAAAGGTGAGTTTCGAGCAATGATTTAAATGTGGATAGGTTGGTGCAGTCTTGAATATGTTTGGGGAGGGAGTTCCAGAGGTAGAGGGCAGCTATGGAGAAGGCTCCGTCCCCCCAGGACAATGCTTGGTTTTGATTGGTGGAAACAAGAGTTTGGCATCAGAAGAACAGAGGCTACGGGAAGGAGTGTGACAGTGGAGAAGATCAGTGAGGTAGGACGGGGGCCATGCGCTTTGTGAGTGAGGACTAAGATTTTGAATTGTACACAGTACGGGAGAGGGAGCCAACTGAGATTTCTGAAGGACAGGCATGATGTGGTTATGGGAGCGCCTGTGGGTGAGCAAATGTGCAGCAGAGTTCCGCATGGTTTGGCTCGGTTGGTGGGGCCACCAACGGAGTGTGCAAAGGCTGCAGTCCTCAATGCACTGGTTGCAAGTTCGACTTCCTGTTGTGAACTTGTGATGCATGTCGTCTCCCATTCTCTCTCCCTGTATGTCCTGTCTCTTCAGGTTTCACTATCAAATAGAAGCGAAAATTGCCCCTCCCCCAAAAAAACTAAACAAAAACAACAATAAGGATGCTATTGCACGAGTCATGTTTGGATGTAACACAGGTATGGATCAGTGATTTGGCAGCTTTGTGATCCTTTTCATTAACTTTGAAGCTTGCAATAGGCTAAGTCTAAGAAACCTGCTTGCCCAAAAAACCCAGGCCTTAGTTTTAAACACACTAAGAAGCAAGCAGATGAAGACCTGCAAACAACTTGACGGGCTGTTAATATCTTTTCACACACTCTGGGACAGGGAGAAACACGTAGTGATACGTTCTCACAAACACACAGAGGTTACAAACATAATGACTCAAGCACACCATCAGGCTCACAGTCTACTATCCGTGTGTCTGTCTCTTGTCATCTTCACTCACATTCACACACAGAAGCACATTATAATTATCTTCGTCTTACAAGCGTTCACACCACATCTCTGGCTTTCTTTTCTCTCTCACACTCTTAGTATCCTCAGTTCTTCTAGGCCTGACCTTTGTAAAGAATAAAACGTATAAACAAAACTATAAGTGTATAACTACACCAGTGACCCCATGAAGACATAATAGATAATGCAAGTTGTAAAATGTAAGAGTTTACTTTGCTACTACCGGCCCTTACCTAAGGCTAATGAAATATGTAAGGGTTGTGTGAGAGCTGCTGAGAGAGAAAGGTTTTGACCCAAACCAAAAGGGATTAACCTTGGTACAGTTTCTACTTCGAGACTTTACTTGCCATGCTCAGCTCTACATAAATGTAGACAGGCAATGACAGTGCTGAACTGAGCCTCACAAGCTGAGTCTTAGTATTAGACTGAGCATTAGCAACCTATGCTTTGCTCAATTCATGTTATTGTAATGACCTGTTTTTTTCAATCCTTAAAATCTCTTTTTAGTAATTCTGCTAGGCTTAAAAAGGCTTGCATGTTTCAGTTCAGATTTCAAAATGTGTGCTAATTTTTATAGCAGTGATGTTGAGGTACGCATCCTGCGATTTTTATGCTGTAAGATTGAAAAAAAGACTCACTAAACCCACTGTTCATGAGTTCCACTCGCTCCCCAATGCCATCCTCCATGCAACTATGTTAAAGAAGGAGAAGAAGATATACTTCGTTAATCATGCAAGGGGAAATTCAGTTTAACACTCTGTTGTTGAACATGCTACCCACACATATAGGCTGAAATACACACACATGCACAAACAGGATCCTATGGATCATATGGAGAGATGTCAGAGTGAGGGGGCTGCCAGCAGCAGGCACTCCTGAGTTGGTGGAGGGGGTTCGGTGCCTTGCTCAAGGACACCTTGGCAGGGCACAGGAAGTGAACTGGCACCTCTCCAGCTACCAGACCTATTTCCAGACTTGGTCCGCATCTATGTAAAGAATTATTCAACCACTACAACTGAATTTCAGGTGTCTCACGAACCCACTAATGTTGGGCCCTTTGTGTAAATGACACGTGTGTAAAATATAATTAATTAATCCTCCTGTTCAATGCTCATTACAAGCTACATCCATTTACTGTCTTTAGGCTCTACATAAAACATTCTAGAGATCACTGATGACTCAGCATTTATCTTGTAGTGAGAGTAAACATTTTTGGACAAATGGTAAGACGATCCATGTAGTTGTTGACTACACTGAAAGAGTGTTAGAAAGATACACAGATGGTCGACCAGCAGCGTTATCCGTCATGCTTGTGTGGCAAAAATGAACTGCGAGCAAACAGAACAAAAAAAAAGAAGTTCAAACAAACATGGAACTTTCTCAATTTCAAATACACACACACGCACGCACGCACACACACACACACACACACACACACTTACACAAACCCTGTTATTCCCACATGCATGCAGTGAATTCCAAGCACCCTCGCACTCACACTCCCATGTTTGTGAGGGAGGGTAGCAGAGAATGCAGGTCCGTCGCTCTTGCTGTCACCCCCGGCATGGCGCCATGTGACCGCTGCTGGTGGCAGACAAAAGCCCCTCTCTTCAGCCACTATAGTGGAAGTAAATCAGGTCTCTGTGGCTGAGGGGGATAGAGGGAGTGAAGCACTGAAGTAGAGAGAGGGAGGGAGAGAGATATAATGCTGGAAAAGGAAAGAAAGTAAGAGAGAACCGGAGATACGTGAGGGGGGAAGAGACAACAAATGAACAGTGAGCAAGTGATGAGAAAGATTGGACAGGGGTGAGGAGAGAAAAAACAACACAAAAATAAATAAATAGAGAAGACGAATGGGTCACACATGTAGAAAACAGACACAGCAATTACATCAATTTTCATATTGTGGTTCGGAGTGAGCCTGCACATGAGAGAACACAACTGGAGTACACATTAGGGAGACGATTTGGGGTTTTAGTCTGAGATTTTGTGTGAGAGCACATTATTACAGTAAATGGCTGGGGATGGTGAGTGCTGGTAAAAAAAAAAAAATCACACATTCAGTCTACAAATGGATAATGTCTCTAATGGTTTGAAAACAAAAATGTTTTTTTTTTCATCGGCTGGGTATGAGTGACAGACGGATTCTTTACACTCAGTCTCCGAGTTCTCTTTAAGGAATACATAACTCAGCTGCTTTTCTCATGAATGTATCGACTAAAACAACAATCCCTGGGCTTAAGTGTATTCACGGCAACAGGCCTTAATTTTGTTTGTGCCTGTCTGTCTGCGTGTGTGCATGCATGTGTTTGCATGCTCAGTGTTTGGAAACAATTACGGCTTTGTGTGGCTCAGACAGCAACAACAGGCAGGTGGGTGGAATATGAATTCACCTCAGATGAGACCTCTCCCACTGTCAGGCTTCAAAGACTTTTGTTTATTGTCTCACTGTTGGATTCAAGCTCTGGCTTAAAAGTGAACTTTAATATTTTATATCCTCGAACTGTCCTCAAAATGACAGAAAAGTCAAACAGTAAGAAAAACAGAATGCAGGAAAAAAAGACAGGGTCAGGCCCTGAAGTATGATGCAACAACTTAAAGGAATGTTACACATGATATTATATTCATAAATCACCCTGCAGGAACAAGGGGTGTAACCTAATGAATATGTTAGGCTCAATATATATTTGAATGAAAGAACGAGAGCAGGGACCATCAGGACCTTGTCTTTCAAGAAGTTCCACTTTGATAGAACCAGAACGATCTAGTTTTCAAAATTAAAGTGTATCTACCGTACAATCAGCAAATCCAATTTACATTTTGGATTGTACGAGATCATCCAGATCCAGATACAAACTTCTCAATTTGACTAAATCTGGAGTACCAGTGTTCAAAAACACTGCTTCCTAATATATTGAAAGGCTAAATGTACGTACAATATTTAAGGGGCAGGCTGTCCTGAAACTTTCAACAAAAATTCAGAAGTGCTTGTGTGAAAACAGTTTATAAAAGTTATGGGGGAAAAACCTATTTAGAAGACAAAAAAAACAGTGACAGGAAATAATAGTGAGAACGTTGATATGTCCAACAGTCTGGTTGTATGATGCAAAGTTCCTTGAAGCTTGCAGAATCTTGTAGAGGGGGTATTTTTCATTTGGCTGGTTTACTATTTGAGGTTGTGTCCTCTGCCGGAGGACAGGTCTTTGGTTTACCTAAAGATGTTATAATCATTAGGGACTCTGGAATACCAGACTGACTGCCCACCAATATAAGACTAGTGAGTGTCTGTGGCCATTGTTTCTTTGGTTAGCTTTTGTCTGATGCTTTTTGGTCCATTGTGCTAAATCAGTAAGAGAGCCCTTCCATGATGAAACATCATTCCTGTGCAGCTTTGCAAATCAGCGCACAAGTACAGAAAAGGAAGTTAGGGAACGTTGCAGATGACAAGGTCTGGCTTTTTCCACGAGTTAAACACTAAGAGTTGACAGAATCCCAGTTATTTGAAGTCTTTTATCAGAGTGATTCTTAATTAGTAGAAGCTATGTACATGCTTACTGTTTTATGCTGTAAACGTCAGTTAATTCTGGTTTATCATGACAAGGCTTACTGACATGATCAAGGACTGACAGTCCTTGATCATGTCAGTTTTCCTTTTTGGATGAAAAATACATAAGACTGTCACCTGCTGGTAAAAAAACCCCATCTGACTTAACACATTAACCCACTGGGGAAAACTAGAGGCTGGAAATACACACAGGTAGGAAGTAAAGTATTTGACATGAAGAGGGATGAGGAGCAAAATAAAAATAAAACAAGAAATGATCTTTGAACACTACAATATAAAAAAAACATACTGTAAGGAGAGGTCAAGGAAAAACCATTGCTGCTGGCTTTACTAATTAAAAAAAGTGTCATTTTTCATTCAGTTGGTGAGATACAGTAACTCTGGTAAAGGTCATTAAAGGACCCAGGAGGGAACAATAGGAAGCCTTGATTGTGACTTTGCGGAGTAGTGTAAAGCTTCGTCAGGTGGCATCGTTCTGATGATAAATACGTCCGATACATTTTGGCAGTACTGTTCAAATGCTTTTAAGGTTAGTAAATATGGATCATTTGGCAGCACCCTAATAGTCAAGGTGTGAAGAGCAACTAGGAAGGACAGAAGTCCTTCGCTGAAAGGGTAAATATGAAAAACTGGTGTATTCCACACTTTGGCGTGAAACCGGGTTAGTATTTTTACAAGCATTTCAGTGTTGTTCATACATGTTTTCCTGACAAAATGTGTTCTGTTATAATGTCATAATAAGCCGAAGCTTGAGTCTAAATATTTTCAGTCAGTTTTATTTCTAAATGTACTGATTTTCAAATATCGGTAACAAATATTGAATTTATTTCTAATTCAAAGGCTGATTTTTGCTCCTGAGTGAAAGATGAAGAAATTAGATGGTAAATTGTGGTTTAACCATTCTTTATTGTCAGACCATGATAAACTGTACTCGAACAGAGGGACATTTCACAATCATAAGCACAGTGCACAGTGCTGGAAAACGCTGAAATGAGAGTTTGCTGCTTGCTGGCCCGTTGCTTGCTAAGGGTCCACTAACACTCGTTTGGGAAGTTTGGTCATTTCTTTCCTTCCCTGTGTTCTAACGGGTCATAGAGGTTTCAAATGGAGGAGAAGGTTTGCGGTGTTGCCCGTTTTAGCTGCTCTTGTCTTCAGCACAGTTCACAGAGCAGACTGCTCTGCTTTTTGTTGGACTGTAAATATCCAAAATATCTCCAAACTCCTGAAGTTGAGTCGCCTTTCATGTCAACCTTGTTTTCTTCCTGCTTAAAGCTGATAGGCACAGCGTTTTCTTCAGTATCGCTCTAAAGGTCTGTAAGCCTGCCTACCTTTATCCCTGCGACATGATTGGCTGTTCATCATCTTTTTCTTCTTCTCTTTGATGTCAGGTGACAACTAGCATTTCAGGCACATTAGTGCGCCCCTTTAAACTTACAGGAATGTCGCAACAACATGAACAAACATCGTGGATGCCACGAAGAAGATGTGTGTATGTCTCTGTATAAGTTAGATTTCAGCAAAAAGTTGATGTGCAATACGTGAATTAAAAAAAAGTATCCTAACATTAACAAAACACATTTTACCCCCCATGTGATGACGATTATGACGTCAAGTCGGGAAGTCAGGCACCAATTTTTGGGGGTTTTTCGAGTTGTTGTTCCGACTGGAGCAGGTGCTCATGTGCATTTTAAAACTCAGAAACTTGTTTTTTCCGATGTGTACGACATCACATGAATGCGCCATAAGTCCTAGGCTTTCTATTTTTTCATTTTAAAAGCCAAGGTGCTTTTTAGGCTTGTTTCCATAGACATGGTTGCTTGTTTCTCTCACGAGATCTGGCAACACTGGAAGGATTGTTCCAAAGCACTTACTGCAGCTTGTAGGAAAGAGGATCTAGAGAGAATGGAAATCTGAGGAGTGATGAGCAAGGATATACAGGAGAGCAGCCGTCAAGGAAGTCTTTTTACCTTATTGGATGTCACTGATTAATTGGATGCTGCAGCGGATAAGGCTTTAATGAAGCTTCACATTGCCAGTTTTTATAATAGTATAAAACCAAATACATACTTTCCAGTAGTCATGAGACATCCCAATTTATCTGTTTATACACTTCAGAATTCTTTTTTTTTTTTAAGATTTATTTTTTGGCTTTTGTGCCTTTATTTGAGAGATAGGACAGTGGATAGAGACGGAAATTAGGGAGAGAGAGAGAGAGGGGAATGACATGCTGGAAATGAGCCACAGGTTGGATTTGAACCTGGGCAGCCCGCTTGGAGGACTACAGCCTCCATACATGGGGCGCGCGCATGACCCACTGCGCCGACAGCGCACTTACAATTCAGAATTCTGACACAACTTCAGTGTTGTCCTCGAATTTGTAGTATGAATTGAAGAACACCCATCACAATAAGCACATTCTTCAAACTAGGAACTGGTGGATATTTGTTTTGAAAACTTTAAGGTTCAGTGTTTTAAAAGACCCTGTTATTTAACTACATGCATTAACAACGCTACCTCGGCACAGAGATAAGTTTATGAATGTTATTTTGCTCATTAGAGAAAAGCACTATAGTGAACAGATGTAGCGTGTTTGCAGTGACAGCTAAAGAAAGGAGATTCCCCTTGAGATTAAAGACATTTAAACAAGAGTTACAGCTTATTTATGGAAATACATCTTCAAAATTACAGAATGCAATAAACAACACTTCTGTTGTGAAACAAACAAGGTGGCCGACAGCAGAATTACTGAGTGGCACAATTACCAAGCAGTTCCTGATTAAAACAGGTCAAGTGTCTTTACTACACATGCTTACTTACACCAGACATACCTGGAGCGATACCACCTGGTGCAACAACAACATACTGATATCACTGCATCCTGGAACGGCACATTGCATTGAGATAAAGAAGGGAAGGTGAAGAGTCTTTTTGTCCGCAGGCCTTCTAAGGACAAAGTGCATGCCAAATGAATCGCAGTAAATCAGTCATGCTTTGCTGGACGGAACAACGCGTACACAGCAGTGGCAACGCAATCGAGGACAAGCTAACGGATGATGGTTTCGTTTGTGGTGGTAGTGGGGGGGTTGGGGGCCGGCGGTGCTGGGAGGGGGACGCAACATCTGTCAGCCCTAAGGCGCAATCTCCAAATGGCTGTAACTAGTGGAGAGGCAAGCGCCCAGGAGAAGACACAGACACAGGAGGAGAGACAGGCTGAAAGACATAAATACAGATGGACAGAGAGATGGAAGGAGATGGAGACAGGTTGACAGAGGGAGAGACAAGGAGATAGAGGGGGAGACAAGTGCAGTTGTAAAGACGATAGGATAGGTGAATTTAGGTGAGCTTTGGAATCCATCAGTATTCTTTAACATGCCTTTACCAGGATTTCTCAGCTGGGGAGTGAAGATCACCGACTTAAATGCTGGGATAAGGGACCTGAATTCCCCCTGCAACAGCATGAACTCATGCTAACGTGTGTTCTGAGCAACAGCATCCAGCAAATGGCATATGCTGATCTGTTATTTATTAATGATCACTGAAGAATTCATCATTTCCGTAACTCAAGACTGATCAAGATGTCTAAGTGGGAATGCTTCTGGTTAATTATCTAAAACACATCTTGTTTGTCTTGTCTCTGCTCATTCATACACAATGAATCTGTAGCTCTGTGTTTTCACACACGGCTTGCACACCTTCCAACTTATGTACTGCCATAAGGGGCAGCTAGCTCGCCAGCCGAGATGGAAACCTAATTAAACTGAAAGGCAGAAACTGACATGTTGCTGTTTGTCAGGTCCGGCAGAGTTCTGGGTGAGCTAAAATGTCAGGCAGTGTTCAATTAGCCAGGGCTTAAATGCCGCAGATCAAGAGACAGGAGATGCGTTTAATAAGATGGATCAAACAGTTGAAAGCACCTGGTCGATGTGGCAGACGAGGCGGCGGGGAAGAGAGAAGTAATAATTATGAATATCTGTATCAACTATTTCTGCTTTCATGTCCTGAACGAAGCTCGGCGTGGCTTGATGGAGTTTGAGAGCTGGTGTTTGTCATGAATATTCATGGGGAAAAGTAGCGGGAGTGACTTGATTTGTTATGTGCTGTCAATGCTGACAGTTTGTTCAGTTAACATGGTTCCACATGGATACACAGAGGCCCGTCTTGTTCTTCGAAGGGTGCAGTTAAATCATTAGTAATACTGCCAGTCTCCCCTTACTGTATGTCTGCTAGTATTAGCTTTGTTGCATATTATAAAGCACGGCTGGCAATAAGCGAATTAGTAACTGGGATTTGTAAGGAAGTCTTGAACCTACACGAATTGGCTGCTTGGCTGTGCTATGGGGAAAACACATTGTAGTAGTTAAGTCATGAAAAAACTGATTAGTATTTCTAGATCGCAAGAACAATGGTCCATTTTTTGAAGGTAGTATCCAGCCCTTAACACTCAAAATAAATTTCTGGTCAAACACCTGAGTTAGCACTGCCCCTCTGTATTGGAGCTGATTCAGAGGGGAATGGCACACAGAGAATCATTTTCTGTCACTGTGTCGCATGTTTCTGCACGCCATTTATCAGGAATAGCAGCGGGTCCTTAGTCTATTAAGCTTTATTGGAGAAGTGAATGATAGTACCAATTATTTTGCACCGATAGCCAAACGAGTAAATATTGGACCCATTTTTCCACAAACTACAAATCTTCTGAATAATCTGACCTGAAAACAGCATTTTGCAGGCATAGAAATCAAAAGAAAATTGACTTTGTTTGAGACCTGTCTCTGTCTAATCAACACAGTCCCGCAGGTTCTGTCAAGACAGATCTCTCTTCTCTTTGACTGTGCTGAACAGATAATACCGCTGATGTCCCCTTAGAACCTGATAAACATACATTTAAATGGACTTACATCATTTGGTTTTGGTTACTCTTACAGTTATTATTTAACTGAAAAATGAGACCAACCTCACTCATTGAACTTGGATTGTATACCATTTGATACCACTTGTAGCAACTAACTTTCTCTGCAGGTCTTGGGTGGCTAAAGTAGCTTTAAGGAAGAGTCTGCTAATGGGGTATTGGGGCAGTGGTAAAGTGCATGTAGACAGGCAAGTAGGCCATACAATTATTTTTTTTCAGTTCAAATATAATGATTTGGATGGGTTTATTATGGGCCCCCAAGGGTCAGAGATATTGGATTGTTTTTTGGGGGTCGCAGAATTGAATGTATTTCTCATTTAATGTAAAGACCATTCTGTTACCCAGGAAGTCAGTTCCACAGATACACTTACCGACTTACACAAATCCAACCCGAATGTGCAGATCTATTCTTATAAAGTGTAAAAGATACTGAAGGTTTTGGTTGGACTGGCTGAACTTCTTAAATTGTTATGAGAAAAAAAACAAGTTATATTAATCTCTCCTCAAATTAAATGTATTAATTGTTTGTATGAGTAATGGTTTAAACCAACCACTTTAAAAGGCTGGAGGAGAGGCCAAGCTTTCCTGGTGTCTCAGGAAAATAGATCATGATGGCATTGAACTCTTTTTATGTATCATCATTATACAATCCCATGAAACCTACTGCAAAATGTAATTCTTTAGTGTTTTAGCACCTATGCAGTTATTCTCGCCTGCACTGCATTTGGGTGTGGCACATTGGATTAAATCAACTATCTGCATGGCTTAACACCAACAACAGGCAGGTGAGACAAATATTTTTTGCGGATGAGCTGATCCTTGAAGATTTCATTGTGTTCTCACCTTGTTACTTTTTTGGCAAAAGGGTCTGCAGTGACGACATAAAATGCTGAGACCTTTAGCTGGTCCAGCATGTCTTTACAACTGGCATTTAACAGCCTCTGGTGAGTTCTCTTCTCTCTCCTGGCAAGACCTGCATCTCTTTGGCTGCCTTTTGGCTGTAATTATGAGAGTCAGTACCTCTGTCTTAAGTACAACCCGGAGCTTACTTTTCCTTCTCTCTCAGCTTCTGCTGATACGGATGTGAAATATTCCACAGTTTCTTCTTTGGCTTGGAGAAGTATTTATAGAAAAAGACCCAACGAATCAGATCCATTTTATAGCAAACTTCATCACATACAGAGAATCGATAAGAAAGCTAGAAGTGGTTTTGCAAGGTTATATGTATTTTATTTCCTTTTACTTTCTGTTGCTGGATCTTGCAGAACAATCTACACCTGGAGACAGAGGAATCAGAGAACACGAGAACATTTAAGATATTCATGGCGGCTAAAAAAAGACTTGTGAAAGGACTCCTGCTTGGTAAAAAGTGAAAGGAAACATACTTGGCACAGTACGCTTCAACTGGAAGTCTCATAGCTCAAAGCTAAAAAATCATGGAGCCATCTCAGATAAGAGTAAAAATGTGAACTGGTTCTGAACCCTCCTCTTTTTCCGGGCAGAGCTGGGCCCTGTCATGTAAAATTGATTTCAAACAGAAGATAGCGGCCGACTTCTTGGGTTCCTGCTGGCTTTGTCAATCTTGGTTCAGACTGTAACCTTAGGTGGTTCATTCACAAGTCATCTCTTTGCTCAGAAACAAAAAAAAATAATACAGGATTCGAGAAAAATCAGTTCATAAACTTGTTTAATATCATTCCCAATAAAGTTGCTGTCTCTGTAAAGCTCAAGAATTGACTCGTCACAGACAGAATAAATCCCAAGCTCTTCTCTTTGTTCCCCTTTCTGAATACTTTTCCAGTCTAAACCCGCTTAAAGTCTGACAGCAACAGAAATCTATTTATTGCGGGGTATTGCTGGATATTAGGCAAAGATTTATGGAGAGGAGTTACAATCCAATTACTGAGTGACTGTGTGAAATGGAAAATATGAAGCTAATTTCATTAATATTCTATCTCGGCGTATTTACGGTACTGCGGTGGTGGAATTAACTCAAGTATTCCTTACACATATCTTAAATGTCTTCCAGCCAGCACATATACGCTTCATTAACCTTTGTCATTTTCAACCTTTTTGGCCTCCTGATTTACAGTCTCTCATACACAGGCGTGCATGTACTCGCACACTCTCTCACACTTATAGACTGCTTCTTTGTGTGTGAGTCAAATAGTGAAATGTTATTCACTTGCTATAAATGTACAAGTGTGGATTCTTTACTAATCCAGTGCTGATAAGAAAAGTTTTATTGTTAACTTTGCACACAGATCAAGCATTTTCCTTTTTTTGTTCACAGATTGATATGAGGTTCATGATCTACATCTACAATAACTTTGTTGAGCTAATTCAGAGCAACAATATGTAACTTTTTCACCTTAAAAAAGTTGTTTCAATGGTCGATTTAACAGTACAACAACTTTCAAAAGGGAGAATGGCCTCTCTCCCATGTCCACAACGTGGCCTGATTGGCTGTTAACTGTACGGGGAGTGAATTCTTTTATTACACATCCATTTTGATTTTATGAACGATACAAGTTATCCATAGTTAGGCGAGAAGCTGATCAGATTGAGATATGGGCGCGATGTAACGGTTTGTCAGCTCCGCCTCTTGGCCTGAAGTCAGGTTGACTGAAAGTTAGGGTGAGACAGCATTTCCAGCATGGCAGCTGCTGCCGATGAGCCTCCGGAGCCCCCTGCAGTAACAGAAGGGCTTCGTCACTCAGGCTTCATTCATCAGTATTTACAGTCTATGGTTCACACATCAGCTTAAAAAGGAGCCAGTTAGCCCGTGTATACTGTTTGATACAGTGGCTGAGGCTAACAGGGAGAGGACGGGGATGGATGAAGCTACAAAGAGAAAAAGAGAGATGGACCAAGCGAGAAGCGTAGTGTACATCCCTGCAGACATTCTTCATATCAGATTGCGATTTAAAATTAAACTGAATCGTTATCCGTGTCATAGTTGACATAGTTTAGCAGCTTTAGGTTTGTGTTCAAAGAAATCAATAAATCCATCCTTTACCGAAAAGTTGTCTCTTTCCTTGTCAATCTTTAAGTTAGCTTTATAAGTTTGGCACCTTACAAACCTCTCATGTAGCATATGATAAACTACCCTTTCCAATGTATCCATTTTAGCCACAGCCCATACACGTCATGGCAACAGTTAGATTTAAAATGATCCTGGAGATCCAAACGTTGCCCTGTTTAAATCAATCAGTCAAAATAAAACAGTGTGCGGACCTTTCTCCTAATATTTTCCAAAATATTGCATCCTCGAGGTGTTTTTATTTCGATGGTCTGTGTTCATAAGAAGCTGGAATCCAACTCTCTTGTTAAGCCTGTTGTGTGTATGGATTAGCACGCTGAGTGTAAATCACATGCAAACATCAACTTTCAAAAGTTTCATTTCAAACTACTTCAGCAAGCAGGAAAACTGCGTGTGGAGCAAAGGAATGAGTGTAGAATGCAAACAAGGCAACACTTTTATTTCCCAGAATTGGATAGCTTTACACTACAGGAATCCTTGTGTTATGGCATCTGTCCTCTGGCATTTTCTCTTATTTGTTTATGATTGAAAGTGTGAAAGAAGGTTAGAGAATAAACCAAAAACAAAGCCTCTTGCTCTAGAGCTGCAGTAATGTCCATATTGTGTTTAAACATCTACCGAGGGTGTATTGATCCTCATATTCTAATGTAGTGAAATACTCTTTTTTTTAGGCGTCATACTTATTTTGTTCCAGTTATCTCCTGCTCTCTAGAAATTTGTCAGCCAATTACTAGTTGCCCACTTTTCCAGCTGAGTTGCATTTCAGGGAGAGAGCAAAATGATTATTGGGATTTGTAGTTCAGACAGTGTTTGAGTGCATTTGATTGGATTGGTCAGCATGTGGCTCACGTATGTGGCATTATATCTGCCTTCAGTGATTGATGAACTTGTGTTAGTGGGTCTGCCCACCATGGCTGCTGCTACCCAAGCGAGTGCTGACAAATGAGTCACTGGCAAGAGAGACCAGAAATACTTTGCTGTGCAGTGCCATACTGAGAAGGATATTGACTGTGAGAGCAGTGTGTATATGCTCTTTCTCACTGCTGTCTGACGACATAATAGGAACATGGAGACTGTCATGCCAAAGGCCACCTCTGCAGCTCATGTAAGCCCCTGTGTGTTTTGCAGGGATAGTTCTTTCTCTGCACTAACATGACAACTTCCATTGCCCTGTTAGCAACAGGCAAGAACTTCAGCGGGGCTCCAACACCTGAAGCGACCTGTACATCCAAAAAAATCTAAGTTACACTCTCACATTTATATATAAAAGAATACTGTCACAAGCAAGATATGAAAAAAATACTAATCAAAATAAAAATCAGCATAAGGTAGAAATCTTAAGAGCATGCCTCTGAACACACATGGCTAAAGTGTTGTGCACACAGAGAGACCAGACATGGAGAAGACTATATGTAGTAAAAAAGGTCAAACTACGCAATGTGATATGAGTTATTGTTTGTGCACATGCTCATAGAAATGGGTGGTTTCTTAGTAGACACTTTTAAAAGATTTGATCAGTCAAGTGTGTACTAGGGCTGCACGATTCTTGCTCAAATGTGAAACATGATTTTTCTCCCTTAGAATTGACATCAAGATTATCTTCTCACACAATTATTCTTTTTGTTAACTTATTAACCTTAAGTAAAAACTGTAGCTTTAACTCCACCATCTGGTAAAGTGTCTGCCTACCTTGTGTGTGGTTACTATAGTAACAGTGACTGACAGCGGAGGGCCCTAAATGAGCATTGCCATCATTTAGAAATGTCATACCACTACCATAACAGGTCTCAGGAGGCAGGTCATGACGTAAAAAGAATGCTGCAGCCGTAATGTTTACAACTGTTGAAAGTGTTGGTGTTGAAAAATGAAGCCAATGCGGAAGTGCAAAAAGCTGCTGTTCCTTGAGCGACTACTTTAGGCTTGCTCTGCAAGTCCTGAAAGTCACATACATACCTGCTAAAAAAAAGCAGAAATAAACGTGTTTACAGCCTGGCTCAAAAATACAAATTTGTTTTGAATAGCTCATTTTATATGCACACAATGTATGGGGGGGGTGATTATTTTTTTAAACTCATGAACTCAACTGATACAAAGACAGTTATTCAAAATAAAGGGTGTGGCTGATGTGACTGACAGAAAGGCGTGTTGTAGCCATTTGTCAGGAGGCTAAAGGCCCACTACAGCTCCAGCTCTTTCCCTGTTACTATAGGCAGCCTAAAATGTGATTTGAGTCAGCATTTCCAATATGGCAACCACCACTGATTGACTTCAAAAGTTTGCTTCAGAAACCAATGGGTGGCCTCACAAAAAACTACTCCCATATTTATATACATTCCGGTTTACACATGCAGCTTACCCTGTAAATGTAAGCATTATCTCTAATGAGGGTTACACCAGGGGGCAGTATTTGACTCCTCAGCACACAGAATCATTCAGAGACAAAGATTTACATGCTCAAACCAATTCATGCACAAGCGTGACTCTCCAAACTCCCTGCCACTGTACTCTCTCCTAATGACGAGAAAGCTTGTGAGTCTTCAGGTCCACGGATTCAATAATATTTGCATCTGATATTATCTGGGGAATTGTTTGTGATTTTTTCCGGGGACGCTGCCAGAATTTGGCACAAAAAAAATGTTGGACCTCTAAGAAAAGAAAGGGGCTCCTGGGAAATTAGTTCTTTCAAGGCCTGACTGAGCATAGACGGCGAGAATGAAGAGCAAGACAAACAGCAGAAATCTGAATGATGAAGCGCATACAGCCACAACCATTCTCATGGAGGGAGAACACACGCATGTGCTGCAGAATGTATCATACTGATTATCCCATTAAGACTATTAGATACAGATGATTGTCTCAAATATGGCCTCATCGCTTAAACCCTGTCCATGGATGACCAGTGTAGTACATGCTAATCTGCAGCCATGTTATGTCTTATATATTAATATAAGTCTTGATTTTCTTCTCTCTCTGTGTTTTTTTTTTTTCAACACTGCTGACCAAATCTGGGAAGTAAAAAGTCACACACTCATTTCAAACACTCAACAATTATTCTTATTTTTGGTTTACATGGTGATTGCTCGAAGAAATTCAAAATGCGTCATATTCCTAGATTATATATACATAGCGGCAGTATAATGAAACAGGAGTAGCTTCTTAGAACTAGTAATAATACACAAAGACAGTGCCCTTTGGTGGAGGGCATGAGTGAATTTTTGAAAAAAGAGTGGATTTGTGTATGCATAAGAAGTCACTCTTATTAATAATACATCTGGCTTGTTTTTGCAGTACGACTACATCGTTGTGAAAATGACAGATCTCAGCTTTTTGTTGTCAAAGGAATGAAAGCTCTAACTCTTACAGTTTGTATTGATTAAAAAAGGTTTTCATAAGATCACCCTGACACTTTGCACTTTTTTTTATTACCTCTACTTATGTTTATTTGAATCTGTTTATTGTCACTTGTAAAGCTGCTGTTGTGTTAGGAACTTTGGATGAGAGTCTGTATTCTTGTCAACTCTGGCATCTTAACATCCTGTTCTTGATACTGATGTTCATTCAAGTTCTATGTCTGTCAAATAAGTAAAAAAGTAAAACATTTTCTTAAGTGTTACTCTGTGATGGTTGAAAGTGAAGTTCCTCTAGACATCTTAAATAATCCCTAACCCCTCACTCTTGTGTCACCTTCAGATCATGCTGCTCACTGATCCAGAGGTGGAAAGCAGCCTCCTGATCAGCTCTGATGAAGGAGCGACCTACCAGAAGTATCGTCTCAACTTCTACATCCTCAGTCTGCTGTTCCACCCCGAGCAGGAGGACTGGATTCTGGCCTACAGCCACGACCAAAAGGTGAGAGAACGGCCAATCCCCTTCAGTTGTTCAGCTGTTCAGCTGTTCAGAGGTATCAAAAAAAGCTGAGTGTAAAGTCAGATAAGGAACAACGGGGGGATGCACTGCCTCAGAGCAGACATGTGAGATCCTGTTACACAAGAATTTGGCTCAAAGCACTCAGCCAGAGTTCATAAGGTTTGTTCAGGACGGAGGTAGAGAAGTAAGGGTTGTGTAATTCAGGTAGCTCCATATTCACTCAAAAGGATGTCTCTCTTTCGACAGATAAGGACGAGAGATATTTCAAAGTTTTTAGTTGATCTTCATCATGACAAATCTGAGATATAATGTAGCATTTTGTAAGTCGTAATGAAAAGACTCTGAGTCAAAGTTTTGATTGTCAGAGTAACAAGATTCTTATTCTGAGACAGAAGATCAAAAAAAAAAAAAAATAGGAGACAGCAATTAATATTATCTAAATACACGTCCCTTATATTACATCTTTTCAAGCCATAGTAAAAAAATAAATAAAGGTTGTATTTCTTATTTGATCTCCTTCTTACCCTAATCAGGCAAGGCTTGCTGTAAAAGATAACTATTGATTTATTTCTGCCATTCAGTGCCTTTGAATCTTAAAGCTTTTAAGCTGTTAAAAGTCACATCGTTTGGATATATCTATTTAGGCAAGATAATGATGAACAACCTTGGGAAAAAACATTTTCTTTTGAAACTCAATATTTTCAGTATATTTTACACATAAAATAGACCAGCATGATGTGGATTTTTTCAAACATTCAATTCAACTTTGATCATCGTCAGTCTGTTTATATACGTTGACTGTATGAACCTTCATACACAGAAAGGTGTCACTCTGATCAGCGTATTAATCTTGACACTCTTATTCCTGATTAAAATGACATTTTACTCAATAGATTTTTCTACAAGGTTATTTAGTTGCTTTTGTTCGGATGAAAGAAAAAGTATTTGCAGCTTTTTAACTCTGTTAAAAAAAAAGTTAAAAGAAAATATTTTCCAAGTCAAAAAGTTACAAGGTTTAGTTGAAGATTAGCCTCAAAATAGCTCTAGCATAGTTTAGAATAATGAAACCATTCTCCTTTATTCCAAGGACACACACGCACACACACACACACACACACACACACACACACACACACACACACACACAGACACACACACACACACACACACACACACACACACACACACACACACACACACACAGACAGACAGTCCTACAATTGGCTGGTTAATGAGTCAGAGATGCCTGAAACCCCCCAACAGAATTACTTTAAAAATTAATTTTAAAGGGGTGTTTTCAGGCATTTTTCACATAGCTGTTTTGGAATTCAGCCTTGACTCCAACTTAAAGATTAATACGATTCTGAGCTTTCCAACTGGTCTTACATGATAATGTTCAGCTGATGATCTGATGGGGTTTGTGGGTTCAAAGCATCAGAAGGCATCACACCATCACAGCAGCTTATTTGATTTTAAAAGTATTACTTATAAATAGGGCTGGGACGATATGCCTTTGTGGCGATTCGATTTTATTACGCTTATTGGTTGCCGATTCGATTTATATTGCGATTCTAAAGTATTGCGATACAACAAGTATTGCGATTCGATACTCCCGATTATTGCGATTCTCTTTTCTTTTATTAAGCAAAAATTAAGTGAAATCATACAATAGGAAAGATAATATAATATCATGAATAATGTTTAGAAAAAACATTTCCATGTCAGTTAGTATTTTTTATCATCTATCCATCTGTTTCTGTGATCATCGGCTGACAGCATGTTGCCTTCGTGTTACTTGGGCAACGAGTGCCGCCCCAACTAGTATATGATTGGCTGCCTGGAGTAGCGACATCAGCACCTTGCTGTACAACACAGGCTGAGATGATCCAGAGCAGCTAAATAAACACCAAACAAACACTGTGAACACTCTGAAAAAGACGCTGGGTGCAGAGGTTGCCTTTGCAGAACCCACACGCTGCTGATTTCACTCTCTGATCGTTGGGATTATGCTCTGCAAATAGATAAAGGACTAACATAGTGTGTTAGCTAACCGCTAGCGGGATGCTAACCGCAAGCGATGCTAACGGCTAGCGGGGCTAATTTTTATCAGCGATCACCTCATCAGCTCTCTACTTCAAACGCACTTACTAACATTAAATAAATTACCGCTTTCCTATGTGGTTGATATTTTGAGATTATTCCTTAAAAAACTGAGGGTTCATTATTTGACCTCAGCAGCTAATTAGCGAGCTATCCTAGTAGCTCCAGAGAGACAGTTGTATGAAACTGAACACAGGCATGACTTCTTTCTGTTAGAACAAACTAAAACATTCTTGTTCATAAGGTTCAGCCTGAGAGTGGAGTTGAAGCTTTATTGATAACCTGAAAGACTGATAAACCAAGGTGTGCATTGACTGCTCCTTTACACTTTCGGAAGCTCTCGGCTCACGTCTGTGGATTTTATTTGCATACGGATATGACGTCACGATGATCGATCCCGGGGTAACGAATCGATTTTTTGAATCGTCCAATAAAAAATCGCGATTTTTTAATGAATCGATTTTTTATCCCAGCTCTACTTATAAAACAGTTTGGATCAAGATAGTGCAGGAAGAAATCAGTGTTTTCATTACTTGATGTACTCTTTATAAGTATACCATGTAATAGTGGCCTACTCTGGCCTTCAAAGTGTGCAAGGAAAAACCCTTGAACTCCTGACAGTAATCGAGTTACGTCACATTACGTCTTAAGTCAACCAAATATTATGTGCTATGCTCCTTTTGTAGTAGGCCTAAAGCACAGAGCGAATAGAGAAGTGATTAAAAACAAGAATTTTTCTCATCCATAGGACAACAAAAACACCTTGAGGACCTTTGCAAGCCCATCTGCAGTTATACTGTATATAACTAACCATGTATAAAAAACTGCAGGACTTTCACCTGAAGACTATTCAGGTCCTTTATGAATCATTAGGTTATTGTGTTTTTAACATACACCATGTTCTTTTCCTTGACATGCTAGTTTTGTTTTTAACATAACCAATTTGCAAGACGTGCACATTGTGAGACAAGCTTGTAGGTAAAAGAGACCTTTCAATTAGCCAGGACAATACAGGATTATCAAATAGAAACAACATAAAACAATAGACATACAATACATGGTTCTATGTAACAGATGCCATCCTTAAAACAGGCTTATTCAATCTCTCTGAACCGCTTATACATTTAAAATACCCACATTAAAATATGAAGTCTCTTGAGGAAAACAATAAGTGATACAATATTTAAAGACTGAAAATGTAAAAGAGCTGAGAACATCTCTTTCTGTGTTAAAGAGTCAAAACTATCCTATTCAAAAGTATTCTAATTTCTTAGAACATACAGTATGGGTTGTCACAATAGCAGAATGTTAAACTTCAATATGATGCTAATACATATTAAACAATTAAACAATAGACATACCTGTGTACCATGGCAACACAAAGTAAGCCCAAGGCACCCAAAATTATAAACTTTCTTGTTTTTGATGACAAACACCTGAATTACCTGCTCAAAATGCTGGCACTGAAGACAAAACTTATTTAAATATGGTTTACGGTAAAAAGAAAATTAAGGAAACTGAGGAGGGTTTTCCACAAGGTAATGACCTATTTTAAAATATTGTATTTTAACTTATATTCCAGTTGAAGTAAGCCGTGTTGTCTGTAGTTCTATTCAGACTGCGGTCAAGGCGCGATATTTATGTCAGTGTGACGTTTCTCCTTCAATATAAATGTCCGGTCTTCATGAATATGGCCCCTAATCTTTTCTTTAGCCTACTTAACCTACGTGTCCACTGACCAAATGTTTAGCTGCAGCATGTTACAGCTAACTCTAGCTGTCTGCGGCTGAAAGTTTTCTCACTTCTGTTTTCATACCCTCTGACACTCTCTACTCTTACGGTGATTTATTTTTCTTTAAATGTTTGTTTAAGCCCGTCTTTTGGTTGGGAGCTGGAGGTTTTTAATATTGCTCTACCAAACTAATTTTTTAGGAGAGAAAACCTGTTCTGTAATCCGTGTCAGAGTGTAGCGACAATCTGAGTTTAGTGAGTGCGCTACCTGGAGTGACAGCAGTGAAGCTGTCGGTGTCCAGTATCACAGGAAAGTGAAAATGTGTTACTGTATTTTAACTGGCCTGAGAGGGCCAATGGAACGTGCCATCAGCTGGCCCGGGCTCTTTCAATCATGCGTCTGAGCCAGCGGGCCAGTTATAATGTCGAGCCTTGCTAACCTGAAACAAACAATGACTGATGATGCTGCTGGTTCACTCTCTGAGGATGGTAGCTGATGTTTTGATGTTTTAATATTAAAAACTACATTTTCATTACATTATTTGATAAGCTACTTAGCTAGCTGGCTAAATTATTAGCACACAGAGGGAGTGGGACGATTGAATGAAACTCATTACACACTCATTTACACACACACAATGCAACTTGCCTCAGGTTACCCTCTGGTAGTTAGAGCAGAACAACAGACATTTACCCATTTATAAAACTTCCTCCATTGATTTGCCAGTTCAGTCAAGGAGAGACTGACGAGGATTGGCACAGAGTTTTGTTTCTAAATAAGAGGAGATTAAGAAGTGGGTACGCAACGGAGGCTGAAAAATAAATGGGTATACTATGCCGTATACCTGCTTACCTGCACTATGCCACTGATCGTTACCTAAGTATGGTCATTCATATTGTATCATGAGGTTCCTGCCAACACCCAGCTCTTGTCTGATACATATTAAAAATGGATACGTTAAAATTCCTTGAGCTTCCATGTGAGACGCCAAAGTGTTGTACGAAAGCATCAGAGTTCATCAGAAAGAAAGACTTTGGAGGTATGTGAGTAACACTTGAAAAGTTTAATTTTAAATGAACTTTTTAGGAACTTTTCTTGTTGACATTTGTTGTAATGTAGTAGAGGTCAGACACAAAAAAAACTACTTAAAACCTTGAATAGTTATTGCCTGATACTCTGCATGGTTCATAATAATAGTAGAATAAAAGTCTTACATTGCCCTCCAGTTTTTTTTTTTATATTCTTTCACTGAAGTTTGCTTTGAAAATAAGCCACTTCAGATTTAATTCTGCGACTTCAATTGAAGTGTTGCAGAGAGACATTGAACAGGTTGATTCAGAGCCTCTTAACATTTATTTGGAAACTGAGTATACAAAGTTTAACCTCACAAATCCTTTGAAAACTCTGAAGCATTCTTGTTAAAGTCAGTGTAAAGGATACTTTTTTTTGAATAAATAAGCTTTGCTGGTTATCTGGTTGGTGCTTTTCAAGTTTTTCTCTCTTGACACAGCTCGACCCATTGGACAAAGCTAGTTGATGCGAGTTAAAGACAAAGAAAGAACATTTCTTCATAGCTGCAAAAACAAAACAACATCTTAAAAACACTTATGATTTTCTAACACTGTCAGAAGTAACCCAAAATCCCTGCCAACAGTATTAAAGAAGTCCGTGACACTACAGTACAAACCCTGAGTTCAGTGTTTCAGGCAGTTCTTCTTCACTGGCTACAGTACATGCAAAGATCTGGCAAGGACGGACTGACTGACTCTCATCACCAATAACAGCCTTAAGCCAACCTTAACCACCCACACAGATGTCGTACAGTGGTGGACCTAGAACATAGCCTGTGGGTACTTGAGAGGTTTAAGCCTTATACCAGTTGGGACCAATTAGGCGAAGACTATTTTCCCAACTTAATTTGAGTAAATATACAGGTGTGAATTGTCCGTTAGTTCAGAAAAAATAGTCGGTAACACTTTAAATTAAGGTCAATCTATTCACCATTAACTAGTTGCTTTTTAACATGCTAATTAATAGGCCATTGACTAAAAGTATGACCTTACTCCTAATTGCTGATAGTAGGTAAGAAAGTTGTTAAACATGAATTATGATCTTGATATGCTTTGCTTTGAATGGCCCTTATAAGGTAGAAGTAAGCAAAAGTGTATAAGATCATAATTAATATTCAACACCGTCCTAACTTACTATCAATAAGCAATAATTAGGAGGGTATCGAGCGCAAACTCTTAGTTAATTGCCTATAAGCTATAGACTATGGTCATATAGAATAAGGTACAAGTAAGCTCTTAATAATGACTAATAAGCAGCCATTGTGCTACTAATTAACATGCTAATAAGAAATCAGTTAATGGTGAATATTGTGACTTTAATTTAAAGTGTTACCAAACATGATATTTTCTGTAAATGAACATGGTTTTAAATCAAAACTCTGTCGTAAACCAGTACGGTGTGTTCAGACCAGAAGCAAAGTTCATTTTTTTGGTGCAACACAAAAACATGAATAGATTTGAGCACATGCAAATGTGTGCTTTTTGTCGTGAATCTTGCAAATTTGTTTAATATTTGAGTGTGTATGATTTTTTCCCTCAAGCTAGAAATTGGGCTGAGACTATGTTGCAATAGCCTATCATGGTTCAGTTTCTCCTTCGGTGCATCAGAGACGGTCAATCAGAACTCCATTCAGAAAACGAGCATTATAAAAGATGTTGCTTGTCTCAAATTGCTGAAATGAAGCATGAATTTAGAATCTTTTTATGAATCTCCATTATTATGTAGTCATTTCTGCATTATTTGACCTTTTGTTACGCTATTGGGTTCATCATGCTGTAGCAACCCAGATTTTAGCTTACCCACTTGTGTAATACAATGGAGACTGATGGACTTGTGTTTTACAACTGCAGTGTAATTCTTGTAGTTTTTGACCATTTAAGAAATGTTGCTTCCCAATCAAGAGTAACGCAAGGCAAAAATCTGCTTTGCCTTTTGTGTTAAAAGAGCTTTGCAAAGTTCCTACCTGTAGGTACGAAGCCAAAGCCCTACAATACAGGGTCGACTCTAAAAATGTACAGATGTCCACAAAGTACATTTAACAACAGTGAGACTTTTTTTTAAAGATGTTTAAGTGTAAGTGAAAATCTTGTTTATAGAATATTTGTTATGCTGTGTTAATGCTTTTATGTCCGGTGCCAACACACTCACCCACTCTCTAACCCATGCTCTAACTCGCTCACATCGCCTCCACCCAAAAACTGCTTCTCTTTCAATTTCCTCACCTACTATTGGCAGCGCTGCTGCATTTGTTGATTGAGAGACCGTTGGAGGTTGTAAAGGCTGTGTCGATTCCTTCATCCCCCTCACCTCCCTTGTCTTCTGCTCTCTGCCTCTTCACTGTCACTGGCTTGGCTACATACTAACTTGCTGTGGGAGGATAATTAGTCATAGTGATTTCCCAACATCCCCCCCCATCAGCCGCCACCCTCTCCCCTTTAGTTTGCATCTGCTTAGCACAGCAAGGCTTGGAAGTCACGGGAATCTCACCACCCAGGCCATTTGTCTCTCCCAGTTTGACATGAGAATATACACACACCATATGCAATAGTCAGAGTAAATATATAGTTTGCATATGCCCATCGCTGAGCAATCCATGAAGCGGGAACAATAAGGGAAGATATATGCCCCACATAACTTCAGCGCCAGGTCAGGTCTTGCCTCCGTGTTTTACTGATTCTCAAAGGCGTAATAAATTTGGAAGCTTATTTGTGTTTGAGCAAAAATTGTCATCCTCATCTTTGATTTATATTCTATTTATTTGTTATTTATAATGCATTAAAATTGAAAACATTAAAAGAATAACTTTTCTCTTAGTAGAATAAAATAAGAATTACGGATTTTACTCTATCACATGGGATAAGACAGAGAATGTTTCCTCGTGCGAGCTTTAGATTCAGGCCAAGACTGCAGCCTTTGGGATAGAGTAAATAAACACAATTAGAAAATAAATTAATATAACCAAACAGAGTCGCAATTTTGTTATCCGCTAATAAACGATTGTTTACACAGAATGTGTGGTTGCTCATGCTTTAAATAGAAAAAGTCCAGCCTGAACACACTGCAATAAGTTTTAGGCCTCATTAAAATGCAGCTGTAAGCTACTGGGGAAACGGATTTGTCATTGTGCTTTGTAGCAGAACGCAGGTATGTTGGGAGACAAATTATTCAGAGAGTATGTCAGTGAGGTTGTTGATGTACTGAGCATGTTCTTTGGGGGGTCAAGGTCCTGACAATGACCAATAAAACGTCAGTTTCACGTCTTGCATTGGACCTTAAGTGAATGAAATGCATCATGTGTCTCTCTTCTTATTTCTTTTTTTGAAACTGACGATTTTTAAATATTCAAAAACAGGCTTACAAAAGAAGTTAAGTGAAATGTATTGAATTTCTGTCATATCAGAAACTTTCAAATTACTGCTGCAGTGACATTATATTTTAATGCCTTTGTTATTATACTGCTTTACATTTTCACTAGCTAGGCACAAGTCTTCTGTAAAACTCTCAAACCTGTGAAGACAGTACACTGCAGGCTCATAAAGTGCTAGCCAGAAAGCTATACACCCATGACCATTGCAACTGTAGAATCAATCATTATTTACTGACCTGGGACAATCTCATCACATTTACAGCTTACAGAAAGTAAGCTCATGATAGAAACAGTCCGTCTGTGGCCTGAGGGGGCAGAATATCACCTCAGTAACAGTTTGCCAGCACTTAGTTAAAAGAGAGTCAAGAGTGTGACCTTCCTCAAGTCATCCTAAAGTTTGCTTTGTTCTAATTTGTGCATCTCCAGCCTTTATAACCATATTTTGTTATCTGTGTTTTTGGGCTGGGATCTCTGAACCTAAATCTCAGAGTGCTGCTCACCTTCACGCACTGTTGCTAGGTTACCAACGTTTTCTCATGACACTGCTGCTTCCCTTTGATGTGAGATTTTATTTAAGGACATTTTCAAAGCAAATGTAACAAAACAATGGCGAGGAAATGTGTCTCTGGTGTGCTTTTACTACATATTTTATCAGATTTTTTAAATCGAATACATCAAACCGGGCCATCGTACTGCATTAAAAGCAGCTCTGGACCATGAAATTACCCTCGGAAAAAAAGGGCATTAATAGTCCACCATTGTTGATGATATTGTTGATATGGGAAGTCTTGCCCCGTCTTGATTTTGATTGGTCAATGCAAGAGAAGTGACATGGACATGAGTGGCCATTTTCCATAAAAGGAACTTTTTCCAACTGAGAGCGCTGTCAGTGCAGCTACAAAAAACTGCTGATGCCCACGGGGGTTTTTTTGAGCTTAGGATGCTGAGCCCTGAAATTCTTCTACAGCATTGGTTTCTATGGCAAGGAAGAGCTGCCAGTGCAAATAATGCCTGTATAGAACCAACCTGTATCATTAAACTTTAGAGCACATCTTTCGAAAATCTTCTTGATATCAACTTACTTATAAGATCATTGACGGACATACAGCAATTCCTTTCCAACGCTTTTCATAAAACATGTAGTCATATAAGCTAAGCAACGTTAATAATCAGATAAGATTGATTCAACTTCAAACAAACTGCTGTCATATATATTTATAAGACAAAGATATATATTCCCAAATGAAAAAGACATGAGAACTATTTGATGTGATCAAAACTTACTGGGTGACTAAAACTCCAGTGAGAAAGTATTTTACTTAAAACGTAGACATTGTAATAGCAAAACCCATTTAAAAATTGACTTAATTATTAGTGTGGTTACATTTATTTTACTTGAATCGGGGACCTCTAAATCATGGGAACACACACAAACCCTTCAAGGTTCTTTTCCTATTGGCCTTTCTATTACAGAGAGAGTTCCCATTCATTCTCCATCCATTCTCTGTAGTGTTATAAAATCTAAGCAATCCAGTAATTTACTGGCAAGTGAACGAAAGCTGTGCTGAGACCACCTACTGTGCTCATGCTCCTCTCCGCATCCCTCCAAACCCATTCCAGGCTTGTTACAGAAGCGTGCATTTGTCTTGGGCCCAAAAGCAAGCTCCTGCACATCTTTCCTGACGGTTCAATTTGTAAGGTGTGTGCACACTTGGGTAGCAAGTATCAAACAGTGGACCTTGGTGTTGTTTCGCACACATTGTTTAATTTTGTATTTTTTTGTTTCAGGAAAAGATATATGTGTGACATTAAAGTGAAATGATCTGTTTGTTTGAAAGAAACAAAGAAAGTATTTAGGGTCAACAAACACTCCCATAAATGTAGATAAATAATAGGGTACAGACAGTTCCAATAAAGTATTTAAAGGTCCCCTCTTTGAACGGTTGACAACCCATATTCTATTTCACTCTTGGCAATTCTAAAAAAAGATATGTTTGCATTTAAATGATAGGAATAGGGCCTGGAAATGAAATGTTCTATTTCTAAGCAGAAACATAGGACAAAACTGGGTGTAGCCTGACAGTCCACTATTGGCATTAAAGGAATGTACATGTGTTTGTTATTGTATGTGTATGTATGTGTGCATATGTGTGTAAAAAATCACTTTCTGCAGTAGTGGTTGGTATTGTGGATGAACCTGTATGTACAGTATATTTTTTATGTATGAGTATCCATGTGAGGAAGTTGTTTTCCCTTTTTTTTTTTACACTGCTGCTTAATTGAGATCCTCAGTAAATAAATGTATGAAAACAAATCCAGAGAAAATCCTCTGTAATCTCACATCATTTTGGATGGAAAGTACAACATTCAGTAAGTGACAACAAGCTTGTGTGGTACAAAATTGTAAAGTAGATTTTGTGTTAAGTTGGTTGTGACTAAATAATTACTAATGCTTGGTTTTCTTGCTTCAGCTCTACAGCTCAGTGGAGTTTGGGAGGAGGTGGCAACTGGTGCATGAGAGAGTGGCTCCCAATCGCTTCTACTGGTAAGTAGAAAAATATGGATTTTGTTGAAAAAGTAGCTCATATGACATAAGAACTACGACCTTAACCTATGAGATATAAACTTAAACCATTTGGTCTGACCTATCTGAGGACTCTTCTGTGCTTTAGGGCTTTATCTTAACACCCATACTAACTTAGACACAATCTCCAGCCCGCCATCAGCTTAATGTACCCACTGTGAAACATCTCCTCCACAGACAATGATTGTCAAGTCATGTCTCTCATTCAACTAAAGTACATTTATAAACAGTGTTAGCTCGCCTAATCTAATTCCTGATAGTCAGTCTTAGCTATATAAGTCAACCCCAAGGAGGCTAGTTGGGTAAACCTTGGACTGGTCGCCAGTCAACTTTGGTTAGCTTGCACTTTTCTAGTCTTCTGACTACTAATAGCGCTTTTACACCGCAGGTCACACCTATCCATTGTGTCTTGGCAGGCGTGACCTTGGTAAGTGTCTTGCCCAAAGACACATCTGACATGTATCTGCTGGAGGTGGGGATCGAACCCCAATCCTCTGGTTAGGAGACGACCAACTCTACCAACTGAGTCACAGCCCCAGCGAATGTGTCTTGTGCTTAACCAACCAACCTTCAAAATGGTTAAAACATTCCAAAAAGCTAATAGATTGTCAGTTCTTTAAGATTTGTATTTTATGTTTTTGACAAAACAGGATTTACAAGATGACTTTCAGAGGCTGCATTTACACTCACACTGATTATCGTTCTATAGTAATTGATATCTCTTCTCTTGAGGATTTGAGAAAAACAGTTTGGTGTTCATATACAGTTTGGTGTTCATATACAGCAGCAAAGTGAATTGGAAGAGCTGTTTGACACTCTGAAAAGTGATGAACAGAGGGCATTTTTTCCCCTTTCTGCAATGACTTGTTCATCCATATTTCCTCTGCACCTTTGACCTGCTCCCTGGAGATGGCCATCCATTTTTCGTCAGTATAGTATTTGTTGCCGTCAGTGTGGTGCTCTTAATCAACAACTTCCTGCAAAACCTACATCCAAACACATGCAAGTCAAACTGAAGGGCATCCGCAGAAAAGGTTGCAGACCAAAAGTTGTAAGGTTAGGGCTGTACCTGGTAGTTTGGGTTTTTTGGAACATTTTACCTATGGTGCTTTGAGGCCTCATGTTGATCAAGCTTGACCTTAAAGCCAAACGTCCTGATCAGTCCAGGTCATTGCCTTTCCACCTTAGCAAAAAGTGAGGAGCTGGAGTTTTCCGTTGTCTTCCATTATTGAGTATGACATGCCTGATCTCAGCCTGGCGGAAAGTCACATTATGTAACCGACAGAGTTCAACTTTGGAGAGACCCTTCAAACTACTTTCTGGGTGAATCAGAGTTTGGCTATCCTTAAATATGACCTAAACTACCCATATGAAGATTTAAATAATTGAATGGTTCCCCTCAGCAAGGCTTTTAATGTTAAACATTGAAATTATGTGTCCATCTGGAGCTGTTGCAGAGTTGTTTCAATTCTTTCAAATAAAGATTCCCCAAACCTTTAACTGTTAAAATTAATATTATTGTTCCCTCATCTCCTATCGTTTTCTTCACTAAATGGTCTCACTGCTACCACTTAAGTGCTCTCCAACTCAGCGGGATCTATACATGTCTGGCCTCAATTCAGTAACTAACATTTAACAAAAAAGCTCTCACCCCAACAAACTGCGGCAGAACTGTCAGGGTAGTAACAAGCGGGGCAGCCAGGAGTGAAGGGAGCCTGGAGGGCTGATGCTGCAGAAGCTGTCAGAGTTCTATTTTTGGGACGCACACTGTGTGGTAGGTGTGGTGGATGTCCTGTAATGAGGCTGCAGATGGAGCTTATGTGTGCTGTGCATGTGTCCACCAAACATGTAAAGAAGATGAAGATTTCTAAGCTCATTTGGGCAACCTGAGCAGTGCTCGCTCACACAGCACAGGTCCGTTGTGTAAGGCACAAACTTTTACATACAGCGCACTCAATTCCACCATGTTCAGTTATAATCACTTTGTGAGCTTAGTCAGAGTGCAGCCATGAAATGTTTTGCATATGACATTACAAATCTCGACAAAAACATCTGGAGCTTGATGTATGCTGTATTTTGGCAAGCACTATCTCATGAGTCCAATTTTTTACACCTGTTCTGACATTAAGTCTTTCCAGAGACCACGTAGCTGTCCAAACCAGTGTCATCCATCCACAAAGACACGACAGAGTTTTACTTCCCATCACTGAGCGGGAAAAAGTTTAAACAAACCATAAAGCTCCTCTAACTCAAAGAGGTATTATTTGCCTGTCTCACACTGTTCTTATACCTGAATGGATTATTCAGAGGAAATGGAAATGTGGTGCGGATTAAGTAGGCCATCCTATTCACAGCTGTGTTTCATCTGGGAAATCACCAATACTACCAATACGTATAATGATGAGAAGCTTTGGTGGTCTCTGACTGTCTCACTCTGTCTGCTTCTCATTCCCCTAACACAAACCCTCTTTATTTCTTTCTCCATTCATGTGTGTGCTACCTGTCGACACCCCCCACCCCCCCCCACCCCCCCTTTCTCTTTCTCTCCCTCATGTCTCTCCACCTCCCTGTTCTCTCCCACTCAATGTGTGCGCTGTCTTTGCCTCTCCTCTGATCCCCCAGTCTTTTTAATACATATTTAATGCTGTAATGATTATATGCTATTCCATCTGTGGACATCCAACTGTAGCAGAGGGAAATCAATGGCTTCTCCTCTGCTAATGATGTCAGGAAACATCTTCCTCCATCAGTCTGGGGGAAAAAGGACCTTCGGGGGCTCTAAACATTAAGATCGCTCAGTAAACCTTTGTTCCTTTTTCAGTGCACTTTTAAGCTGCCTTCCAGAAAAAGACAGTAATTCCTGTGACCATTGCCCCTGCTGATGTTTACCACAGCTGTCAAAGCACATGACTTCTTTGTAATTATAAATTTGTCTGACTTTGCAGTTTACATCTCTCAGGTAAGTCATTAGCCAGGTAGGTGAGAGCAGCCAGGAAGGCAAAAGACGAATAGTGATGTTCCCTGAAACACATTTGTCTGACTTTCAGGTCCAAAACGGGTTTGGACAAAGAAGTGGGCTTAATCCACCTGGAAACCAGCATCTCTGAAGGACGTGAGTAATTGAATTCCAAGTTCAGCTCTCCATTTTCTCGTGTCTTTGAACTGTATTGTGAGCATTGTGTTAAAGTAGAAAGGAATTGGGAGTTGTTTGGACAATTCCTCTGGGGGTAATGTAAAAGGACAGCAGAAATGGCCGAGTCTGGGGACACACAATGACAATGGAGAGAGAAGTAATGCATACATTAGAATCTTTTTTTTTTTTTTTCAAGCAAGTGATATAGCTTAGTGGTCCTGTATAGAGAGAGATCAGTCATTCTCTTAAATGACAATGAGCAGTGATTTATTGAAGGTTGTTATATTGTGTTTGACTTAATGGACTTCTTGTGTCTGATGTCCAAATGATTAGAAAAACACATACAACAACACAACTACCATATATTGATACATGACCAAATAGAGCATCAGGATTCGATACCACAAACACAACTGAAATATTTCCGCATGACAAAATACTTTTACTCTACCAGATACAGCAATATTTACCACAAAAATACCAAAATTCACAACACACTCAAAAAATAGCAGAAAAACCCAATATACAACAACACAACCAAACATGACAGGACGACAATAAACACAAGAAAAACATTCTGCCTCTTTGACTACAACCTTTCCTTTTTTCATTCTGTCTCCTTTGAGCCACCTCACTTATTGGAGGGTCACACAAACTGTTCAATCAAAAAGAACACTGGAATGAATTTACAATGTAACGATACAATAAAAATTATGATTTCTCTCTCCGTCCAAAAAGCCTTCAAAGTGTCTGTGCCACCATTGTCTGCAGCCAACACAACAGAGAAAGCCAGTAATACAAACACACATAGCAAACATCAGTAGTGTCAGATGTTACAGTCACACAGCCAGAGACTATCACTATTGATCATGTGTACGTGGAAGAAGTCGACACATATTTGGCTGGAGCTAACATGTGGAGACAGGCTCCCTGCAGGCGCTGTGATTGAAGGCAAAGAAAGCAATTGGCCTTTCTGGTCATCTGTCTTCCCCTCCGTCCGGCTCCTCCCTTCCCCGATCTGCTTTATTGACACGAGTAATGTAGGAAGCCAGAAGAGGCCGCTTGGCTCAGGGTGAAGGCTGCCTTTCTTCATTGGCTAATACCATTGCTGATGCCATTGCTTGACATGTGCGTATCTGTGTCTTTGTGTGTATGTGTGTGTGTGTGTGTGTGTGTGTGTGTGTGTGTGTGTGTGTGTGTGTGTGTGTGTGTGTGTGTGTGTGTGTGCGTGCGTGCGTGCGTGCGTGCGTGTGTGTGTGTGTGTGTGTGGGAGCAGAGGCGCTGTATGTCACCTGCAAGCTGCAGAATTGCACGGATGCCAACAAGGGCAAACCATTCCCTGGCTACATTGACCCCAATTCTCTGGTGGTGCAAGATGAGTATGTGTTTGTCCAGGTAGGTAATTGTCCAGTTTGCTCAGTGAAAAGCATTAGAGCGGTGTATGAGGCAGAAAGTGTGGGCATTTTATAAGACATATTTCAAGGTCATGCTAAGAGAGGGGCTATTAGTGTAGCATTCAGGGCCCCTGTTTTGCTGAAAAATGCTTTATCTGTTTTTTTATGTGTCTCCAACATCTTTTTTACTCAACGGTATCATCACCTTAAGGTGTCGACGGCAGGGCGGCCAATCTACTATGTGTCTGCGAAAAGAGATGTCTTTACACCCATGAAGCTGCCCAAGTACACCCTGCCCAAGGTAAAGGAATAACACCTAATACAAATGAAGTGAATATGACTCATTACATCTTCATGATTAAGAAAAAGTTAAGAAATTGTTTGTAGTGGTACTATAATATATGAGAGGTATTTCAAATTTAGCTTGCAGTGCTGCATTTTCTCAGGAAGTCTCTGCATTCAAAGTCACATTATTTGCTCCTAGCTCTGTTTGGTGTTCTGGCTAAAGTCACGCCCATTCATGGCTCGCTCTGCGTGACGCTCTCTTTGTTATTTATGGGCAAATCAAGGCCAAAAGTAGCTCTCACAGTGATTCCAGAGTTGTTATTCCGTGCTGCTGGGGAGTGCGCACAGCCTTGCTTGTCACGTCCCCATTGACAATTAAACATGTTTTATTCAATCAAGCCCCAGGCGCCGTGGTTGCTGTCGGCTCACTGCAAGGTGTTACTGGCACAGTGAGAGGTAGATGAAGCACACAAGTGAACAGCATGGCCTCAGCTGCATAATATCTGTCCAATGAGCCTGACATAGTGTTAATGAGAAAGGCATCCTCTTTAAAATACCTGAATACAGCAGCTCAAGTATCTCTAATTATTGAATATAATTAAAATCAGCCGGAGTGAAAAAAAAATCATCTTAAAGTTGGTATATTTCTGAAGCATTTAAAGAAATGTCAAGTACTATTTACTTTTAAAGCCCTATAGGCCAATAAAAACATGTTGTTTTTGCCTTGCACAAACATTTATCTTCCCTTACTTATACAGACCTTATTAAAACAAGACACATATTTTCAGTACACAAGAAACATGAAAGCTAGGTAAGGAAGGGTCACACAGAGCTTGCACATAAAACAACGACAGGATTAAAGGGAATATAAAGCGCTGTGGTAACATGACAGAGTTATTTTATGTATCACTGTAGTCCCTTGATGTTACCTTTGCCTCTCTGCCAGGACCTGCATGTGATCAGTACAGATGAAAACCGGGTGGTTGCAGCGGTGCAGGAGTGGAACCAAAACGAAACCTACAACCTGTACGTGTCGGACACATCGGGGGTCTACTACACACTTGCTCTGGAGAATGTGGTCAGCAGTATGGGCCTCGAGGGCAACGTCATGGTTGACCTTTATGAGGTAAATGAATAAACTCTTGTTCTGGTAGGAAGTTAAAACATGAACATATTCACTTAAAGCAGCAAACTAAAGGCGCTTTAGTTTTTGATGTGTATGGTGCGCACGAGGTTTACCATCCCCCACACCTTCTTTCAAGTCTGCAGAATTCTTTAAAGCCAACCTCTTTATTTAGAACTGTATCCTATGATGCCCCACTTGATGAGTGCCCAGCCAGCAACTTTATTATGAAGGCTGATCAATATTTCAGAGCTAGGAGGCAGAGATGATGGAACATACTTGTTTTGTCATTTTGGAAAGGAACCCAGCTGCGGTAGGCCTACAGTCCTCCGAGCACATTGTGTGAATACGAAGCAGCTTCAAAGTGCTGACATCAACGAAAGGCAGGAGGGGGGATTGTGCCAGGGATATAGATTTTTTGGGAGGCCGAGATTATTTCTTTCTTTGATGAATAACTGCAGATATTACTGCACAAAATGCACCTAATCCAAAAAGAAAATAGAAGTACGTGTAGAGCTCATGCTGAGCCTCTGGAACTGGGAGGTCTAATTTTTTTTAAGACATACCAGCACCAAACGTGGAATAAAACCTGATCTCTGAATCAAATCATTTAGCTGTTGATGATGCTGCTCATGTCTCAACGATAGAATCAAATTCACTCTCTTGATTGGGGTCGCCACCCAAAACGTAGGATTATGCGAAATCTCTCCTCCAAAGGAGATTGAAGTATCTGTCAATTACTAAAGTGGAGTTTCAGTGCTTGATGCGACCGTCGCTGATTCAGTTCAGTATCTCTGAGCTAGTCCTATGGGCCTCCAACAAGGAGTCAGATTCATTTAAGACACACATTGATTACTCAAAAGTCCCCCGGGCTGGCGACCATTTCCCCACTCAGTGTTTGTTGCTGTATTTGGAATACAGAAGAGGCTAGCGTGTGTGGCTGCATCGCTTCAGGGCATGTGATCTACTTTGCCGTGTATAGCATTCATTTTGTGCAACGTGTCGTAAAGATATGGAAATGCATGATATCTTTAGGACTATAGAGCCTGCCTCTGTATTCATTTTTTATTCTTCTTATTTTCCAGGTAGCGGGGATTAAGGGGATGTTCCTCGCCAACAGAAAGACGGACAACCAAGTGAAGACACACATCACCTACAACAGAGGCAGAGACTGGAGGTTACTGCAGGCCCCGAGCAAAGACCTGAGAGGCAACAGTGTTCACTGCGTGCTGGTGAGCGTCTGTGTATCTGGCAGTGTGCTGGGCTCGTACTTGTTTATATAGTTGTGTGTGCCTCCGTCAAGAGAGAGAGGCCTTGACAGGAGTTGACTGATCCCAGCAGCAACGAGAGGCCGCGCTCAAAAAGAGCAACGCCCGTCAAAGCTGAGTGCTCTGAGGCTGCTGAGCTGAAAGGTCAGCCATTTTGATTCAGTCCAATAAGCCGACCTCCCATTTAAGAAACACAGAGAGAAAGAGGTGTCAGACAGAGAAGCAGACTGTTCTTTTTTTCTCATCTTTCTTTCCTCCTGAAAGTTCGGTGCTTCTCACAGTCGAGTTGTGTTTGCACTCGGAGGCCACATTTAAGACGAGTAAAGCAAAGAATCTCAAAGTATCTTTTTAACCACAACAAAACACTTCTGCCAAAGGATAACCTTCATCTGCTTAATCCTGTGTCATCCTAAAAATTGCTTTTAAAGCTGAAGTCATTATATTTCCTTCCGTGTGGTGAAAGAACAGCGAGAACATGTGGCTGTCAACTTCCAATGGGAGATTCTTGCTTGCATCTAAAAGTATCACAAAGTAGTTGTTGTTTTTGTAAAAAAAAAAAAAATCTAAGGCCTCCCTCTCTTGGGTCTTTATGTTATATTGTTTTGATGTTGATGTGATGATGCGTGAAACATGCTGACAATGAGTGGATGGTAGGGTAAAGCTGAGCTCTGGTGCTAATCATTGTTTCTATGATAATGCTTAAAATTACGTCGAAAAGAAATCATTACGACTAGAGCACATTTGTCCGGTTAAACTAGACATTTCTTCGCACTCTGCTCATAAAATCAACACATCTCAAAAACTAAAATTCTCACACAGTTCAAAAATAGTTTGCTCACATAACTACTTACGAATTGATTTGGTTCCATGTAGTTTACGTAATAAGTAGGCTACTTAAATCAGATTTTAATCTGTTCTTTTTCTTGATGGTACTGTAATTGGACCGTAATTATAGAACTTCTTTGTAGTCTTCCTACATGTGGACAGAGCTGAGATCAAACTGTATAACTTTAGGTTTGCTTCATCTCTGAGCCAAAGCGGCTTGTTCATCTCTATTTTTGACAACATTTTTACATCTTCAACAATTATAATTATTCCAGATACTCTGGGGATGAAACATTTGAAAACAATTCAAAAGATGACAAACGAAAAACAACAAATACCAATGAATGTACTGATATACTATTTGTATTGGTTTAACTGCAGAAACAACAGATGTGCTGAAGCTCAGTTTTGTCGAACTCCATCTTCAAAATGTGTTTGAAAGCAAAAGTAAGCGGACTAAGATGTAGACTCCCTGGTTTTGATTACTGTTACATCCTCTTTAGTGCTTTATCTGCGAGGCGCATTAGCACATTTTGCCTTAATTTGACTTTCTGTAATCACCATATTTTTGATAAACCAATTAGCAATTCTGTGGCATGCTTCGCCTTCTTTCTATATTATACAGTCATTTGTCAGGAAATGTCAGAGTTTTAATAAACCTCCAAACAGCCCGTCACAACATGGCCTGCACCACTGGCATTTTGCTGGCTCGTAATGAGAATTGTGTCGGTAAAGGTTAACCCAATCAAAATTAATGGTGGGGCCAGCCAATGGGGATATGCTGTTTGGGATCAAACTCAGTGGGGAGTCACTTCAACAGACGCTTCATACACAAGTGTCTTTTGAACGTTTTTACTGACACTGTTGGCTTTGCCCCACCGTTCTGATAATTGAGTTTTTGAATTCTTTTTCACAGCCATATTGCTCATTACATCTTCATCTCCACGTGTCTGCAAATCCCTACACATCTGGAAACATAGCCAGCAGGGAGTCATCGCCGGGAATCATTGTCGCATCAGGTGGGTGAGATAAAATCTCTGCTGAGTGGCATGTTGTTTACTCATTGTCTTCTCTCTTGAAGCTCAGAGAGGTTTTCTTTTATAAAGACAGGCTTTTGATACATTTTTTCAAATGTTTTTAAATGTATTAATTCCGACAGTTGTTTTTTGTCTAAACTCATTGAATTTGAAGACGTTTTCAATCTCAAAAAAACTCCTCAGAGTCATTCTTTATTGGCGTTCAAAATCCAGAAGGTCGTTTATTTATTATTTTGGTTGCTTTCTTCCAACGATGGGCACATTCAATTTTGTTTTTCCAACGAGGAGAGACAAAGACCACAGACGTCAGTTAGACAAACAAAGAATCTGCCTCTTACGCATGCCTGCATATTTGTGCATTGAGGTTTCCAACATGGCACTGCAGCTCTCAATACTTTGTTCCTTTATGCAGCTCCATTCAACTGTTTCCAGATATTTGCCTGATACCTTTGTTTGTCCCCGTGTTACCTCACCTTTGAATAGAGGTGAATTACACAACACAGGCCAGAGCACCAAATATAAAATACAATTCTCAAGGTCCAGCCCTCAGAGCACCATTGTTCCCATGAATCTGGGGATGGGGGGGTGTGGGGGGGGGGCACTTCATCTCATCGACTCAGTGGGGGAAAAGAAAGAAATAGAGGAATATGAGTTCAGCAGCCCCCAGGTGTATTCACACCTCAGTGATATTTACTCCCCCATGAACCTGCACTGTCAATAACACATCGGCACACGCCCCGGGTGTCTGGAGAAGGCCAAGCTTACGCTTAACGTGTTGCTGCCTGGACCTTTTGTGAAACATTGTGAATTAAACAAGTTTCATGGAACAATCGACTGATTTGATTGGATCTCTGTTGTCAGTCAGCCTAAATAAACATAGTTTTGTAGTTACCTCGTGAAAAAGAAAAGCTCATAACTATCACTTTTCATGACAATCGTGGCTTTACTTCCCATTTGAAAATTAAGTTCCTTTATATTCTGGCCTTATTTCTTTCACTTATCAAGTCTGGTTGGGTGAAGACTTTTCAAAACCAATTCTGAGCTCAGGTTTCACCAATGGACTCATTGTGGTTGTTTGTCGACACTCGCTGTAAATAAAAGAGTGGACGATGAAACTGTGACATCATCGATTTGTTAGTGGACGTCCTTTTTAAGGTTTTGAGTTTTGCATTTCTATGGTGCCCTGTTGTTGTTTTTTTTGGATCTTTAAGTGACAGTATTTGGACACTAGGGTAGATAGGCATTGCTTCACTGCTATCCTGGTTGACAGGTTGCCATGGTAGTGAGTAGGATGCTCTGCTTTATTACTTTTAACGTGTGTTGTCACTCTGAATTGAGGAAGACCTGAAACTAGACAAGGTGACCATAAAGAATTTAAGAAAAGGATTACTGAGATTTAGAGATTAAGATAAACTGAATTGATAATAAATGGAAAAGTAGGGGGCATTTTCTGGTATTCTTATATTCTCATACACCTTTAGATTTCATTTTGCAACAAATAGAGTGTCCCCCTGCTGGATTTGGGCACCTTCACCTCTTCTATGTAGTCTATGGCACACAAAGAAACCATTAGATATGATGCACAAAGACTCACAACACTATGGCTCCCAAAGATAAACCTGTTTATTTGCTATACACATTAAAGAACACGACCGGGCTCTTCTTCAGGTGCTATATCATATCTAGTGATTTTTTTATACCTTACATTACATTTGCTGTCTTTTTCTAGACACAAAGAAACCATTCCAAAAGATTTGGAGATGTTAAAAGAGTTATGAGGTGTGATTGTGGAGGTTAAATGTCTCATTTAAAGTGTTGGTCCTGTTACAGACTACACTCTCTAACCAAATATGAGCTGAGATAGATTCCAACAGCTTTGTGTAATATATTATTGTATTTGACAAATTATATATGGCCTCTCAAATGCTGCACAGAATAAGAAGGTAGAGAAAAAAGAAGATAGGAAGCTCCTTGTAACTTTAACTTTATTTTATTATTGCAATGATAGCAAAGACTAGAAGAGTAGTTTAAGGTCAAAGTTGGGAGGTTTGGTTATTGAAAAACTGCAATGTAACAACAAAGATGATAAGAGAAACAGAGAACACACATGATGTGCTTTTATCAAGACACTTCATGTTCTGCCAAATCTAAGAAGGACAGCTAATGTAACTTTAATGTGATTTAGCAGTTATTAAAGGGATGATAGCAAATCATCAGCTCTTCTGACAATACAGCAAAACCAAGAAAAACATTGTCACTATCTCCCTAGCTCAGAATTTTCAGTTCTGTCACTCTCCATAGCCAGTACTAAATGTGCTGAAACCTCCTTATGCTAATAATTCAAATGAGTCCAGCTCTGAAAAACCCGTCTTGGCCATCAGTGAAGGTGGGATACTCCAGGGGATGAGAGTCAATGTCACTCCTTTTTTAAAGTCGGCTGGAAAAGACGACAAGCAGAGTGCTGAAATGCAGAGCAGTACTCGGCCGTTTTTAGACTTTGAAATGAAAGTTAGTATGAAACCGATGTTCAATGACATTTGGATTGGCACTAGATATACTGTATGTGTCTGGTGTAGACAGTCAGGGAGAAAGATGGAGGCACACTGGAGAAACAATCAGTCAGAGCTGCATACGGCTTGAAGGTGTTGACTACTATCTGTTCTGTAAAATAATCAATTGTGAAAAAGTTCCAAGTAGAAAAAGCTATATCAGTTTAAATGTAGACGACATTTTTTAATATTTCCATCACTTTTTCTTGCTGTCAGACCATTTCTTTTTTCTTTAGAAATGTTTTTAGCTGTACAAGGGCTGTGTATGCATGCAGCATACTGTGCGTATAATCAACTGCTGGGGTCAGCAGGTGAAACGATCAACTCCAATCAACTTCCACTTTTCTTAAGAAGTTGAAGATGGTGGGCTGTTCAAACAAAAGAGCTTCACTTTGCATAAGAGCACTGCTGAATCCATGAGGAAAGGTACCGTTAATAAATGAACAGCTGATCTGATACAGAGTGCAGCATGCTTGGGACGACAGAAGTTGTCCGGTTGAAAAAACGTAGCGCCAACAGGAAGGGTTATCTGACGGCAGGTATGAAGTGATGCATATTCAAATTGACTATACACTGATATTAACTAATGTTGAGTAAAATGGTAGTTATTCTTTAGGGTAGGGTTAGGGACACTGACTTTAAGAACCTCATACAACCACCCTTAACAAATCTAGACAGTCCAAGTGTATCCGTAGGTTTACCTGATCACAGCTGCAAGGGGATACTATCTTAATTTTTCTGCTGGTACACTTTAAAAGCAGAGATTACAAAACTCATTGTTTTTTTTCAAGAGGGTTTAGAAAAGGGGGGAAATCATGCCACAAACAATATGTTCCAGCCTGGTGTTTAAAAACTTGGCAAGAATTACACGTTACATTAAAGAAATGACAACGTTCCACACTACATTAGGAAAGCCCTGTTAAATACTGTCAGAAGTGATGTAATAATAATCTGGAGTTATTGGATAATTTGGGAGTATGTGTGAGAGTCACACGGCACAGTAACAGGAGCTCTTGTGGAGAACTGTAATTATAGCCCCGGTTTGCAACTGCAGGCTGGAAGCCCCCCCTGCTGAATCCCCACTGCCAATCTGAAGGCTCTTTATAACATTTGTGAATTTGTTTGATCTTGGACTGCATTATGCAGCTACCGCAGCTCAAGCACTCACTGTGGTTTGTCTTTTTTACTGTTCTGTAAAAATGCTGCCTTCCCTCCAGGCTCCATTGGCTCTGAGCTAAGCACCAGCAATGTCAGTGTGTTCATCACCTCGGACGCAGGAAACACTTGGAGACAGGTGAGGACTTGTTTTATTACAATGATGTCATAATGATTCAAACTCATGTAAAATTGAATTCTTCTCCTCTTTTGGTAAAATTTGGAGATTTAACAAAAATGTTACTGCAGCTATGATACATAATTATTTTAATTAATATAAAAAAAAGAGAGTTGGACATTTACCATGACGATGACACTTGAGAGCCAATGACCCACAAATGTTCATTTTTCAACAAGCATTTAACATTAAACAACATTATGAACATTATGATTAGGGTAAGACAGAATGATGCAGACAGAAAACACCTCTAAAATGTAAACATCCATTGGTCAAAGTAAGAACTACTTCAGCTAGTGTATGGATCAGAAGATTTATTATTTTGGGGCTGATGATGATACTAAATGTAACACCTGTATTGGCTGATAAAATCTTGCATCCCTAAGAAGAACCCACCATGCCTTAAGTTTATGGCACAGAGCAAGTTAAGGTCAGTAGCTTACTGGACACTATCCGCATGGAGGGCCGGGTAGTCAAACCTCGGCACATAAATGAGGCCGGTAGTTCTAGATTAAAAAATGTAGGAGTGTAACAGCTGTTAATGTTAGCCCAGTAGCTGCTTTAGTTGAAGGCCAAATATAAAACACCCATTGAAAAAGACTGGCCTCTCTAAATGTTTGCAGTATTGTGATTTTTTTGTAATTATATTTTTGACTAAAATACGAAAGAAGAACCACAGATGTAAATCCATTCATTAGTTACACGAGTACACAACCCATTTATATCCAGCACAGCAGCTGTGCCATTAAGTGTACTTTCCCCATGGTTTATTTCTTTCTCTTTTCACCAACAGAGAGGCATTCGTTCTTTGTCCTCATTATTATTTTGCTCATTGTGGGTGAGGAGGTTTTACTTGAGTGCATCATAGGTGTTTCTAATACTCTGCCCCTTTCACGTTTTGTTAACATGTTAGACAAATAAAAGTAATACCTCTTTATACAATATCATGTAGTCCAATTCAACACCACTGCAAGCTGTAGCCTTGATTCTTAAGATAGATGTGTGCATGTTTTATACAAGGCAGTAAGCATGTTGTAGTTTCTGTTTTGCGAATTTAGTTTTTAGTGTCAATTAGCGCTTCTTTGGCTGAGATCAGCTTTCTGCAAATATTCACACATGTACCGACTGCAGTAGATATAATATATTATGAATATGATTCATAATGTTGCACCTGATAGTTAATATTTCTAAGGATGAGCCAATCATACACACATGCCATATGGAGCACTATGAACTGACTGCCCTGGTACTTAAAATATCCTCCTCCTCCTCCTCCTCTTGCTCGCACTCCCTCTCTCTGATTTTGTCATACAGGCTTTTTTTCCTCGTACAGTTAGCAACATGTTTCAGGTTGATAATCAAATAAAATATTAGCAGTGATTTGATTCAGTGCGTAGAGTGCTGGTGGGTTGCTCCCTTACTTCACTACCTCGTGTTTTTAATTTATGGGGCCTGTTCCTAATTCAACACGGCAATAAAAAATAATTATACAGAAGCTGATGTAGCAAGTTCTAGCTGTGATGTATACTTTATCTGTGTGTGCGTGTGTCTGTCGGTGTGTGCGTGTGTGTGTGTGGTGTATTATTACTTGACTTCCTTTAATGATTCAGCGTGGGTGTGTGCAGACATGTGTTGGACATGTACATGGCTAATAAACCAGTGAAGAGTGAACTCTTTTTTTTCTGTGTCCCTGTAGATCTTCAACGAGGAGTACGCAGTACTGTATCTCGACAAAGGAGGAGCCTTAGTCGCAATAAGACACACTCCGCTACCCATCCGACACCTGTGGTGAGTCATTATGACAGAGACGCCATTTGTCACAGCATGACTAATTCTCTCAGAGGAAGCTCCAAGTCTTAAGTAAGTCAAACAAAGGCAAATGAGTTTGTCTTCAGGCAAGGGGATGATACAATTCTGGCTAGAAAAACCCAGCAGCCATGGTGGAGAAGTCTGCTGCTTTGACAATTGTCATTCAATTTCCCCTCTCGTTGTTTGAAGCCATAATGAGTCTGGCTCTGCTGATCAGCGTTCAGTGAGCAGAGCGCCTCAGCCCTGCACGGAATGAAAAATGCAGACGTTAGACACCTCTCAGGGTCGTTACCTTGTGCACACATTGGAGATGTGAGCATTGCTTCTTTTTGTGTTCCCAGGTTGAGCTTTGACGAAGGGCGGCAGTGGAGCAAGTACAGCTTCACCAACAGCCCTCTGTTCGTGGACGGGGTGCTGGGAGAGCCCGGGGAGGAGACGCTCATCATGACGTGAGTGATTTGTCAACATGGAAATCTATCATTCACACTGAAAAAATCAAAGACACAACAAATAGCCTCTGTGTTTGTGTGTGTGTTTCTACTCTCCTCTGTGGTAACCCAAACTTTTATGATTTTACATCTAAGTCTGCTTGATTCAGCATTCCTGACTGCCTGATCTGTTTTAGTTTTCATGAATAAGAAAAGATTTCTCACAAGGTCTACTGAACATCAAAACTGGCTGTCTTCAGATTATGATCACAGGAGATCAATGCCTTGGCAGCCAGCGACAGCGTGACTGTCCATTTGATGAACATGAAGGAAAAATGCTCAAAATGATCAAAAATATCCCTGAGAAAACAGACAAGAAACTTTGTTTTAAAAGTTTTAACAGCATTAAAAATTGGGAAGAGCAGTGAGTGCGATCCGGCTTGTCCTCAGAAAGCAGATTTATGAAAATTCCTTTTGTGCACTTTCCCATTTATCATTAGAATGGCCCAGAGCTGGGTGCATGCATATGGTATGACACAGCCCTGCTCCCTTATTGCAGCAGAGATTTTAGGACTTGGGGATGTGTTAGCAAAGGGTTTCCACAGCCATTACATCAATGTTTCATGACATCTGCCACAAATGACAGACTGACAGTCAGCTCAGTAGTCAGCTCTACGGGAGAGTGAAAGGGCACAGCTGGAGAGACAGAAAGGGAGAGAGAGAAGAGGAAAGTGCACAGCAATACAAAGAAAGAAACGAGAGTGGGAGGGGAAAGGGGCAGTGGACAGACGACACTAGCAGGTTTGCACTGAAAGAAGTTCTCCAGCATGGAGCCTCTCGGCTTGCAGACGTATACCATTTGTTTTCATAAGACCATCATGCATTGTTTTCTTATCAATTTGTATTCATTCTTACAGTAAGTGCCTGTCATGGTCGAGTGCCCCAAGAGCTAATTGACAGATTGATTGTGATAAATATGTTGTGGTATGAATGGTGAGTGGGTCACTGCAGAAAACACATCCACTCAATTTAGCTGGAGATGGAATATTTATCTGGTTAGTCTTATAACCTTGGATTCTACTTTGTTTTGATCATTGAGAAAAAAAAAGGATATTCATTATGATTAAGCATTTCAGAAGCAAAACAGGAGTCCAAACTTACCACACAATAAAACTACATAAAAAGAAAGATTTCTAGATTCTGTGATTTACTATTAAATTGTTATGATTCTTATATTTCTATAGATAAAGGTGTATGAGAAGGTGATAATTTACCAATGTCTTCTGTTATTCAAAAGTTTCCATCACCGTTCAAATATACAAATAAGTTCAACTCTGTGATAACCTACCAAGAGACACCTCCTGAAGGTGTTTAAACATAATTCACATCTTAAAACTCTTCTGAACTCCTTGTCTTCTGATGTGTTCGGTCAATACGTCATATGACCAAGCCCGTCTCTTATCAACTGATGGCAGCCACAGAGAAAAACCCTTACTGGTACAGTAGTAACTTCTTAAAACTAGCTGGGCAGTGTAGTCACTGTAGCACTCTCATCACATCTGAATTTTATTTAGCTACCTAGGCTACTGTTAGCTTACAGAAGAAGCAGCCTGTCAAATGGTTCTAGTTAGTAACATTATAGCCAACAAAAATTGACTTAAATACTGTTTTTAAATCTTGTTGGCTGTACATAGGCCTACCCAGAGATATCAAATCACTTTGAGCCCACACAGCTTCTGTAAACTTCTCCTTAATAGCTCTACTTAGCATGTGCACTGCTATGCACCAAACTTTGCTCCATGACAACATGTCTTCATTTATATGAGTTTAATTATGAAGAACGTGAGGAATAAGAATACTTGTTAGCACAGCTGTATAATAGCATACTAGCATGTATTCAGGATCACCTACGCAGGAACTACAGAGCTTATTACAGCAGCTGTGCACCTACAGTGCAGGAGTGCTGCAGTGATGAGGTGACGGAAGTGTATGGCACAAAGGAAGAAGAAGTATCATTGTTAATGGTTGGTTTTCTTAGTTGGTTTTGGTCTCCTTGTGGAATATCTGAAACAGGATATCCCTTTCCCAATGTTTAAATTATTTCTAAGGATAATTCTAATCTCTGTTCTCATCCTCCTTCCCTTAGATTATTTCTTTGTATTGTTTTCTTTGTTTTGTCGTTGTTCTTTGTTAAGCGTCTTTGAGTATTCAGAAAAGCGCTGTATAACTCTAATGTATTACTATTATTATTATGATTATTACCTGCAGTATGCTATGTGTCTAACAAGAGGCATCTTTTGCGTCTCTTTCCAGGATATTTGGTCACGTCAGTCATCGGTCAGAGTGGCAGCTGGTGAAAATAGACTTCAGGTCCATCTTCAACAGGAGGTGTACAGAGGCTGATTATCAGACATGGCACCTGCATAACGAGGTACAAACACTGTAGCATCGTTATTGATTCAAATTGATTAAGATCTTTTAAAATAAAAAATACTGAAGGAAAAGTAAAGATGTCTTTATAACTAACTCATCTAGCAATGTGAATACCTATAATAACTTTGTATGTAGGAATTCCACCCAAAGAGAAAACAGTAAACATGTCAACATTAATGATAAATGTATTTTATAGTGGTAAACTATGCAAATACTTTTTTTTTATCATACTTGAGGTTCCAGTTGTATTTTTGTGCAGTTTCCTAAAAAAATGAGTATGTGCTCTTCAACTTTCCCCAAGAGATGTTCAAAACAATCAGCACACGTGGGCCTGCACCCTTTGTAGCATATACTCAGTAGTGATTCTTCCTGCAGCCTTTGCTTTTACTGTACATATTCTGTATATCAACTATAGACATAACACAAAATATTGTACTTGTTATGGTCACCATGTTTTTTTTGTTGGTTTACCTGAGGATACTAAAAAGAAGACATAGCATTTTAGCATCCAAATAAGATTGTAGAAAGTAAACATGTTGCTCAAGGTAACACAAAGGGGCTGATATCAGGCTCAGCCCATTTATCTCATGTCAGCACTCTCAGCTTATTGACACGCCCTCATTCTGCTGCATAAACAAAAAAACCCAAAGAGGATTAAAGTTTGACTGCAGGAGCTATTCTTACAAAATAAGTTTTCAGTCTTCCGTCATTAAAAGTCAACCATCTGAAGTTTGAGGAGCTTGTAATCTTTTCAACATTGCCTCCAAAAGGTTCAGTAACAGAGTTAAGCTTGAGCAGGGCCCCTTGACCAAACGGAAGGCTTTCAACATCAGAGTAATGTGTGATCAGTGGCTGACCAGCTTTGCCTTTAGCCTGGCTGTTGAGGAAGTGGACTGAAGCGGGATGTCTCTCGGTACCCAGAGCACTTATGCAGATTCTCTGCAGATTGCTGCCGATGCTCCAAGTGCTCCGTGAACCAACCCTAGCCCTCCCCTTTCCCCTGCATACATTAAACCTCACTGAAAACCCCTCAACCTGTCCATGCCTGAAGCCGAGCCAGGGACTTCGTATGCGCCTTTAGTCATGGCCACGTTCGGTTATTGCTTTGGACAACCATATGCTATGAGCAGACTGATGATCAAAACAAATAGCATTGGAAGATGACAAGAGTCCAAGCCAATTACAGGGATTACCTGCCTAAATGCAGACGTCCATAGGTCCAAGTTTACTGTGGAAATAAGCTGAACACCACCTCAAAACAGAGGGCAGTGTTTGTGTTTAAGGACCACTGGGGAAGTTAAGGACAATTTCCGGCGCTTTGAATCTATTTGTGAAACAGCCAGATTTTAAAGTATCTCACTAGTGACACCTAATGCACAAAGACAGAAAGTTCTGGTAATAAAAAGAGCAGTAGTTCTATGGGAGGATGCAGTGACACAGACTGGTGTTATCCTCTCATCTTTTTTTTTTGTACTCCAACTGATTGTAGATCTACTTCCCACACATAGATACATGTCTAAAAATGGCTTGGTTGCTGGGAGCTTTTCAAACTGCAGTTCCTACTTATTCATTCCTCTCAATATCTCAACAACAAAAAAAAAACCTTTAAAAAAAGAACTCAAGCAGCACATTCTCAGGTCTGACACTTGTGACGGAGGAACAGTTGTTTAGTTTAGCGCACCACACAGCACAAATCCCCCCCAAAAAATTGCTGAACAGGAATGCACAACAAGCTGAAGTAAGGCAGCGGTGCTTTTCACACACCCGGAGATGTACTTATGCTTGGTTGCATCGTGTAAATTATTTATGGTGGCAAGTTACAAAAGCGGCTCATTTTTTAAACTCTCTCCGTGTGATTTTCCTCTTGGTTCTCTGTTGAAATCGACCTTGCAGGGAGAACCGTGCCTCATGGGAGTGAAAAGAATATACCGGAAACTGAAGCCCACTTCCAGGTGCGTTATGGGAAAGACGTACTCTGTGTCGATGACGTCTGGCCCCTGTGACTGCACAGAAGCTGACTTTGAATGGTGAGCATTCTTTTTTCTTATTTGACCTTTTTTTACCCTCCTTTATTCAATCCCGCTTGCATTGCATCTGTATGGTTGTTCAATGATAAGTCAGCTGACTAAGTACTAAGTCAGTCAACGAATACAACTAAGCACATGAAAATGATTGTATAATTTATTTATTTTCTCTCTGGAATACAGGTTTTAAGATTTTTTTCTTGTGCCTATTGCCTGATTCATAGCCCTGAATCTGTGGTGTATGACCATTTTTTCTTATGGTTAGTCAGGGATGGCTTAGACCCCATGCTGTTACTGCAGGTCTCTATCCTTGCAAGGGGTCAGGTCCATAAAAACTGGGGCAATATGGTATTGTATATATGTATCCTCAAAAGTTTAAGGCCCAAAGAAATTAAGAAAACAAACTCCATGGGTCAATTTTAGTTTTGATCTGTCATTTAAGACCCACAAAGGCCTCATGTCAAAATCCTCAGGGTTGAAGACTTTGAGTATACTGTATAATGCAAAGCCTGGTGCATGGAGTCGTTTAATATGTGGAGAGTTGGCAAGGCAGGAAGGCTCTAATGAAAATAACTGTAGTTTAATCATGGGAAATGTATGATCCAGGGATTTTGAATCTTGACTTTAAGTAAGACTAAGATTTAGAATGCCTTAACCCCAGTGGCTTTCATTTTGACTGTTCTTTTATAATATGTCGTGTAAGCTCTCCAGACTTTAACAGGAGTGCAATATGACTTCCCCAGGCTTCGCCCTTAAATGAGCTGCTGCAGCCCAAATTTGTATTGAATTTTACAATAAAAGATCTAGCAAGTCCCCCTCCACATGGACAACAATTATTGTTGCATATTGTTGGTTTTCAAATGTAGTTTGATAATTAGAATACCCAAATCTAAAATCTTTCAGCATGCACTTTAACATGTGGTTAAGTTGTGTTTGAATTGTACTTTGATCATCAGGTCATTTAACTGAAGGACTTAAACTGCATAGATTTTGGATTTATTTTGAGCAGATGTTTCATTCTTTGAGTAAAAAGCTAAGAGAAATACATATAGTTGTGTAAAGAGTTAAAAGTTTAAGTGGTGTTAAGTTTATCTTCTGCTGTATGAACTTCCTGTCCTGCATGTTGCCCTCAAAATGTTGCTTTTTACCAAAGATGGAGAATATGTCCTTAAGAACAGCTCAGAAAACAAACAATTAGAGATGAGTTTCTAAAACAGCTGGGCGCATAACTCAAAAAATTGAGAATGCTACTCAACCTCAGTTCTTTTTGACTGTTGATGAATGGTAATTGGTCCCAAATGTAAGAATCTCTTCTGTGTTTTTGGACAAAACAGTATTTTTTCCCTGGAAACTGAAAACTTTGCATACACTGGTTGTTTTAAACAGTTTGGGTCAAATTCTCCATAGCCAGCAAGTGTAACAATGGGCTGAACAAATATTCACAATCTATTTACAGACTGTGTTATCCTATGTCCCCTTTCAGCACCAATTGTGAGCTGTGTAAGCAGTTTAAGATTGTAGACCAGTAATGAAAGAAAAGAAAAAGGTCTGCAACTTCCCTACACGTTTATGACATTTCCATTGGCAACCACTGAGAAGTATTCATTGTAGTTTAAGACCTATATTTGGAGGATTGTGTATTTAGATACAAGTTGTGTAAAATTATGAGGAGAAATTTAGCTTTTCAAAAGTTACAGAAGAACACGACATATCTTTGATTTCATTGTTCAAGCATGGAATACACTTTTTGGATATTTAACTATCCATGATGTGAAAATGGATGGAGAACAGCTTTCACAATGGATTTAAGTGTAAACCAAGATATTTTTTCAAAGTATTCTGCACTCAGCGTCAGACTTAGATAAGTGAAAATGCATTTTCCTATATTCCAGGGTTTAAGGGGACTGAGTTCAAGTGAGGGATTAGAGATAAGAGATCAACGTCATGGTTAACATCCTCCAGATTATAATTGTAGAGCAGCTCTGGCAGATTCTCACGGAGGCTGCTGCTGATAAATGGAAACCAGTCAGCTGCTTAAACATGTACCTACAGTGTGCGCGCGTGTGTGTGTGTGTGTGTGTGTGTGTGTGTGAGTGAGTGTGTTTGGGTGTGTGAGTGTGTGTGTGTGTGTGTTTGTGTGTGTGTGTTTGTGTTTGTGTGTGTGTGCGTGCGTGTGCGAGTGTCTGTGTGTGTGTGTTTGGGTGTGTGTGTGTGTGTGTGTTTGTGTGTGTGTGTGTGTGTGTGTGTGCGTGCGTGCGTTTGAATGTGAGTGTGTGTGTGTGTGTGCGTGTGTGTGTTTGTGTGTGTGTGTGTGCGTGTGTGTGTGTGTGTGAGTTTGTGTGTGTGTGTGTGTGTGTGTGTTTGGGTGTGTGTGTGTGTGTGTTTGTGTTTGTGTGTGCGTGCGAATGTGAGTGTGTGTGTTTGTGTGTGTGTGTGTGTGTGTGCGTTTGTGTGTGTGTGCGTGTGTGTGTGTTTGTGTGCGTGTGTGTGTTTGGGTGTGTGTGTGTGTCTGTGTGTGTGTGTGTGTGTGTGCGTGTGTGTGTGTGTGAATGTGAGTGTGTGTGTGTGTGTGTGTGTGCGTGTGTTTGTGTGTGTGTGTGTGTGTGTGTGTGTGCGTGTGTTTGTGTGCGTGTGTGTGTGTGTGTGTGTGTGTGTGTGTGTGTGCGTGTGTGCGTCTGTGTGTGTGTGTGTGTGTGTGTGTGTGTGTGTTTATGAACCTGACTTACAGGGGACCTTGATATCATTTAACATACACCAAAAGGGGACTAACAATCCGACAGTGGACATTTTGAAAAACCCCTATTAGTCATGCTTTCATACTTTCAATCACACTAAAACAATTCCAAAAAAACCTCTTGTGTTTCCTTTTTTCACTTTGGCCCAAAGAGGACCAGAAGGAATTTGAGTGTTTCAGTGTGTGTTGTGCAAGAGAGTGTGAGTGCTCATTACAAGATGTTCAATTGATTTCACATGAATGTGTGCCATCTTTCACTGCTTAAAGGTCAAATTATTCTGAGAAATAAATGATAATGTTCACAGTGCGTTTGACAGCTGCTGTTTGATGTTCTTTTTACAGCTGCAACTACAAAAGGTGTTTTCTACATTCTTTCATACTGCGTTCTTTGAATTACCAGCAGTAGTAGTGTTACTTCTTTCTTTTTCTGTTTTTTTTTTTTTTTTACTTTGGTCCCAGATCTGCAGGTCTCTTGAGTGAGGCAGCTCTTGGAATAAGCACCATCAAAACCATAAATCACCAAGCCTAATAGCTTTCATTAACAATCGCAACACTTTTTGCATCTGCGTGCATGTAGCTCTAATTGGGGCAATTTGTCCCTATCATTTTGGGGATGCGGCGCTGCTCTGCCTTTTAATTTGTAGGACAAACAACTTCTGGGATGTGTTTAAGAAGCACCAAAGAGGCTCAGATTCATTGCTGTAGCTACTGTGAAGTCAATGTAAAAAGAAACATTAAGTTCCTGCAGGCTGTTTCTGCAAATGTGTCAGAATTCCAATGTTCAATAAGTCTAAAATACATGGCATTCAATCAATTTTCAGCATGGAACATCAACATCAACTTGTTTAAAGGTAATGTAAGGCATTAAGAAGAACTTATCAAAGACTTGGTATAGTCTGTTTCTTGTTTGAAGTGTCCAATAAGAGGCTCAGAAATTTCGGAATCTGTCTTGTCATTGATTTCTCTGTGGTCCCGGATTGGATGACTGTTTCTTTTTTCTCTGCTAATAATCGCTACAGTGATTACGGCTATGAGAGGCGTACAAACGGCAAATGCACCCCGGCCTTTTGGTTCCATCCATCAACAATGTCCAGGAGTTGCACCACAGGGATGACTTTCCTTAACAGCACTGGGTAAGAGCAGGATGAGAGCTGACTAGAATATGAAAATATATCCACTACAGAGACATGCAGGTATTGGGTAAATTGTACAATGCATTTAAGTTGAAATGGCGCAATTGTTTAGTTTCTTCAGTGGCAGAAAAAATGTGGGCTTTATCATAGAGAATGTATTTAAAAACATACATTAAGGGGCATGTATAAGGCAGATATTATTTTAATAATATTCAAAATGCAGAGTGAGACAGTGTAAAGTACTTTACAAGCCAAAGTGGTTAACAAGTCAATGAAATGCCCTCTAAATAATGACATTTAGTCTTTTCCAGCACTAATTTTGCACATGAAATTAATTGTGTATACATGAAGCCTTCTACATTCTGCTACAAATGGACATATTTTCAATGGCTTTTTTTTCCCAGTTTTGGATCCTTTTGGTGCACTGCCTTGTGGATACATTACTTCTCCATTAGCAATTATTATTTGGAGACTTTCTCCCTGCATTTTCAATTCCTTATCAAAGCTTATCCTGTCCACGTTTTAGCCATATGTGCCTTTTGAACCTTGAGGTTCGGGTTGCAAACACACACAATAGAATCAGAATCTAGCAGTGCACACCAGGCATAGGTGTAAGTGTTAAAAAAGGAAGTAACACCACAAGTGTCAAAGTTTAGGTTCCAAAAGTAACGTTTTCAGAACAACTCTGGCACATGTCTGACAAGCAAATGAAAATGAAATATTTCTTCTCCTGCATACATTCAGTCAAACATTATGTGTTTGTGTTTTTCCCCACTCCCAGATATAGGAAAGTAGTCTCTAACAACTGTACAGCTGGAGTCAGTTTGGAGTACACAGCCAGGAGGCAGCAGTGTCCCATCCAAGCGCCTAAAGGTCTCCACCTGGTCACCAGTGAGGGCACGCTGTCGGCCACACTGGGCACCAATGTCACCTTCCTTGTTTTTCTGGAGGAGGTAAGCTGATTTTCTGTACAAATCAAAATTCCTCTTAAACTGTCAAAACAACGTAATGTCTCTATATACAGAATGTAAACAAGGGGAGTAGGGTGTAGTATTTTTTATTTAATTTAAAATGATATAGTGTTAGCTCATACTTTTAGAATGCAGGATTTTTTCTTTGATTTGACTGAATGTGTTAGTATGCAGGAGAAGCACTCTGTCACTCTCTATGTCTTATGTTACGTGAAATAAAGTTCTTTTAGTTTGATGAAATAAAGAATACAGAATTGCAGTTTGCTGAAGTTGGCAGATGTGCCTTCTGCTTCATCCTACTTTAAAATACGTCTTCTGACTGTCCTGTTTACCAGGCAGGTATTAGAATACAAATGTGAAATATATAATATATTCTGAGATAAAAAAAAAAAATCAGGACATCATACACATCCTTTTCTTTTATTCGTAAGAGTAAAGTCAATAATAATCAGTCACAAGAACTACACACGGTTTTAGCCTTGTGCCCAGTTTTGTAAAAAAGAAAGCCGTGATTGACGATTTGAATGGAAAGTAAATGGACTAAATGGTAAATGGACTTGAGCTTGTATAGCGCTTTTCTAGTCTTCTGACTACTTGCTTTTACACCACATGTCACACCTGCCCATTCACACCCATTCACACACTGATGGCAGAGGTTGCTTTGCAAAGTGACCATCAGAAGTAACTAATACCATTCATACGTATTCATACGTCGCCGACGAAGCAGATGAGCAATTCAGGGTTAAGTGTCTTGCCCAAGGACACATCGGACACAACCCTCGACCTTCCGATTGAGAGACGATGACACTACCAACTGAGCCACAGCCTCCACCAAAAGGAAGCTAACACTTTAAAAGCTCTAATGTATGAGGACATGAACAATCTAACAATTCACTTACAGAAAAGATGATCTCCCCCTGTAACTGTAGTATTTTGACACCCTGTTTCGTTTGCAGATATATTTCTGTTTACATCAGGCTGGTTCAGAGTGAAATAGACAATAGATAAAGCAGGTTATGCTTTATGGCATGGCTGCCTGATCTGATGGCACCACGGTGACCTGCCCATTAGGATAGAGGCCAGAAATTAATATTCACATCCATATTCATGATGTAAGCCAAAATTCAAAACTGAAGGTTTAAAACACCATTATCATTTTAGTCACAACATCATATCATCCACTTCCTTCAGGGTAAGAATATCATAAGTTACCTGAAACCTGAGGGAGTCTTTGATAAAGAGCTGAACCTGCAAATTCCCTGAAAGTCTTTTTTTTATGCAGGGTGACGGCGCAAGGACAAGTATCACTCTGGACTTTGGAGACGGCCATGCTTTGACCTACTCCAATGTAAGCTCCATTGAGGACGGGATCAAACACATCTACAAAGCTGTGGGGATCTACCGGGTAACTGCCACCGGGGAGAACAGCCTGGGCTCAGAGACGGCTATGCTCTACCTGCATGTGACATGTGAGACATTCCGGAGTTTTGTAACATCTGTGTGTAAAAATGTGTTCTTTATTGTGATGGGGTATCTTCTTAGTTTTCCCTTTTTGCTTTTTGCCTTAAATTTGCTTTCCACTTTTTATCACATGCACTGGAATTGCTGCTGTCAGCCCGAACACTGTGTACCACATTCTGTGCTTTATCTCTGCAAAGAACATGCTCCTCTCCCATAACCAAACAAACAAGTGAGATAGAACAAATCCCCATGCACTCCCACTCAAGTCGGCGTATGCTTCACAGACGCTCGGCCCACAGAAGCCTCATATGTAACCAGGCTGACCACCCCAAGTGTATTCAGGGAGTGACAGATGTATTGGAACTGACTTATTGATCAGGGAGCAGATGCCCCCACCAATCTGTCAATCCTATGTGCCAGCCAGACAAATAGAGACACTGCAGGCTCAGGAGTGCCACGGATGAAAAATAACACACAGATGGCAGCCAACAGTCCCAGGTCAGAAGAAAATCCTGAACAAAGACGTGCCTTCCTCCTACCCTAACTCTTTCCCATAGCTTCTCACAACTTTTTTTTAAATTCGACAAAAAAAAAGTTGTTGTTTTTCTATTTCTATTTCTTTTTTCGTGGCACATGCTGTGCACTGCATTAGATTCACTCTGTGATGTATATGTGTGCCTGAGTAGGTCAGCTGGAGTATATACATCTCTCAGCTCCCTTTGTGGCTGTGAGGAATAAGGAAGTGAACCTGACTGCAGTTCTGTTGCCCAGCCAAGTGGGAACGGTCACCTACATCTGGTGGATCGGAAATAACACAGAGGTACTGTACACTCCAGACTTTTTTCTCTTCTTTCTGAGCTTTTACCTCTCTCTGCAATTAAGTAGGTTGCTGACTCTTCTGCTCTGAAAAGGTAGAATCATTATTCCATTTAGCTATTTCTGTGTATCCAGGTTGCAAAAAAATGCAGCCTTGTTAATCAGCTTAGATAAAAATGCAGAGCATGCTGATGTATGTGAGACACAAGGCAGGTTAATTACTGTTAGCCAGTGATGTGAATCATCATTTATTCTCACTGCAAAAGCTAACACCTGAAGTTGCCAGGCAGCCCTGTTTATGTCCTACAGAGTTGAAAACACCATCCTTGTATCTAGCATACTGGTTTTTGCACACAGATTTGAAACGTCTGTTGCCAATTCACTTCTGTGACAGTGAAAGAGAAATTACATTATTGTAAAGGAGGTAAAAACTTACATTACATGTTTAAAAACTGCAAAGTGAAACATTGTCACAGTAACTTAGAATCAGAAAGCGCTTTTTATAGATAAAGTACATCACTTAAGCTGAAAGACTGGGTAAAAAGCTAAGCAATTAACATATTTAAGCAAACAAGTATTACCAGAAATCGTGTAATCATCCACCCAAAAACTTTGAAACATTACCTCATTACCTCTACACACCGCTTAGGATACATGCAAATATATTTTGGGGAATTTCAGGGTACTTCTCATTAATATGTCCACTTTAAGAGGAGCACAGCACTTTTAAAATACCACTTGAATCTGAAATAGATGTTTATAGCTAGCGAAGGCTGTTAGATGACTTTGAGACACTTAAAGACCAACCTCCATCTCTGTGGACCAACAGATTTAGATGCTCTGAACATTGAAAGCCCCGAATGTAGCAACGCTGCACTCTTACTATCCGTCTTCATGATTGTGTAAATGTGTTTGTTCAGCACCATCAAAGGCCTTCCACAAGGACAGCCTCTTATGTCAAGTTGTAATAAACCGTGGCTGTATTAGCATCTTACTGCTATTTGAGGAACAAATGGAGACGTGAGTAATGACAGGAAGGAGCTGCCGGTGTCACACAAGGAACTCTCTCTGGGCCCAGGCGCTGTATGAAGCACAGCACAGATTTTTGCAAAGCTCTCAGTGTGTGTGTGTGTGTGTGTGGGTGTGTGTGTGTGTGTGTTGGTGTGCAAGTGTGTGCCAGCAGGCTGACACCTCTGTAGTGTAAATAACAGCAGTGTGAGACCAGCCGTTGATAAGAGTATCTCACTGGAACCCCCCCAGACTCTCATGCTCTCTATCTCTATCCTCCTCATCCCTACCCTCTCCATCTCGCTCCCTCGCTCTCTCTCGTCCCCAGCAGCCTCTAATCACCCTAGAGGGAAGTGTGGCATGCACATTCTCCCGGGAAGGCATCAGTACAGTCACGGTGCAGGTGTCTGCTGGGAATACTATTCTGCAGGACAGAAAAACCATCGCTGTCCACGGTGAGCTGTCCAACTCTGTGACTCCATCTCCACTGGGGATCTGTAGCTGAAACACACCCACAAGGAGTATCTTAACATTTAACATAGTCACTCTAATACTGATGGTATTTTAATCAATACTAAGGGAGAAATTAGCTTGATTTTACAACTTGGATCTTGAGTGTTATGTTGCTTTTTTGCAAAAATTGCCCACTTTCTGTCAAGTCAGCTCACAGAAAAAAATGTTGCTCATGAATAGCTAATAAATACTGCATGAAGAATGGGTATTTATTAAGTATTTATTATGTCTGAAATACAATATAACTGTGCCGGATCTTAACATAACGCAACGTTACGTATGGTATGGTCATATTCTATCGTATCCTATCACATCGTATCCTAACGTATCCTATGGTATCGTATACTATCGCACCGTATCATATCGTAACATCAGTGTGTCTGAAATACAGTTGAACTGTACGGTATGGCATGGTATTGGATTATATCGTATCGTAACGTGATTTATTATATCATAAATCTCGTATTCTACGAACATATGAGTTTCTGGTGGGACAATGCGATTGCTTAAAAAAAAAGTCCTAAATTACAAGCAGACAGGACAGAGGACTGGACATGTTTTTGGCCAAATCCCAGATTCACCAAACCAGTTAAACAGGAAAGAGAATCTTACCAGAAAAAAATCAGTCCTAAGGCGCTTGTCAGACAACAACAACAAACTTATTTGTACAGCTTTGACCTTTCGTATGCTTTGATTTTACATACACTGAATAATATAATATTGTCTCTGTTATTAAAAAAAAACTTTCAGGCTCTGCCCATTGAGTCCTACATTAAAAACCACTGCAGCCCGACTTTACCAGCAGGTCTCTGACGTCCTCTGATCACAGTTTGCTGCTTGTTACTCGCTTCAGGCTCAAAACTTAAGGAGACTGTGCTTTTAAAGCTATTGCTCCTAAACTTTGGAACTCTCTCCCTTTGGGCTTAAGATCTGTGGATCCTGTGGCAAACTTTGAAGAGCAGCTGAGGGACTACATGTGCAGCTTTACCTCCCTTTAGTGTTTATTTATATTTTGTTTATTAGTTATCCACAAGATGTGGCTAATCAACAATGAACTCAATCTCTTCATAACTGTTATTTAACAAAAGTGTAATAGATTAATACAACCGGTAGGTAACATAACTTTTAGGGCGTCAGAATCGTCATTCTTTAAAAAACAAGTTCCATCACTCCCTCCTTTTTAACAAAAAGCAGTTAAAAGACTCTTTGTTATATTATCTACAAAAGCCCAACATGAATCCATCATGAGCACAGCACTAAGCAACATTTAGCTAAGTTTCAGTTTCCTCTTAAAAAATCAATTTGTAAGAGGAAGAAACCTTGAGCAAAACCCGACTCATGATGAACAGCCATCTGCCGAACTGTCCTGAGCTTGGAAAGTGGGATAGAGGGAGAAAGAACGATAGGGACAAACTGAGCAACATCAATGAATAAGATAGATTTATAGCTACAGTGTCAGTAATACTGGTAAAAGTATGTCGTCTGATGTTCTAAAATGTTTGTTTCAATATTATGGACAAATGGGGTTTGTAGAAAATCGAGATTTAAAAATACGAAGATCGTTATTTTCTCTTTACCATAGTAGTCTGCTGTCCCTTTGGGCTCCCGTAGTTCATACCCTCCCCCCTTGTTTACTTCAGAGTGGCTGGCTGGCCTCAGGTAATGTGCCACCATGCTACATATATTTTGCTGAAGAGAAATTCATGTGACTTTATTCATTTATTAGGTGAAATTCAGTTCTTTTGCTAAATTGTACTGGTAAAATACAAGCAAAACATGTTTTTAGTTCATTTCTATGCCATGCATAGTTTTTTTTGTGTTTTTTTTTTGTAGATTGATTAAATTGTAAATCGAGTTTGGTCGGAGAATATATTTTTAGACCATATCGCCCAGCCCTAGTTTAGACAATTCTACATGCTTAATGTAAAGGTTGTAGCTAAATTTAATATCAGATTAAAGAGACGACACGTACCACGAGCATATACTCTTCTGTGCCTGCAGAATATTTCCGATCCCATCTGCTCGCCTTCTCATCAAACCTGGACGACCACAACCCTGATGTTGCCGAATGGAGGCTGGATGTGAGCAGAGTCATCAGAAACTCCCTGATCCAGGTAAAGCTCTTTCTTAGGTTTTCAAATGGAAACTGTTTCTTTAACTCTGGTAAATACTGTCCGTGCTCTACTGAACCACTGACGCAGTATTAAATGCAGCGTGACCTCCCCGAGGCTTTGAGACATGAATCTGACTTTTATGATGACAAATGACAAGGCAAAAGGGAGGAGAGGGGGAAAAAAATCAGTTCAAGAGCATGTTGATTGCAGTGGCTCCCACACGCTCTGAGAGTTTATGGCCAAACAGTAACGAGAATAGGGATGTTGGAAGTGTACAGAAGAATAAATGTCAGTACGTTCCTCATGTGAGATCTGCAATGACCTGAAGGGGCACTCGGAGTGTTTTTTGACCTGTCAAGTGTAAGACATGATTTCAGCAAATACACAATACATGTCAAGGTACAGATTTTTCCTCATTAATTTCCTGTTTTATTCCACAACATCCTCCTACGTCAATATTTTTCAGAGGAAAGAAGCAACCTGCTCGTCTTGCATCATATTTTCACACTTTTTGATCCTTAAAAAAAAAAAATCAAAATTGATGCCAAAAATACACCCCGGCTCTTCAGTCTTCAGTGAACATGTCTGTTTTGTTATTTGTTACTGACATCATCTTCTCATAACAACCCGAGCCTTGAAGGCGGAACATAAAAAAAATAGAATAAAAAAAAGGACAAAAATTCAGATAGAAATATGACATGATAGCTTGAAACATTCACAGGATTCACTGAAGAAAATCCATGCAAGAGTTGGAACAAGAAGCAGAGGCTGCAGGAATCAATGACAACATGCAGTAAATAACATTCTCACTCACAGACCAAGTACAACAACAACCACATACATGCATTTCAAGTCAGATACATCATCCACTTAAGTGTCAGGATAAGGCTGCCGTTATAATCAGAATGCACTCAGTTTGTTTCTACTCAATACACATGACAAAAACATCGGTTTAGTTTCAGTGGGGTTAGTAAGCGAGCCCATTGCAAATTGTATTTGAAGTTTTTGTGCTTTGCATTCAAATTTTCCGAGTTGATCCTACAACACAGTTGCAATAAAGTGACAAACCCTAAGTCCTGCCCATATCAGAACAGCCTGACAAATAAGACACATTGCGAGGCTGCTACTTATGAGTAAGCCCTTCAACACACAGTGAACGGATATATTCATGCTGTTAACTTTCATGGAGTAGGCAAAAAGATGCAAATGAAAGTCATTCAGTGTGGCTCTTCAATCTGTTCCTCTGTCAGATAGTGTTTCCAAAAAAAAAGAGAAGGCACACACACAGTCTTTGAACAGAAACAGAGGACGGCAAGACTTTCAGTCAACATTGCTTCTGTTGCAAGTGTCTCCTCTTCCCATGTGAAACGGTTGTCCTTTATGTGGAAACCACTTTAACTATGGGTCTAATTGATCACTTAATCCAGATAACTATATTTACTGATTTCATTTCTGATGACGACTACAATACAATAAATGGTAAATGGACTTGAACTTGTATAGCGCTTTCCAGTCTTCTGACTACTTTTACACCGCAGGTCTTACCTACCCATTCACATCGGTTTACACACTGATGGCAGAGGTTGCTATGTAAAGCCATCAGAAGTAATAAATCCATTCACACACACACTCATACGCCGCAGATGAAGCAGCGGGGGCAGCTTGGGGTAAAGTGTCTTGCCCAAGGACACATCGGATATGTGGTGCAAGAGCTGGGGATTGAACCCCCGACCTTCCGCTTCAGGGACGACTGATTCTACTAACTGAGCCACAGAGGAAAGCTGTATATGTATTAATGAACATAAGGTTTTTTCGTTGAGAGGAAATGTTTCTATGTCCCATCCAGCCTAAGTTAGAAAGTGTACAGGAGGCAGAACGCTTGTCCTGTGAGTATACAGTCAGTCAATAAATATAACATGTCAGTTCTTGTCTGTATGTTGTTGTGTAGAAAACATGAGAGGTGACCACTGCAATATGACTACTTCATCAAAAGAAACTTGAAAGAGAAATGATTGTGTCTAAGTTTTACGATCCATATTGTCAGCCGATCTGTGTACACGCCGCTGCATCACAGTCATAGTGTTTGGTGTCACATCCACAGGTCCCCTCAGCAAAGAACACAAATTCTGTTTGTTATTAATAGTTTTTCCTTAAAACTTTTAGGGAAATGTATTAACTTCAGTCAAGAAAACCTAAGCACTGGATATCTGTTTATGTATAACAAGCAAGGGGAAAGTTGAGTGAGGTTCTGCTTGATCTGCAGTTTGCTCAAATGTTATTGGACTACAGAGGTAAAGGGGTGGGACTTAAAGGTACATTGCTTTATCCATGATGCATTTGGTTTCCAACCTGGGGCTCTGTCTGCTCTGAGGTTGTCAAAATTAAATTTTCAAATATTAAACAAAATCATGTTAAATCATTACTGGGAAATGTGTACAAAGGTATTTTGGTAATAACAAGTGTGTGGGTCTGATTGGATTTTATCCATGAAAACATGTTGGTCTGGGGGGTATCTTAGATACAAGTAGCCTAAAGGGCGTCCAAGGAAACCATTTTGGGAAACCACTGCTCTAATGCATTGATGTCCTCATAGAGACAAAATAATTACAAATAGCAGTGCTGTTTTCATCTTTACTACAAAGAGCACTGTCCCTTACCAGATGATCTCTGACTGATAAACAGTTCTTACATGTTTCTACTAAATGTGTGTTTACATGTTTTAAATCCTGCAGTCCTCCTTTCAGGCTGCGAACAATCTACTTCAGTAAATAGAGCGGGAAGAGGTTTGGAAAGCACAGGCTGCTGCCTCTAAAACCTGTTTATTTCTGCAAGTGCAATATGATCATTAAACTGGACTCAGATCCCAGAGATGCACATACAATGCATGACTTCCAGCACCTGTAACACAACCATGTATCAACATGACTTTAATAATTATTTTTGTATGATTTTTCTAAATTTTTTCTTGTATTAAATCTTTCTCTGAATCTTTCCATCTTGTTCCCTTCAGGCCACAGGAGTGAGAGAAGATCAGCTTCTGGTCACCGTCCTGCCAGGGTTACCCACAGCAGCAGAGTTTTTCCTCCTCCCTGACAAAGAGCTGACAGAGGGGAAACCAGAGAAGAGCTCCGCTCATTTAGATCAGGTGGGACAACAATGCTGCTGTGTCTGCGGCTGTGTTTGCAGCATAGTCACTCTTTTCTCCATCCCTAGACAGTATTTGTGTAGGTGAATGGATTTCAGCTTGTTATCCTCATTCTAATACGGCCCTGACCTCATGTACAATTGTGAAGCAATGATCCTTTTTTTTATCTTGTTCTGTGAGTCATGGTTGATCCCTTTTCTAACAGCGGCAGCTTGTCCAGTAATTGCTCCCCAAGAAAGTCCTAGCTTAGAGTTCCTCCTTCCTCCAGCAGATGTCAGTATTGATCCACTGAAGCATGTCCGTGTCTTTGCTTGAGTCTAATTCTGGTACATGCCTGAGGAATCTATGCAATGGGCTCATCAATAAGCCTGACAAGTATTAACAAGTTATCAGAGGGAACGACTTTGAAAATCCCTCGAGTCACATCCTGTGGGGGTTTGAGGTAAGAGTCTCGAAAGAGCTGGTCAAAGAAATGGTCACGGTTGATCAGCTCACTAAATCACCAGCATATCAAGATGGTCCAAATTAGCTCGGAGCCTCATATAATAGATACTGACTGATAATAATGTTGAATCCATGGGAAGGAAATCAATCGGATTTTCCTCTTCCCCTTCCCTGCTCTCACCCGGTTGATCGCCTGCAAAGATCCTCTCTTCCTGCAAGCCTGCAATAAATCTCCATTCAAGGTTAGCATCGAAAACATGTAGGGCTTGCTCTGCTCATTAGAATGTATAATAGACTTACTGACCCTGGTATACATTAGGAAAAAATAAATTAGTCATAGCCTAGTCTAAATTTAAACTTCTAAGGGATATAAAGGGGAGAATGAAGCGCCACAGAAATTACTCATATCACAATTAATTTAGCAAATGAGGCAGATAAGATAGATGAAGCCTCTGCAGAGGAAAAATGGGATCTGCAGAGAGGAAATGGAGTATTTTTGTTTTGCACATCCATGCTTGTTTTTTCCCAGATTGAAGAGACCTACTCATTTGTGGTCTGTGTTTAACGCTCACAGCCTCAGGAGGATAGAGGTTTATAATTGAGTGAATGAAAATAGCCTTTATGAGGGGAATATATTTGAAGTGAATAAAAGTGGACTCCAGCTCTAGTTTACCTCGGGGTCAGGGTAATCTGCCTGATTTATTTCAAAGTTAGCTGTTCTCAGAGCAGAAGGTAACCTTCCCATCTGGAAAGCAGAGATCAAGTTAGGCTGTAACCTCTGTTTTGTGCATCACCACGTGAAAACGGTCCCTCAGACACAGACTACAACATAAACAGGAGAGCTCAGATGTCGGGTCGTTGGCAGGACATTGAAGTTTCTTTGGGCCGTGGATGCATACAAATAATACATGCAAAAATAACCTTCATGATTTTTAAAGCCTCTGGAAATGTTCCATGGAATGCTAAAAGTGCATTAATGATATCGAAGTTGATAGCCTCATTAAATATCAACAAAAACTGGGAGAAGGTAAATGTTCATAACGATTGGAAAATGTATCAAGACTTAGGAGGCGTTGTAGATCACATCTGATTGTCATCTGTTCCAGCTTTGCACCCACATGACAATCAGCATAGTTCAGGTCTAAACAGTGTTTGAGTTGTCTGAGTCATAGAAAGAGGAAGCAGAAGCACTGGTGTCGGATGATCATTTTCAGTTGTTTTCTTAATGGTTATCTTAAAGTGACAAAATGCTTTGCTATCCATTTCAGAATTAGCAGTTAGTTTACAATGCTAAAGCTGCTTGTAAACAGTGTACTAGCTGCTGATGAGTTTTGGTATGAGTTGATTGGACGATTGGAGTTTTGCCAGTTTTTTTTTAAATGTTTGTTTTAATAACCGTCTGTCTTGGAAAGGTGAAAACCACTGAAAAAAAGGCCTTTCGGAAACATCAGAAGCTTCATTATTGCTATAGCTTTCAGTAAGAGTGTTGTTAATGTGACTGACAACAGCTTGCAGACTCCCAGAAAACACTACTCTGTGAAACTTGAGAATTTGTAAATAGGCAGGTGTTTGTCAGATCATCATAATTTGCTCCTGGGCTTTTCTGCTGCCCCCAAGTGGACAAAAAACATAATTAATCTAGCTAACCCATTAAAGGACCACATATTATGCAAAATACACTTTAACATTTTTTTCTAACAATAATATGTGTCCCTAGTCTGTCTACAAACCCCCAAATTATGAGAAAAGTCCATCGTCTCTGTATTTTGCCTGCTCCACTTTTCAGAAAATGTGTGCTCAAAAAGGCTGTTTGGAGATTTTCCCTTTGTGACATCACAAAGGGCAGTAACCCCTCTTCCAATTTGATGACACTCTCACAGCTCGGTGTTTGTTCTGCCCTCTGAGTCTGCCTTCTCACCGTAAACAATTGGGCATGGTGAAAGAAAACCTGAGCCACCTAAGCCCTTTCAGAAGAGCGTGGTCAGACACAGCTCATTTGCATTTAAAGCTACAGACACAGAAACAGCCTGTTCTGAGCAGGGCTGAAATAGAGGGGTTTAAAGGCATGCTAACATACAGAATCAGAGTGTATTTTTTGCAAGAAACTTCAGAGATATGTTTTGGGGACCTCTGAGACTTATTTATACTTGTTTAAAAAGGTAACCTTAAAATGTTTATTTGTTTTTGTAGGATGGATTTTTTTTTTTTTTTTATACGGAAGTCTTTCTTTTGAATCCTCTTTTTTTAACATATCTTCCACTGCAAATGTAACTTAACTAACAACTTTCATTTATGCGATATGCTCATGTATTTGTGGTCCTAGTTGACAAACATTCCCAAACCGATGAGGCAGATATTTAAAACAGAACACCTTCGAGAGTGCTGTCTAGGGCAACTGATATTTGGACTTCATTATTTCATTGATACAACACAATGAAAAGGGATGAACCCTTTGCAAAAAACTGCAAAGAGTAAAATCACTCAATGTTATTCAAACCCTGTCCCTCTTTGTGTTCCAACAGCTCTCTGAGGTTTTGCTCAGCGCCTTAAACCAAAACCTTGTGCAGTTCACTTTGCGACCAGGGGTCCAAGTCACCGTTTACGCGGCACACCTTTCAGCAGGTAAACAAACACGGCTGCATGTTTGTTTGTGTGTTAAGATTCACTCTGGGGGGGGTGCTCTGTTTTTCTATACTTAATGGGACAGAACATAAAGCATGTAGACTATCAGGACACCTAGATACAGTAGACAGTCAGGTATAATTTTATTATATTTGCTGCCCCTTCCAACTAATAACCACCCCTATGTCTGATTGGCTCCCACCATGTAGCTACACAGAGACATTCAGAGAGTGAGCATCGTTACAAGTATGTGTGCCTCTTCCTATTGGGGATGCTGCTACTGTCCTAAAGGGGCTTATAAGATAAAGAGTAAGAGAAGTCTATATATAATAAAATTATTCATCTGTGATTTAATCTGTGAGGTCTCACTTATGCTGTTGACTGCTCATTGCATGATTCACCTGGTTGCAAATACAGGATGTATAAGTGGTCGTGCTGCTCATACTCTGTTGCTTTTGTCTCCCTTTGTCTGCAGCGCCCCTAGTGGACACCAGCGAGAACCACAGTGGCTCTGCCATGCTAATGCTGCTATCAGTAGTGGTTGTGGGTTTAGCTGTATTTGTCATCTACAAATTCAAGAGGTAAAGTGTTCATGAAATGTTGTGTCTATAAAGTCTTCACTCTGTACGTGATAGGGAGCTGTTGAAAAGGTGTCAGAGCATCCAGACAGCTCGGTAAACAAAAGCAGCCTGTGAGGCTACAGAGAAGGTTGATAGCTGCCTGTCAAATACCGCTCCTAACAGACCCAGCACTCATTTGTGGTGAATTTGCTTTTCCTTCACACGTTCTGTGGGGATCATGTGGAAATTCTTTTGTCAGGTCGTTCTTTGCAAAAGAAATGTCAGTCAGCCGTCAGCCGCTATCAATATGAAGCCCTTTGAACGTGGGCAGTTGACCTTTTATCAAATGTTAAATCATGTCTCCTCACCAAGGTGAATAGCCCTGGGAAAAGGGCACAGGGGTTATAAGCTTTAAAGACAAGCAGGGACATGATTAAACTTTAGATTTAGAGACAATTATTCTAACTTCTTTTTGTGTGAATGCAGATTTACATGCCACATTAAGTGTTTAATTAACAATTGCAGGTCAGGGTCATAATATATTTATGTTGATAACATACTATCATTGGAGTTTCTCTACTTGATATTCCCTGATTTAACATCATCATGTTTTACAGTGGAAATAAACACTCAAAAAAGCCAGTTTAAACCTGCGTATCAAAGTCCATGTCCATTTCCTATCTTTACAAGTGAACAACATGGAAATACTCTGATAGCGAGAAAGAAAAAACTGAGAGGAAAGTCTAAACTTAGAAACCTTTCCAGCAGACTTCTCAACTGTTGAAAGTGATTTCAACATCACTTTTTAGGTCTTCAAACTCTTCCAAAATTTAAAAAGGCTTTCAGTCACCCTCAGACGTCTGTATCTCAAGTTATCGGAGAAGCTGAGCTAAAGGTAGTGGCAGCTTCACCTGGCAGCCCCCTCATTCTGTCGGCCGAGGAGTGTTGTAGAGACACTGGTTTGTAATAACTCACTGCTTTGTTACTAGCTGTGTTTGTTAAGGAGAAGGTGAAAAAACCCTAGACTTCTTGAGCGCTTACCACTGTAGGAATAAAAACCTCTAAACATGCTTCCTAAAATAAGCAGCAGCTCAGCTGGCAGCCCTTGAAACACTACCGAAGGACATCCAAGCGAGAATTATCTTTTTTACCTGAAACTTTATTGAGTCTTTAGACTTTGATTGCTTATCTTGTTTAGAATTACTGGCCTGTTAACTTTGAAAAGGAGAAGTCCCCTGTAGATAATATGGCCGCAAGTAAAAGCCTCGTGAAGGATTTCCTCTTAGCAGCAGTTCTGCGGGCAGCCCCTCCTCTGAGTAGCATACAAGAGAAACATATTTTTATAAAGAAAATGATTTATATAGAGATGAATTAATTATACCTTAAAAAAATACATAAAAGCTCAAAAGGTGGTAGAAAAGCTGAGCTTGATTTTATAAAATTTAGCCTAAAGTCTAAAGGAGCAACATTAACTCTGACACCTAGCATTTAAAACGGGTACTGCAGTCCAGATTTAAAACATTGGTGAGAGCTGTCTCCCCCGCCTCCCTCTTTATGATTTAATTCAGTAGATATCTTTCATATTGGACCTTTAATTTATGAGCTGCTTGAAGCTTGGTTTCTCCAAGCTTCCATCATTATTAGGATCACATCCCAAACTGGCTTCCTTATCAATGTACTGTATAAATTGTTAAATATCAGAGCTGATCAATATGGATTTGTCATCATAGTCAGAAGTCACAAAAAGTTTGGCTAAGCAGGAAATGCATGGTTACAGATGGTTACATAAAGGATTCTACTGATTTCCCGGTCATGTCCTCGCTCTCTTTGTTTTAGTTAGGCTTTTGTCTTTATCCCTTTGCCTCACTGTAAATCTTTCCTCAAGGAAGATCCCAGGCCTCAACGTCTATGCGCAGATGCAGAACGAAAAAGAACAAGAAATGATGAGTCCAGCTAATCCAACAGAGGCCACGCCCAGCTCACAGCGGGACTTGGTGAATTCTTTGGAGATTCTGGACACAGAGTTTAACTCGCGGCCCATCGGTAAATATCTGCTCTGGTTTCTTACTCTCGTCTGTGGCTGGATTTTTTTTTGTCTCCATTATTTCATACCATTGTACTGTTCATGTGCCATTTCCTGAGTCTCATCCTGTGCTTTTTGTTTTATGTTTCTTAGAAGTGAAAGGGTCCGGTCAAGACGTGAAGGAGAGCTAAACAGAACCGAGTAAAGCTGCTTCTCAGTTGAAAAATTAACAATTTTTTTTATTTTATTTAACCTTTATTTATCCAGGAAAAGTCCCATTGAGGTTAAAAACCTCTTTTTCAAGGGAGTCCCACATTGTTCTAAGTAACCGAAAAAAAAATCAAACATCAAGTGCCTTAGGCCTTTTGCACACTACTGAATTCTTCTATTTAAAACATCTTCTCAAAACGATAAAAATAACCCCCTCTGATGCTTCTTTTAATCACAGTCTCATAACTAATTTTCATCCATTCTAACACGCTTGGGAATAAACATAACGTTACTTTATTCTGGGTAAGCATGTGCCTGTCAGAACTGACCAACACAAAACAGTTATTGAATGACCAAAAACAGCGCTGCTCCATGTCGGGCTAATAAAGCAGTTTGAGATGGGAATTGGGCGATTGTGGCTCAGTGGTAGAGTCTCTCAATTGGAAGGTTGGTGGTGCGATCCCAGCTTCTACTGTCCACATGTCAAGGTGTCCTCATCAGGCAAGACACTAAACCAAAAATATCTCCCAGTGGCAAAGCTGGATGTGTATGAATGCATCTGAATGGACTAGTTGAAACTGATGGCCACTTTACATAGCATCCTCTGCCATCAGTAATCATTTGAATCAGTTTATTTATAAAGCACCTTTCAAGAACAGAAAGTGCTTTACAAAGATAGTGAATGTGTGTGTCTGTGTGAGTGAGAGTAATGTGACGTAGTGTAAAAGTACTTGAAGTGGTCAGAAGACTTGAAAAGTTCATTGTAAGTACAGCCCATGTATTATTTTCTTGGATGGAAACTAGCTTGTCTCCCAAGCAAGTAGTAATGGCATTGTAAAATGTAGAATGTATCTGCGCAACAGCAGCTACGATAGAAGAATATTTCAGCAAAGCATGCAGTTATCCACGGAGAGTAAGCCTCTGCAGGTCACGGGTGGCATTGTTTGTGTAACTCCGGAAAAGGATACTAGGACGTGAACTTTATGAATCAGGAAAGGACTGGATCAAGAGTCTGACATAGGAGCTTAAATGCCAGGATAGTGTTAACATTAAGACATAAACACGACAAGGTTATTTGTTTGAAAATAGTAGGGGGGCATAGCCTTAGTGATGCAATGATCCATTAAGCGTTTCTAGTACAGCTTCAGTGCTTCTTGTCATAGATTCTCAATGTCTGTAAAGCGAATTCATCGAAAAGCTCAACAGGAGCTCAAATGCCATGCTTTAAAATCTTTAATATAGCATTTATATAATTGGTATATTGATCAAACAATAAAGTAAATAATGGCACCTTGATGTGGAATCATCTGCATATCACAAGCCCCCCCCAAATCATCTCCTTTATATCCCGGTGACATGACTGTTGTTACCAATAAATTCATGAATACAGACACTCCTAGATTTACAGTGGAAGATAACTAGTGCTAGATTCTTTTGTTGAACATTGAAAGTTTTCTTTTTACAGCAGATTCACATTCTCTGTCCCAGTCATCTTTAAGTTGAGACACTGAATGGTTCAGATTTCTGAGTGCAGTTGTCTGATAGTCAGTACACTCAATGTTTGTTTGTTTTACAAAAAAAGGCTCACTCACTTGGCCAGTTTGCAAACTTTTCTTCTTGCCCTTCAGTTTCATTTCAAAGTGTTTGTATTTGCCATCATTATCTGATTGCCACTTGTTTGATTCCTGTGACATCTAAACAATTCTCACAAGAGATTCTTAAGAGCTGCGTTTCTGTTTTAATGTCATCCTTTCTCTTCAAATGTAACAATTAGTTCTAACTTCTTGAGATTTTTGCATGTAACTGTACTAGATAAATTATTCTTTAGTTATCATAAGCTTATATTGAACAGGCTGTGTAAGAGTTAACACCAAGATGGGGAAAGTAATGGAAATTGAGGAAGAGCCAGGGATTGTTTTCAGTTGAAGGAGACCAAGAGAACAACAATCAGAATGAGTGTTGGACATGATGTAATCTTACTGACTGATCAAAGATAGACTTCTAAGTTGATGCCAAGGTGGCTTTAAGCCTGATTGAAGTGTAAGTAAGCAAGTGGTGGCTGACAGTGTTTTTGGTGTTTACTTGTTTAGCTTGTATACCAAAGATGAAAAAAAAATGCAAATTTCAAGTCCACCTCTGTATTTTGTCTTGTTGTGAAATATCCTCTGACACCTGTTCTTTTCCCATTTCTACCCGCAGGATGTATGAAACCTCATGTACATGTGAAATTCTCCACAGAACTCCCCACGTACATCGTCTAAACTCTGGACTGGATGAACCACTCCAGCAGCGTTATTGATCTTTTTTTTTTTTTTTTTTACCATTTGGGACACAATGGTTTTGAGCTTTATACCTGTGCATGTTGGACCCTGCTGACACATAACTGTGCTCTGCTCAAACCAGAAGAAAACTGTGTACAGGTTTTAACATACTGTATTTGTTTTCTTTTAACATACCGTATGTCCAATCAATTACACGTTTTGAAAAATGTCATCTATTTATAGAAAGTCAGATCCATAATAAAGAAGGGACGCCAGCATGAAATAGGGAGGGTAAAAAAAAAGCAAAAAAAGCAATGTTTTGTTTGGCTTCCATGATCTGAGATTGGTTTGCTGTTGTATGAAGCTAACAGCAGTAATGTATTATTTATTCATATGAATATACTTTTATGAAGTATGATATTGGAGTGAATTACACATTTATTTTGTAAATCATGAATGTCTATGTTATAAATTTGTGTATTTTAATAACAAATGTCAGACTAAAACAGGAATTCTGTTATAAAATATGAATAGGGTACTTAAAAGCTTTTGGTCCATTGTCTCTTGGAAAGCTGATTTATGGCACAATACACATTTTCTACTGAGATATTTCTTTTTTATGATTTTAATTTAGTAACAGAAATACAGGGTTTCTGGAGTAATTTAACCTTTGCTGTTAATCTAACGCTTCTGGTACTATTTATGATACATACCAGTTTGTAAAAAATGTTTTGTGCTACGGATAAAGAGACACTTGATGGCTCGGGTGCTATATTGCACCTTTCTGACTGCAGGTGATTCCCAAAACTCACCGGCCCCGACACCTTTTAGGCTTAGAAGAAGAAACGTAGAATGTCGGGAGGACTATCCAGCAGAGAAAAGCATTCCAAAGTCGTTCTCAGCCACGCCCAAATCACAGCTCACAACAGGAGGCAGAGTACGGTTCTCAAGGCTTGGATTTTAAGGTTGTAGCTGGAATGAGATACAGCTACTTAGTGGGAGAATCCAAAGAGCACGGCATCCAGACAGAGAGAGGTGAAGAGAGACGGAAGAGTGCTTTTTGGGGTCATGACGCATTAAGAGCATTCTGTTGGACAGAATAAGAAGAGGTTGAATTTTTTTGAATTCTTAATGTGGTCAGTCAAGCTCAAGGTTGTAGACACATTCAGGCTAATGTCCTGAGCCACTCTCTGGTAGCAACCATTTCCATCCCAGCTCATTATACAGCGCTGTAGAAGCAGGGGAACTAGAGCGCAGATGCTACAAGGCTACATGGATGGTTGGTGTGTTCAGAGTACTGTCAAACCGTGTGGTACTTTGTGAGTGAAATCAGACAGATGTAAATGCCTGATTGATGCCTTTCAAATCTCTGAGGGCAACTTTTAAAAGATTTCTTTTGATGCTTTTTCGTTTGGAGAGAAAGGATTTGGTCAGTTTGAAAGATCTTTCCTACACCTAACTGCAATTCCACCAACTGTTACACAACAGTACAAACATGGACAATATACGAGGGTGATGATTAGATTCTTTAAATTCCACACACTAATTTCTAAAAAGCTTTATGTCATTCGACATCCGTTACTACAAGGTTGCACTGAACTCGATGCCAGCCTAGGAGTTTCCGTACAAACTATCTATCGACTACATTTGCGAGGTTTGGCTTCCCCACCGGATCCTTTGCTGATTTGCCATTCACCATAACACATATCTGATATAGTGTACAGACTAAAGAAGACTCGTGAACATTGTTGCTGTTTGTCTGTTGATGTAAATCAGTGCGAAAAACAACCACTGGTTGAGAGATACAAGAACCTGAAGCTTGCTGCATATTTTATTGTCATCACAAGTGCACAACAAAGAAGTGATTTATCTTAGAGATGCGTTGCCATCCTTTAGTGTTATTCAAGCCCCAGTTGCTTATGAAAGTTATATCGCAGAGATCTTGTAAGCAGTTGAAGATCACCTTCCTCCATTTTGTTTGAAGTTCTTATTCTAGCGAGGGAATTCTTTCAGTTTCTCTAAGTTGTGCAGCTTATACAGACTTAAGCGTCTGGTGGGTAGGTTACCAATATTTTTAGATGGGGTGTGATGACCCCAATTAAAACTAAGTGTTTTGCAATTTCCAAGCTGCATGCTACATGGATTTTGGTAACAGCTCTCGACCATCTTATTGTCCAGTGTAGTTGTTAAGGCTCCATCTGAGGTTGCAGGACAGAATTCAAACTCAGCTACAAGGGGATTTATCTTGTACCATTGCATGGTCTAATAGGCTGAATTTAGATAGCGGTTGTTGGATTTTTATAAAAGCAAAAACATCTAGGAATGTAGCAATACAATAATAATTTGATTTTGTATGCATAAGGAGATTAAAAGATTTATTTTCAAGTTTTGAAAGCAAAGATGTAAAGTTGTATTCTAAGAAGGATTAAGTTCACACTTCAGAAAAGGTCTTCTGGTTCTGATTTTAAAAAGCTTGAGGGAGACCGGCAGTAGGAGCCTTGGAAGGACAGGTTGAATGGACACAAAAGTCCAGTTAACCCTGAGGGATCTCTGGCCTTCTGGTTAGGATGAGCTGTGGTGAAACATCACCTGAGAGTGTTTTGAGTCGGTATGATGTTGAAGACTAGCTTTGAGCTACACAATCTTCCCCCTCTCTCTTTCTCTCCATCCCCTCCCTCCTGCAGAATTAGCAAGATTATTATTTTTGTAGAGAAATGACAATAATAATGAAAAAAAAAAGAGTTTTATTACTGTACAGCTTTTGTATGAGAACAGACGGTAAGGTGTTACAGTGTTTTTGTTTGACCTCAACTGTGCTGTGTGTAATTGTTTTATGCATTTATAATCATATTTATTAAATGGAAAGACGTCTGTTAACTGTGTTCTCATTTTCTTACAACATTTGTAAAGAAATACTATGTATTTGGGGGCGTAATATTCAACCTATAAACAGACAAAACAAGCATGTGTTGGTATTTCTTCCTCACGCAACACTAAGCAACCAAAGTATTGAACAACATGTGTTTTTCTGTGTGGGTCCATCTTGTGCTACCAAAAACAGCTCTGAAGGTGTCCGGTTATGTGGAACAAAGGTGTAACCCATTTGAAAATATGATCAAAAAAACCCCTGAAAATATAGAGAATACGTTGTTAAAATGCATAAATAAGTTAATGAGTTAAAAAAAGTTACACTTATCTCACTGAGAGTTAAAACTATTTACAGGCTAAAATGCATAATCCCTAAAAATATTGTGGCGAGCTGGCGTGTCAAGAATAGGACAAAGACAAGAGCTTGCTTTGACACACAGCTACCGTGCAAATTGCAGCAGAAGCACAACTTTATTAACAACCACAGACATAACACCAACCAGATGTCTATAACTGCAACAGCTCTCACACTCATGGTTTAACAAACATTGACTGAACATTAACTTCCCATGAGCCTTTGCTCCACAAACTGTCCGATCTCACAGCGACCACCCATTTGGGGTCGCTACATAGCCCCCACCTGAGGGGGTTAGTCGTCCTCGACAACCCCATCACCCAACACATAGTCTCTTAAATGTTCAGGGGGCCGCCGTGGGCGAGTTGGCCGATCGGGGCAAACAGGAAGTGCAGAGGGGTATGAGTCAATGGGACCAGACGGCGGAGCGCTGCCAGGGTCTTCCTCTGGAACAGCAAGGGGGCGGTACGGTGCAAGTCTGTCCTGGTGCAAGACCACCACTCGTCCTTTACCAGGCATGCGCACCCGGTACACCACCTCGGACAGCCGTGCCAAAACCTCACCAGGCCCCTGCCAGTGACTGCAGAGCTTGGGGGACACCCCCTTCTTCCGGACAGGGCAATACACCCACACCTTTTCTCCTGATGTGAATGCTCTCCCACGGCACCGGGTGTCGTAAGCTCTCTTTTGACGCACACCAGCGTCAGCCTGGGCTTGGCGGGTGTAGTCATGAACCACCTGAAGACGTTCTTTCAGTCTCTGGAAGTAGTCCAATTCAGCTCCTCCAGGAATCTCAGGTTCAGGTGGGGCCCCAAAGACCAAATCCACTGGCGTTCGGAGCTCCCGCCCAAACATGAGGGCAGCAGGTGTACAGTGGCTGGACTCCTGGACAGCTGTTCGGTACGACCACAGGACCAGGGGCAGATGGCGGTCCCAGTCACGCTGGTGTTGGCTTGTGAGGATGGCAAGCTGTGTGGCCAGGGTTCGATTAAAGCGCTCCACCAATCCGTCGCTCTGCGGATGAAGTGGCGTCGTCCTCGTCTTGTCAACACCCAGGCGCCTGCAAACCTCTCCAAAGAGCTGGGACTCAAAGTTTCGCCCCTGGTCACTGTGGAGCTGCTCTGGAACCCCAAAGCGTGTGAACATTTCTTCCACCAACTTCTCTGCCGTGGTGGCGGCACTTTGATCTGGCACGGCAAAGGCCTCAGGCCACTTTGTAAAGTAGTCCATGGCCACCAAGATGTACCGGTTGCCAGAGTCAGTAACTGGAAAAGGCCCCAGAATGTCCACTCCTACTCGCTCCATCGGGGCCCCCACCAAGTACTGCTGCAGTGGGGCATGGGAGCGTTGGGTGGGCCCCTTCTTGGCGGTGCAGGAATCACAACAGTGCACATGCAGCTCCACATCACGTCGACAGCCTGGCCAGTAGAACCGCGCCCTGAGGCGCTGGAGGGTCTTGGCATTGCCATAGTGTCCCGCCCCCACCGAGCCATGGACGATCTGGAGGACTTGAGTGCGGAGTGAACGAGGAACCAACAGCTGCAAGAGGTCACGGCCTTGGCGAGGGGCTTGCCATCTCCTGTACAGCAAATTATCATGGAGCTCAATGTTGCCCCACTGAGAGTGGTAGGACTTGACTTCCGGCCCTTGTGGTGACACATCTGTCCACTCTGGTCGTCCTCCTGTTTCCAGCCAACCTTGCACCAGTGCCAGCGATGGGTCAGCCCCCTGTTCCTGCCGCAATTGTTGCTTGGTCAGTGGGGACCATCTCTCCTCATCCGTGACAGTCTGAACAGCGGAAACTGCTGGTGCCAGCTGACTTCGTTCCTCCTGCCTCCTGCAGTAACGACACTCAACTGCTGCACAGGGGCGCCTGGAGAGGGAGTCAGCATTACCATGCTGTCGTCCTGCCCGATGCTGGATTTCAAAGTCATACTCTTGAAGGGCCTCCAACCAACGAGCTACCTGGCCCTCAGGGTTTTTGAAGTTCAGGAGCCAGGTGAGTGAAGCATGGTCAGTACGGAGGAGAAAGTGGCTGCCATGCAGGTAGGGGCGGAAATGCCGTATAGCAAGGACCACTGCCAGCAGCTCACGGCGTGTGACACAGTAGTTCCTCTCAGGCCGAGTCAGGGCACGACTGAAGTAGGCTACTGCATGTTCTCCATCTTCCCTCTGCTGGGAAAGGACAGCCCCAACCCCCACATTGCTGGCATCAGTGTCCACAATGAATGGTTGTTGAGCATCGGGGTAAGCCAGGACTGGGGCAGCAGTGAGGGCCCTCTTTAGTCTGTCGAAGGCTGCAGAACAGGCCTCGTCCCAGTCAAATGACCGGCCCTTGTCAGACAGGCGGTAGAGGGGACTGGCAATGGTGGCGAAGTCTCTGACGAAGCGGCGGTAGTAGGATGCCAGACCAAGGAAACTCCGCAGCTCACTGATGTTGGCGGGGGTTGGCCAGTCCTGGACAGCAGCCACCTTAACTGGGTCCGTAGCTACTCCATGAGCACTGACAACGTGGCCCAGGAATGCCGTCTCTCTTGTTAACAGGTGACACTTTGCAGGGTTCAGCCGCAGCCCAGCTCCCCTGATGGCAGTGAAAACTTCTTCAAGGTTGGCGAGGGCACTGTCAAAGTCATTGGCATGGACTAACAGGTCATCCAGGTACACCACGCAACGACTGAGAGGGATGTCCACCAGCACTCTCTCCATCAGTCGCTCAAATGTTGCGGGGGCATTGCAGAGCCCAAATGGCATGACTCTGAACTGCCACAGCCCCTGCCCGATGGTGAAGGCAGTCTTTGGTCTTGCTTCGGGGGCTAGCTCCACCTGCCAGTAGCCACTGCGAAGGTCCAGAGAGCTGAACCAGCAGGATCCCGCAATGTGGTCTAGAGCATCATCAATCCGCGGGAGTGGGTATGAGTCCTTTCTTGTGACTGCATTGAGGCGCCGATAGTCGACACAGAAGCGCCAACTGCCATTCTTCTTCTTCACTAGAACAGCAGGGGCTGCCCATGGGCTGTTAGAGGGCTCAATCACTCCAGCGGCGGCCATCTCACGTATCATGTCCTCTGCCACCTGACGTTTTGAGAGTGCTAGACGGTGGGGCCGAAGGCGAATGGGTTGGGCAGAACCAGTTTCAATGGTGTGTTGGACCAACCCAGTCTGTCGGCAGTCCTTGTCACCTGCAGCAAAGATGTCAACATTGTCATCGAGGAGACGTTTCAACTGCTGGCGCTGCTGAACATCAAGGCCATCACTGCTGCGCTGCCACAGATCGTGCACAACCTTCACTGTTTCAGCCGAGGGGAGGTTTGCAGGCTCTGCAGCAGGGGTGGTAGCAGGCTGTGGGGGGGTAGAGTTGCTGGTAGTAGGTGGCTGGGGTGGTGCAGGGCTGCTGGTGGTAACTGGCTTACTGGCAGGACTTGGTGTGTAAGCGGCAGCCGCTTCATGACTGGCTTGTTGGTTTTTGGGTCTCTTCTTTTTCTTTTGACCTAACTGGAGAGCCACAGTCTCTGTGCCAAGGGTGATGGCTGGCCTCAGTACATCAACCTGGGCCCCCCAGCGGGTCAGCAGGTCCAGTCCGATGATGCACTGATCCTGGATGTTGGCAAGCCAGAACTCATGCATTAATTTCTGGTTGCCCACCTGTACTTGTATTTGTTTCTTCCCTATCATAACAGTCTTTTCTCCGGTCACTGTCATTAATTGGGTGTCAGTGTGTGACCATGAGGCTGAGAGCAGGCTGACGGTGCCAGGGAGTATGCCAGGTTGCACCAGACAGATAGTAGATCCCGTGTCTACAAGCGCCCTGCAGGGCCAATCGTCAAGCATGCAGTTCAGATAAAGTCCTCTAGTGTGGCCCAGGCGACCTACCACTGTACATCGTTCTTGGAGGGGGTTGGATGGCTGGAGTGGTGATCCCCTCACTGGACCACTCCACCGTCGTTTCCCTGCTGCTGGGAGGCCATTTTCTTAGGAGCTGGCGCTGGACAGTTTCGGGCGACATGACCAGGCTCGTCACACCGGTAGCAGCGGTCGTTTGATCGGCGTGAGAACCTGGTGCGTCCCGGTGGTTGAGCCTGGCAAACCACCTCTTCCTCATTGTCAAAGTGGTCTGCAGCTCTAGCACGAGGGAAATGACCACTGGCCCTCTGATAGTTGGGTTGTGTGGAGAGCACCAGCTCAGCACGTTCGGCTTCCTGGAGGGCTTGACTGAGGGATTTAGGCATGGTAAGGCGGACATGCTGGCGCAGGCGCTCTGGTGACAGTCCTTGGAGGAAGGCATGGAGGGCTAGCTCATCTCTCACTGCTGAGGGAAACTCTGGGTAGCCACGCTGGGCATGCAGCTGCACATCAGCAGCAAAGGTGCCCAAGCCCTCCCCTTCCTGGAATTGACGTCTGGCTAACTGCTCCCGGCTCTGATCAGTGGACAGCCGTTGTCCAAAACGCCTCTCTAATGCTGACGTCAAGGCCTGGAGGTCCCGCTGCTCTGCTGGAGCAAGGTCAAGAAGCACCTGCAGCGCCCTCCCCTCCAATGCCAGGGCCAGGTGGGTGGCTGCTTCTCCACTGTTCCAGCCGCTATGCAATGCTGCTAACTGGACCTGGGAGAGGTATGGCTCTAGCGGTGTCATTCCATTAAACTTTGGTAGCTTGGCTGGTGTCTTTGGAGCCACAGCAGCTGCAGGCTTCTCCTTGGCTGTCTCATCTGGGAGCAGTTTCATCCCAGGTACCAGAGGGCAATGGAGCTGTAATTCATCAGTGCCACTGTTGCTCCTCTCGGCCACCAGGGGGCAGTAAGGCCGTGGTGCACTGGAACCGTCGTCGGTCATCCCGGCCACCAGGGGGCAATGTGGCTGTACTGCATCAGTGACGCTGTTACTCCTCTCGGCCACCAGGGGGCGGTGAGGTCGTGGTGCATTGGAACCGTCGTCCATCATCCCGGCCACCAGGGGGTAATGCGGCACCACTGCATCAATGCCGACATCGCTCCACTCTGCAACCAGGGGGCGGTAGGGTCGTGGTGCGCTGGAACCATCAGGCAGTGAAAAGCTTGCCGTGCTGGCTGGCTGCTCCTTCTTCTCCATCAGGATGTTCAGTAGTGTGAAGCTATGCTCAACCGCTCTCTCCAAATCCTGGATCTCTTCCTCCATTTTCTTGACAAGGCTATCCCACTTCTGACACCAATGTGGCGAGCTGGCGTGTCAAGAATAGGACAAAGACAAGAGCTTGCTTTGACACACAGCTACCGTGCAAATTGCAGCAGAAGCACAACTTTATTAACAACCACAGACATAACACCAACCAGATGTCTATAACTGCAACAGCTCTCACACTCATGGTTTAACAAACATTGACTGAACATTAACTTCCCATGAGCCTTTGCTCCACAAACTGTCCGATCTCACAGCGACCACCCATTTGGGGTCGCTACAATATGTACATTTAATTCATTTAGTGTCATTAAAATGACACTGCCACTTTAAGAGACACGCTGCTCTCTGTGTATTCGGAAGTGCAGCAGAGAAACGCGCGAGGGAGAAGCTAGCAGAAACTACGGGGAAAACAGCAAGTAAAATACTGTGAGAAAGGTTGATTTATGACTCAAAATCGACATCTACATGGTCTCTGGGGTTCATTTTTTATATTGTTACCCCACTTAAACAGAACCTAGAATTGGTCCAGTAGCTAAATCTAGACATAGACACAAGTGCTACAAAGGCATTTTTTAAGCACATTCCACAGATATTCAATTGACTTGAGATCTAAAGATTTTAAGGCCAACTCAATACCCCAAACTCAAGATCAAAAGAACATATAGCGTATAAAACATGGACATTGTCTCAGTGACATCAAACGTTGCTTTCGGCAGAGGTGTTACGAAGCCCAATGATAGCAGTGGCATTCTGGAAAAGCTATCTCAACCATGGGGGTTCTTTGGCTTTTGTAGCCAGCCTCAAGTGGACACTCAAGAAATTGCACTTTTTTGCACTTCCACATTGGCTTCCTTTTTCAACATCGTAGGTTGCCACTTGTTTAAAACCCATCCCTCAAGAAATGTTATTATGGTAATTTGAGTCCTGGTCATCTCTTTACAACAGGTCCTGGGTCTGTTTCTCATTGTGAAAATGTGTAATCCTGAATGGATTCAAGAAGATCTTTCACAAGCTCTGATAACAAGATATGTAAAAAAGCGAGGTGTGTCATTTGCAACATGACCAGTCAAAAAAAGGGGTTTCTCCTCGTCTGCCCCCGGCCTTTATCAGGGTAGTTGTGGATAATAATGAAAAGAAAAATACAGCCCTGTTAAGTATTACATCTAACAGCTAGTTTGTTGGGACTCAGTTGGATTTTGAAACTAATTGCTCAGGCCCACTAGGGTCTGGGTCAGTCAATTTGGAACTGTGAGGACCTCTAGTCTTTGTCATGTTCCTCAAACCATCCTGAACAGTTTTTGCAGTTTGGTCAGGTGCTATATAATTTCCATCATGGAATACAGTTCGTTTACTTGCTTTGCTGAAATATTTCAAAATGTGGCATGTGTCAAAGTAAAAGCCACGACTGCAAGGACCCAAGGTTCCCCTACAAAGCATTGCCTGCAGCATCAAGATGCCTTTGGTTCTTTTCTCCTCTGTATATAAACCCTTATATCACTTCCTCATGTCTCTCAAGTGTCAATTGTAACCTAACAGGCTTAACTTTACCCCAGACCCTATTCAGCTACAACTGTCTCTTCTTTGACATGCACTTCTGTAACCTCAAGTTATGCAGTGTGACCTTGCTTGATTCAGGTAAGCACTTACAGAGGATTTGGGGGTTCAATGTGTCAAAGGCCTCAGCTCTATTGCCGCTAGATCTGTCAGCTGCCTTTGACATAGTGAACCAACAAATCCTCCTCTCTACACTCTGTGAGCTTGGTATCTCAGGATCTGCCCTCCGCTGGTTCATGTCCTACCTCCCAGGGAGATCCTATAGAGTGATTTGGAGTGTCCAAATCGCACAGCTTATCAACAGGGGTGCATCAAGGGCAAGCGCTTGGTCCCCTTGTCTTCTGGTTTCTCATACCACTGCTATGCTGACGGTCCCCAACTCTTCCTGGGATCAGGTGTTACAATGTTACAATTTCATTGATCAAGACATTCCTGCCAGATGACACTACATTCATTTCTTTTCACTGGTGCCTCTTAAACATCAAGGTCTCCTTTAAAAATGTCACAATAGCATGAACTTCTAGCAAGTTTTGCTACAATGGCTCCTCTGTGGGAGCAGACTTTACTGCTGTGCTTCCAATGACACATACTGTCAGACTCAATGAAAACAGTTGTCTCAGGTGATCACACTTAGGCAAAGTTACAACACCTGCTAGCTCATGAGTTTAAAAATTCTATGAGAGATGATTGATGTAAAAAAAAAAAACTAGTCACCGGAGCTGAGATCTTTGTTGCCAAACGTTTCTACAAAGCTTCCAGAGAGGAGAGAGGGGACTTTGCAAAGAAGATTTCCTTGCAATGTTGTATATTGACATAGAAAGTCTTTAGGTTAAGTCACTCATTTTTACAGTCAAAACTAAGAAATAAAAAAATGGTAAAGAGCTGACAATAATCAACTAAAAGGGATAATATGGACCTGAATGCATCACTGCAATTTAATGGCAAAACTTGAACATTTAGTTCACATTTTTGGCAGGGAAGTGACAATGTCATTCTACTTCACATATTCAGGATGACTAGCAGATTAGAAGTTCCCCAATTCAAAATGTTTAAGGAAAATATGCTGATATATATTTGCAAAAACCCTACAGCCTTTGCATATGTTAAGAACATTTGACCCAGGCCCCATCTAGCTGAATATTAGTGCTTAAATGTTTACCTCAAAATTTTGAATCTCAAAAAGTTTTAAAGTTTGCTTAAAGTGCTCAAGCACTTTAAAAAGAGCTATTCTAGTATTTTTTCATACATTATTCATGCCCAACTTAGTTGGGAGAAACCTAAACAGCCCTAACAGTAATTTGACTCGAAAAAGCTCAGTCCTTCTTCCCCCTCGCAGCTTAGGGAAGTTTAGACCAGTTTGTCGAGCAGAAAGGATCCTCTCATAAATAGGGATGAGTGTCTGAGCTGGAGTCATTAAAGATGAAGATGTTAATTTCAGCATGGATATAACCTTAACAAGTCTCAGTGCAGAATATAATGATGCTGAAGTGAGTGATAGTGCATAAAGGATGGAAGTAATTACAGCTGGCTCTGTTACACTTATTTATGTGGTGCCTAAAATAGCTGTGGTTGGAGCAGTAGCAGTGATAATGATGGCCGCCACAGCGATGGCCAAACCAACACAGACTGATTGTTGAGGGATTCATATCATCGCATGCCAGTGTACAGAATCTCTCAGCTGAGGCATTCATGGAACGTACATCAACTCGAGTAACACTGATGATGAGAGCGTTTCATATGGCGAGGAGTCATCATAGTTCACATGATGCACATATCCACAGGCCCTCATTGTCCTTAACAAAAGAGGAGAGGGACAGGCCACAGGGCGGTGTCATCACTGATGTGTACTGATGCCTCTGCTGCTGACAACAGTCGAGGGGGGAAACAGACAGAGCGTACGGGACTGGAGCACAGGGGGGGACAGACGGACTCCTTAATCGTTCTTAGCCGGAAGATGCTCGGCTGCCCCAGGGAGAGAGAAGATTACCAAGAGATCAATTCCAAAACAGGGCTGGCTCTGCTGACATCTCAAGGTAGTATACTGCAGTGCCCCCACGGGACCGGCTGCCAATACAGGCTGGTATTACTGAGGATTTAGTGTGAAGGAGACTCTCAGAGAGCAGAGGAGAGGCTCATGGTAGAGGTAAATAGCAGGAGGATTACATAAAATGTAATAGTGCTAACAAGGGTGGGACTCCTAGCACGTTTAAGTTACAGCATTATGTGCTTTGCTTTTGCCCACATGCTCCACCAAAATCAACACAAAATGAACGTTCTCACAGCTGCGTTTAGTTATTTGTATCAAAATAAAGGATGAATAAATGCACTAAGTAAGGAATATTTAAGAGAATAACCATGGTTTAATGTATGAATGATTGCAGCATGACAAAATCACAATGACAATACAAATCTCTCTTAATTTCTTCCATTACCATTAGTGCCATTGGAAACTGGTCAGAACACACAATCATGTCAATCGTGTAGAAAGTTTTCCTTTTCCCATGCAGTTGAAAAATCTTTTCTTCACTTAAGTGCAAGCAGAAATATTGTAATAGTACCTGACCTGAATAGCTCAGCACAGTGTCCAATGTGAATGCAGAGGGATGTAACAAACTAAAGGCTTAATCGAATCATTTTAGGCTTAGTAAGTTTGAAAAAAATAGTGCAATTGCCTTAAAAGAAAACTGACCTTTTGACCTCACTGTATATTACATAACTGTTCCATCATGCATGTGTGAGTGCACCTGAGTCGCCTGTCTCACAGTCGTGGTTGAATTTAAAACTGTGTTCAAAGGGATTTTTTGAAGGTTCGAATTGGAAAATATTCAACTTTTGGGACTACTTTGTCCTTCCTGGACAACGTGTACAAGCTTTTATGTAGATCAGTGTCACACCAGGGTTGAGCTATTCGCCATGTTTGTTTTTTAAATGCCCGAATTACTATGTGAGGCTATTTCACAGGAGCACCACTATGAATGCAGAGTGGTGTATTTCTCCTCTCAGATCACATTATTTTACCTAAACTGCCTTGTTATAGTGCATCCCTCTCTTTAAGAAAAATTGGTTTAAATGCAGATTATTATGAAACAACTATTGTTGAGCTTTTCCTGCAAGGCTCAGAAGCTTTGTTCATAAGCCAGAACAAGAACAGCTACGACAGCTTTTACCTACATATTGGACATGGTGGTTGCCTTTAGCTTATAATGAACACTGAGTCTGTTCCAATCCCCACATTGCTTAGAGCCACCTCTGATAATGACAGATTCAATGGCCCATGACGTCATGTTCAATTAAAAGCTGAGCTTAATGATGGAGATGAGACTCCTGCAGGAGGGAGACCTAATTGCTCAAAGAGGGAAAACTTTGAGAGGGAAGGGCAGGAGGAGGACGGTGTGTTGCTTTTGCTCAGGGTTATTAGAGTGTTTGTGTCAGTACGTGTGTGAGGATGGTTGTGTTGGTGGCATGTGCATGTGTACATGCCAGCATTCAACCATCTGACAGCCTGTTACATTTGCTGAAGCTAGTGTGTGTCTGTATAAGTGTGTTTATGTGTGTGAATGTGTGTCCTCTGTATTTGTAGTTATTTACATTTTATTTATTAAAGATTTGCGTCTTCCGCATTGGTTGGCGTAAAAATGTCATACCCGTAATATTTTAAATAGTATGGGGATTTGTGGATAAAACTTGGAATATAATGGTGCCAAATTTGGTTGCATTTGCTGATTCCAAAGTATTCTCAAAAAACAGATAATATCATGTGTAAAGTTTGCACACACACACAAATCATCCACGTCATCATCCCCAGGTTAAAACACTCAATAGGCTTCTTTGTCATGGCCCATATTTGGCGTTTCACATTGCGACACAAGATGTTAAGCGTGTCTTTCAGCTTAGCCTATGTGTTTGTTTTAAGATCTGGCTTCTTCTTATCTGCATCATTAACATGCTTGATAAGGTTAAGGCACAAACCCTTCTTTGTTATCAATGAGTGGCTTCCAAAAAAAAAAAAGGATCCTGCCTTTAAGTTTCTTGCCATCCAAAGGTCCACAAACTTTGCTCATTATTCCCTGGGTCATATTCAAATAATATGACGATCCTTTTTGAAAAAAAGCTCACATCCACAAATAGTGGATGTGAGCTTTCACCTAAAATGTACATAAATAAAATTATATGACTTAATGAAGGAATTGAATTGACCCAAACCGCTGTTTCTGAACCTTCTGGTCAATTTGTATGAGCTCTTTGCATTTTAACAAGAATGAAACTGCGCTCAACATATTGAAATGTTTCTGTTCCTAGATGTCTGCGTAAATGAATCTTTCTGATATATTATGGGGGAAAAAGTCTTTGAGAAAAGCTAAACAACATATTTTTATGTAACACTTCTCAGAATTAGTTTGTAATCATTTGGGGTGTCTGGACCCACTGATTAAAACAAGTGTGACCAAAAAAACAAGAGGTCATTAGGGTTGTCTGAAGAACTGTTAAGCATAAGACTTAATCCCCTCAATGTATTAGATATGCAACAACTTTGAACACCTTTTAAACACGGTAAATTAAAAATGTGGTTGATTTATTTTCTGCGCCGCCTTTTGATCAAACCTTGAATACTCATCATGAACCATCTCACCCGTAATCTGCTTTGTTTTAATGTATCGAGGCAAATATGACTTTTTTTAATGCATTATGTAAAACACTCTGAGTTGACTTTGCCTTTGTCTGCAGCTACATGGTATTATGATAATGAAGCAGTGACTGATGGGAACTGGGCGTGTCCTCATATAACACCAAGCTGACTAACTTAATGGTCAGAAAAGTTTACTGACGACCCCTGAACCCATGAATTCCTACAAAGTGCAACCTGTATAATGTCACATGGACCTTTTCTCACATCATCACTGGCACACTGACTATCATGTATCTCTGGGCACATCTCCAACACACCTGAATATCTTTGAACTGTTGGGAGCTGCAGCGGCATCTGGGGAAAACCTGTAGACATAATTCATTTATATCTATTTTTGTATGTACATTATTCAATGTGAATGCCAGTTCACTTACGGTTTATACTCCAGGATCTATACTTCTTTCCTTTCAAATGTCTTCATACTGGCACTTGGATGGACGTTTTTTGGTACAATGCAGAATTCACCAACATCATTTTTCCTAATTGATGCGATGTCAGGTGTCTGATGTGCGAGCACAAAAAGAAGCGAATCATCTGCATGTGGCAGGGCACTAACACGCGAGGTGTTTTTGTAGCATGTAGGGCCGTCTGTAAGGTACCGTGACACGTACTCAAAGGGCCCCCTACAGAGCACTTTATCACATTTACTCTATTCAAGGGGAAAACAGAGATCTGACTTTATCATTACAGCTCCAGAGGTGCACATTATCAAGTTTTTATTATAGTGTAGGGCCAACTTAAAGTAATTGCATGTTTCTCCACTAAGAGGGCTTTTCTCTTTTTTATTAATAAGAAATGTAATTAAAATAATGTAAACAAAAATGTGAATATATATTGTTTAAAGAGGATTAGGGGGCACTGGAAAAAAAGGTCAGACTTTAAACTCAGAATTCTGAAAAAAAAGAGTTAGAACTAAAAAAAAAAACAAGTCAGTAGCTCTATTCCTCGTCTGAACATAAACTGTAAACACAACATGAGCTAATTGTAACTACAGCAATGAATTGGCCGTTTTTCATCTGCAGAGCAACAAAGCATTATTTAGGGGTCCCATTCTGACCACCTGTAAATAATAACATGTTTTGTCTAATATTCTCTCTCCTTTAACCGTTGTTTTGGTTGCTATGAACAAGAGGAGGCTTTATTTCCCTTTAAATTATCTACTATAGTCCCTCCAGTTCTTAAAATCAATGCTTGAAGGGTAATCCCCTGATTTTAGTCTATTTTCTCATAACAGGGAGTATTTCACAGGCATAAGAGCATTTTTGTGATTCTGGACGAGGTTTAATTTAGTCCGAAATAAAAAGACTTAACCTGAGAACTCTCAGCTTCAGCATGGAGACAAAATAATTTTAACAAGGATAGCCTACTGTCATTGATTTGTGTGTAAATGGTTAACCAAAAGGCAAAAAGTGGAAAGTGCTTTGGATAGAAGCACTGAATAAATTAAGTCCGCTTGCAATTTTACCCTGGCACATATTGAATCTATACCCTATTAAAAGTGTAGGATTCAGTGTTTGTGGACATCTGTGCCTCTGCAGCTTCAGTATTGACCATTTCTTGGTGAACGAGTGAGAGGCTGAATTTGATAAACAGCATAAGAAAGAAAGCATCACTCTTACAAACAAAAGCTAGACTGAAGCCTTAACCAAGCCTCACCTAAGATGCACTGAGTCCTTTAAGCAGTGCAGGGCAGCAACAGAGAGCAGGGACCATCCAGCCTTTATACATGGTAAAAGCAGCCTTACAGAGAAAGGCCACAGCTAACAAGCCAGCCCTCTCTCAATGTCCCCTGAGGACAGGAGGGCACAGGGAGGAGAGATAGAGCCCGAGCCTGGGCGTCCATCGAGGGAATGTCATTTTGTTCTCCTGGGTAATTTGCATGCTTTAATATTAATTGCTATTGGAAATGCTTGATTTGATTTAGGGGGGAGTCCCAGCGGGGGATGGGGTCTCTCTCTACAGCTGAAGAGAAGGGAGTGCTGCCTTTGCTCTTAACCTTGTTATGTTGAAAGGCAACTGGTACTGAGTCAGTAATGCAAAGGACACACACCAGTGCGTGTGTTTGCACATTTCTACAAATCTTTTAACAGACCAGGGGCAAAGTCGCTGTTGCATTTGAAAGACTTGTAGAAAAACCAGATGCACAAACACTCAAGAATACATGAATTCTTTGCATCCACTGAACTGCATTAGAATTTACAACGGATTAAACTATTGAAGAAAAACCCAACCACACAACACAACAACTTAAACATTCAGCCTAGGCTCAAGAATTGATCAGAGGGTTTGATATGGAAATGTAGAATACTATCAGCCGTGCATTTGCATTCTGCTGATCACTCCTTAATTCATAGCCGAGGTTTTCTGTCTATGTTTCCCTTTTTGTATGCACCAGGCAGCTCAAAAGGATCTTTTGTTTTGACTGCAAAGGGCGTATTTGTCCCTTGGCTTTAGCATAAATAGGAGCTGACAATAAAATATAGCCTACAGGAGAATTTACCATTGACTGAGAATGAGAAGGAGCAGTGCTATTGTATCGCCACCGGCTGATTTGCATAACTGTGCATCTGTGCTGGTGTGTGTAGAGTATGTGCTTCAGTGTGACTTGATATCATACAGCTGAAGCCATGCATGTGTATTTGTAACAGACTCAGTTGAACCCCTGATTCCGCATGGACAAAGAAAGTTATATTTTCATCCATTTCAGGCACATTTTATGCAAACTTTCTCTTTGTTTCTGTCTTCGTTTTGACCTCTGCTCACATTAGCATACAGTCCTTCCCAGGGATTCCTGCTGGTTTGCTTTAATGGTCTTCTTTAAATATAAGTATTAGCTAGTGAGTAAAACATTGGGCTCACTCGACTTTCTTTGCAGAATATATGACTGCATAGAGCACCTGATGTACTCAAAATTCATCTGGAATTTCCATCATCAATTCACCAAAGGCTTTCAGCATTACATTGGTTATAAAGTCAGAGCATACAAAGATAAGCTGCCTATCATTGGGAACTACAAAGGAGAATAAGGGCAGGAAAAAAATGAATTCAGTGAAATGATTTGAAGTTGGCTTTTGGAGGAATACAGTGGGCCTTTCTGTTGAGAGTAAATGGAACTTGTATTATAAATGGTAACGGAAAGGAGAAAGATTTATGTTCTACATATAAAAAATCTGAAAAGATGTTTTCTTATTTGGGCATTTTGGGTATCTCATGAAACATAAAGAATAAGTCCAAACCCTCAGTCTAATTGACAGGTGAGATAAAAAGCAGAGGACATTTTGCCTTTTCATAATAAGTGAATGTCTCGTGAATAATTAAAAGAATGCAAATGAATACATCTGTTTGGGTTTCAGTCAAATAAGTTTTGAATTAAGTGTCATTCATAAGTAAAAGCTCTCAGAATGTCTGCGAGGTGAGATTTTTTGTTTTGTTTTGGGGGAAGTGTCAAAAATATCATAATAAAATTAAACCATCAAGATTTAAATTAAACTATAAGTGCTATCACAGAAAAATATATATATAAAATAAAATGTATTTTGAGACTTTTGACTTTTCCCTCGACCTCTCAGTCTAAATCTCCATTTATAGACTTTATATCTTAAAGTAAAAAATCAAGACATCTTTTTCCTTCTTCATTTACGTTGAACTCTGCCTGGCCTGAAAACTAATCTGTTGGAAACAACTAGGTCAGCACATTTTTTATTTTTTTAAAATGAACATGACTGGTGACGCAGTAATGCAAATACTTACTGAGACAGGCTGTGTCATTTAAATATTCACCAGAGAGGCCGATATTGTTTATCTGGGTTTATGAATGACCTGAGGACAGAGAGAATATCCTCTCTGCATCCTGCCTGTGAGCACTATTACACAGCAGCAGATTTAAATTCTGTGAGGAGTATATTTTAAATATTATCTATTCATTTTCTATTTTCTAGTTTACTAGATGTGTTTATAAGGTACCAACAAATACTTCCATATAAAGGGAATAATTTAGGAGATTTGGAGTCAACCCTCCGGCATGGTTATCACTAGATTCCCTCTGAGGCATCTGAATTCTTAAAGTCATCCAAATGACTCTTTCCTTGTTCTCTGAAACTATGGAAGGGGTTTTAATGGATTTGTCTGGACACAAACACAAACAATGCTTACATTATGGACAACACAGCCACAGTTTTACTTCCAGATGTGCCATTTAAACAGTGATATTATATTTTGCTACAGATACAATCTGGGATAAGAATGCTAAAACTGCAAAGTAAAGATGTTCCATTCAATCAATCCATCCATCCATTCAAAGATGCATTTGTTAGGTGGTCTCTATTCTTCAATTCTTAATAGAATCCAGTATCATGGTGGGATGAGTTAATCAGGCAATCAATGCTAAAGTGCAGCCACGTTTTTGCACTATTTGTCATTTTTGAGAGCTTCTTGTCATATCTCAGCTGTGCGACGCTTTAAACATGACTCTCAGGTTCACCCTGGCTTCTCTTTGAGCCCAGCACACCAGTCTTCATAATTTAACCTGCATCAGCTGAAGCTTGTGAGACATCGCATGCAGAGATTTGACAGGCAGTATACTTTTCCCTCAACAGGGGGAGATGTGGCTCTGTCACATTGGACTCAGTCCTGTGTCAGTGAAAGGTGCGCCTCGCAGAGAAGCCTCGACTCCCAGACAGTGACGAGTGCTCCCGTCCTGCCACGCAACCCCGCAGGCTGCTGATCTTGTTTGAACTTGGTGTTTTTAAGTTATTTAATAGGATTTTCATAGCGATGTGTCACTCCCTGCAGTCTGTCACTTCCACTGACTGAGTGCATGCGTACGCTGGGAGTTCATCATGGTTGTCTAAACAGGAAAAAACAGGTTTTGCGTGCAATCTCAAAGTTTATGGTGCAGTGAAATAATATAAAAGGACTGGTAAGCCTCAGATGTTTAGGGTGATCAGCCTTATGACATGCCAGGTCAATGGTCAAATGATAAAAAGCAAGGTTGATTGTTGGTTCAAACTATTAGAGAGCAATTAAATGATTATTGTGTTTGCTGGATATGTTTGTGTCATGGAATCTACTCTCTACATTCCTCATATTAAGTTTCCCTTTGAATAAAATTGTGTACGTATGCTAAAAAGGAGGGGCACTTTCTTAATGCTCATTTAACAATACATGGGAGAAACTTCACCTTAAAATGTGCAAGAAGGGGCTACATCTATTTATGTTTTCTTCTAAAGCACATTACAAGTATTGTATGCCTCATTTCCCATCATGCTTGTGTCAGACAGAATGACTGGTTTGTCAAACGTGTGATTAAAGTGGCACTTACTATGGAGATCCTCTCTGATTGGCTCAAAACAGCTGGCAGGAGAGTTGGTTTCTTTGCCTTTTTTTCTTTTCCAAGATGTATAGATACCTACGGTATATACTAAATGTAATGTTTGTGTTCCTCTTTCTTGTGGCCAAATTGTTCTCACTCACCCACCCAAAATATATTCCTTCTGAAAAATCTGATTCTAAGTGCTGGTTTATTATTTCTTCTCTCTCTCTCTCCCTCCCAACTCAAAGCAGGAGAGTTTGCAAATCAGAGCAACATTTTCAGTGAGAATTTGATGGAAAAGAACTTGAAAGTCCTTTGTAAATGGACCATGATCAGAAAAATTACACATCTTTATCAAAATCTATAGAGTTGTCAAAGCAACACGAGGTCGTCAGGGAGAGTGATTCATAACTCAGAGTGAGTAAACATTTATCATATTGCATATTGACCAGTGCTTCAGACTCAAAAGCACTCAACCTCCTTCGAATGTATTGCTGAGATAGTGTCTGAAGTTGTACGCATAAGCTGTGTGGACATTTAACTACAATAATGGCAACACTTTAAGTCTTTCATGCTTCATTTAATCTTACTTTAATCCTATCGTGTTCAGACTGAATCATAAGGGGAAAAAAAGATGGAGTTGAGCCTTTATTACGTCTTTCTGATTTTTCAAACCTTGACCTAACCAGTTTTTAGCATCATACTGATCACCCTTCTTGACTTTGAACGTGGCTACAAAAAGGTTGTACATTGGCTGAAAGTGTTTGAAAATTGTCCTGTAAACTTCTGGAAGAGTAGCTGAAAAGAAGTGATTCATTTTTGCATCTCCTGTCTGCCTGACATGTAGCATAGCTCTGATGATGTGGTCAGATCTGCACTCTGTTGCTTCAGTAGCCGCACCCAACAGTGACAGCACTGTGTACTAAAACACCCTGCAGTTACACATCTATCACTGCAGCATGATAGGAAATAGTGAGGACTCGATCCCCAATTAACTGCATTGAAGCCCTTCAGTGTTTGAGTTGGTAGGGGCAGATTGTGTAATGTGTCAGTAAGTTGAATGAAAAGAAAGAAGTGGTTGCTGTGTTTCTTCGGTTTGCATTGCTATGCAACTAACAGGAAATATTCAAAACACCACATGTGTTCCTTTTCAATTTAATATTGTGAAATTTAGAAGGTCTAAAACTCCAGTGTTCAGTACGGCAGAGAACTCTGAATTATGAATGATATACTGCCGGCATATGTGAGCTGCTGGTGTCCTCTGATCTATAAAGGTTCTGTAGTATTGTTGTTACCAAGTCCCACTCGTAGCTCTCCGTGTTCATGGACATGGGCTCAAAGTTTACACATCTGCACTACAAGGTAACTTGGGATCTTTCCTGTCCTTCAGTTTTCATAGAAGTGTCCCCCTCTCTCTTTGGGCCATGTTGAGTCTCCATCTGTCTTTCCTTTTGTATGTAAACAGCGTGTTATATTTGCTGTAAAAATTGCACATTTCTTAGTTTGAGTGTATTTTTTATCTCTCTTGAAGCCTGTAGACCCAAACAGCGGATCAATGTGTTGCAGGTGGAGAAACACATAGTGTATGTGGTGCACTGAAATAGTGTAAAAACAAAGTGGCTTGCTAATGGAAAAGTAAAGTTCTGAGAATTTTCTCTTCATAGTGTTCATTTACCATAACACTGTTTTTATCTTTAAAATGAGCTTTATGGTGCAAAAGACCCGTCTGCACAGCCGTATAGCCTAGCTTCTAAGAGACTTCGAGAGTATGATCGATAACAAACGATGAGTAGTTTGTTATAACTAGCGGTTTCCACAAAGGGTTTGCAGAGACGTCATTAACTGTGCTATGTTCAACAAAGAAATACCTGAATTGGGTGGGTGTGCTTTCTTGCAACAATTATCATAAAAGATGAGAACAGACATAAGCGAATCACAGATGCAAATTAGACTAAAGCATTGTGCAGCATGGTTATTTCACAGAAGCCAGCAGTTTCTTTAGCTAAACCATTTATCAATCTTTATCTAAAAACTGGTTGGCGTGACTACTTTTTTGTGGCCATTATCTTGCTGCAACCTCTGGTGCTGAAGAAATGAAGTGAACAGAAGTGTTAAAACAGCAGTTCCTTAGACAGCCAATTGGCAGTGGGCCCAGTAGTGAGTCCATCCCCATTAACCCCTATGTTTAGATGCCCAACATTGCAGCAGAAACAAACATGTTTACAGCCTGGATCAAAAAATAATTTTAGCTTCTGTAGCTAAGGCTTAGAGTTCTGCAAAGTATTGGGTTTGACCAATTTGCCGCAACTCGCTGTACCCAAAATTGCGACCTAGCAGGTACCGGTAGTTCTCTAGCTTCCAAAAGGTCCTTTAGTTATTTTAGTTTACTAAGAAAAAGAACAATGTAAAAAGTTAACACTGTGGAAACTATCAGTGGAAACTAAGGAGGCCTGTTTGGAGTGAGAGAAGAAGGCAGGTCTACTATATACTAAACATACTAAACTATGACAACAGCAGAGCCCATCTTTGAACCATTTTATCAGATAATCTTCTTGATTTGCATTCTTTGACGTTGTCCACCCACTAAGGTCGTGACTCAAATGTAATTGATGGCTGGGCTATTGAAGGTAACTTCAGGGGCTTTGGGACAAAGGTAAACTGAAAACGTCTTGGGCGCTTGGGATATTCATGACGCTGTTAATGTTAAACGTTGCTTATGGAAGCAAATCGTTAGCCAAAAACTATGAAAAACATTCAGCAAATTGTCCCTAGACATGGAGCTTAAGCCAGCAGCCAGCAACATGTCCATGTCCCAAACAGTCCAAAAGTTCTGTGAGATATCTAAGATTGCAGCTAACTAATCATAAACACCTTCATGATGTTTCTTTTCATGATGCCTGTGTCCGCTGTCAGAGCTGTTAACAGTGATGTGATCTGTCAACATCCATCAAAGACATATCTCAGGAATACAAGGACAGACAAACCACTAATTGGAATCACTTTGACGAATATCATTCATATTTGAATTGATGCAGATGCTGTTCTGCAACAGTTTGATTAGCAGGTAGACGCCGAAAATAACTTCAAACAGGTAGGTGAGATGTTAAATCTTATTTTCTCATCTTGGTATTTGAAAGTATATCGTGGCGGGAATATTTAGTAGCTGTAGCTTTTATGTTTTACTTTTTCAGCTTGTTTGCCGCTCTTATAATAATGTGACAAGAGGTGCCGGTAGCATCGTTATTAGTACGTGCCCCATATACGATAACTGTGGTCCGACCAAGCGTGCGGCCTGGGCTCGAATCCGACCTGTGGCTCCTTTCCCGCATGTCATTCCCCACTCTCACTGTCCCGGATTTCTGACTCTTTCCACTGTCCTGTCTCTTAATAAAGACATAAAAAGCCCAAAAATAAACATTTGAAAAAAAATACATTATAATGTGACTGAGGGATTATTTAATTTGCATACTCAATATTGACATTTAATCACTGATCCTTAACAACCTTCAATCTAGTTTGTTATAGGCTAGTATACTTTTACCCTTATACGGCTGCCTGTTGGTTGTCAGGCGGTCCTTCAATAATGCATGAGGTCTATCCGACTTCGTTTGAATCGATTGGTTTCTCTGTCTTTTCTTTGCTTGCTCACTCACTGGTGCACATATGTGCATGTGTTGGAATCCAGACTTTAAAAGTGATCTATTCATGCAGCGTATGGTTCTTGAGCATTTTCAGCTTCACATTTTTGAATGTATGTAATTCCAGTGACATTGGGTTTGACATGAAAAGTGGAAATTTGAAATAATTCACATCTGTATTGAGATATTAATTGCACTAAATAGTTACATAGCAGGCCTGAAACATGTTTGTCACAACATCAGCCATGAATCTTGCCTCCCATCATGCCCTACAGCTGTGTTCTACATTAGGAATCACACCAGCTTTCACCCTGTACACTGAAAACCCACATGATCAGTCAGAGCCCCTGTCTGACGATGCATCTACGCAAGCGACCTCATAAACATGATAATGGCATTTCAGATGTGAAACACTGACATAGATGAATGACTTCACACTGGGAGCACAGTTTAGTGCCTGTGTACAGTCGCAATGCTCTGTGATAAACCGCTTGCTTGGCACTACAGAAGCTATATGATTTTGGATAAAACGGTTATATGGGGAAAAAGTTCAAGGAAGAAAAAGAATATCACTTCAGTGATGTTCATAGCTTTCATTCGTTACAAACAAGAGAGAGGAACCAAAGCGTGGGTCAGACAGGGAACATCCCTTGCATGATCCGTCTCTCTGTCTCATTCTTACTGTCTGTGTATCTTTCCCTGTCTGCTTGATGATACATTTATCACTACAAGGTGACATGCTGCAGATTATGAGCTGCCTCTCATTGATGTGGAACACAAAGCAGACGATGTTGCTCAGTGTCCAAAATTGGAGCTTGACAATGAAGATGAGAGAACAATGACTTGTGGGAGCAGACGTCTTTGTGTTTAAGAGTTGTTTTGATGGCCCCCTGCAGGTTTAGATGGCAGTCTAAATTTAGATTGATCAAGAGTTCAGAAAGGCTAGCCCTCTGAAAATTTCAAAGCATCGGAATAACAAACTATACTTCAATGACCTCAAAATATGTTTGATGTTTTGTCTACTTTTGTAATGCTTTTTGACTGTGCTCATTTCAAGTTATGACGCAATCTGACATTGTCTTTGCTTGTATCTGTGGGTATGAAGGATTTCAGACCATGCACTTCTCTGTTGTGTTGCATGCTTGAATCTGCCCAGGCAAGACATTCACTTTTTGATATCTCCTGCAAAGGTGTTAAAGTTCTCTACACTAGATGGCACTGTGCACATGGCTGTGTGAAACCTTCTGAATACTGAGACTGAATCAAAGCGCACAGACATCATTTATGATCAGTTATTGACACTGTGTTTTGTATTTAGACTTCACCTCAAGAGACCTGGTCTGTTGCCGTGGGAACAGTCCTAAAAAAGGAATGCAGCAATCCACACAGTGTAATTCACCCCCTATCTAAAGCAAGTCGCTATAATGCATACAGCAGCAGAGTTGAGTCAGCAAAGGTCACTGAAGATGACACTACACTCTGAGAGTGAATTAGCAAGGGGTCCCTGCCAGGGCCAGGTGCTGAGCCGTTAGCCCTCGTTGGCTAACAGCCAGGCAATAAAAGTCAAGTCTTGAAAACTGATGGCCTGTAAAGCCAAGTCTTACTTGAACACTGTGCGGCCAGGTAATCCAGCAGTTGAATAAAAAGTCAGCCTCGCTGGATGTGCTCAGCACACCTGTTCGGCAATACTGTAAGGCTCCTTTGTCCTACACACTGCAGCTTCACCAGCAGCTCCTACGTCCATCCAGACTGAGTTATAGCCTCCTTTGTGGCTTTATACTGTTGGTTCCACCAATTACATAAAAATACATATTTGCACCCCCCCTCCCCCCTTAAGCAGAAAAGAGAGCAGCAGCTGTCCAGAATGTGAGCATGTTCTAACATGACCTCCCACCATCCTCATGGGAGCACTACATTATGGGTTTGCCACCACTTGTACTTCTTCTTAGTTTTGACCTGTTGTCTTGATTTGTAGAAACTTTTGGTTTTACATTTAGTGGTGGCATAAGCTTAACCACTAATCAGTGTAAAAGACAATGCAGCGTTCTTCAGGTTTTCTGTACTTTTATTTCATATAACTTGGACTGATTTTAGCAACAGTAACACATTACAATGCTGCTAATTAGCAAACACTGGATTATGAACAATGGGACTCCATTAGTGTTCATGCGAATTGAAAGTGTGAAATAAAGTAAAAATTACTTGTTAGGTTTTAAGAGGACACCAGTAGCTTTCAAAATAATGAATTATTCTTTATGGGATACAAATTAGTTTGAATAATGTGAAACATTGTTTAGGTATTTGATCTATCAAGAGCAGAAAGATCAATTTGTGAGACAACTTTGCTGTGGAGGAAAGAGAACGAATAAAGGGCTTTGGGATAAAGGCAAATACCCAATGAAAGTGCAATCGTACTGTACTTCTGGTTTTACAGGACATTTGTTCATTTATGACCCGCCCATGCGACCAATGAGCCACAACTTTTCATTTTCAGTTGGTTTATTTTCTAAGATCCACAGCCGAGCAGAGGAAGAGGTCTATGTATCTCCCTGCGCTTTTTTGGTGCATTAGTACCCAAAAAACGATATGGCTCCAAACCTGGGAACACGGCCAGCCCAAAAGGCTCACCTGACAAATCAGAGGTGTTCCAGTCACCTGTCTATCAAGGGGGCAGGGGGGTGTTATTACGCACTGTCCTCCCTCTCCAACCAGCCAGCAATCATTACTCAAAACAAAGTTAATGAGAAAACACATGTTCCGTTTTGAAATGTATTTTGATTAAAATAAAAACAATACATTATTATATGAACTATTTGGCTTCAACACTCCGAGATTGACTAGTTTCTCAGATTTCAGAAAGCTGCCTTTAGAGCTACATGACAATAAACCTCTCTTCACAAAGTATGACAATAATTTCACATGATGAGTCAATTTAACACCAATAAAAACAATACATTAATTTCTATAACACCAAATTGTGATTGCCACCAAAGCCTCAGTGTTTCAAAGTTGTATATCGTCATGTCAAACTGGATATATACCTGAGGGTGTGTGGGTGTCTTGACCCTTTAATTGCCTTAAATATGCATTCCTGTGATTTATGCATGTGGCTGAATATATCATGTTAAGGAAGAAAATGTCATATTTCTATGGTGCATCATATTCATATATCCACGGTCTAACTCTGCAGTAACTGCTTTTATGTACTGGACACAAATATCGGTCTCGATTGTGCTCTCGAAACAAGGTCTGCCAAGTAGCCAGCGCCTTTGTCGCACACTCATGAATAAAGATAGAAAATGGAAAACACAGTTCTCAGCATTCAGTGAGCTTTCTCACCTCATGGCGGGAGAAAAAAAAACAAAACAGTATGCATTTCAAAGGATTGAAAACAGGTGGTGCGAGTTCAATGATGCCATTGAATACATGTCTTGAGAATAATAAAGCAGTGGCTTTCTGTTCAATACATCTGCGATATTGCTCCAGACTTCATATGCTCAAAAATAAGGGTTCATCCGCATTTCAGTGGCTCCATCTGTCTTTGCAGCCGCTCCGTACACATACACACATACACACACACGCACGCACGCACAAACACACACACACTCGCAAGATGAGTGGATTGGGCACCTTAACAGAGCCTATCCAAACAAGTTTGGGGAGCAGCTGAATGTTCTGACAGTTTGCGCCAGAATAGTTTTAATTCTTGTCAAGCTATATTGAAAGAATTTGTGTGACCAGGCATCAGAGAAGTATCATTTGCATGCAGTCAGTGATACTTTTAATCCAGCTAAGGTTTCTTTATCTTTTTTTAAATCATGGGAGACATGATCTAACCAGGACAGCTTTGTCAGAAATCATACAAAGGTCCATATTATCCCACTTAAAGTGTCTTCCTTGTCTTTCTGTTTATTGTCTAGTTGTAAAAAATAGCAAAGCAAGGTGCAACGATGAAATTAAGACATCAAAAACATAGCTTCCTCTGAAGTTCAGCGACTCATTGAAAAAGATTTCAAAAAAGCAACCTAATGTTGATTCAGCTCCTTGTTGCTAAACCCTGTCAGGGGTTTTCTGCTAAGCTCTGAAGACTGAATTTATATGTGCCTATGTGCTTTTGGGCAGCGTGTGTTTTGATGCCTATTTGTCAGAATGAACAAAAAAGCTAAAGAAAAAGTAAGAAACACTCAAAACAGGTTTTTAATCCAGCTAAGGTTTCAAAGACATCAAGGAGAAAGCACGTTTGATGCAGGTCAAGATACAGTTATGGTTCTCTTGCAAGTGTGCCGTTCATTATAACTCAAAATCTCCCAGAGAAACAAGCCTCACTGTCTGTTACTTTTCAAAAATGCAAACAGATGTCCATTCATGTGACAGCATGAAGCTCAATTTGTATTTGTATATTGCAAACTGGGGAGAAACAGCTTTACAGTATGTCTGAGCATGTTCGGACACATTTACATTAAAGACACTCTCACACTCCTACCTCTCTTCTGTCTCATCAAAGCATTGTTAGTACAAGAGTATAGCGGGACATTTTGCTTTCATTTTGTGGGTTATAGGTCCAACAGCATCTACATCTATTTTGCAGCTTTAAGGGGAAGACGTCAGGCGGCTTTGACAGTGAGCCTAATAAAAAGATGCCACAGTGAGCGGAACTAACAGGGTATTGCACATTTCCTCCACTGTGCAACTGAGAGTAATTATCTTTTCTCTCTGGGAAATCAATCCTATATCGTGGAGGGCTTTCAAAGATCCACTTGCACCCTGAGGTGGAGCTCAGCATGATAATCGCCGCTGCACTACAACTATGACTGTCCTACTTACTCCTTGACCACCCCTAGCCCCCTGAACACCGGGTAATGACAAATGTGCTGTAACAAGACTAAAGCTTTATCTACGTTTATCAGCAGATTTTTTTCAGATGAGATTGCAGAGGAGTTTTCAGTCAAGATTGAAGTTTTTTACTCCTCCTTTAGGCATGTAACTACATTGGCTGTTTTTGGGCCTCTAAGCACTGTCAAAATGTGGGCCACCTACACTTTATCATGGGTGTATAAGCAGAACTGGATACAGTGTCAGATACTGGGCCTTACTAATTCCTGTGAAAGTGGCTCAGTGGTTCAAGAATCCACAAAAGTTTGTCCAAAGATATCTTCTGCTTGGGGCCTGCAGAGTTAGTGCACTTCCATGTCCTGTAACCCCTTCTAACTCCCAAGGCTCTACTGCATACATGATGAGAAAAATCACCCTGTATAAACTATTAACACATTTAAAACCTTAAGGGCAGTTTAAGTTTGCTTAAATTTAAGTTTCAACTAAGTTTTCAACTGGGAAGTTGGTGTACATCATGTAATGGACCCATGAATTGGTGTTACAAGGTTTGGCCATATTTGGCTGTGGGTTAGGGCCAGGTGCACTTCCTCAGTCAATTCCTTCAATGTGATACATGAACACATCAGGAGTGGATGCTGCTGCTGTGACTGTTCCACTAAATTTCCTGTTTAGACACTTTGTAGGAGTCTTTAGCCTCAGAGAGATACTATTATGCTGATGGGAAGCCTGTATAATGCTAGCAATGCTTATTGTCTTAGTTGTATTATGTTCGCTCGCCAAAAAGTAGCTTTAAACACAGATTGCAGATTAAGAGAACTAGAACACCATATACTTTAGTATACGGTCATACAGCTCAATGTCAGCTCTATAGGAGCTTGTGATTATGCTTAATCTTTAGAAGCATATAAGTGTCTGTGTCAAATGTGATGGTTACCTATTCCAAGTAGAGATATTTCTATAAAACTATGCTAACCTCATGGCAGAGCTGAAGAAAAGGTCAGGGAATTACCAAAGTCAGCTAGATTTATCATCTGGTAGCCATGATTGCCTTGTCCTACATTTCTGCAAGTTCATCAAGGAGAAATCATGGTGTTATTTTTTATGGCATGGTCAGCCTGAGTTCTATGTCATCTGATACATTTTCCTGCGACTGTATACTCAACCTGTAGTGAGTGGCAAGGCAAGTGTATTTATATAGCACATTTCAGCAACAAGGCTATTTATAGTGCTTTATACAATACATCAAAAGCATCATGACAAAGGGAGTGGGGTACTACAGCAGCCTTAGCTGGCCTCTGGCCCTTATTCCAGCGGTCGTTCCTATCTTACAGTGTCATCATGCTATCACCATGGTAACGTGCCATAACCAACAGATATTTCATTAATGACCAGCTGACTGACAAACCAACAATCCTTAGAGATCTTTGGTTAGCATGGCTAAAAACACAAGGGGGGCATTATTTGGATCATAAAGAAAGCAGTGTAGACATTTTGACTCGAGAAAACTTTAAACGTGTGATTGTACTCATACACTGCAATATTGGATGCTATGTATGCATCCACATGGCAGCTACATCCCCTGTGACAGTGTTAGATGAAAGATATATGTGAGTAAATGATGTATATCCATGCAGTTAACCTTGTTATACACTCTAATGAGGCGCTTCACATTGGAGCTGCAACCATCCGGATATGTGAATACTGCAGGACTTGTTTCCCATTTCCTGCTTGATATTAAAAATGAGTCACAGGTGACAATAGATGGGAATGGAGATGTGTACATTTTATGAGAAGGCAACAGCTAAAGACACTTATTGGAGAGGCTGAGGTTTACTCACCTCATCTAGTCCTCAAGAACAAGATGTGAATTTGTTTTATTAATACAACCAACACGTTCATCAGATGAAGCCTAAATAATTCATGAAATAATGAAATGTCAGGCATCTCATTCTTTGCTAGTTTTACATTCTATCAAGGTTTTCTTTGGGCTGCATGGTGGTGCAGTGGTTAGTGCTGTTGCCTCACAGCAAAGGGGTTCTTGGTTCGAATCCCAGTCGGACAGGAGCCTTTCTGTTTGGAGTTTGCATGTTCTCCCTGTGCATTTGTGGGTTCTCTCCGAGTACTCCGGCTTCCTCTCACAGTCCAAAGACATGCTCTTTAGGTTAATTGTTGACTCTAAATTGTCCGTATGCGAATGTGAGTATGGCTGGTTGTCTGTCTCTATATGTCAGCCCTGTGACCAGTCCAAGGTGTACCCCGCCTCTCGCCCAATGACAGTTGGGATCGGCTACGGCCCCACCCCCACTCAACCCGAACGGTAAAAAGCGGTATAGAAAATGGATGGATGGAAGTTTTTCTTTGTTTATATAGTTTATGTGTGCTATACTACTATATACATTACTATAAGATTATTATATTATTTCTGTCATATGTTCTTGTATGTATTAGTGTATAAAGGTTGAATATTAACCAAGCCAAAGAAGACTAAAGATAAACACAAGTGGTGAAAATGTGACAAGTTAAAAAGTAATGCACTAATAGTTTAGATCAAAACACTGAGTTCATGATCTGTTACAGGGTAAAAAAGTCGATTGTGATAAAAACTATAGATAATTTGAATGTTAAAAGAAACAGTTAAAAGTCCTAAAAGAATGTTAAATAGTCATGATTTACTTGATTCTTTCATTTAAGATTGAGTGATGTTTATCTGTGATCTACTGATGTGATCTACTGAGTTTTCTGAGTTAGACTATCTGGGATCGATTGCTTTAGTCTCCGCCCACATACCAGGAGAATCCGCGGTATTTTCCTCATTCTACTAAAAGCTCTTGATGAGGAAAATCAACTGAATCACTCTCGTGATTATTTCTCCTCTTTTCAGGTATGTTTATGGTCATAAACACAGCTAACATGTCCACAATAACTTACTAACAAGTAAAGAGTTTCATGTCGCTGTAGTTTTGATGTTTGAGTAAGCTAAAAGTTACGTTTTATGAAGAGTAAGTATGCTAGCTGACGAGCCCGTGCTCCGTGTCCTAGAACACCCCGTAGCTGCGTCATGTGTAGCATGTTCTGTTGTTGACTTCTGTTTCACATGAGCAAAGATGCGTTTCAAAGATGTTTCATTATACGTAGTTTGACTTATGCACTTTTATTAGCTCAATACGGGTTTAAGACTGAGATGTTTGATGCTTGAAAGGAAAGCGTGAGGAAATGATTTATTGCAGTAAAATACTGTTTGTCGTTTGTTTAATGAAATGTGTATATCCTACCTTCACCTCTATTCCTATTGATATGTTAGAAAATGTGTAAATGTGTACTTTTGTACATTGTTATATTCTTGTAAACATGTATTCGGAATTCTACTAAAAGCTCTTGATGAGGAAAATCAACTGAATCACTCTCGTGATTATTTCTCCTCTTTTCAACAAAAACACCTGTAATCATATTTTTGCACACTAAAGAAAGGTTTTGACTGATTTTTTATCATCCCAGACAACTTGCAACAAACAAGCCAACAAATAGCACAGTGTCAACAAAAGAGAATCCATCAAACACTTATCAAATGTGTCCAAGCTGTTGATACACATGGCGGCATGTATCTTGCAAAATCAAGAAATTGCTTTGCACTCAATCTTGTATAAATGTGTCTGGGTGCCTTCAAATACACTCCCCAGAAACCAAATAACTACTTCAGAGGTGTAGGCTCTTTTACAGGTCTGTATAATAAATGTTGCAGGTCTGTATTTTTAGTTTTTCTGCTTAAACTTCATACAAAATTGCGCCTGAATGAACTAATCAACAGTGACTTTTGCTTCCCCATTCATGGGAAATTCTAATTATCTCTGCAGCACACCAAATTACATGAAACTAGGCTCCGATAGTGCTTTGGGTTAGTAATTACTGAAGATTAATATGTGACATAAATAGGTAGGTATTCAGTATTTTGTACTAAAACCGTGCTTCGTTGAGCAGGCTTATTTTGGTTTGAACAAACACTTCATTAGTGTTTTTCCACCAGCAGGTGGTTTCTGTGGAAACAGCACTGATGATCAGTTTTCATTAGTGAAAAAGGTACATAAAACCATTATAAAAACAAGCTGCAAAATGGCACACAACAAACCAAATGTAGATTCTGTTTGCTCTTTTTTACTTGTCTAGGTGATTCAATAACTGTGGCAGCGTGACTGCACCTACAGTAAGAAAGGATAGCTTCATATGTATTTACTTCCTTACTATACTGTGCTTTATGCAATATGATCATCAGAGCAAAAGAGCAATCAACTAGGGATGAGTCCGAATATGAAATTGGAAAGGCATGGATTATAAGATGGACATGCTTGTTATTATATGGAAATGTAATCTTTTGGTGACCAGCAAGCTGCTGGTGCCACCGAAAGATGTAAAGCAGAACATCCCAGATTGGAAAGATTATCTGATGAAAAAGCTGGTGGGAGCTGACACTCTACCTGTTGACTTTTACCTGAAGCTTGCAGAGAGCATTAGGACCTCCTTTAGAATAGGTACACGTGTGGAGGTGGTCGATCCCAAACAGGTGTATTAATGGCCGCCCAGGTATATTCTAAGCACAGACGATAAGCCTTAAAGACCAATTTTGAAAGAAACAACTGTAGTAGATGTGATGAAATCCTCTTGACGTACTTCACATCCTGATATACTGCTGCCAATAAGCTTGAGATTTACACATTCATTTTTATTGTTCTTATTAAATGATTGTTATGTGGAGGCAGCTAAATGTTTGCAGCACTACAGTCCAAGACATGACATGTCCATCAACTTTTGCTTAGTTTCACCCTGAAAATGTTCATTTATGCTGTTATAACAAGCTCGCTGTACTTGTTGTGTTTATGACACAGCCAATACTAAAGTAATAATGTCTGTTTTCACTTAAGCTTCTTGTTTTTTTTACCTGATTTCAGTCTTCTTCACTTTCATTGAATTCTCTGACCTCCAGCTATTTATTTTTTTATCCTCATTGCCATTTCTTCTCTTCTCTGACTTATCCACAGAATCCACAAGCTCAGAAAAATATTCTGTTTGGGCTGACATAACACATTCTTTCTGTGATATGATTGGATATTGATTGGCAGCTGGTAGAACTGCTTCTGTAGTGTTATTCAAAAAATTGGAGACCATAGAATGTTGTGGTTGACCAATCCAATCCAGTATCCATTTAAGCCCTTTCATATTTTCTTTACCAGTAGTAGTTGACTGACTTAAACCATAATGCTTCTTTTTTATTATTGAACATAGTTCCTTTTTGTATTCATTCAGTATCACTGATTTGTGTCCTTGATGTTTGCCAACATGCAATGGTCTCAGTAAAAGTCAGAACAAAACAATGACCTCCATAGTCCAGTGTGTGTTTGTTCCCCTGACAACCACAGGAGGCAACATCAGAAGGTTGTTCACAGCATAAATGTGCTGCAGAAAATCCTCCATGTAACAGCTCTTTTAAAAGAACAGGGACAGTCTTTCACTTACATCAACACTGTAAATAATTCATCATTCTGAAAGCAATACTGGGCTTTTAACCACTTCTAGTAAAGTAAACACAAACCTCAAAACTGGATTCTGAATGTAAATGGATCCCTCTTGACTCTTTGGCACTAAGAAGGTATCTGTGATTAAGATTGCAAATACTGCTACGACATACCTCCAGCTTCTCTAGAGGCCACTCAATCTAGCTGAGATTGGCAGAAGCAACAGATAATCATTAGAAGTGTCATCCAAACGCTGTGATTAAAAGACCCAACTTCTTTTTTCCTCAGGGTCAGTTGTCATTGAACCATGGCAGCAGCCCAGCACTCTGGAACTGAAACAGTTTTTCAGTCAGACCTATTAGATGGATTTACAGTGTATATTAAGTATAATCAAACCCCTCTCTTATAGTTCAATTATACTGATATCAGTTTTCTGTGAAAACAACAATCATCAATAACATGACAAAGACAAACTCCAAGTCATTGACTGTTTAAAGCACAGGTGTCAAACTGATGGCCCCCAGGCTTATCCGGACGCATGCTAATAACATATGTCTATTAATAACTGGCCCTGTGGTATATAGCACACACACTACTGACACTACACATCCCAGAGTGCATCGCAACAGCCGGCATGCCAATCAAGACAGGAAAGCAAGCTCCAGCTGCCCCTCCACGCTGCTGTTTCTGATGTGCAGCAAACCGGAGCGCCTCGGTTCGGGAAACCTGCAGCTTTAGATACGGACTGTTAGATCATGGACATGTTTGATGCTGTGAGAAATTTCCAAGACAAACTGTGCCTGTAGGAGACTCACATGCAGGAAGCTAACTTTGTGCAACATTTGTGTTGCCAAACCATGTCTCCATGGGTACTCAACCGGGCACTGTACAGTGAAACTGAGCACACATGAAACTGAGTTCATACACAATGATTTTCTGACTTTTTGCTCAGAAACGTACCCCTGTAAACATCCCAATGGAACTGATATAACTGTAATGTAATGGCAAAAATCAAGGAGTCGGCACAGCTCATTCAGCTTCATCCCTGAACCAGTGCCCCAACACCGCCTAAAAGCTGCTTGAATGCTCTTCATGTTTGGAAGCATGTACAGGTATGAGCACACACTTCATCCTGAGAGTTTCCACAGCTGATCATCTTTTCTTGCAGGCAAGAAACTTTTAAATAATGTTTGCAATGTGTTTCTTGATGACCCTGATGAAGGCCACAAGCTGAAACACGGCGGTCTAATTGGTTAATAAAGTTGATCTTGATTCTACAAGTGTTGCTGGAGCTTTTTGAACCCCTCAAGCCTTTCTCTCTTCATGCACCTTGGTATTTGGTGAAGTTGTGCCAGAAAATCCCACTCTGCTTCTTTAAGCATTATTATGAAATACCACTCTTAAAAATATCTAAAAATGTTTTTGACTCATCCTACCCCGAGGGATATTTAACTGTTTTTTATTGTTTGCCCTGCACCAACTTTGTCAAAGATCTACAAGTTCAAAAGAAAGTTAGCATCCAATATTTGCCCGTTTCATTTTGAATGAATGAAACCTTCATTGCCCCTAAGGGAATGAGAAAGACGTTGAAACCATATAGTTACAGGACAGCATGTCAAAAACAAAACCATTACAAACTTTTCTGGAGTTTCAATTCCTCTGAGGTAAGTTTTCAAGTGATGTACTATTCGTTGCTTTACACTCAACCATTATTCATCGCTGAAAAGTCCCTAGCGTTTCATTTTTACAGGAAACATGTTATTGTAAAAAAAAATAGCACTCCAATAACTTTATAAACTTTAAGGTAAACTGCACTAAATGGAGCAACACCTGCAAACCAGTTGAGGCAGGCAACTTGAGCACCACTGACTTCACAGTTAATGTGCGTCACTCTCCACAATCACCTGACAAACTCAGCCTCCCACATTAGGAGTCTATTTAATCAGCATATTTCCAGTCTCCCCCTCTGCCCTGTCATTGGCACTGCTGCTCTCTATCAGTACTGGACTCATACATTTTTTACCTCTGGAGCATCCACCTACCTGATCTGACTAGGAAGGTTCAAGATATTATTTCGTCGTGCTTTAAATTTCCACATAAAATAAATCTGCAAGGAGTTATGAGGTCAGAGCATAGATGCCAGCACACAAACAAGTTCTGCTGCTGCAGTAAACATTTCAAACCATTACAATATGAGTTGTCTGGCTGAAATTGGTTTTACTTCCACTTGAGACAAATCATATTTTTGTCATTAGGGACTCTATGGTATTGATCTTGTAAGGTTCCACACTTTCAGCTCGAGTCTTGCTGGTGCACGGCCATTCTTAAGCAAATAGCCCCAGCTGGAAGAACAATAAAAACAGGAGGCATCATCCATTTACATGATTTGATAAATTCTTCTATATTCTCAAAGTCCCTCTTTTACAGCCATTTTGCACTGAAGGATGTTAAAAAAATAGACTGCTCACCATGCACTGAGCACAGGATACTCCGAGGAGTGCTACATAAAGTTTAAGAGAGTCTAAAATGTGAGGTATTCATAAATATTGGATCCTGAAAACTGGTTACGACACCCACAGTTGAAAGTCAGATACAGATAATAGCTGCAGCTCAGTGCAGAGATGATAGAGACTTTCTAATGTGGCGTCATCAAAGATAGTCCTGCACAGCTGAACAGTAACCTGAGTAATGTTGGAATCACTCAGGAATATGAACATTTCAGGTTGTTGTAGATATCTTGATATCTTAAATCGGAGTCAGACCAACAGATTACACAGAGGGGATTAGTTCGCCTGTAGAGGTCATATACCTGAGGAAACTGAATGTGGAATAAACTGAGAACAAAGCTGCATACAAAATATGATATGAAATGTTAAAAGGCCTATTATTTTTTAGAATATTCAAATGAACATAGAGAATCAAAGACATAATGATTCATGAATATGTCATATATCCAGTATACTACATTATGACATATATATACAGTTTATGTTCAGAGCAGATTTACAGATACACATACAAGCTTCTTTCAAACTGGTCAATACTTTAATTACATTTGTGTTTTATTTGTGGGGGGGCCAGCCAGGACTGACCCTGGCAAAAGTTGTGTTGTCTGTTTTTTTTTGTCACCAAGTCACCACACCTCACAAAATAAACACCACAAATGATGCAAACGTATACAACTCAACAACATTAGAATAATAATAATGAAAACACAAATCTTCAACAAGTGTTCTTTCAATAAAGCATTTTGTATTAAACCCCAATGAAAACACAACAAACATAAAAATATAATACCATCAATTTAAAAAAAAACACAATAATTCAGACCCTTCTTTTCGAGGCAAAAATCAACACAAAAAAAAGGTTATTCAGCATTTTAACTTTCAGTTCTTTAATTTTCCGTAAATAGTATGTTAAGTTCAGTTTTGAAACACAGTCAAAGTATTTCAGTCACATCAAGGAGCAGCAGCCAGCGGTCTTTGGACTGACCTGCTGTCACTGTCTTTTCCTCCTGAGTGGAATGCTAGTACTGTAAGCAGGCCGTTGAACTGAGCAGAGAAAGGGTTTATAAAAGGGAGGCACAATCTGAGGGCCTGAACTATCCCGTCTTGAAGCTATCTATCCGCAAGGTTGAGCAGTCCTGCAGCCATTCATCTCTCTTCTTTCCCACACACAGACTGACATGTGCTCCCTGTTTGACAGGTGTGACGTCCTAAGCAGATATGAACACATTTACAGCGTGGTACAAAAAAGGTCTTGATCTCAAAGGGTTTGTTACAAAAAAATTCTGAAGGAAGTTTCCCTTCGTCTAGAAAAAAAACCCAACACGTTTGATTGTTACCTCTGTCTATATGAAACCTGATTCACAATCCCATGAAGCCTCTTACTGTACAGTTTTCATATACATGAAATGCTGCTCAGTGGGGAAAAAAACCTTACCAGGAATGATGTGGTAAAGAAATGCCATTTAAGAAATTATACCAGAATGAGGAGGGGTTACTAAATTGTAAACTAAGTTGTTCTCGTCAAGAGAAACATTTAAAAACAAACTTCCTGCAGCGCCTTGCTGTAACTAAGTGCCAGAATGTCAGTCATGTCTGAAGTAGCTGACATTTCCCTCAGCATGGTGTCCGTGCTTGCAAGTCCGACACATGCATGAATTCATCATTTAGGACTTATTTTCAGAGAAACTGCAGATGGTGTTCAGAACTTTCCCGTTTAAAAATGACAAACAGTGGGCTTGCTATTCAATGTTCATGCTGTGTGCTTACCCACACGTGTGTCTGGAACATGTAGGTCCTTGATGAGGTGCGAACAATGTAGGCTGAAGAGTGAAGTGCTGGATATATATTTATCGTTATATTAAGGTTCTAGACTTTCACTTGTTTTCTAGGTTTTGGTATATGTGTGCATTTTATAATTTAAAGCAAAAGGGGACCTAAGCAGAGTTACAGTTTACACTATCAACAGTTTGTTTCATTAAATCACCTTCAAACAGAACTCTTGTTTTCATTCATTTTAACCCGCAGTCTGTTGGTACAGCAGCTGAGTCGCAGGAAGATACCTGATATTAGTTAGGTGGTGCATCAAAACGATCAAAACCAACATGGTAACATTATGGAATTACATTGTGTACAAATATCTTAACCACCTAAACAACAGTATGAGTAGACTTTTAACAGCAAAGCATCAAGAGGGTTTTTCAGCACAGTGTGTGGCTGTCACAGTGAACGGGGGGGGGGGGGGGGGGGGGGGGGGGGGGGGGGGGGGGATGTCAGAGCCAGCGGAGTGGGCATTCAATCGATAGATCGTGTCATCTCTCCGAAAATGAATACATATATAATTATAGGCCTAGTGACCATTACTACATGTTGTTGTGACGTCCAGGTAGAGTTTATGTGTGGGAAACCCTGGATGTTCATTGCCTTATTTCTCATACTGCAGCCTGATGTTTAAAGGGCCCTACACACAGAACACAAGGCCCCCATAGGGGACTAGGCCCGATCCACATGTAGAAGGTTTATGGTACTTCACTTTTGACACCAAGAGGCGATATCCAATGCTACTGTACAACATGGTCAGGACCAACGTTTATATGGCAGTATATTTGTGTTTTATGGCATCGTGAATATTAGTACGAGTTAAACTAGAACATGGATCAGACACCTTTTCAAGGCAAGGTGGAGAGCAAAAGGTTTGTGATGAGGTCCATCTGGAGGAGAATTAACACAAGAGAGTTTACAAAACCCACAACTTATTCCCAGTAAATGGCTTGTTACTCTTCTATTAAGCTAATGAATGGATTATTTAAGGTTTGACAATCCAAAGTTTTAAACAATATTGAAACAGTTTCATAATATATCACGTTTTTTTTTAAATCAAAGATTTTCAAGACAATTCTTCAACAGTGAAAAAGAAGTCTGAAGATGAATTAGCTGCACACCATCCCTTTGAAGAAGACAATTTATAGCTGCTAATGCATCAAATGTCCCATGGTCTGCCACATAAATGTAAAGGAACAGTTTTCTTTCTTCTTCATTTTTGACAGTGGATCATCTTTATGTTGTGATTTCATGGAAGGAGAGAGAGGGGGGTTTGGCGGGTAAAATGACTTTGCTTGTGTTGTGGGAGGAAAAAAAAAAGGAGTGAAATAAAAGATTTGGAGTTCTATCCTCCTACATTTTGTGATGAATGGGAGCTAGGTAGCTGAAGCTGAGGTCATCCATCATGAGCTATGGTGCTAATTAATGTTGTAGGAGGCAAGCCGACTGTTCCACATCAGCAAAAAAAGAAAAGCTTTTGCCTTTCCTTCAGCCCCTCAGAAGAACAGTGGATTAAAAAGTGTTGCTGTTTGCAAAGAGGATCACTCAGATCAGGATACATGAGATACACGGGAGACACAGACTGCGAGAAAAACACACACCTTGCAGACACATGCAGTCAGCAAACTACTGAATTTCTCCCACATTAAACACCTTATTGTAGCTCAAAGCAAAAGTATCCCCTGCCATGTAATAGCTTCACCCTTAAACCTCACTCTTATCAGCCTGAGATGTGACTGGCTTTCATAATGAGTTTTCATTACACTATAATGTGATTTATGTGAGCGGTCATTTTGAACACTCTGCCATTGTAAATCATCCCAAAGGAGAAACCCTGCAAATAAACAAGCATGTCATGATTGTCAGCATAAAGTGATTTTAATTCATTACAAGCCGCCTGTGGGATCATGTCCGCTCCCCGGAACACCGACCAATAAAAAGACTCATGACAAATGGGAGGAGTAAAGTTTCATGTGTGTTAAGTTATTTGTATTTCTTGTGTGTGTTTGGTGAATCAGAGCGGAGGCAGAGAAAGGCAATTCAAAGAATAATTCTATAGCCTTGGGCACAGGAGACTGAAAATAGAGGCGGAAGGTTACGTTGCATTCCCTGTGAAAGTAGAAGTTGACACCAAGTTGTGTTCTTGGCATTCATATTTTTCTGCAAGGCGTTTTACCTAATATTTGGAACAAACATGTTTTTATTACAGCTGTAAGATTAAAGATTAATTTAGGCTTCAGCAAGCAGGCAACATTCGGGGTTGGAAACTACCCATTAGGGGTTAGAAGCTTTCCTTAATATGTCTACCTAAGTCTTCTGAAGCTCAGCAATTAACGCATTGTGTATAGATTGTTTGATATGTACATAAACCAACAAAGGCCATCTAGACTTTAGTCAGTGCTGCAAGGTCGCTTTCACATATGAAATTTGGTGAACTGCGTGAGATTAAGGGGTGAAGTTTCGACATTGTTGCATTTCTCATTCAGTTGGGTTTGCTTTCACAAGTGCATTTTGTCAAAGCAAAATGGTGTGAACTGTAGCCACCCGCCATTAGTTGGGTCTGAAGCTCGGGTCAGTGGCTAGTGCCATCCAGCCTAATACTGCACCATGACCCCGAAGTGAACAGCAGAACAGTGGAAGAATGGCATCCTGTAGCGTGGCGCAGATTGGCAATATTTTGATCTATAAAATGGAGATGAAGTTATATGTTGGCTGTGTCAGGTTAAACTGGCATATCAACCGAAGCAAAGTGTAACTGCAGTTTGCACAGGCATGTAGACGTTAACCTGCAAGAAGGACTGAAGGTTGATGTTATCAGCAATGCTAACGTTAGCCTTGTTTGGTCCGGATCGCGTTATCACCTACGACAAACTGAATTTTTGTGCATTTGGAAGCATACCGAGACCCCCGTTTTCAAGCGGGCCAGAGTTCCGTTCTTCAGTCTGCACCAGAGTTTGTTTGAGCATTAACACCATCCCAAACAAAACAAACTATCATGCACCAGTTTGTTTCAAACGGAAAAAAACAGCTCAGTTTTTGCCTTTGGTTTAACCTGAAAAAAAAAAAATAATAATTCAATTGACACTTCAGTGATCAGAAAAAAAACCCAGTCTGTGTGTAAGATAGGTCAAATGTCAGTGGATAAAGGGAAAGCAAAGATGTGTCTTCAAGTCGGAACTCTGTAATAACCCATGAGTGGACGCAAAAGGGCAACTGGTCCAGAGTACTGTTGAAAATAAACAGGTCAATGACGTTCACTTTGACACATCTCAAAGGAATAGACATATTAGCTTTGATCTAAAGGTTATAAAATCCACACACTGCAGCGGGGCTCTGCTCAAAGTAACACAACACCTCATCTTAAAAAGAAGCCCTCTCCACTTTGTTCTTCTTTAACTTTACGTTAGCCCAACAATATAACAAGTCCTCACCAAACTTTATTATATTATGGCTCATAAGTTACCACGAATTCAACTCACATGCCCTTTAGTTAAAAAAGAAGTCAACGTCTGTTAGACGGCAGTGACAAATGAAAGAACAAATGACTTAACAAATGTCTCCTCCATCTCTTTGGATTTTTTTGTCGAGTCACTAAACGCATCTCGTCTACTCTGTTCTGATCCTAAACAATATATCCTCCTGTCTCTGTGGAATTTTACCTCCATTACTCATTTACAATCAGCCATGCTCTGCTGGTGGACTTTTTCCTTTTTTTTTTTAAAAACATCTATCTGTGAGCGAACCAGAATCAAAGTCAGCATATGGGCAGATATCAAGAAGGCAAATTATCAGCTGCCATCATCTCTCATAGGGCATTATAAATATGGCATTTATCACAGAAGCGATCCACAAACCTCACTTTAATATATTCTCATTTGACAGCAGGCAAAGTGATAAATCTCTCCTTGGACCGTTTTAGACGAGGTAACTACAACTTGGAGAAGCAACAACTAGAAATGAATAATTCATGCCGTGACAAAACGGTGCACCAATTACCCAGCACATTTACAGCACAGTGGTATTCTGTCTTGCTCGCAGTTAAACGCGGGGATGATTGGGGAGATGGATGGGAGATCAAAGTAGGTTTTTTTTCACGAGACAGGGATATTGTGGCGTCATGGATTTCGTTTCTCACATGCTATCTTTACAGCCTTTGTTTTACTCTGTGGTGCTTGGCAGTGAAGTGATGAACTGCAGATTTCACATGTTTTAACATATGATGAACATATAGGATGAGTTAAGCACCAGCGAGTTGGAACAAGTTGAATCTGCAACGATAAACTGTCCTACATAGGTTAAAAGGTATACTCAGTATTAAATTGTTAAAAAGGTCTTGGTCAAAGTTTACAAAAATCATCAGAGTGGTTATGGGGGCCAGCCCACACATTCATTATTAAAATGAGCTCCAAAGCCATTCAGGCAGATGGCAATGGAATAGCACTCTGTTAACACAGGAGCGGGGTTGACTGAGGCTATTTTTTTTTGGACAAAGAATACAGACGTGATTTGATTTTTACATTAAACCAGATCAGTACTCTGACTCCAGGGACGATAAAGGTGGAAGGGTTATGGCAGGGTCAGAACTGGGATGCCAGGAGCCAAACACAGCAAAAAACAATCCACAAACGTTAAGTAAAAATGTTCCATCTTATTTTATTTTATTAGTGTTAGAGTGACCGTATGATAGAACCAGAGCCTGATTGATTTTGTCCAAAATGATAATCCTGATTATTTTAATCACAATAGAAATCACCATCATTAATCACAATTAATTGTATGGCCATATTACGCCAATGGTTCATTTGAACAACATTTACATTCTGCTACTTACCTAAAATAGCCAGGGCTGTTTTGGGACCACTAATCTACCCCGGCATTTTTAGCCCACGCCTTCCCCTAACAATTGGCCAAACATGCCCCCCGCCCCCAAATAAACCGTGCACCTCTTGCCTGAGTCCATGGTGAATAAAAGTCAATGAGGAGTACACCATTTTCACTCAAGCAGAAGTATGTACAGTAAGAAGTCATTATTTCCATTGCAGAAAGACACTTCAGCTGCAAACACAGTCCTTCACTAATTTGTACCCCATACTATGCATGATTAATTATTTCCAACAGTCTAATAGTCAAACTGTACATGCAAGCTGTTGTGGAGAGCTTGGTGGAATTGGTGAAATGAAATAAAAAGATAGAAATGCAAGTAAGCAGCTCTATACTGTGAACTAGATTGTAACATGTGAGTGATGAGCCAGGGTGGAAATGTTAATGTTTGACTATCATCATATGCACAGCCTGCTGCCTCTAAAATCTTACAATATGACAGTGTTCACCAGAGAGAGGACACTTACAGCAGAGCGTCCTCCACTAACCCCTGATCAGCACCATTAACAGTGATCTCTGAACCAAACAGCTGGTGGGGAGCTGCAGCTGTCTGCAACATGTACAGCACAAGGCAGGGTTATTCACAATAGATATATGCCACACTATATCATCCATCCTAATAAACAAGTTGAATACCTTCAATTTATCTTTTTACTGTAATGCCAGGCTGCTTGGGTTTTCTTATTCCAAGCTCTAAGTTTTGAGGATTGTATTTGTTGTCTAGAAAACCAAAAGTATGAAGGACTACATGAGGTCATACGAGGTCATCAAGGCAAAGGATAATACAATAAAATAGAGAATTACAAATACATTATAATGGTCAAAGTCCTGTCTTATTAAAACATAACATAAATGTAAAGGTACTCACTGTGAAGTAAAGCCTCCCCCATGGTGTTTATGATCATGTATAGAATATAAGGTTATCATAACATCATATCATTAAAAAGAGCCAGATCAGGATACATGAATTGTCTTCTTTGCATTTTCAAACCATAATAAGCCTTCTTTGTTGAGTCCATTTAATACAAGGTAGTGTAGTGTATTAGGTGGCTTCAGTCAAAGCTTTGTGTTAAACGCATAAAGATAAAGCCAAAAAAAATTCCCACCATTTCCTGCCACGTACCTCGTACGTACCTCGCACGATCCGTGCGAGGTAGTGGCAGGGGCCGAGATCCCCCGCGATGACGTAGTCGATGACATAGTCAACGCGGGCGGACTTGTAACGACCCTTGTGAAAACAAGTTGCAACCATTAATCTAACCACCAGGAGGAGCAGTGATTATGGAAGCTTAAGTGATTACTGCATCTGAAAACAGCTGCGCGTAATACTGTATGCGTCAGTCTCTCTCTCTTTGTGAGAAATAATCTACTGTATCAACACCCTCATAAAAGTAATCCTAAATGTAAATGTGTATTTTCCCTCTGCTATTTGGACGTGGAGTGTTTAATCATGACTACGGAATATTTTATCTCCTCATCGCTCAAACCCTTCATCCCAGCGCACTGTAGTATAACTCAAGTATGAACTTTAAGTTTCACAATGTACAATTGAGTCTGCAGCAACCCTTTCCTGTACTTCTTCGTGATTGCACACATTTGCTTTTGTCAAACATACTTCACATTGTAACTGTCACATGCAGTTGCAAAAGTTGGCAACAGCTGAAACAACATAAAACGTGCAGCATATTCAGAATCACTGCACTTTCAAACGCAGATGCAAACATCCCAGACAAATGCAACGGCTGAAACGCACTGCAAATGAAACAAACGCACTGCAACTGAAACAAACGCACTGCAAATGAAACAAACACACTGCAAATGAAACAAACACACTGCAAATGAAACAAACGCACTGCAAATGAAACAAACACATTGCAAATGAAACAAACACACTGCAAATGAAACAAACACATTGCAAATGAAACAAACACACTGCAAATGAAACAAATACACTGCAAATGAAACAAACGTGCTGCAAATGAAACAAACACACTGCAAATGAAACAAAAACCCTGCAAATGAAACAAACGTGCTGCAAATGAAACAAACACACTGCAAATGAAACAAACGTGCTGCAAAGGAAACAAACATGCTGCAAATGAAACAAACACACTGCAAATGAAACAAACACACTGCAAATGAAACAAACACACTGCAAATGAAAAAAACACACTGCAAATGAAACAAATGTGCTGCAAATGAAACAAACGTGCTGCAAATGAAACAAACACACTGCAAATGAAACAAACGTGCTGCAAAGGAAACAAACATGCTGCAAAAGAAACAAACGTGCTGCAAAAAGGATAAAAGAACTGCATTAACATCAAACGCAGTGTAAATACATCAGTCAAATCACACATTCAGAAACAACCGCAAATAGAGAAACTCTGCAAGTTCAGCCTTTTTATAGGAGTACTCCAGGCCTGTAGGGGCGCTCTGTGGGACAGTTTATTTACAGAACAGAGTGGGGGAGTCCAGGCATGGAAAGTTTGAGTAAGATGGGAAAGCTTCCAAACTGAGGTCCACAAACCAGCGGGTTACACCCCTGTGGCCACATGTTCTTATAGGCTAAACAGTCTATACAACCCAACACAACTTCTTTATGGCCTCAGTGAACTTAAACTAAAGTATCGAAATATCAGAGAGAAAAATGTCGCAATAATGTTCAATCAGTGTTTTTCTCAGAGGAACCCTAACGTTCTGTTCTACTGGAGATATTTTCTGTTGAGGTTCACTTCCTGTCTTGAGAAGAAAATAACATTTGAACCAAGCTGTAGCTAGGTCACTGAGATCATGTCTTATGTGTGTTTTATGAAAATGTGTTATTTTTTTATTTGTTGTTATGTTGTATTTTTTTTAAAGATTAGTTATGTGCACATTTTGCCTACATGTGTTGTGCAAATCCTCTCTGTTTTAGTTCTCTTTTTTAACCTTCACTGAATTCATTTTACTGCACCTCATAATGTATATTTGACCAAAATACAAGACTCAGAGCCAAGTTACACTAGAGACATTTATACAACCTTGTCTGACCTTGTCAGGAGGGAAAGTTTTTCTAACTGCTGCAAACAGTCACCCTTGAAGGTGAAAAGTAAAAGGTTGTACCGTCACAGAGCAGTGGAAGACCTGACATGATATTGTTTGTATATAACGGGGCAAGTTTTCAGACAGTCTTCCCTGGAAGGCTTTCAAAATGTTGCACTTGGTTGTTCACATGAAAAGTGACAGAAATTGAAATGTTGTGTAACAACTGAGAAAAAAGAGCTGAGAGTTCTCAGGCAGAGAAACTCAGATTCCTCTGTTATATCTCTTCCTAGAGTCTTGTTTTGCAGGTATTATGTAAGCTAGCACAACATGTTAGCATGCTTACTTTTGCTATTAGCTATAAACACTGTACAGCTGAGGCTGATATCTCTAGTTGCGCAGGTATTTGTTGCCAATTATGGACTTGTGTTTGCAGTAGTTGCAAAGTTAGGAAAGCCATGATGATATCATAATTAATTCATTTGTGTTCAAATTGTCAAGGCACTCCTTGAGACACTCCCTTTACCAAGTGTCTACCCTTTTGGTATTGCCAGAGAAGTAGTATAGATCAACAAGGTAAGTCATCAGGCTACATCATAGGGATATCATCAATGGCTAAACTTGTCCCACACCGAAGCAGATGTTGAGACATTTTCAGGATAAATGAAAAGGTCAGGGTGGCACCAATCTCAAAACCCATTAGCTCTCATCCTACAACCTTTCAGTAAATCTATCCATTTCTAGCATCTAACTTCCAGAATGCAAAATTGTCCCTTATTAAGATTGGCAGTTAGAGGTAATACAACAATCCAAACATACCCATGATGCTACTGAAGACTTAAGACATGTTTGAAGATGTCACTGGATTAGCTGAAATACAACAAATCAACAGCTCTCAGAGTTGTGCTCACTTACTTCCTTATTCTTCTTCTTTTGGGTTTATTGGTGGTTGGCAATCAGCTTGAAGGTGAATTACTGCCAATTACTGGGCTGGAGTGCTGAACAAGATAGGCAGTAAAAATTAAGGCTAGGCCTCACTTACTTCCTGGTTTTTGGTCACATGATAAGACTTCCTGTTGCCAACATCCAGAGATTCTTAAAGTGACGACAACAAAACACAGACACATCCCTCTGCTTTAACAAACAGAAACATGACTTCAAAGAATTCACTTAGGTTTAACAAATCAATTTAACTTCAGTATTCCTATAAATCCTGGTACATCCCTGGCCAAGACAGTGGAATATGATTTTGGTTAAAGGCAAGGCATTCGAGGGATCTAGTGATAATGGACAGCATTTCACCACTGTGATTTTGGGTAACAGCACAGGTGCAGAATTACATTAAGTCCTCCCCAGCATTAGGCTTTAGGCGTGTTTGATCCATATGCATTAAGCCTTGAATTTGTATGCAGGTGATATATGAAATATTTTATTTCATCTTATAGCTTGATGAACACAGGTGTGCTGGTTTTCAGCAAAAAAAATGCTTGTGTCGTCAGTTAAACTTAATTTAAATATTAGGATATTGCTACAATGTCAGATTGACCACAACAGGAGCTAGCCTTTAAGTATAAATAAAAGGTGCTTACGTATATTTAAATGGTGCCAATCATGGCTGACAATAGCATAGTTTTGTTCCTTATAAAATTGTGCACAAACACAGAGCAGGGGGGCCTGAACCACAGACATCCAGACAGCACAGATTCATCTCCACACTATAATATTTTGTACTTGACACAGAGGAAACAGATTGTTGCAGGAATGGCCTTATGGGTCCTTTGCAGGACATCTATAACACTCCTCATTATTAATGTCCTCTGAAAGCCTCCAAACTTCCCAGTGGATGGCAGAGTTTCACTATACACCACTTGTCTTGACAATGATTTTTGGCTTTGTGATTGGTTGTTTACAGAAAAGAAATGCATTCTGCATACAATGTTAAGCACATTTGCAAAACTCTGCCATTGCTTACAAAATTATCTGAGCACAAGAACAATTACTGTGGGTTTGTGTCTCCTATTTACTAATTGAGAAAATGAAGAAAGGAAAGTCATGCATATGTATGTCTTCTCACTTCTTGACTTGATTGAATTGGATCATTGCCCAGTCGTTTTGTTGCATTGTTATTTACAAAACATTTAAGCACTGTTTCTATACTCATGTAAAGCATGTGAATGCAACTGAGATCTTTAAGCTCTCTCTCTGTGACTGATCCATGACTTGTGATCGTACAACATAGTTCTTATGTTAGGACACTTCCACATCTTAAACTTGTTTTTTTTTGTTCAGAATTATTTTTGGACATTTTATGCCATTATGGTAGGGACAGAATAGTGGATAGAGTCAGAAATCAGTGACAGAGAGAGTGGGGAATGACATGTGAGAAAGGAGCCACAGTTTGGACTTGAACCTGGGCCACCTGATTCGAGGAAAACAGTCTCTGTACATCGGGTGTGAAACAAACCACTAGGTCACCAGGGCCTCTTAAACTTGTTTTTATGTTCAAATTAATTATCATTAACAATGCCTACAACAAATACTGGTTTATCTGGGAAATCAGCATGTTCTTATGAAGCACCATTGGCACGAAATAGTCTTCAAAAAGAGCTCAACTTAGACACACTGATATCACTGAGCAGATTTAAGAGCATCGTAAAGAAGGTGGTGACAGAATCATGCAGTTGTTTTTCATGAAAGGCCACGTGTGTAATTGAATAATGTTTTTTAAATGTTTGTCTTTTTCCCATGTTGTGTCGTTTATGTTGAGCTGCTACCTTGGCCAGGTCTGTCTCGTGAAAGAGATTTTTAATCTCAATGGGACTTTCAGTTATATAAAGGTAAAATAAAATTACAACAAATAAATGATAGTAGACAAATTAACATTTCTTACCAATTTAAAATTAAATTTCTCTATACAGTAAATAGAAATTATTTTTATTATCTGGAATCATGAGCTTTAGTCCCCTGCCCAACCACAGTCATTTTTAGCAAAGCTCCTAAGAACTATTGTATGCAATACTAAACTCACACAAATACATTTTTTTTCCGTCAGAATTTAAAGTTTTTTGAAAGGGGAATTCTTCTCATTTTACTTATTCGGTCAGCATATCTTTTTTTTTTATTCCCTGAAGAGTCCTGCTCCATATTTCAGATGATACTATTGAGGACAGTTATCATTTGAGTTAGTGTCACGAGTTTGAAAAATAAAAAAACCCAATCTTGCAGTGACAAGTTTAACAGACCCTTGTACACAGTAATCGGATGATGAGTTGACAAGCGGTCATTACCGCTCTTTGTTCCCTCTGCATGTTTGAATTCAAGCTGTGGTGAACAATCTGTACTTTTAACATTACCTTTTAAAATGTTACTTTTGACAACTATGTGAAGGACATCGGGTAGAACCTGTGGAGCTCTCAGCCGCTCTAACAGTCATGACAAAGCCATGACAAAAAGAAAAAAAACCCAAGCCTTCACTTCATGAAGAGTCCCTTTGACACAGTAATCCCTGGCAAATGAATTTTAATGGAATGATCATGTATATGACCAGCCTCTACTCGGGAGCTTGATCAGGTAAGAGCTGCATGTCATCATTATCACTTTATGCATTAGCCCAAAAAAATAAAAAATGTGCTTAATGAATATCCATTGATTAATGTCACTGCCACTAGTCTTTGATGATTAACAGCAGATGTTCATTGACTAAGCTAACTAGCCAGTAGGATAACATTATATCACACAGCACGTTGTCACATATATGTGGCAGATGGTTGAGTTTTTTTCCCTTTTTTCTCCATTATATTGTCAGGCTGTTGTTGTAAACAATGTCTAATGTGTAAAATCTATATAGATCACCTGATTAAGGTACAGTACCTTCATCAGCAGCTGACATTTTTAATCCAACCGTCTATGCTGCTGTCACAGTCAGCCGAGAGTAGCGAGCAAGTGAGTTGCCAACACACTAATGGCTGCAGCCGTTTGCTGGGGGGGGGCGCCCACAAATGTGCCGTCCGATAACTACGGAGCCTTCTACTTATCTACAATGCTTCAAGCTAGTCGCTCCATGCGATGCAAACCAATTTCCAGCATAACACAACTCAAACACATTCCAAACGCTTGGTGCTCGAGTTGCATTATAAGTAAAGAGTAGCAGATAATAGATGGTATATCTGGATCTGCTGCTCTGACTATTTTCATTTTCATAAATATCCCGACACTTTCAAAATAGCAATTTATAACTCTTGTTTTGCAGAGATGTCGGAACAGGTTACACTGTGCCACTTTTGAGTTTTCTAAGTAAATCAGTGACAAAAATTCCACTTGTGTAAAAATAGAAACAACTTTTTCAAACAATTACTTTTTTTATTTCTTTTAAATGAAACACAGTTGAGCTCTTTGCTGGAAGAGAAATCCAAGCTAATGGTGGAAGGTTTGATTTAAATGTGATCATTTATTCCTGCAGCAGAGTGATACATCTGAAAAATGTGGTGTCATAAATTGTCTTTGTTTGCTTTATTTTCCCCATTAAGCTGAAAGTGTTTTCCTCAATCCAACCATAAAAAAAATAGGATTTGTCATTTTCTTAAAGTGGGATTTTGCATGTTTTCAAATTGTTCTCTCAAATTGATGGTTTCAGTTACTTGCACTGTAAAAATGTTGATTGACAGCACAGTTGATCCATTATGAGTCTTTGAGGGCAACTGAAGGTCCCCCCCTATGGTTTTATTGTTCACCTTGAGTAGCTGGTTGACCCATCAAAGAAAAACTGTCGGCTAAACCTGTGAAATACCGACTGTGAAACAGTTTGTCAACAGGATTCCAGGCGACACAGATGGTGCCTCACTGTTAATCTCACCTGCACAAAGACATCTGCTTCATCCCTCTGATCCTCCTTTCAGTGTGGAGTGTCAAGCATAGTGGCAACGACACACACACACACAAACACACAGACAAACACACACACACAAAAAGCAACATTAACATGTACATAAATACAGTAAATGCTGGCAATCCGTCGTGCAATAGATCAGAGGCAAGGAATAAGACGCAGTCAGGGACGAATTTTAATCTGAACATTATCCAATAGAGCTGTGATTGGAAGTTGATTGAATATAATGTAATATTGTAATGATGAATACACATACTTATAAAATGGTTTCGGTGATCACTTTTGCAAATGGCTGGCATGGACCAGCTTCATAGCCACTGTACAAATACAATACTAGGAATAAAAGGTATAATGGATGCAGACATTAATTGGATTTACCATTATGTCAGACTGTCAAACACTTTGGTCTAGAGTAGACTGAAACATTAATACTGCAGATGCCTTGCCAAAATTGGGTAGTGACCTTCATAGTCCTAAATAAGAAATCCTTGTGAAAACCCTTAAGTTGTCCTTTGGTTTCCCCCAAAGAGCCATCCTGAGCTTGGCATGTGGTTAATGTAGTGAAAAACAGAAAACCTGTTAAATAAACCGTTTACACAAATGATAGCCCTTTCAGCCTCAGATGTACTCTGTGTTTTATTTATGAGTTCAGAATAACATGCTTAAAATCATAGATGACAGCAAATTACTCAAAACATTGCAGAGTCTCTAAACAGCCTAAAATGCCACTAACAATACTTAAGACTTCTTACATATAATAACAAATGTGGTCTTCGCTCATCATGACATAGGTCAAAGGGCAGAGCGCCATCTGCAGGGTCAAGCACAGTGACATCTGTCACGTTGTAAAGTCTCTACATCACATAGTATGAGTTTCTCTTAAAAAACCTGCCGTGCCTCATTTGTCCCTCTGGCTACATCACAGACCTACAGCTGTAACCTTACTTGTTGAACTTTGAATGACAACTTCAGATATTGAATAATTAGAATTAAGAGCACAACCCTTGCTTGTATTTTTGGAGCAGTTAAGGGTAATGCAGCGTCACAGTGGGTCGCAACTCTCCCCTTTGGAAAACAAAGGCACAGTATGGAGTGATTTTTCTTTTGATCATTTGTGAGCAGTCTTAGGGCCTGATTTACTAAAGGTTTGCGTGTCTTAAAACGTGTGCAAACTTGATACCACCAGCAAAAAATGTGCTATCTGATCTACTAACGACACGCAGTGAGGATTGCGTCTTTCATATGAGCAAAACAACACGCATTGTCCATTTAGCACGTTTGCCTTAATGAATATGCAATATGGGGCGTTTTTGCCGTAGCGTGCAAAATACTGGGAGGAGAAAATTCAAATAAGTTAAGTTAGTACACGCATTGCGATTTACCAAGCCTGGCAAAAATTGCGGTGATTGTGACGGTGTCTAAATTTAACACCTTTGAAAGGAAGGTGCTAATCCAGGAGCCCAGTGTTACACACAACAGGCTGCAGTTAGGAGGAGACATAGGAACAATAAAAGAAGGTATAAAGATCACGTTTTTCTCCCAACATGTTAACATGTTTTCGATTGACATAAAAATAAATGACATGCATTATTTTTTTATTTCGATTCAATAATATTTAATAAAGAGAAACACCATGATTAAACTAATATAACTGAACATTCACAGCCTCTGCATTCTAAAGAATTTACACATTAACATTTATGTCCTATTTCCCTCTTTTCTGCAACATTACATTTTAAACTGGGCATTTCCTTTTTCTCGGGTTGCGCGTCTCTCCAGCTTGTCTCCTCCGGTGCGCTCCTCTCCCTATCGCGCTCGTCTCCAACCTCTACAGCCCCCCGCTGCCAAGTTGTAGTCACTTGGATTGGGGGACCTCACCACTGCTTGTACCCCCGTCTTCGATACCTCTTGCCAGGGCAATTATGTCCGATCAGACACAGCGCTGGCCAGCAGTCTGGTGCGCAACAATAGCCCGAGGGGCGCGCCTGAGCGCCGGTGCCACATAGGTCACAGCTCGCACCTCCTGCGCAATGTATGACCATTCATTCAAAGGATCGAGGGAAGAAAAGAGAGGCCCTGTTTAATGCCGAGGTTTTCTTATAAGCCAAATGTTCTTTTTGTTATATTCAGATTTATCTGCTATAACTCGAAAATACTGTACGTTCATTTGCCTCTCCCACTAATACCTATTTTGCGCTTGCAGTCATTCTGCTTTCCGTCCAAACTCTCCGTGACGTAACCCAGTAGAACACGCAAAAGCCTGACTTAAATACTACCGCCTCCTCAAGGTTTGCACCCGTTATCATTCACGCAAAGTTTCTTAGTAGATCACCCGCAAAACGCCCACAAGCCAAACGCGCAATTTTTTGGAGTGAACACGCAATTTTGTACTCTTTAATTGGGATCTTAGTAAATCAGGCCCTTAGTCTTGTTATTTTCAGGTAACTATCAGAAGAAATGTATTTAACGCATAAAATCAAATGAAATTGGTCTTGGCTGGCTAAACTTTCCAAATGTGTTACTTTAACCAATTTGTGTGCAGATACCCAAATGACTTCCAAATGCTGCTTATCCCACATCTAATGGACATCTTTATGGTTTATTAAATGATACAAAACACTCCCATGTTGTGCTGATGAAGAAGCCTAGAGGAAGAGGCGATGAAATCTCAGCATTTGCGACTAGAGTCCCACTCCCAACCTGTTGACTTTCCTAACTAATTTACTCATCTCCACTCACCATCTCCATCCCCCGGTGATGATCTTTAATATAAAGCAGGAAATGGGAAACATGACCTGCACTATTCATATATCAGTATGGCTGCAGCTTCAATCTGGAGCTCCTCATCAGAGTACACAACCAGGTTAACTGAATATACATAATTTACTGACATATATTTTCCATCTAACGGTGTCCCAGAAAATGTAGCAGATGTGTGCCTGCATACAAAATTCTGCATGAACAGCATCCTACAGTCAACACAATGTGTTTGTTACTACTAAATCACAGTGTGACGCAGGTGAGAAGCCGTCATATTTCAGATTCCTTAACACTAGGACCGCCAACATTCTAGACCCCCCTCCAGGCGCCGCAGCCGTCTATCAGACGGCATATGTAATTTCATAGTTTGTACTCAGTAGCACACAAATAATAACATTTTTTGATGAAGTTATGAGAAATAATTATAAATACAACTTACTTAAACCAGGCAGGATTCGTAACCTTTTAAATGTCTCATGTCAATTTAGGATATTTTTCGGCTTTTTTAGAGCGCCATTTTTTACAGCTGCTCCACGTCTCCCGTTGCTAAAACACATTCTTCAAAAATGGAAAATGCATAACTTTTAGTCCATTATATTGTTGGCTATATTAGGCTATGCATTTTAATAAAAACACTGCAAAAAGAGAGATAAACACCGAGATAAACGCCCACGCACACACACGAATGCACACACGCACCCCCCCCATTGGCATGACAAACTATATACAAAAATAAGTGCAGAACTCCATAACAGGCGAACAAACAAACAAAGGCACAATCAGCACCTTGGACAGCGTTGCGGCATCTAAGGCACACACCTAAAAGTGCTCAACCTTTACGGTGCACTTACCACACACGGGGCGCTTGCATACCTTGCAGGAGACAACGGTCATATTTTTTGTGCAGTGCGTGTTTGTCTGACACTGCCTCCTTTCTAACTAATAGAAGAAAAAAAAGGCGCACGAAAACAATCCAGGGAAATGTATCATTTTCAGCTGCCATCTGTATGACGGCGGCGGCGGTTAGAGGTATAAATGCGCAGAAATCTTGTGTGTTTTATTTTAGTAACACATAAGCTTCAGAAAACATACAAGACACATATTTAGGAAAAGTCATAGCATGAGAGGCTTGTATGTTTTATTTTAACAGAGTTATTTGTATTATAAAAACCCAAACCGTTTGTCAGACAGTCTTGGCGGTTCTAGTGTTAAACATACAATATGTAGAATATTTTAAACTAAAATATCTAAATTAATAAAACATTTACTAAATATGTTGGACATTTTTGTTGTTAAGTACTTGCATTACCTCAAATATTTCCACAATACATCCTGTCGTGGCCGCCGCCATGACAGAGCCGCCATGACAGACACAACATGCTTATCGTTGCCGTGGAAACACCTGATGTTACGTAAAAAGCCGTCGATAAGGAAGCAGGGACTGTTTCTGAAAGCTGCCGTACTGTTGCTGTATGTGCTGCTGTGATAAAAAAACGTCATGTAAATTATTTTTGGATACATCGTCAGTAAACATATTCTCTTCCTCAGGTCTGTTTCACCCGTTTGTCTAGACTATGGTCATCTCAGAGTTTGTTTTCATCTGGGTTGGGGAGTAGCAGAGAGAATCACTCCCATGATTCCCCACCAGCCTGGATGTCATCTTATATTATTGTTTTGATTGAGAGCCCCCTGGTGGCGGAATTTACATAATTTGCCTTTAATCTGCTGATTGTCTGCGTATCAGTAACATATCTCTAAGACATTTGCAAGTTGTTCTCTCTATCATTTAGAAAGAGACTGAAATGTCTCAAAAACATTTTTTTTTATGAATTGTGACAAAGGCATTGATGGTCCCAGAGGTAAAATTCTACTGCCTTGTTTACTGATTATTTGACTTTTCCTCTGGGGCTGACATGAGTTTGGCATGTGATACACAGTGTTGGGCTCGTTACTGAAAAAATTGAATATATTACTCATTACTTGTTACTCTTTTTAAAAGTAATATCATTACTTTACTTATTTCTCCCTGCAAACAGTCATTCGTTACACTACTCATTATATTTCTTTTCGTAGTAAGCCACAAGTTTCATTGGTTCTTTTTCGCTTGTAGCTGTCAAAATCCAGTCTTGTTTGTTTTGTAGGTATTGTACGGCTACAGCTATCCTCCGCGGCCGCAGAGTTGGTGGGATTTATTTCCATGAGCTTCACGTTGCTGTGCTGTCGTTGTAAGTGCTTAAGGAGGTTTGAGGTTGTGTTTTTTGCAGTAGAAAGAGTCCTAGTACCGGGACACAATTTACATCTGACAACGATGTTCTCGTCATCTTTCCTCTCGACAAAACTAACGTAATGGGAATATTTCCAGCCGCTGAACGTAAACATGTGCGCTTCCATCTTCCAAGCGAGCCAGGGTTGTCAGGTTTGTGTGACAACAATTGACAAAACAAGCCCAACAGCCAAAAAAAAACTACCCGCAGCAGCACCTAAAAAGAAGCCCAATTCCGCGGGAAAACTGCATACCTGGCAACCATGATGCTCGCGCCCTTCCTGCTTTGCTGACCTGCGCGACACAATTATTCTGGGGATTGTTGCATTTTAAATCAGAAGTGGAGTAATAACAACAACAGTAAGGTTGAAACGAGTTATTTTTTGCGTGGGTAACTGTAATATTATTACTGGAATTGTATTACTAATTTGTTACATATATGTATTTATTACAGTGTCTGCCCAACACTGGTGATACAAATATTGTAATCAATGTTTAATGGGTTACCATTACATTTGAAACATACATACATGTTCCCCTTTATAATAAACCTTTAACATGCTGCTGAAACCTCTGAATATTTGACTATCCCTCAGCTGAACTTTGGTTAATGCTCATAAGCAATACTAAAAAAAAGTTAATAAACTTGTTAAGCATTATATTTTCTTAAATAATGAAGTGTTAAACTCGGCTGGGACCCACGTAGCAGCCACCATGCCTTCAGGCTGTGATTATTGTGAAATATAAGCATTTCCTTTAGCTTTATATTTACAAGAGAAAGTTGCTTTAACCACTGTGAGCTTATGTCAAGATGCACCATTACTGCACTTTTAAATGACTTTATGATTGCATTTGTTTGCCCTTTTCTTTATACATTTATTGATGCTTATAAACACAACATACATTGGAGCTAATGCATTTTTTATGTTGTGAAGATTAAACAGAAAAACTCCACTCTTAAAGAAAAGAAACTGTCCTTCAATGATACTGGAGAGAGGTAGTTCTCTAAAACCAAAAGCTTAGATGCACGTGACTTCATGGAGGTTATGACAAAACCTAAAATCTTTTATGTAAATCCTGTAACTCCAATAATGTGTGAGTGTGTCTGTAATTGGAGGTAGAGTTGACTAAAGCTATACAGTTGCTGTGAATATTCTGCAGGTGTCTCTTAATGCGCTTTAAATGACATTTTTAAAGTGAAAAATATCTAGATTAAAGATATGAGTAAAAGCATAAATTAAGGCTGAAAGGAAACCATAAGGGAATGCAATTTGAACTATAGCAGCCAGAGAAAGCCCCATCATTTCAAAATGAGTTAAGACATTTTATCAAGTGACATTTAGAAAGAAAACAACAAAAACTATCTTATTTACTGCGGTTACACTCAGATACTTCAATGCAAAAAAAACAAACAGAAAATCATGTCTGCTATGTTTTTTTATGCAACATAATGAAAAAGTCTACAGCAGCTACAACTGAAGGATTTTGCTATTTTAAAATGTAGCTGAACAGCTCCTGTAACATTATTGTAACACTCAAACTACTGCTGATTCATTTTGGTCCATCTGCTTCTCTCCACACACAAAACAGCAATGTTTCACTTTAAAATTGAAGGCCAATGCAAACAAATCAGTTTAGCTTTACTAATGTCACTTGTGTTTGCACATGTGTATTTTTTTTTTAAAGGTTTATTCTGGGGCTTTTTATGCGTTTACCTAGAGAGAGGACAGGAGAGTCAGAAATCGGGGAGAGAGAGAAAGTGGTGAATGAGCCAGAGGTTGGACCCACACCAGGTCACCCGTCTAGAGGACCACAGCCTCCTCCAATGGGGTACCACTAGGCTACCGGTGCCCCTGCACATCTGTCGTTACCAGCAGAGAAATCAAATATTTTTTTTGCGTTAATGCCGGAGGTGGTGCAGTGGTTAGAGATGTTGCCTTACAGCAGTTCCTGGTTCAAATCTCTGACATGAGTTTGTAAGTTCTCCCTGTGGGTTATCCCTTGTTCACTCCCATTAGTCCAAAGACATGCTGGTTATTGCAACTATAATGCATGCAGGGTTTTTATTGTTTAAAGAGTGACAAACAGTGGGAAGAAATTTTATAATTAATTTGGCTGTAAATGATATACTTTTTAAGTAACAGTATTCAAACCCTATACACCTTAATGCAAGAATAACATGCAAAGACACTATTATAACATGATCCACATTATTATTCACAAAATGGATGGATCCCATTGTAAAGAGAAAATTAAAATTTATTACAATCTTTGTGCTCTTTTCTTGTTTGTGCGTCTGTCTGTGTTTGTGCAGCACTGCACGTACCCGCCCTGGGATTGGGAAAAGGCTTATGGTGCAAGCCAGCCGGTGATTGGACGGAAGCTGGTGCTGCGCGCCTTCACAGTATTGGAGGATAGCTGAGGGCGCCACTTTTAAAATGGGGCTGCAGATATTTTCTGTATTTTTTCTTTTTGAGGAGAGGTAGTTTGGGTATTTGATCAAGATGTTTTTGTTTATTATTTTGGCCTGTGCTGATAAAGTTTAGAAGTTTGGAAGTTCGTTTGGTTGTGGCTCATCATTGGGAGTGAGGAAGGAGAGCGCTGGGCGTAAGGATGTTCTTAACAACTTTGTCTTCTTACATTATATTTATCTGCACCCTGTACCCCACAGTTTTATGTGATGCTTGCATGAAACAACTTGTGAATCTGTTTCATTGACTAGGGGGAATGCTTCTAAAGCCCCCTGCTTGCTTTAGTGACTTTATTAAGTTCAACATTTGTGGATTATAACAAGTCTTAACTAACTTTTCAAAGCAGTTAATGAGGGACAGAGAGATAAACAACAAAAGCATTTAAAGTGCTAATGAATTCAAATGTTACAAAAGTTGATAAAGTCAAACATAATTTTATGTAAATCTGTTCATTACATGAGGAGTCCAGCCTCAGTGCTCAAAACTCCCAAATGTGCAAGGACGAAGAAGCTTGAGACCAATTTAAGCCACGTAAAAAGGAGACATCATCTGCAAGCACACACTGGGGTTCCAGCTGTTTGCCACAGTGCAGACTCTACTATAAGATCATAGTACATATTAAAGAGCATCAACCAAAGAATTTAGTCCTGAGGTCATTAACCTAACCACAAAGAATTCAAAAGCCGGATAAAATGTTAAACTATTCAAGGAAATAGGCACAATCATGCAACAACCTTGCAAGTAGAAAGTAACCCCCCCACCATACAGCTGCACGAGTTGTTTCTATGATCAACGGCTTACAAGCGTTTGACTGTGGTCCAGCTGTTGTACTTCCTAGCTGGCCAGGTTGTCTCATGGTGCATGGCGATGGGGAGTGGCACGGGGAGGGTTGCAAACCGCCTTCTTCAGAAAATACATCTGTGACAGAAAACTCCAGCAGAAGTGCATCTCAATTAAAAGAATGAAGAGACGTTCAGAGAACAACATAAACAGCGTTCTCGGTAGTTGTTTACCAGATTGCAACAATTTCATCAAGTGAACTATATTTTACCAAGCCCTGATAACACGGCTATTAACCCAACCCTCCTGCCAGGAGCTTAATTTGCAGAAAAGAGACTCCCCATGATGTTGAATTCCTTGGTGAAAATGTCTCTCCTCAAACATCCATTTATTGACTTCCCTGAAATGTTTTTTTTTCTAATTCATCCTTCTACCAACATATTTTTCTTTAGCTCTATTCATATTCCAAAGCTCCTTCTATTCACAGAGTGTTCCAACACCAATGTTTGACTGAAGGCTGTAATATTCTGTTTGAATGTATATTTAATGCAAGCATGCCATGTAAGGGTTGTTTTTGTTGGGTTCTACACGGTTGATTGTGTCTTGCTGCAATCATCTGCTCCCAGTCCATGAATACATTTCATATCATATCCCCTTCAAATTGGGATAACATTTGGTGAACTGTAACACATGTAGGAATCAGGACAAGGTGAAGTGAGGGAGTCCCATGAAAGGCTGGTAGAGTATACTGTACATGTTTCTGAACTATTTACATGACTGTACATTTAGACAGTTACCATTTGAAGCCTGGCCTTCCTGTAAGCTAGTGGGATAGCATACTTGCTTAGCATTCAGATTTGCCTGCTGTTTTACTGAAGTGCCCCTTCCTCCAATATTTTAAGTGTTTTCCAGAAAATTGCAAACTGTAAGACATCCTTTATATTAAAAATAATACTGGTTTATAGGTGACAGTCAACACGAGCAATATTTGATCAAACAAGGCTCGACAACTATCTTGATTTCATGGGAACTTTAACCCTTGGTAGTGTCCTTTTATGGAGATTTTTTCTTTGTTCTCTTTGGAGACAACAAGCTCCCTTGAGAGAAAAACACCTTGGCCCAACAGTTGCCTTAATCTGGTGTGCCAAATTATGTTGAATGATGTCCTATAATTGGATAAGGGATTCTGGTCTCCTTCCAGAGTCAAAGGTGGCCCATGTGTTGTAAACTGGAGTGGAATGTGCACACTGCCAGGTTACCACTGCCAAACTCTTGCCAAATTTGGCCTGGCAACCTAACACAGGGCCTGTACCTGCTCATATTTGGACTCATGATTTGAATTTAGAGAAAGGCAAAATCACAACCTCTCCCCATTCCCCAGCTGGCCTGCACTCACACTGCTCCAGGACTAACCGGGCCTGAGCACAGTTACCTCTTGTACATAATGTTGTAATACAGCACATAAATGTCTTTCCGTGATCATGAAGCTGCTTAGTTTACAAGACAGGCAGATTCGAAAAAAAAAAAAAAAAAAAAGGGATGCACTGTCGGTGCCGTGTCCGCACATCGGAGAAAAACACGGAGAACATGACAGCTTCTATACTGACTTTGTGGCTTATTTGGAGTCAGTTTAATCAGATACAGCCAGAACACTGGGATTTCTCCATAATGAAGGCTGTCCACGTTGTATGACCGCATGCTTGTGCTCGTGCATGAACTTTACCGTGCCGAAGCACACCTCTTGGAAGCGTACCAGGGCCAAGGAAGTGTACCGTGCTTGAGCACGGATCGTAGCACTCAAACAAGTCAAACGAACTGGACTTGGTACGGTAAGGGCTGCCTAATGTGAGTGCACCCTAAGTCTCCCTGAAAGTATTGAAAAAATAATGAAATGATGATTTGCAGCAGATTAATGATGATGTAGATTTTTTTTGGGAACACCAAATATTCTGGTAAGTGGCCGATCTCGATCCACTTGGGGAATAATTAGAGGAGGGACAAAATATTGAATTTTTAATTTGCCATACACTGAGAATAGAGTGACCTACTATGCTAGAAGTTATTGGGAGCAACCCAGTCCCATTAAGAATGATCTTGGTATGTTAAAGGAGGTTGATGAAGTGACCAGAAATCCATAGTAAATTAGCGCTTTGGGGAAAAGTAAAGTGTGGAGGAGCAACCAAAATATACCTAGAGAGTTTTCCCTGAGCAAAGAGGAGGCTTTGTTATTAAAAGAGATACATATGTGACAATACTTTGCAGGTAATAAATCAGAAATATTCCAAAAGGAACTTACTAAATAGTGTGTCTATTCCCATAAGTGCAGGGAAAGTGAGAGTGAAGCAGCTTCAAAGCCTCGGCTCTGTTTAGCAGTCTGCAGGTAACCAGGCTTACAAATTATTGCACCAAACTGCTTTTCTCGAGTGTTGTCTCCTTCCCGATGCAGCTAAAACAGCTCGGGAAGTTTTATGTTTATCTCAGCTGTTCATCTTGATATGTGTCTCCAGGTGCTTTGAAGTGGGTACTTACCTCCTGAAAGCTGCAGCCTATTCTCATCTTAATGAACAAATCACCTAGTAAAATATATGAGGCATCGTATTGATGGAATGGAAATGGGAACGCTGACCCAGCAACATCGCTCAAGTACTGACATAAATTACCAATTCAGGTCTTTCTTATCAGTAAAGCCACAATGATAACTCAGAAGACTAATTAATTTTCATTCAGCACCTTTTTTACATTTTTTGGGGGGAAATATCTCTGACATCATTGAATCTCTGTTATGATTTAAAGTGGCATACTTATGGCAATGTGCCCTACAGGAAATGATAAAGACTTTAAAATGTAGGTGTCCTACAGGCCTTATAAGCCTGTTACATACAGACCTTAAATTGCTTTCCAAGATTTTTATTTAGAAATAGTCCTGCTTGCCATTATGAATAATGATCAGACAGGCTTTACATCTGGCAGAAATCAGTGCAATAATATAAGGAAGCTTCTCAACGTGATTCAGCTGTCCCAATCTGACATAATAGAATTTACAGTTGTCAGTCTGGGACGCAGAGAAGGCTTTCGATCAGGTTGAATGGCCGTATCCCTTTCTCCAACGCTGGAGATACTAGGCATGGTGATGCATTAATTAGCAACTATATAATAATCTGTTATTTGCTGTCTTAACAAATGGCAAAATATCTTCTTGTTTTTTCACCTGAGCCGGGTTACCAGGCAGAGATGCCCTTTGTCCCTGCTATTGTTTGCAATCGCTTTCACACCTTTGGCGGGGGCTATTAGACAACGCTTCTATTACTGGTGAGTCAGCTGGGGAGAAAACTCATAAAATGTCCTTTCAGTAGATGCAGATGACATGCTTTTAACGTTTCTTGCAAATCTTGATGTCTCAATATGGGCAGTTCTAGTTTGGATGAGTTGCTTTAGTCAATACTCAGGCTTTTAAATACAATTTTCTAAGTCAGAAGCTCTTCCTTTGGGTGGTCACTGGTCATCATACCGTAACTTCAACAATTAGAGCTTACACTCCTTTACACCCTTGACGAAGCATACAGTATGTGAGGCTCTAGAGAGATGGATTTCATTACCGCTATATATGTTAGAACAGATATCATTACTTGAAATGAATATTTTACCTAAGCTTCTATGTATTTCAAATTGTTCCAACAATGGAACCACCCGTCCGACTGAATACCATGTGATCTAGAGCCTTCAGCCGCTCTGCCCCCCGCCTCTGGAACTCCCTCCAACCAGACAACCGTAACATCTCTCGTCTCAAAACACATCTTTTTATGCTGGCATATTCAGTTTGAACATTATTCAGCTTCTCTCACAATTTTGATTTGCCCCCTGGGGACAAATACATTTTTTTAATTGAACTGAAATGTCTTCACAATGGTTTTATACACTGTACATTTGTATTTGTAATATTCATTTTAACCATTTGTTATTTTGTTCATTTTTTTCTCTGCTTTGTAAGGTGCCTATAAATAAAATGTATTATCATTATTATTATTATTAACTTGACATGTTGTGTAAAAGCCCTTTAAGTGGTCAGAACACAAAGCTCTGTAGTCCATTTTTCATTTAAATGATTTTTATTCAAGAAAAGTCTCCTGCAGCAACCATAAACCCTTTACAGATTACAGTTCTGCAACAGCGCTGACCTGAAGTTCCGCCATTATTACGCCTTTGTACTTAGCGGAAAACATTAAATCCACAGTGGTGTAAAATCTGTGTCCCTGTGTATGAATTCACATTGCATTATGGCGTTGAAGAAGCCCCAGAGGCAAGGCTTCTTAATACTCAGTGGGGGCTTCACATGTACACACGTACTTCAGCATGCACACATTAATGACATAATTAAATGATTGCTTGCAATCTTATCATTTTCAGTGTATGAAAAAGGCTGGGTTGTATTTTGCTGCCACTTTAAACTAATTCTAGATACACTAATCAGGAGGAAAAGCTCCAAACTAAATGCAGAGTCTCTACATATTTCAGGAGCACAGGATGTGAGCTGGTCCATCTGAGCCATGACAGGATATAACATAGAAGAAAAAAGACTGAAGCCAATATCAGTTGGTCAGCTCAGTTGTGAAGACAAGCTTTTTTCAATTGCGTCTCCTGGCAAAGGTAAAGGCCTATCTCCCTCCACATGAATTTGAAAGAGTCATCCACATGTTCATAACCTCTCGTTTGGATTACTGTAATTCATTCTATTTTGGGGTTGACCAGGGTTGGCTTCGCCGCCTGCAGCTCGTTCAAAACGCGGCTGCACGTCTTCTGACAGGGAAGAGACGTTGTGATCATATCACACCTGTTCTGGCTTCTTTTCACTGGCTTCCTGTTGGTTTTAGGATCCAGTTTAAGATTTTATTATTTGTTTTTAAATCCCTTAATGCGCTGGCGCCAGAATATGTGTCCGATTTGTTGCACCTCCATGCTTCAGTCAGAGCGATGCGGTCAACACACCAGATGCTCTTGGATGTTCCAAGGTGCAGGAAAAAACCTGAGTTGACAGAGCTTTTGCTGTGGCTGCTCCCAATCTGTGGAACAGTCTACCTGTTAATATAAGAACTGCTCAGACCATTGAAAACTTCAAATCTCTGCTTAAAACTCACCTCTTTGCTCTGGCTTTAATACAAGTTCAGCTTGACATTTTGACATTTTATTCATGCTCCTATTTATTGTGTTTTTATTTACAAGGAAAGGTTCCCAGCCAATGAGAGTCAAACTAGAAGTTTAAATACAACTTGGTCAAACTGCTGTTATGAAGACTACTAAAGCTATTAATGTTATTGGTAAAATTATATTTTCTTTGATACAGTTTAGTGTACACTAATTATTAGGGCTGGGAATCTTTGGGTGTCTCACGATTCGATTCGATTTCGATTCTTTGGGTCACGATTCGATTCACAATCGATTTTCGATTCAAAACGATTCTGGATTCATGGATTCAAAGTCTATTTATGAATTAGTACATACTTCAGGATCTACTCAAGTCATCTGTGAGACTGGCTGAATTTCTTGTTGCTCTATTTGGCATTCTACTGATTTAAAGAGCAGGGAGTGACTGATTAGCCCCGATTTTTTTTGAAAAATAAAATCGATTTTTGGAAATTATGAATCGATTTTAAATCTTAGAAGAGAAGTGTTAGTGTGGCTCTGTCTAACTTCCAAAAAAATGCGCACACAAACTGCAGAGCTGGAAACATATGGCTGACGCGTACTTCACAAAAAACTCCAGTTCAGGTTCTTCGGTTCAATACTTTACTGAAAGTTTTTCTCTTGTTTTTACAGATACAAAGTAAATTTAAACAAAATGTAAAGCACGGTCAAAGACCAGTGTGCTACCATAGCTCCACAGCTTCCAATAAAACGGTTAAGCCAACACTGGCAGCATGCTGTGAGCCTCAACCAATCAGCAGCCAGAGTTGCCTGGAGCCTTAATTGCCTTCAATTAAGCATGCTGCACAGGCATGAGCTAATAAACACTGAAGCACACAAAAGATACTGTATGTACTACATGTATGTATAAATGGCTCTAACAAGAAGAATCTCGATTTTTACTTGAATCGATTTTTTTTTTACCACCTCTACTAATTATATAACATTGCCTTTAATTTGTTCAGTTCAGCTCATTGGGAAAAATTACAAACACAGAAACCAATTCACCCTCCTCCTATAGTAATGGTGGACACTGATTCCTGAGGAGCAAGGGGCATTCATGTGTTCTCATTCATTAGAGCACCATCATCATTGAGGAAGTGGATCTCGAGAATAAGGGTTAGAAATTCATGGTGAACAAGAAACACGTGTGTAACCAAGAAAAACATTCTGTTTTATCAAGCAAACACGCGTGTTTTACCACGTGTGTTGCGTCCTCACTGGCTCATGCTGCACCTTTTATTTCAACAAGTCTTATCAAGATTTTGCCAATATTTTTAAAATAATCTTGCCGTGAAACAGACAAACAAAATGAAAAAGAACATCAGCTCATTGGCAGAGGGAGAATTATTAAGAATATGACTTAGAAATATTAATAATATAAGCTGTGGACGCCAATCAGGCCCAAAGCAGCAGGTTGTCCTCAATAACAATCCACAGGAATCAGAAAGATGAGAGAGCACAAAAACTACAGGGAAGATACAAAGTAAGTTCAGGGGTTCAACAGAAACATTCATGAATGTCCATGTAATATTTAATGGAGAAGTTAATGTTGAAAAGCACAAGGCATATCTAAACCGAGGAGGGTTACATCTCTGGGGAGAATGAGTTAACCGTTTCATCTTTTATCTCTTTTTTCCCCACAGTGATACTCTACAAATCAAAGTTTGGTGCTATGAGTAATACTGGACAAAAGGTGCAGAGGGGCATACAAACGTGTACAATGATTCTTTTGAGAATGTGACAATCCACACAGAATTTCAAGGCAGTTTCACTTGTTTAAATAAATCTTTTTTTTCCTATTACATGGGTGGAGAAAAAGAGGTTTTCTAAAGTTTCAATGGCTGATTCTGGCCAATCCATTCAAACTGCGCTTTCATCTGAGGAGTTGTTTCAACTGCAGGACCTTTTCAGTAATTAATTCAACTGCCTACTTAGCTCCTGCGAGACACGTTTTGTTCTGAGTCAGAGTGAAAATCAAGCTTAATTGACCTTTAAACTGATATTTAATCTTTGCCAGATTGCAGCAACAGGCATTTGAGGAGCTCTAACCCTGTTAGTTACTGTCAAAGTGAGTCGCCATAAATTACCAACACAGACTACGAACCTGGCAACTGCAGGCTTTGGACCATTGTTGTTGCCTGTTTCAAGACCGCCAGCTGTACAAGTGCCAACTTCACTGTTCGTGTCCTGGTGTTTGCTTGGAACAAATCTCTTTGCTGGTGTATTTCATGATGATCACAAAGTGCATTCTGTTCTGACTCGGCCTGGTGAGTGTTCTCTACTTGAATTAATAGAAATCTGAAGAACTTCAGCAGCATTTTCACAGAAAAAGGTAACAAAAGGTAAATGAGTATTCTTATTTTGCAACCAAATCACAGCTTCCATCTCTTCAGTGAGTCACAAAGCATCAAGGACAAGTAGCAATTTCCCAGGGAGTGAAGGAATACACCAGGTTGCCTTTTTATATGCAATTCCAGATGCCTCATTAGGGCTTGATGTCTTTCATCATTATTCTTTCATGTAATTCTGCAGCACACAGCATCTGCACTCTTCACACAGTGTTTGTTATATATGTAAATCATTTTCATCAAATGGCAAATAAACATCCTTTAAAAAAAAAATTGGAAATGGAAAATCACAAGGTGAACAGGCAGCATTGGCCCAATCGTTCAGAGTTTATAACTTACACAATCAAGAATTGGAAACACCAGCTGTCTTTTTCCATTTACTGACTCAAGCAGGTGTCTTCCACAAATTTCCATTTTTAGATACCACAGCCTTCTGTAATCATCGTTTATTTTGTTTCATTTATTTATTTATTTGTCAGGTTTTCAACAACTCGACGACCAGAATCTGGTTGTTTTTTCAGAGAGATCAGATGTATAAGGCTGCAAAAATGTTTTTTTTTTACTGAAAGGAATCCAAAGGGTGGAACTTGTAGATATTTTTGGGTGATCACTGTAGCTCATAGTACTGCATTTGAGAATTTAAAAACACACAGTGAGGACCCAAAAATGTAGCTCAGCACAAGGGACATAAACAATTTAAACACATTCAGACAATCTAATAACTTGCACTATACTCAAATATAGTAGTTGGCAGTATTCAATTATTTTGCATACGCCATATTTGGAGTAAAAAACTTAGCAACGGTTACGTTTAAACAAAAGAACAATATTCCTGTAAGGCACATTGAACTTTGGCTCTATTTCCACAGCTCTTGTGCTTTTTAGGATTGCAAAAAAAAAGTTAGTTAAATCATTTGGAAGACACATTAAGATGAGCTTTAAAAGTGTCTGTGTGCAAATCCATCATAGTTAACACAACTTTCTGGTCCATGAAATATTCCCTGCTAAAAATAAAAAAACATTGCACCAAAAAGATCCACCCAGTGATGTTCAAATGTTTTTGACAAACACTGTGTTAAACATTGAACTGGGTCTGTCTCCCGTATTGCTATGCAAAGTGCGCACTGGTGGGTGTAACCTCATTTCAAGGTTTTTCACTCTGCAGAGGTGCATACTCCCAAAGAAGCCAGACTCTACTTTTACTTGATTGTTGTTGCTAGCTCTAAACTCAAAGTTTATGGGGGAATAAATAAACCTCAAGGCACGACTTGCAGTGTTTATCTCTGAAGGCCCAGCTGAATGGGATTACAGTGTATTTCGCATTAAAAAATCAGCCCCTTGCACTTGTCTCGAAAGCTTGTCGACGACACAAACTTGGTAAAGCAAATCTTTTAATCATTCGCATTTCAAAATAAATCACTAATGCATCTGCATCCAAGCAACAAGGTGCGAGGATGAAACCCGAGCAGCAGCGTAAAGGGTTGAAAGATCCGCATACAAAGTGACACAATAGCTTTAGACAGGCTCCATATGGGCCTTTGGAGCTGGTAAAATTGAAAATGAAAGCGCAGATGCTGTCGCAATACATCGGGGGATCACAATTCAACAAAGAGTCTTAGAACTGTCAGGATGTGGCAACAGGACTCTGACTGGTGTTGCTGCGATGAGGCGCCTTCTGACAGCTTCACTTAGAGCCTCTTCCCTGTTTTTATGGGAGCCAAATTATCATATTTCATATGTCAGTCAAATATGAAAAGATGGCTGTTATCTGCCTGCTAAAGCATCAGAGTTAAGTGTTTTCAGATATATAATCTGCTTTATGCAGTACTTTTTGATGAAGACTTTAATAAGTTTCAATCCATTTAGCCCTCTTAAAAGTCATCAAACTCCGCAAATGCCTCAGTATCCCTTAAACTTATCTTTTAATGGGTTATTTTAATGGGAAAAGTTAATCCTAATATCTAAATTATTATCAAGATAGAGCGATCATATTGATGTTAGACCCCGGATCTGATATATCTGCCTTATCTATCTCTGCAGCCATGCTGAACTCTTTAATTGGCCTCGGTGACCTCCGTCAACAGCACAGGATCCGTCTCTGAGGCTCTGAAACTGATCATTTGAAACAAGACATGTTGTTTTGTGACATCTTCTGCTTGCTGGTATTTAGTCCCCTGTTCCATCTGTCTTTTAAGCTTGGTATTATATTTAGACATGTACTGCACTGCTTGTAAGATCTGGGAAGCTTGACATTGCAGAGCTTCGTGAAATATCATTATAATCGTTTGTAGAATATCAATTGCAGAATGTATCACAGGATGGATGCTAAGTAAAATAAGTATAGAGGATAGCTGAGGAAGAATTGTCACTGCTTGAGATAACTACTCCAATTACATTTGCTGGAATGATTTTATTTCTGATTTGGTTGTTCTGGCCGATCATTCTAAACTGCACGTACACTCTTATGATGTCTGGGTCAGTTGGTGACAATTATTAAGATGGTTAAATATTCTGATTTCCTGTTCCCTTTGAGATCATTTGTCAAAGCTGCATTCATCAATAGGATTGGATAATTACAATGGGTCAAATGTCTGAATCAGCTGAAAGGTGTTACAAAAAATATATACATTCAAAGATTGTTCAGTCCCTTTAAATGCTTCAAGGTTAGCGTTAGGGTTCAGGTTTAAGTGTCCTTTATTGGGAGGAGAGGCAGCTTTCTGGCAGGTAGGCAGACTAGTTGACAAGCTGACAAGCAGGCAGGCAGGCAGGTATAGGTAGGGAAGTAAAGGTTTAATAATACTCAAGGCAAGGGGGGAACATAAAACACTATGGCAACATGGCACATAACAGTTATATTTTTTCATACATTTTTTGGGGCTTTTTGTGACATTATTGGAGAGATAGGACAGTGGATAGAGATGGAAATCAGGGAGGCAGAGCGGGGATCGACATGCGGGAAAGGAGCCTCAGGTCGGATTTGAACCTGGGCCGCCCGCGTTGAGGACCATAGCCTCCATACATGGGACGCACGCACTAACTACTGCGCCACCAGCGCAATAATAATAATGTTTATTTATAAAGCACTTATCAAAACCAACGTCACAAAATGCTTTACAGAATACAAAAAATCCCAACAGTCAAATACACGACGATAAAATCCTATTAAAAAAGCATGAAAAATAAAACAACGCAGCAATCATCCAATTAACAGAGACAAGAGAAACACTTGCAAACAATCATTGACATGTTCAGAGATATGTAAAGAGGCTGATGAGGGAAGTGGAGGCAGGTGAGCACATTGTTGGGGAAGGTGTGATGATGAGAAATAGAGATGTGTGAGACAACGGGGGAAAGGAAAAAAACATCCAAGGGCCTCTGGTGGAGCATTCATTCACATGAAGCCCCATCAAGTTGGAATGACTCGAAAGTCGACAAACTGACGTCACACTAGGCTAAAAGTGAGGAGGAAAGTAAATGTAATGTTACTGCTTCAAAGTTTTTAAGAATGTGTGTACTGTAAATCAATGTTTATTGTAGCATGGTATTGGCTTGTACCTTTTTGTTGCTTTGCAGATTGAGTGGCCTGCATAAGTAATAAGAACAGCTACCAAAGACAGGTCAGTTTTCACAACATTCATTCTGAACTTTGACATTGAACATCTTTTCAATATCTGGAGGAGATGTGATCCATTGTTTCACAATTCTGTAAATATAGGCCTATTTATTCCTTAGTATTTTCCACGTTCCAAATACAAATATGTGTTTTGTACAAGATCATTAAGCTCATTGATGGAAACTGCACCGGTTGGCAGATGCTTACTTCCTCAAGTTCCACTTTAAAGCCTGATGTTTTGTCTGTTAAATGTTTCATGTGATGGTGACGACTGAAAGAGAGAGCTGCAGGGGGTGAACAGCTTATCATCAGACAGCTACAATCATGACTCCACAGGAATGCTAACGATGCTGGATGTATAAATAGTCAAGTTTTGGTAACGTGCCTTCTGCAAACAACTTCGTAAAATTAGACTGTCTGGCAGGACAATGAATGAATTTCATTTATTTGTGATGTGAAATGAAGTTACTCAGAGGGGGAAAGTTCACTAACAATGATGTGAATGTTATGTAGTTAAGCTTGTGAGTTCTGTTCAACAGCCCTGTTCTTAAATGGGGCACAGACAGAAGAAAAGTGCAGAGAATTACATTAATATCAGGATTCAGTCTTCAACATCTGTGCGGTCAAAGTTCACCTTAACCCTAGAATTTGACCTCCTACTGTAGGTATCTAACGGTGCATTCCATTTGTTCTCGGAAGTTGGAAAATTCAGAGTCGCAGGTCTGAAAGTCATCAGGAACGCCTCTCTGAAGTCACTATTCCGACTTGGAAACTCTAAGGACCTTCAGTAGCCCGAGTTTAAATCCAACATGGCTGCTACGTGCACCAATAGTAACATTTAAGCGATAACTGTATTGAGTTTATTAGCAACATAGTCCTCTTTTTGTGTAATTAAAACAATCACACCGATAGTATCGTTCAAGTTCTATCTGTGGACATGTTGTCATATTATTTTTGCACACAAACTATCTAGTAGTGTGTCATCCCCTGGCACCAGCTAAGTGCCAGGGGATGGAGGGGTCCATGTTGCTTGTCCGACTTGTTGCCATCTCTCAACTGGAACGCGGTTAACTCGGTTGTGACGTCATTCCCAGCTCTGAGTTCTGAGTTCTAAGGTAAATTGAGCCTCTTCACCAAAGTTTGTTTTGTCTAGTATGTGCACAGATTAGATGTAAATTAGCAAACCACTGTTAAAGTGGATTTTGAAAGAAGAAATGCATATTTGGGTTTTCCCATTTAAACTAATCTCTCACAACAAATCTGTGAAATATACATAAAGAGTTATCCTTGATCTTTTCCAACTAGAGTTTAGTAGCTTTCGTAATCATACATCTTTTTGGCAAAGTTTCTCTCTGCCCAGAAGAACAATAATAAATATGCTGGCTTTGAATTAATGACAGATAGCCCCAGGCCTGCAGATCTAACAGATCAAAATGCCGGCCCCTGTTACAGCTCTGACATGAGGGATGCGATGCATATTCATGGTTTCTATTTGCAAGTACCAAACAATCCAGACAGTGAGTTTATTAATAAATGCTTCAGTTTTATGGGATACAAAGATTATTCCTTTAATTGTCTTTGTACAACTGTTGTTAGTACTGTAATTATTACTTAATTGAATGAATAAACAATAGAGAGCCTGATTTGTTGGGGACGTGATCATTGCACAAATGTTCTTCATATTGCAACTGATACAGCAGAAGGTTCAACCAGTCCAGCTTAGTTAATTGGGTGGAAGCCTGTTTTTTTCTGACAGCATTACAAAGGTCAGTTTCCCTGTAGTCTGCCTCCCTCGCTGTGTTGGAGCTTCTGCATGACCTAAGAGTTTTTGATCTCACTAAGTACCTGTGTTTATGTAATATGCTCCACTCTCCAAATGTGATTTAGTGGTAGATAAAAAAAGAATTATTCTTATTCTTATCATGGAGGTTCAAAATGCAGAAGCTAACCATACTGTTCCTGCTCACATAGTGGTGCTCTGCAAACAGATTGCTTCCGTTTAGGGGTGCAGAAACATCAAAACAACATCTTTCTTATTATGAAGCCCTAAAAGGCTGACCATCTGAGTCTCATCAACAATTTTAGGTTGCAAAAAATGTACTCGCTCTAACCATGTACATGTCTACTACCTCCCACATTGTCATGAATCATTTTGTATAAGTTACTTATTTAATAAGGTGACACATTCACAGATGTTACATTTTTTCCCCTTTTTATAAAAAAATGTGATAACAGATGTTGCAAATCCTCCACTTCCAAGTATCGGGTCAAATCCTGTGCGATAAAAAATAATCACATTATTATCATTGTTGTATTAGCGTGACTCAGGTTTCAGCATTTATAATATATACATCAGAAATTGAATGCCAAAGAGCTTTCTTTTTTATTTCGACAGTCATACATACCTGCTAAAGAATATAATTAAATCTCTGACTGAAACAGAGATTTGTAATATAAAACTTCAATGTTTTATTTAAATGGCATCGTGCTAGCTCGGAGTATTCCTCAACATTTCTTTGTGATAACTTATGAGAAATCAGTTCTTCATCAAAACCATGAAACAGTAGTTCCAGGGGCAGCCATAATACATCCATGGTAGCACAACACCTTCAGTCTCGGTTTTCTAGTAAATCTACGTGGTGAACATTTTAGTTTGTTTGGTTGAGGTGTGAAAAACAGCTTGTTGGTATGGTTAAGGGAACATATCACTGTTTGAAAGTCCTTTGTGCTCCCTTGCATTGACTTTGACCACCTGTCATGATTTACTCTGTTTAGTTTGTCTGTTCCTTGTTGTTTCTCATTTGTATGCTCGTATCTCTCATTTCCCTGTGTGTGCATTTCCTTAGTTTAGTCTTCAGTGTTTCCTGTTTTATGTTGTCATTTCTTATCCTTGTCTTTCTCTATGTCCTGTGTGTATTGTTACTGTTATATTCTGGAGTTTTCTGTGTGTCTTTAGTGTTTCCGGTTTTATTTTGTAGTTCTTGTCCTAAGTCTTTCTTGTCTTGTCTTATTTCCTCTCTTTGTCTGGTTTCCCATCAATTTGCCCTGATTGTCTTCACCTGTGTGGTTAGTCTCACCTGTGTCTGATTACCCCTGTGTCTATTATTATTAACACAGATTAGATTAACACATGTACAGACCAAGTAGGCTTTGTTCAGACTGCCGCCCAAATCCGATTTTTCCCCAAATCCGATCAGAATCCGATCTAACTGACTGACTGTCCGCATTACAAATTGCAAGTGACCAGATCCGATCTGCCTGTCCGTATTGACATGGTCTGATCCACATATATTTGCAAAATACTGCAAAATGGATGACCGAGAAGTGTATCTATTTCTGACGCAAACAATCTTGTGGAGCAGTCCGTCCACGGGCTGTTGTTTTGCTCCATGTTTGTTTTTATTCTTGCTGTTTTCTTCCACCGACCAAAGCTTAGACCAGTTTGTATAATGCGCCTTGAATTAACTTCCAGCTTGCCGGATCTACATCGTTGTTGTTATTGTCGATGGTGTCGCGTTGCGAGCGACGCAGAAGACACATTGAAGCGACCGAGATGTTCAGATTGAATCAGATCTGTAGTAATCTGATTTGAATCGCATTCGAAACCACCTGTGTATGTGGTTTGAATCAAATTTGGAAAAATCAGATCTCATGTGGCTTTTTGTGTCCAGACTGGCAAAAAAACAAACCACATACAATCTCGATGTGCTAAAAATCAGATTTGGAGGTGCAATGTGAACAAGGCCTTAGTGTTGAACTTTGACTTGAGGTACATTAGTGATGTTTTTTCTATTGGTTAAAAACAGTAACAGCCTTGGCAACGACGTTCACTGAAATATTTACAGACTAAACAGTGATGTAACCATGGTGTATTGTTTTGGTTAAAACCAGGACAGGAACTGTTGAAAACCAGGATGTATGGTCACCCTACCAAAGCTATTTTAAAAATTATGATCTAGAAAACTCAAGCTAGATGATCGGAAAAACTACTATTCGTCCTATCAATATTTAGAGATACAAATAAAAAAACTATTTGACGTGCCGTTAGCTCCCTTTAAAAGCTAAAATTAGAAACATTTTAGGGTAACATTGGCATACAACCTCATCCCGACTCCTTTGATAGTATTAGACAATACAATAGAAAAAACACAAAATGTATTCTACAATACCAATGCAGAGCTCGGACACAGTAAAATCTGTTGTTTAACAAACACCCATTGCTGTCAAACACTAAAGTTAGCAAGGTTGTAGTTAGATGCTAATGTTATCCTTGTTGTTTTTTTTGCTCTTCAGTTTCACCCTCCATTGTCCTTCCAGTTGCTTGGCAAAGGTTAAGCTGAGAAATGACAATCATTTGTCATCCAGTCGGGGACATCGATCCCTGACTGGCTGTCCGAATAGGTTATAATGTTAGAAAAGGTGTGCTGTATGCCAATATCAGTATAATTATTGAGGACTGTGGAGGAGGTTGGTAGCATGACATAAAGGGTAGTAACAGTCGCTTGAAAGATACATAAACAGTTAATGGGTGGTTTGATATCTTAATTAAAAATGGTGGTTTTCATTTCCACTTCATTTCCATTTTTTCCTAGAAGCTATTAGTATTATTAATCATTGTAAATTATCAACAATCTTAGCCCTCTGAACAAAAATCTGAATGAAAACCATAGTTCAGCTTCACAAGGGGAAGATGAATAAATCTTCAGTCCCTCATGGCCTGACATGGTTTCTGCAGATCTGTAATAAGATGTAATAAAAATCAAACAGTTCAGAAAGTGTAATACTCAAACAGTGGAACCCAACCTTTACCATTTTTTCCACATTAAACTTGCACCACCTCATTGTTCTTTGCCTCCACCTGACATGCAAGTCTATCAGTAACCTGCACCAAGGGTTAGAGTATGTGTTTGGGTTTCTAAGAACCCCATAACACATTATGTCAGGCTCCCAAGGTGAAAGGGAGAGACAGGGGCCACAGATTAATTCAAGCCACGGTATAATGAGGCTGCTCTCAGACTTCCCCCGGTGAATAAAGACGAATGGCTTTTGTTTGTTCCAGCTTTGCCATCTTGCATTGATAACTCCTATAATACCATTTCATGTCCAAGTCTCATCTGATGCGGGGCGAGAAAAAAAAAAGGGAAATAAACAGTAATTGAGGGAGGGACAGAGAAGAAGGTGGCTGATCTGAATGACATACTGTGCTATCTGGAGAGAAAGCCTTTCAATGAGCACAACTGATAACTCACTTCCACTTTCCCTAGGATGAATGGGCATTTGCATACTGGATTCCTTCATATGGAGCCATCAAGTCAAAGACTTCGAGGTCAAGAAGAGATTGTAGTTTGATTCTGACTGCAAAACTGTGCTGCCTGATAACCCTGTGGTGGTAATTAGGATCCCAATTGATAATTGTTGTGATAGCTTCATTGACTCTCATATCACATGGTCTGCAGGGTCAGAGTCATCGTATGAAGGCTTGACCAATCATGTCTACAAGCTACTCTGAACATCACTTGATTTTACAAGTGTAGTGGTCCCCCTGTTTCAGAAAAGCATGACGGTAAAATAATGGCAGCTGTGGATGCATTCATAACCAAACTTTAAAGGCCCTCAAATCCTTTTCCTTACCTGCCACTAAGTCTTGGGTAAGTCTGTCTGAAAAGGGGGGTTGATGATGATAATACGAAAACAGTCATGAAACTGCAACATTTAGCAAAAAAAGATGCTGAAGTGAGGGTAACAGCAGCATTGATTGAAAATCTCAGAGCATTTGTCAATACTACTTTTATTTCTACAGACGTCCTGAGAGGAAAATATTACTGATTTTTTTTTCCTGTCATGCTGTTTCAAGGAAATAACCTCAAGAAGTCTGAAGGACAAGCTTGTAGACGAAAACCCCATCTGTGAACTGCATGAGGCTCGTACAACAATGGCTGATTCATAAGGACCACAATCTATCTCTCATTCTCAATCACCATCCTTTTTATCTATATTCTCTCCCCATGTCTTTGTGCTTTGTGGGTTTGGCTTAACACAAGTGTATCACAGAAGCTACAGGCCGTGTTTTTTATTTTAAAGGACAGTTCTATCTTATATCTGGGGCTTTATATTTATACTGTTAGTTAAGGATACTGTTAATGAAATGTGGATTGTGTTTTTGTAGTTTGGCCATTGTTTTAGTCAGTTCTCATAACTAACCCCCCAGAGTATGGTTATTGTAGAGTCATGGGAACACGTCAACAGGGACAGAAACTGAAGCCAGATCATCAGTTCCAACATAATTCAATTTAATCACTTTATTGTTCCCTGAGGGGCAAAGTTGGACATTTTGTAAACATGCTCACGGTTTAGCCAGATAAAACTACTTTATATGGAGATAAAACAGAAGTGATTATCCCTCATTGTTCAGGACCATTTTGAGCATACAGTAGACCACATTGGTAATTTCTTTGGGCAACAACTTCATTGTAAGCCGTTGTTGGCGCTTCAAAAGAAACTATCCCACTGAGCAAGTTGCTGTTTTAGTCACTGGAAGATGTGTTAGATCTGATGATGTTTAAGTTTCAGCTGGAGTCTATGAGAAGAGGAGGAGCAGGATGACAGAGAGTGTGCTGGCAGTTTTGGAATCTGTGTGTGCTTCGACTGCAGATCGGTACTGGTACATTGAGTTGTCATTGCAGCGTAATTTGCAGCATGAACATCATCTTCTTTACACCCTTCAGTTCACAGGAATTTCATCAGCCAGAGAACAAACGCACTGATGTACAAAAATACATTTATTTGAAACAATTTCAAAATGACAGTTTCTTTACCGTAGAAATATTGAAATAAAGATGAAACAGAACATTACTGATGATGCATGCATTGTAGATTGTTGTGCACTGAAGAACATTACAATGCTTTTGCCTTCTGTTAAATCATGAAAGCAAGAATCTCTTTCATTTCAAGTATGGATTCCCCGAAAAATGTAACAGCATAATGTGGCATTTAAAATGTCAGATGAGACTGCAATTCCCAGTGATCAAAGTGGTGATTGAATGCACAATGAGGAGATAAACACTTAGGAATAACTCAAAGTGTATGAGTTTCTTTTACTGGGGACAGTTTCAATGTGCAGATACATTGAACTACATTTATTCAGTTGCTAGACTTTACTTTTTTGACAGACTTTTGGAACTCTAAATTCTTACCCATCAACAGTTGCAACAAAACATTGGCCTGAATACGAACCAGAGTAGTCTTCATACATTCTTTGCAATTTTAAAGGGTCCAATGGGGAAGAAAGAGTGGGGGAGGGGGCTTGGGGCGTTGGTGGAGGGTAGTATATACTGTACGTAAGTATGATTGGAGTTGCTTTCAGTAGAAACCTTTTGATATTTACTTTCCTGTTTTTCCTACTCCCATTTTGCTAATAAGTATCTGAACAAAGTGACGCCATCAAAGCTCCCATCCAAACAAACTCCAGCCAAGCAAACAAACCCTTTCGCTTGTGACGTGAGTTGAATTCAACAAAGTTATGAAACAATCTTTGTTCAATGTGTATTCTGTCTGCAGTAACAAGGCTTGGCTGTTTGATTTGAGATGAGAACGCTCTGTTCGAAGTAATGCATATGTGATCTGACAGACTGCATCTCTGTGCAGCGTGTTCCCTGCCCCTCTCAATTTTCCTGCAAGTGCTGTTTACTGAGCTCAGCATAGTGGGAACACTCTGCATGGGGGGCTCTTCCACTCAGCTGTACAGCCTTCTCTGATTATCGTCATGGTGGATACCAGGTGGCCATTGGGGCACAGCCTGAGGCCTCCTTGCTTTTGAAGGACTGGAGACCACACATAGACAGTGTAAGAAATTGACTTAGCCTCTGAATGTGGAAATCAAAACCAGTGTGGAAGTGCCTTAGACGGATATACTTTCTAATGGCCAGCAGAGATGGGAGACTCCATTTGTTGCAATTAAAAAATAACCCTACTTCTCAGTTCATTTAGCACCTCATTCACATTTCCTGATGGCTTTTTGGCATCAGTTGCTAGTTTCAGGTTTTCTGCAGGGTGACTTTCATTTCGTACACAACCACCATTTAGAGTGATTTAGAGTTAAATAGACAGTAATGATGGGTTTGCTTTGGGGTGTGGCTACCTCGGGATTGACTGTTCACTTCCATGGTAACCTTTAAAAGGTCATGTTCAGTACTTGCTTGTACTGAAAGACACTAAGGAGTTGGATGTTTTTTTAGACGAGAAATGGATTATTATCACATTAACAGTAAATTAGTCAAATTGTTAGCTAGCACTGTCATTAGCCTATTAATGAGATAGGTGGGACTCAGTTTGTTGAGATTTTGGTTGGGAACCAGAGGGTTGCTGGTTCGAGTCCCTTTGCGGACCCAGTCTGGAAATTGTTCTGGTAAATGGAGAGGTGTCAGTTCACTTCCTGGGCACTACCAAGGTACCCTTGATCAAAGCACCAAACCCCTAAATGCTTGAGTGCTCTTTCATGTGCTGCCACTCACTTTAACATCTCTCCATTAGTGGATGTCCTTAGGATCCTGTATGTGCGTGTGTGTCTCTTTCGGCCTATGTGTGTGTAGCATGTCTCAACAACAGAAAGACAAAGTTGAACTTCCCCTCTGGGATTAATAAAGTGTATAATCTTTTTTCTTCTTCTTCAGATAGAAAGATAGATGGATAGATTGCTTTTTTAATCACTGGGGGTAAATTAACATTTGCTAACCCTCCTCTTCAGCTTCTACCTACAGTATGGTCCCTTCTGGATTTACAAAAGCAACATGGCAATGGCTAATGCAAAATTGTAGTCCTTAAAGGAATAAATCACATCACAGTGGCTACACCGTCTTCTTAAATAGGCTATGAGAACAGAGCACTGGTGGGGAGTTGCAAGCTGGGCGGATGCCTCAACACAATAATTGTTAAGTAGAAAGTCAGGAGTCTGGTTGTAGAAGAGGCCTGTTTGTTAGAAGATGTGACATGTTTGCTAAATGTCTCTGACATACTATTATTTTAGAGCTACTAGTTCAAAATACTACATGGGCCTACTCATTGTTATTAAGTCAAAAATACAAATGATATATGATATCTATGCAGTTTTAACTTGAATATTCTGACAACTGAAACAGACTTCATCTGATCAGCATTATATTCAAGGTAACAATTGCAAAATGGTCTTAGTAGACTGATGTTTCTCTTCCCTCACAAACATTTTAACAAACAAGTTCCCCTCAGAGGAAGTCGTTAAATTCGGTTGAGCCGTTTTCATCCAGCGCAATCCTTCATGTTTAAATAACAATCTGTCTGATATTATGTTTTTGACAAAATACCTGATACACAATATTCTAATCAGCCTCTACTGTGCCTGTTTAGTGCTAATTAGCAAATGTTAGCACGCCAAGGGGCTAAATAAGACTTCATACCTGCTTGACATTAAGATGATGATTTAGTCTTTGTGGTCACATTAGCATGCTGTTTAAAAGTCATAGGGACAATTCACTTAAAAACTAATGCCAACCTCATGCCAAAAGTCAGGGTATCACAAAAGTAACTAGGGTTTAATCTTTGGACACTGTGAATGTAAGTATAGAATAACAAAGCAGTTCATTCAATTATACAGTAAATGAGATATTCCAATGTTGTAGATGGATAGATTGGACTGATAGACAAACAGGCCAACATAAAGCTACGTTTCAGCCATGGCTAGAATGAGGGGGAAGGGGAATCAATAATTAAAATGGTACAAACCAATATTCGTAACCATTCAGAGCGTATCCAATTTGTGTATTTGTCAAAAAGGTACGGAATCCAAAATGGAACGAGCCATCTCAACCTACTTTTAAGCCTAAAGGCACTCCAGAAGATGTACACATCACCATCACATCTTTTGTAATGAATGTTTCTCCCAACATGTGCACAATGTGAATTTGATCACTGGTAGTCACACTTTACTGTTTTATAAGAATTCAGCTTTTTTTCTGAGGCAGAATCAGAATTATCTGAACTGTAGTAACAGAGGCATGAATGCAAAGATGATATTGGCAAATGATGTAGTATAGTTTAAAGACTGTTGCCAATGTAAACGTGTCTAAATATCTACTGTACATGTTTCATGAAAATATAAACATAATTGAGCATGATCACTTTCATGTTGACCCTTTTCTAGTAGACATATACTGCCCGATAGTTACAGAAGAAAAAAGGAAATCAAAAACAGAAGTCTGGGCAGAGTCGATCAGGCTCTTCTGATGAATGATTAGAAAATAACTATATACAACACTTGCTTATCTACAACACAGAAATCGTGTCCTTAATAAGAACATGCACAAGTCAAGGACCTCAGCAAAACAAAGTAGATTTTTTCATAAAGTAATGCTTGACTTTAAACACACTTTCAAAAACAGACCACTGTCAGATCTTCTGTCGTCGCCTTGGTACTTAGACTACGAGCATGTAGAAAGTAATAATATATACATTTAACAGAACAGATGATAATTTTGTACATTTTTAATAATATTCCCTGTTTGACTGAAGACTCAGACAGTATAGTCTATATATAGGCAGAAATGATTTTCAAAGCAAACTCCTTAGGAAATTTACAGAACTCTTCATATGTTTCGACAAAGATATTTCACTCTGCAAAAGAAATGTCGCTTTGTAGCTTATACATCCACAGAACTGAACACGTGTCTCCAGTATACTTACAATGATCTCATCGAGTAGTTTGATATTTGCAGCGTGGATGTTGTTGGACGAGGCATCCGTGCAAGTCTGTATAAATGAGGTCCCTTAGAAAACTATTAACATCAGTTGTGTTGAGAATTACAAAACAGAAAAAGAGAACCCTCGACACAGTAATGCTTCACTCTGTACATGAACTGTTGCTCTCCGGCTTTACACGCTAGTACAGTTTGGAATCTCCCTTGTGCTCTCGCAGGCATTCCCAACTCCCCCTGAGCGGAAATTCATGAAATAAAGTAAGACAGAGAGAAAGGAAAAACACAATTAGAATGTGTCTTTTTTTAAATGTGTAAGATGAATGAATGGGCAAATACAGAATGTGGATTTCAACTGTATCAGGTTCATGGTTCAAGTCATATCCCCTTCATTAAATCTGATATTCCATTAAGCAATTGTTCTCTTAACAGATTTAGAAACCCATGGCTTATTGTTTGGATAGATTGAAACTCATTTTTGAAGAATGACCAAATCCTTACGAAAGGTGATGTAAGCTGACACAGTCTCTGTGAGCATATCAATATCAGTACATAGACATCTTTAAACAAGTCCCAGCCTGTGCAACAATAACAGTCCTGCAGACATTTAGTCGATTCCTCCGACCAGACCGGAACCAATCTTTGTTACGGTTTGTTCCTCTTCAGGACCGATTTGTAGGACGGAACATAATAGATGACGTAGTGAAGTATGTTTTGAAAGGTCTCGTTTCTTTGTTGTATGCAAGTGAGACAATAGTACAACTCCATGATGTGCATGATTTAACGAGCAGAATTGATATCCAAATCTAAAGAAAAGAACACTGGCCCTTTAAAATACAGGTCATTTTAATGGTCAATATTGCTTAGCCCTTAAAATAACAGTTCTATAATGTTTATGGAGCTTTGGGGGGGGGGACATCATGGGGGTAGATGGTTTGGAGACCGCTCTATTAACTTTTTAACAGAAAGAATTCCTGACAAAATGAGGGTGTTGAATTTGAACGATGTGGGCTTTTACCTAGAGGGCTTGGTCCAATCATATAGAATCAGATGATCATACGTTAGGGATTGTGTTCCTGATTATGTGGAAGAGCAATATGAAATTACTAGGCAGTACTTTAATGTGAAACGCCTTCAGGAGCTCTTAATTAGTATTTTTTGTCTCTATCAAATAATGTCCTTCATACAAAAAAACATACATTACAAATCACATATTCCTTGTTGCAAATGTGCCATCTTTAAAGACCGTGCTGTGATTGATCAATGAGTCCACGACCCAAACACAATGTGATGTGAATAATGTAAGGAAATATTGATGTTTAAATTCTAGTAATGCTTGGTAAATCTAAAATTGGCTTAAAAAAACCTACCTAAATTTATAAAATATGAAATAGTTGCTGATTTATTGTCTGTTCAGCCACACACTGACACATCATTTATTCCAGCTTAGTCTGCCATTCAAGGTGCTTTGGGAATGTTGTTTTTCTTTACTACACAGAGCTTTGTTGTCATTCAGTGTAACAAACCAAACATCCTTTAACTTTGAGCGTGTTTGTTCTTCTTCCAAATAATCATCGTAAGATAAGATAACATAATGTCACAGTGGGATATTTGGACTTGGACAGTGCTGTGATGCAGTAACAAAATATCAAAGGACATTCATCCATTAGTAAAACATGTCCAGTTAAATAATCATTAAATTATAACACAGTACTGTCTTTTTTTAGTATAACTTTCTGGTTAGAATTATTTCCGTCATATCTTCTTATTCAGTATGAGCCATAGCCACTATCAAGACGGGCTGCTATATGATTTTATACCCTACAGACTCGTCTCTGTGGAGGATTACAGGTTCTGTGCAAAAGATAACAATGGAAACTGAGCTGAATAAAAACTATTTAGCTGGACATAAAGCAGAATACTGATTACTTAGGTGCTTGAGGATGTCCACTACTTTGTAAAACTAAAAGTTTGTTCTCTACAGTTATCTGGAGTTTTAACACCTAGGTCAGAATCCTATGGTTTTCCAGAACTGTGAAACTACGGGAGCTTCATCCACCTGGTAAAGTATCTAGGAGCATTATAAATTCAGGAACAGCGGTGTGTCAGATGACCTGAACTGCTCACTGTGCTGTAAGGTCAAAGAAAGCAATATCGGACAATTTGCTTTCAACAACACTGCTGCTTTTGTTCCAGATTGAGATATTCTTTTTAAACGAGTCATATTGTGGCCAACCACTAAACTGATTAAAGCCGCTGTCTCTGCGCTCCTGCTGGCCCTATTGAATCTCAAGACGGCATGCCTAAACATGTTATTAATTATTCATTGTTCTCAGTGCTGCAGGCATTGCTGGAATCTATTCTTTACTATATTAAAACCCTTCCAGGGCTCTCTCTACAGTGTGGCTCCCTCTGCTTTTCTCTTCCATAAATAATTAAAAATGTAAAAGAAAATTAAGTTGCCTAAAAAATCATCTTAATTTCAAAGCTAGAGTATGCCTGCAATCATTTACTCTGTGTACTGTGTTCCAAAACTGAAGCATCAGATTCTGTCTTCTGTTCCGAGGTGCCGCCTTTAACCTTCGACTCATATAATGTAAGGTGAATTTGAAAGCTCTTGACTTACGTTTGACCCTGGACTCCAGTTCTTTCTCCATGAGTTCTTTAGATGTGGAGAACTCACTCAGAGTGATTTTAGGCGTGCTGTCGCCCTGACCCACTGAGCCGATCATCTCCTGCTCTTTCTCCTGGTTCACCTCAGCGTATATGTTGATCCAGGGTATTTTTCTAAAGTGGTGTCAACAAAGAGATCAGCAAACGAAACAGATGTTACTATAACTATAACAAAAAAAAGTATCATTGTTTGAGTTCAATGTTTTATCCCGAACCCTGAGCGTTAAACTTTTCTCAAAACCCTCAAAGAATCTAGCTCTGTTCCCTTGAGCTAGCTGTCGAATTCCAAAGTTGTCCAGGCTTTAATTAAATATCTCAGTAACTAATTTACAAGCAAATTACAGTAACATTGGTATCTTTTCCCATATGCATTTATAACACATAATATACATCTTTATTTAGTCACTATCCAATTTATTTCCAATTACTATTCATTTTGGTTATTAATTGCTCTGTTTTGTCAACTGTGAGATTTTTTTGAAAAATGCATCCTCTTTAGACTAATGGGAAAAATTCCATATCCATAATTAATGACAGCTTTTCCATTTCCCCCCGATTTTTTCGAGAGAATCATTTTGAGAATGAATAATTTATTCCGCAAATAACAGCTGAGGCACAGCGAGCGAATATTAAACCACTTAATGGCCGTTTTCTCTGCATTTGATCACTGATTGGTGCGAGTGCCTCGTGCATTGGAACCCCGCAAGAAGTTTGTCTGCAACCCTCTAGGGGGACGTGTCAAATTAAACTTCCAAACACGACTGTGATGGATTGGTTTAGGCTGTGCTAATCTGGTACACATCAATAATGGATAAAATGGTAATAGATCTACAGTATACTAGGGACATGCTGTCTGTGCTGCAGGTGGATGTAATCACAAAGGTTGAGCACCTCTTGAATTTGTAGATGAGGAACACTGCGAGGCCCAGGAACACCACTGATAGGAGCATTAGCATGGCTGAGCTGCTGTGTCTTGGGTTGGAGTCCACCAAGGGTGCTGTGAAAGTGGGAGAGAGGACAAAAAAAAATTCAACACTATCTTTCTTTTTTTGTCCATCTGATGAGTAAAAGTCCACTGTTGATTTTTCTTGGCGATGATTTTGGTCTACTTCTAACTTCTGAGAGAAATGTCTGGCTCGCTAACTGTAAAATGTTTTTGGTGCACAGCTTTCTGCTGGAAACACTCGTCCAAAATCAACGCTTTGAGAAGGACAAGCCTGAACCACAACAGTAAAAAATGTGGACTAGATGGAGAAACAGTTAGCTAAACCTTGTTATAAAGCTCTATAAAGCTACAAACTACATGGAAGCTACACATTTACATAGCATTTTTTAAAGAGTTTAAGTTTTTTTAAATCTATCATGTAAACTATTTAAGGCAGTCAAGCAGTTGGCTAAATCTTGTACATTTACATCATACCATTTATTATCCACTGCCCCTTATAATAAACGATTAAAAAAAAGTATATTTGCAATGTTTAACATTTGGCTACATCTAGTACAATGACAGCATAAGAACGGCTACAGTATATGGAAATAGTTTAGCTAGTTAAGTTACCAGCTTCATCTGGAACAATGACATCATCAGGATGGTGATTAACGGTTGCACACGGTGGAAAAAAAATTGAGGTCAAGTTAGGGTAAGCAAAGTCAACGTGTATATGTATGGATGAGACTGGGAACATATAGGTTCTTAATGATCTGTTTGTTTTTTCTTCATCGCCTGTTTCTGTCTGTGAGTTAAAAAAAAGAGAAATAATCCTTATAACTGGTTAAATAGAGTACTGAACTGAATGTGTGAATATACGTATACATCATACGACTGCTAAAGTAATGAATAAGGAGAATGTTATGGTGTTCAAAGCATTTCATGTCATCGTTTCTGTTTATATCCAAATAGCATCTTTTTCTCATTTCAGGCTGCAGATTCACATCAACAACTCTGCTTTGAAAATGACATAAAACATGTTTTTTTGCCAGTAAATTAATTCCACTACTTAAGTACTGGATATATATATATATATATATATATATATATATACATGACAAGTACAGTGACATTTGAGATGATACTCTCGTTTTTAATACCTCATATGTCACAAGTTGAGGTAGCGTGAAATAAATGTTTCCCAAGCAGGGCTAAGAAGGTAACAGCAGCAGATGATTGAAACAGTTAAAGTGGATTAGAAATAGTTATCTGCACATTTATCTCAAACAAGAACTCAACCAAACAAGCACTTCGTATGATTCATGTCACACTTGGTCTCATTATTTTTGAATAGTGCATTAATGTCTGCCATTGTAAGAAAATCACATTGGAGTTTCCGATGCAACTGCGCTACACCCGAGCACATCAGCTCAGAGGCGATGAGGCGTTTGCTGTTGACCTTTCTCAAGGAGCTTGAAGGCTTTTTAGACCTTTTCTTGGAGGGTGGCATAAAAGGAGGGATCCAGCTGTGTACACCTCTGATGTCATTAGAGTGCAGCACAGCAGCGAAGCGTCGCAGAGCAGTGCATGCCAGGCTGTTAAACCTGGCACTTTTAGCTACAGACAACTCATGGCTGTGTGCCTCTAGAGACTGTACGCCTAATGAAAACCAGCCAAGCAATGAATACAACGTAAGATCTGTCCAGCACCGGGCCATGGGAGTTGATGAGGCCCAAACCTAGAGTTCCCAGACAAGCAACCAAATTTAAAATGGATGTGCCTCAATGAGTCCAGCATTGATTTCATATTTATAACTACAATTTATTTTGTTTGCTATTCTTTTTTTTCTTTTTTTTTTGGCAGGAGCACATTTTTCTTTTCTCAAAAGTTGGCCTTCTTTTTCTAACAATGATAAGCAGAACAGCGTTGTTGACTCTTCCAGAAATGTTGAATTCCAACTCTGCCCTTAAATTGTACAGTCCTCCTTCTCAAGGACTAAATAATCAACATAATTATACTCAGTGTAACACTCATTATGTGGTTGGATGGCTATAAAAGGAATCGAACAGATGTTCAGTTTTTGATGGCAGGCATAAAAGATCCCTCATCTCAAGGAGCTCCACTTAAAAATCAAACCCCACCCGATACTCCCCTGTGTTCTCTCGCTTGGGATGGAAGCAGGCTGACAGGAATTTTAATTGGTGGACCAAAGAAAAATACTTGTTGTCAAAAAAAAAGGTTATTATTCTACATTTCTCTGCACTTCTAAATGCAAAATATGAAATGCCACGGCAAACTTAAATGACCCAGACAAGTTGATAAAATATTTAATAACTCAAAGGCAGTGCTGAAAGCAGTGAGAGTAAATGAGTCTTACCCAGTGTTAACTGTGTGTTGTACACAATCACCCTCACACCAGGCTTCAGCTCAAACTCCACCAGATTTTGGTTCAGTGCACTAACGATAACATCAGATACCTGTAGAACACATTGAACATGGTGTTACACTTCTTTTTGTTTAATGTATGAAGCAGCGTATTTGATATGACGTTAAAATTGTTTCCATGTAAAATGTTACCTATACCTGCTCTAGCTCCTCCTCTTTCTTTTTCTTGGCCTCTGATTGGTTCTTATGAGGTAACAGGAAGAGTTCAGCAGCTGTAGGAACTCCAGGAAACACGGCTACCAAGAGCTGCTCATCCGGGAAGTCAGACACCTGTGACAAGGCAGAAATATCCTTTGTTAGCTACAACACTGTGGTAATAATGATCACAGTGAAAATCACGGTACAGCAATTCAATCAGCTGTTTTATGATCAGTTTTTGGAACATCTTTGAACTTCAGTATCTATAAATATAACTGAGGAAGAGACAAAAGTAAGAGTATAATGAACTATACATTATGCCTAAACAAACATCTACCTTCTAAAGTTGTACAAACTAAAAAACTCTACAAAGTGAGAACTATACCTAGAACATATTTGTGTTGATTAATTGGTGGATTGAATGTATGTTGCAGTGAGCAGAGTGGGAGTGTGACTTTTGTCTTATTAGCTCCCAGGCTTTGCTTGACCCTTCGAACTGGCCAATAGAAATTGCCCACAAGTGTCTACATTGATTTGTTTGCTTATTGTGATGTACTGTTTGTCTTGTAGTATTTTCAAAAGTTTTAGTTTCATGATAGCCAGTAGCTACAGCAGAATAGTTTTTTGTAAAAAAAAAAAAAAAAGAGGACATGTTTAAAAAGAGCTTTTTTCCCTCAGCTGTTGAAGCTCTTAATAAGCTTCCACGCTGACTGGCTGCTTTGATTGTTTATGGGTTTCTTACTGTGTTACGTGTTTATATATGTGTATACTTGTGTACCAACTGTGCAAGGCTGTGACGACAAATTTCCCCCTGGGGGAAAACAAAGAATTGTATTGTATTGTATTGTTAAAAAAAGAGCGTCCCCGAGAGGGTAAGTCTTTCTGAAGTAGAAATGGTGAGAGTTTTACCACTCTGTAACAGACTGTGCTGGCAAATTGTACAAAACTTGTACAAATATGTTTGTTTTAACTGCTAAAATCACAGGATTTCATTTTTCACAGTACATAATATTATTTAAAAATGAACTGCAACACTTCTAACATAACATTGTCTGTAAACACCTTGTCAGGAGAAAACGGAATCAAACCAGATCCAGCATTGCTGTTGCCTACTCTTGGTCGAGGATCATCTAAAATAGACTGAGTGGAAAACTGTCCTGAGGTCTGACAAGAACAAATATGACCTTCTGTTTAGAAATCCTGCAGGACATATGTTCTCTGGGCTAAGAGGAGAGGGACCATCCAGCTTGTTATCAGGGGAAAGTTCAAAAGCACACATCCATTATGGTGTGGGAGTGCATTAGTGCACATGGCATGGACAAAGTGCACAGCTGTGTAGGCAGCATTCATGCTGAACCATATATACAGGTTCTGGAGCAGATAGACAACGTCTTCTTCATGTAAGGCCATATTTCATCAAGACAAACACATTCTGGATATACTGTATAACAACAGCATAGCTCTAGTAAATGAGACTGGGTGATAGTGTAGCCTGCCTGAAGTCCTAAATTGTCATCCATAGCAACTATTCGTAGTATTATGAAGCCTCTAGACAAACAGCTGAACTCATTAAGCAAGCATTACATTAAGCGAAAGTGGTAAACATTTCACTTTCAATCACAGAAATTGGCCACCTTAGTTCCCAAGAAGAAAAAGTACGGTGACAGAGTGGTAAACAAGGTTCTGTCTAAGTTTTTTTTTGTAATGTTTTGCTTTCATCATATACAAAATAGGCATTCAATTGTCCAAATAAAATGAATTATCTCAGTTTTATCATTCCATCTGTTGTATTAGTGCCATTTTCAATAAAATATGGGGTTTCAATGGTTCGCAAATGCTCACATTCAGTTTTGTTTTACATTTTACACAATTTCCAGACGTTTTAGGGACTGGAATTACACTAAAGAAGTGTAAGCTTTCCACTGTGATATGAATGGATGTTCAAGTTATTATAGGTGTAATTATGGATCAGTGGGAATGGGGATTACATCACAAACATCTACAGTAGCAGTGTCAAGGTGGTCCATTTAAATTGAGTTTCATCATGTGTGTAGTTGCTTTACTCCATGCTGCAAGAACACAGTCTAATCCTTATATGACTGTTACCAAACAGAATGAAACAAGCATACATTTATGCATTAGATTGGGCCATTAATCAATCAACTTAATTTTGTAAACACAATGTGCTTTATATTAAAATGCAAGAAGTAGACGTGTACTGTTCAGAAACGGAAGAATGTTCCATGAGAAGTTACTTTTTAATCATGGAAACCTAATTATATTCTGAAACTCTTCAGAGTTCAATCCATAATTTCTTTCATTTCAAATTGCCTGCCACTGAGTCACTGCTGGAAGATAAGTGCTTGTATACTCAGAAAAGCAGCGACAGTTCACATGTTGGTGAGCATCTTCACTTAGCAGATGTTTTCACACTCTTCATAAAGCTTTAATGTCCTCGTTTGATGCCTGTGTGATTATGTGTAATTAAGTCTTTTCAGTTTTTTAATGAATGTATAATTTTGGTTGTTTTTAAACTTGTCAAACATTTTTATAATCATAAAAGAAAAAAAAATATCCCAAGTAAAATTCCTAATAAGACTTATTTTGCTTTGACTTTTTGTGTAAAAGTTGACATCATAGAGGTATAGCTGACATGACTTTCAGACTGAAGCAAAGAGGGCTTTCATTTCAGTCTTCTGTAAGCATGGGTGAAGACCTGTATTTTTGTTTTATTTGAATTCATCCGGTAAATGCAACAGTTCACCACAAGTTCACATGCCAGTATTGATGCGAACAGAAGGGGAAGCACAGAAGTAGAAAGGGAGAGAAGGAAAAGATGAAGAGAGAGATGAAACGAGAGGGTGGAACACACAAATAGTAACTGAGAGAAAAATAAAAGGAGACAGTGTTTTCAAGTGTTACTTTTGGGAACGAACTAACAGGCAACTTTTTTGTGCTGTTTTTTTTTTTTTAGACGCCATCCTTGCAAAAGCTAGTTGTCAAATCTGCCTCTGAAACTATTAGAAGCAGCCTCAACAGTTTGTCGTGAGCAGATCCAATGAAGATACAAGACCAGGTCTCAGTATCGGCACTTGAGCGGCAATCTAATTATTATTTAAGAAAGAAACAGACTTCGAACAAGTCCTGATGTCATGGTACTGTTTTTTTTTTCTAAAATGAAGGTTAGAATCTCTTGGCATTTACATTTATTGGACAATACGAAATATCTATTAAGTTTAAGTGTATGTGACTTCCAGGAGCCCCAGAAGTCACATACACACAACAGGCACACAACAAGTAAAAAAGCAGCAGCACATGTTTACAGCCTGGTAAAAAAAAACAATATAGGTCTGATTAGTTATTGTCATCATGGGCACACACTGTACGGGTGGGTGAATTTTATTAAATGGCTCCGTTTTTATTTCATGAACGATACCGTTATCCATATTTAGGCGTGCAGCTGACACGATTGACAGGTGGGATCGTTAATGGTTTGTCAGGAGGCTTAAAACCCGCCTCAGCTCCAGCTCTTAGCCTGTTGTTAGGTTGACTGAAAGTTAGGCTGACAGCATTTCCACTGCTGCCGATGAGCCTCCAAAGCCCCCTACCGTAACAGATGGCTGACGTCACTCAGGCTTCTTCCATAAATATTTACAGTCATTGGTTAGAGCAGTGGTTCTCAACCTTTTTTCCTTGGAGCCCCACTACTTGTATCGAAGAAAAGCTGAGCCCCCCTATGACCCATACACAGAACAAAAAAGTGATATATTACTGTCATGAATGAAGAATCTTAATTGTTTTCATAGAATAAAATACAATTAGATTCCCTTTAACTTCAGCATGAGGGCTTTGTGTTTGCAGTGCTGTCTTGATAACTGTGCAGACTGCTCATTGCCATATTGAGTTTTGCTTTTATATCATCTTGGATCTGGTTACAGGCAGATTTAGGCGTTTTTGATGATAAAGACGTCAAAATCTTTATCATCAAAAAATCTAGGACTCGGGACTTGAGTCACAAAGGCAGGTGCTTTAGTTTAGTTTCACCATGTCAGATGTTACACTTGTTCTTGCCAATGCTAAAGTCAAAGCAGATTAGGTTTAAACGATTAGGTTGAACAATTTTTTCAACTTTACGATAAGTACGGTCAGCAGCAGTAGTATAATGTACTCAGTTCCTAGCCAGGCGAAAAGTTGTGCCTTGTTCAAAAGGGTCTTAGGTTGTCATACTGGCAGAGAAGGAAACTTCAGTGTCATAAAAACGCTTTTATAGTGGTGTTTTCTGGAGCGAAAAGTTCTCTTGAGTCTTAATTTTGGCTGCAATAATTGTCACAGAGACATAAGGTTATGTTACACAACTGTGAATCCATGCGCACACTCCATTCTAGCATATTTTAAAAAACAAACACACTTGATGTGATAGATCTGTAGCTTCATCTCAGTTTCCAAGGATGCCAAAGTCCTCATTTACCTGTGATGGATAAAGCATTATCCTAGCAAATGTTTCTGTCTTTGTTTCGAGAAATACATTTTTCAGGCCCTTTGCTCTCAACCACTTTATACAAGAAAGTGAAGCTGGGCCTGGGTGGTAATCACTCTTTATTTTAGAGCCTGTGATGTTTTTATGTTTTCTCAGTGGTCTGGGCAGACAATTGGGTGGGCATAGCCAAAGAACATCAATTATCAAGCACAGAAATCACTATTTGAGTACCAAAGAAGTGGACAAATGATAGCCACGGGCATGACTTGCATTGAGAGCAGCGAGGCTAAAGTGAATAGGATGACAGAAGATGCAATTGGCCCTGAGAAGAAAATCAATACACTTTGACCATGGTAGAATTACTCATTAGTTTAAAAACCTGCCTGGTTCCTATTGAGCCCTCCATTTTGATGCTTTGCAAATATACTGCTGGATACAAATATAAGATTTGGTTGGTACGAAAGGAAGAGGTGAGAAAACTCAGCAAAGACGAGCTTACCTGCTGCAGGGGAGCCTGGCTCAATTTGGTTTGATTCAAACATTCCACAGTGCAATATTTTGCAGGTTTATTTGAAGGGAATACTTTTTCAAAGAGATAAGCTCTCGAGAGATTCAGCACAGAAATGAAACCATATGCATGCAAACTGAAAGTTATTACGCCTCTAGATACTGCTCATAATTCTGCATGCTACTATACTCAGTTCTGCTTTCATATGTCCCAGTTTAAATTGAAAATACAGAAAAACCCTTGGGATGTACCATCTAATTGTTTGACAATCCAATATAATTTAAAAGGAACTATTGAGTTGCATAACCCAATGTTTATTCATGCTTAGCTTACTGCTACAGCCAAGCTAGCAGCTCTGTGGGCTACACAAAGGTACAATGGCATGTTGAGCTAAATGCTACAATAAGCATGCTTATTAGCTCACAAAAGAACAGTGTAAACATCATGATACTCATCTATATTATATTTACCATGGTTACTATTTTAGCACATTAGCATAAAGGCATACTTTACAAACATGTAGGGTAAACAGAAGCAGCAGATGCTATTCCAACACAACTGATACAGAAATAGTGTTAGCTACACACTAATTATAACAAGAAAATTGCGTTAGTTCAGGGGTACACTAAAACACCATTTCCACCACAGGATATTTAATCATGGCATGTTTTGTGTTAACCTTTATGGCCGCTGTCGCACGGGAACTGACGATTCTTTTGACCAATCAACTGACTTGCAGTGTGTCTAGCTTCACCCTTTAGGATCGGATCGGTACGCTTGGCACTCCAACAGAAGGGTAGCAAAATAAGTAGGACGAAGTGGTTATTTTGGTATCATTTCCAACTTTTAAAAGTGGTAACACCTATAAATGCCTGTTATCAACAGCTGTTCAAATGAAAAGATGAAAATATCACATTGTTGCATAATTTACTTATCACCCGTTGTTTGATGAAGTGTTTTTGTGCCTTTGGGGAAGAATGATAAAGTGTTTCGGTGCCTTAAAGGAATCGATATGGAAAGGATAGCTTGAAAACTAGCATTAACCTTCAGGGAAAGCTTTTGGTGAGAAGGGACATTGTAAACTGAATGAGTTTGAGCGGTGGAACATTAAGGGGATGTGAGAGGGAGGTGATTCAAGAAAGACTGAGTGAAATGAAATAACCTCCATTACTGAATGTGCATTCAGGAGTGGTTTGCAGCCACACCAGAACAAGCCTGGGTGAAGAGTGCAGAGTCATGACTTATACGATTCAGCAGCAGGGCCACGCGGCACCTCAGTTAAATAGACCTTGACTTTGATTGCGAGTTGTTCCCTCTCTCATCTCCTGTTATGTTGTTGCAAAGTTGTTTACTATGTTGAAAGCCATCAGTTGTCTGACTGCGGCCTCTGTCCCAAGCAAGTGTTTTCAACCCTGACAAAATTTGAGAAAAATCACCCTTCCTGTCTCCACTTGGATAATATGTTTATCTGAAAATGAACCTTGTGTCAGCTCCAGGCTCATATCGGCAGGAGATGATGTCAGTCTTACAGGATAAAGTGAAAAGATTAATTCAAACATATGTGACATATCAGCATCTGTCAACAAGTGTAATGCAATAAATAACAAATACTGAAGCTGTCACTTTTTTCACACACTGTGAGGTTTCTTCACCCCAAGGGAGACCCTGTTAGAATACCTACATATTTAAGTAAAACTAGCTAAACGATCACTGGTAGAGCCCTCAATTTGTGCCACAGAAACTGCATAATACCTTTTACCAACCTTCATTGAAAAAACATTGGGTTGTCTTTAAAAAATAATTGCTGTTCATATCCATTTTAGAGTTTAATTGACATGATATTTTTGAAAACAATTTCATCCCCTCCAAAAAAGGCAGGATCTATCCAGGTCAGACTCTGTAATCAAGCCATTTTTACACATTTCCTCGCTATATTACCCTTGCTAACATGAATGATAGAAGTCACACTGCAATCAAGTCTAGGTGGGAGAAGAAAAGTAATAGAACCAGACGGTATTTCTTTTTCTGTAGAGGAAGAACTTGACATGACTGATAATATGCAGTGTTCAGTGTTGCTTTCAAGTGCACTGTGAGCTCATACAGGAAGGACTAACTAGACCGACTACCGATTCCTCATTTCTTTCAGTGTCTGTACACTTTGTAAAGAATGCATTCATTAGGAACTCATCATTTTGTTTTGCCATTGTAATAAAATACAGGTTTGCAGTTTGTCTATAGGATTAAGAACAGCAGTGAGGCATTTTATTCTGCCACCACTGCCAGGAATCAGTTGAGGAAACGGCCGTATGTGTTGAAGTAAATGTCTGTAAATAGAGCATCCTATTTGTCTTCTACAGTTTTGGGGGGATCTACTTAGGCTCATTGAAGTTATTGAAATACAGATACATTTCTTTTGATACTTGGGCAATTGCCTCAATATGATCCCAAGTTAAGTTGAATCCCAATAGAGAATCAACAAAGAAGTATGAATCACGCTTTAACCAAGTCATTTTTGGGTTTAACCTCAACAAAATAAACCCTTTCCCCCTTCTTGTGTGTCTTCATGAGAGACCAAAAGTGGGCCATGACAATGTGTTTGTATTTGATGACCATATATATAACAATGTGTTGGGGAACATGTTGGGATATAAACAAAATATAAATCGTGATTCTAGGGCCTGTTTTAGCCTACTTTGACATTGTCTTGTAGAGACAAGAGAGTCTTGTGTCAGATACAGTTTAAAAATGAAAATAAAATAATAGACAAAATTGTATCAGTTGAAATAAGCTATATAAACGCAACAGCCCTGAAACAACTGGTTCCATATTGTCAATCAATTATAGAAACATCTGTCAGATTAAACAGGCAGCACTGTACATTTAAAAGTCCTGGCAATCATGCTAATATTGTAACCATAGTGGTTGCTTATTCTGAGAGCAAGATTGAGAATGTAACTTTGAGAAACATTGACCTCATTTCATCCACATACCAAAATGTGACTGAACTTACACAGAACATGCCAGTTTTCATGTCAACTGATAAGTGAAGTATGCATGCCATTATAAGCTTGAGATTGCATCAATAACCTTGAAGATTAATTTCTGAGAGAAATGTACGGCTTCAGTCTAGTGAGTTCAAACATAAACAAGATCAGAGTGTCTATGGGGTTGTTAATATCGATCCTGTCTAACTAATTTAGTAACTTGTTATTGCTGTTCTTGATGGATATGATGATATTTATTTAGTAAAAAATAAAGCTTTTTTGATTTTCTAGGCATACTTTTTTGCTAAAAGCCTCTGAAAATGTGTCTTGAAGTAGGATAGGGTAGGGTTATGTGGTATCACAATTGAGAGGTGCATTATTGACACAATAAAATAAAAACTCCATATTTTGCTAAGACCATTTCATCACTGACTGTTCTGCCTTGGCTAATGGAGTTTTGACTGGCACCATATGAATGGAAAGCCAAACAATGGCTTGCCATCAGTATCATAGTTAGCAGTTGGCATACACATGCAATGTGAATTGAGGTCCCCATTTTTGTTCACCAAGCTGTGGTGGATTAGCCAGTGTTCTATAAATCTTAACCCACTGACGCTCAATCCCATTGGCGACAAAGACCATTGGTCAGATGCATTAAACTCCAACTGCAGGGGGGCAGACAATACTTGTCCCAAAAAGGTCCCCAGCACTAGGGGTAAACAGTCTTGTGACTCTATGATCGAATCTGGAAATTAGCTTTGTTATAAAGAGCAAAGATAACTTAAACCAAAGGATCAACTTGCAATCAGTCAAAAAGTCAAATTTACAAACATGTAGGGTCAAATTTAAACCCAATATCAAGTTTGCAGAAACCTCAATGACAACATTTTCTGATACTTGAAAAATGCTTAAGTATGCATCACCCTAATGTTAAATAGGTAAGGCTATAGTGTTGATTTGGCCTGCAGGTTTTTAATGTCAGGAAAAGGGAGATCAGTAAGCTCAAAAGCAGAGGCCTGAGTCTGGGTTATCCCGGTTATACATGAGATTCTTTTCACTCGTTTAAATAGTACACCAGCAGTGCCCACCTGCAGCTTTAATGCTCAATATGTTGGTGAGATGGCCAAGAGCACATTACAACCAAATGCAGTCAGCTATTCATGAGTTGTGAATGGGGAGATGAGTAGCACTTAACAATGATGGGTTAGCTTCCCACACACGCTGAGAGCACTTGCACCCCTCCTACGTTCAAGTACTTTAAAACACACACACACACACACACACACACACACACACACACACACACACACACACGCAAACACACGCGCATTAGACACAGTGACAGCTACCATCACATCACAGGTCCCCAACAAGACCTTGCACTTGAATTCCTGGGATCATTTAATTGATGACTTTTGAAATGAAAGAATCTGCACCAATGAAGCCATCTTGGGGGAGAAGGAAAGCAGAGGCGCTGTCACACCTGTCTCATGATGAATCACTGGGTGCCCCTGAGGGCGTTGTAGTGCCGCACCAATGAGCCCAGAGTAATGGGCAGCAGAGGTAATAGGGGCATAGGAAATAATAGAGAAATATCATGGTGAGAGAGAAAGTAGGAGATAAAAAGACTCACAGAAAGACAGACAGAAGAGAAGGCGAAGGACAGAGGAAACGAAAATCACTCACTTGGAGCAGAGCCTTCTTAATTACTCTCCCCACATCCTGTCTCCACTCGGGTATGTCGGGGTTGAACTCGTCCAGATTAGGGGAGAAAGATAAAAGTAGAGATTTGAAGAATTCTGTCGAGGAGAGTCAGGGGAAAATCAGCCATTAATTCACGCAGATCCGGGGGCATTATTCTCAGAGAGCAGCGCCAACTGTCATTTTGTTCAAGCTGAGTTTCAGGTAGTTAACACTTGATGAAAAGAAGAGGCTTCCTCACATCCCCCGCACTTCCCTTTGGCTAAATGTACCAGATGCACTTCTAGATAATTAGAAAATGTCACAGCTTTTACGCCAGCCATTCCGCTGGTAATAAATCACATCATCTTAAAGATACTTGCTGCCGCATTACTTGGTTTCAAATGAAGACATATTTTTCAGAGGTTCTAACAGTAATGTGATATATTTTACGAAAAGAGGGACAGTTTTATTTCCAAGACAGCAGAGTCAGAGAATGATACATTCGGAAGTATCTAACTGCTTTGCATAAAACTAAATTCTTCAAGCACATTTTAAACTTAGGAGATGCCATCAGTACAAAGTTCTGCAAGATTTTCTGAGCCCCAGGACACAAGAAGAAAACACACACTGACCTTTGACTGCTATGGTCTTGGTATCCTGCAGTATTGTGTTAGCTGCAGCCACTTGAACTGTGATGGTGTGCATTCCCTCGCTGGGGAAGGTGTATGAGATACTCCCGTCCAATGTAATTACCGGCTGGAAGCACAAAAGGTACAAAATTGTCACAGTATGTCCTCCTGTTCTTCCTGCTATTCTACACCTTTTTTTCCCACCACATACTCTCTGGCTTAACCTTCTTTCCCTATCAAAGCACATTTCCACCATCCTAACCAGTTGTGCAGTTGTCTGACCTTCCTAGCTCCCATGTCTCTCCTCTTCCCTCATCAGCCTCACGCCATGAACAGTGGTCAGTTTCCTTTGTTTTTATTTTAGCCAGGTCATCCTAGTTGCCATGAGCTTTGTTGGTGTCCTGCCTTTCGTTTTGCCCTTGGATTTGTCTTCAATTGAAACTTGATCCACCTACCTACCACCAAACTTTTTCAAGTTTGCTTGCCTTTATACTAGTAACTTCCTGTAAGCTAACTATTCCAAAATAAGCCTCTTAAATGCACCAGTATGACAGTTTCCATCTGCTCCTGGGTCCGGTGCCTTTTTAACCAAACATTTCAGGCTGTTATTTGGTTATCAGGATGGTGTTAGGGGTTGACTTTGTTTTCGCTATCCAACAGGGGTGATTTAGGGATTTTCTGGGATTTGTTTGAGGTTTGGTCAAATGAAGACTGTGTTAAGGTGAACCAAAGATTTACTTTTAAATTATTCAGTGATATCCTAAAGTAGAGGGATTAAAAAGTTGAAGTTGGCGATGTCAGTCTGTCTTGCATGTCTACCAAGCTAGTCTAATATCTATTTTTAGTTGGAGGATAGCTGCGATACAGGAAATACATAAAATCTAATGGCCCACCTAGCTACCTATCATCTAGCTGGACTTATCCACCAGGCCTTGAATTTTCTCAGCAGCAAAAGAAAGGAAAAAATGGGAAATCTAAATGTGGACATTCCTGAACCCTGAGAAACAGCAGCTTGAGATATCTTTTATAAAACTTTTTTTTTAATCCAGGTAAATTATGCTGAGCAAGCTTTTTCTCTGGTGTAATGCCCTGAATACACATATAGTTGTGTCATGGAATTAGCAGCGTGTTATCAGTGTCAAAGCAAAGCCCCACAGAACTGCTGGCTAGCTGTACACTGTTGAGTTCCTTTCAGACAGGGAGCAGATGTTGCCACCGCCTCCAGTGCTTGAATGTAAACATGACAGCAAACATGTCAGGGAGGTCTGCCGCAGTGTCAGGCAGAGGGATGGTGACTGCCGCTCTCTTGGATGTGAACAGCTCATCGCGCTGCAGTCAGGGTTCAACTTTCACAACTTGCTGCTGAGATGCGCTATGTGAATATAGCAATGACAGCAACTACTGCAAGAGAAATGATCCAGGAACTGATTTTACTGGTGTGTGAGTTCCCTGAGCAGAATGCTCCTTCACCAGCCGAGAACAGCGTGCTCATACGGCAGCAACGGGTTCTGATGAACTATTCTGAGACATACATTGTTATTTATGATACTTGCAGGCCCTGATTATTTCCCCTCATTTTAACCTAAGAAAAGATTATGACGCAATCTTTAATCCTTAGGACAGGCACATTTGAAACAAAAAAAACATTTGATCAAGACCCATCTCATTCAACATTGGTTGTGCTGACTTCTGTTTCTAACCACGTAAATTGAAATATTAATCAGAAGATTTTATATTATCTTAAACAAAAAAAATGCAATTTGATCTTCTGTTTTTTTTCATAACAATGCTGTAATTGTGTAATTATTTAGGCAGATAGCAGCCCTCTTAGTATCAAGGAAGAAAATACCATCTGTTATTACTGGTATAGCTTAAAATGTGCCATTTCTGGCCTGTACAGAAGTAACAATTTGAAAGCCTTCCTAGTCTCCTTTAAATATTCGTTGTAAAGATGATGTTGATGTGTATAGTGATCTGTAAGCCACATGACCTGTCAGAACCTTGAACACCCTAGTTAAGTAGAGATGGGATGAAAGTTAAGTAAAATAAACCACGACATACAAGCAGATAACTGGATCATAAATGTTTTAATTTGGCAGACTCTCTTTGAAGCTTCCACTCGTCTTTACTTTGCTATTGTTTATTCTCAAAGTCAGATCCTATTCTGTAACATATACTGGCTCAAGGGGATATTTTGCCAGTTGAAAATACTTGATAAGGGGGGATAGCTTTTCTTGCAGAACCTCCTTTAATTGAATCTATATTTGACCTATAAATGCCACATATTGCGTTATGCTTTAAAAACTTAGATTGTATTAATAAGCCTTGTGCTTAAAGAATTACCTCAGTATTGTTGCCAAGCCACCAGAAGTAGGTGACAGTACGCGAGTGGCTGGGTAAGACCACCGCCGTGATGTTAACCTCCTTGTTCCTTATAACCACGAAGGGAGCGAGAAGCTGGACGTGCTCAACTGGACCTGAGAAAGAAACAACACAAAGTGTTAAAAATCATGTACGTTTTTTTTCTTTCTGATGAGACACGATTGACCCTTTGTTTTAGGGAATAAGCCAGCTGGCAAGATCCCAGACCCTAACATGTGATGTAAGGCTCGTTTCAGGTTCAGAAATACTCCAAACATCATCACTTTTGTAAGACAGCATAGTGTGCTTGGGCGTTCTCCCACAGTCCTAAGAACTGCACCTCAGGTGAAAAGATAAATTGTCCAAGCGGTGCATGGAAGTGTGACCGGTTTTCTCTGTGTGTGATAAACTAGCACCCTTTTCAGTTTGTTTGCTAGCTAGTGCATTCTGGGATAGGATCCACCCATATACTCTGAAAAGAGTGCGTTGAATTGGAAGCAATTTGGAACTAATACAGTGATGATTTTCTATTAAAGAGGTATTCTGTTGTTTTTTCCACATACAATATTCATTCAAGGTTGTAAAATGTATGGTCTCTGGCAGTAAAACCATTTTTATACAATTTCACATGATGTCACTGTCAACTTCTCATTCACTGTGATATAATAGTTACCGACCATATCAGACACGGTGGACTTTATATGCAATTTGAAGAATTGGAGTGAACACAAAAAATAAAACTATAACATTTTTTTCATGGGCCAAATGAAGCAAATGTGGAAGTGCAAAAACCTGCAGTTCATTGAGTGTCCACTTGAGGCAGGCTGCAAAAGCCCCAGATGTCACATACACACCCATTCAAAAATGCCTTTTTTTTTAACAGAAGAAGTTAACATGTTGACAGCTCATCTGTTTTGACTTTATGAAAGAGAAGTCACGTGGCTGAGCTGACTGAAGAGGGGGGGGCGAAGTGTAGCTGTTTGTCAGGAGGCTTAAGACCCGCCTCTTGGCCTTTTGTTAAGTTGACTGAAAGTTGCATTTTCAGCATTGTGACTGCCATCAACGAGCTTCCAAAGCCCCAGTAACCAACGGGTGAGTCACTCAGGAAAGGAGGTTTGATTCTCACACTGACAGGTGTGCTTAGAGTGGCTTATATGTTAGACATATCCATTAAACCAATGTGCACAATGTGATGGCAGGCAGGATATGAAAGACTTTTATACTTTATATTCATTTCATTTCAAAGTCTCTAATTCTACACTATTTTAGATCCATCAATCTGACAGTGAGGTATTTTTTGAATAACAATCATTGTAAGTTGGCAGTGTGTGTTTTTTTTTTACTTTTATCTTTATGTTTTTATGGGGGGGGGGGAATCCTCAAATGGAACACTTCTCTCATTTTTAATTCTGTCTGTTGTGCTTTTAACTAGGTGACAGCAGCCGTTGCTTTCCTCAGGAGAAACAAGGTTTTAAAGATGGTGCATTAATAAACACTTTGGTTTGATACATTGATAATGAACTGCCTGCATGGCTGAAAAATGTCACATAGAAAGAGTCTTTTAAATCCTAAGGACAGCATTCAATTACTGAATCTTTAGCAGCTGTTGGAAAGGACTAACCCTGAACAGTCTGTTTAAATACCCCCATCATCGTCTGCATACAGAAGCTGTGGTAGCAGTCACTAGAAGTGAGCATAGCATCACAATCAAATAAAGTTTAAGAATTGCTATATTTCTGTAAAATTACTGAAATCAACCTGTAAAGCTAAGTCATTGTCATCCACAAATCTTGTTTGGTTTTTCTCCACTAGCAATACAGAAGTGCTCCAAGTCTTTCTGGACTATTTATTTATCAGACATCCATGAATTTCCCACAATCCTGCACTTAACTGAAATAAGTGCTGAATGGAAAGCTTCACACTTCTCCATCATTATATTGATAAAAAAAGGTAAACAGAGCAACATTTCTTTCAAAACTTGTTTTCTTTGCTGTTGTTTGTAAAATATAAAAGTAGATATACGGAGACATCATGACCTTCTAGTCCATTCTGACCAATTATTTACTCCTTTTGATTTGTAGACCTGAGAGACAGCACAATCTCATCAAAAGGTGACTTGAGCGCAGTCAAAAATGGAAGATTAATTCCAGATGTTGGCTGATTGTTTTTAGTGGTGGCAACTAGACAGGTAGTTCCAGTAAAAGGTCCTTGTAGGTTTGGAACTCAGGTGTTAGCACCTTGACACGCTGCTCATTTTAAACCCTAAAAAACATTGAAATGTTGTCTGTATTTCTTACATTATAGGTAATGCTTCAAGCCTCCATACCAAGAACCTAATAGGACCTGACAGCAGCCCAGGTTGCTTTACACTAATCTCAGGGATGAAGTTTCCCGCTGTGGACAGATGTTATACACTACTTTTGGTGAAAAACCCCTGCCAAAGGTTTGTGTGGTGCTGTAGTGTGGGGTGTTTCGTCTCGCTGAGGCTTCTGTTAGCTTTCATCCTCTTTAACCAGAACTAATCTTTATCCCCACTTTCAGATACTCAGTGTGTGTGTGTGTGTGTGTGTGTGTGTGTGTGCGTGTGTGTGTGTGTGTGTGCGTGTGTGTGTGTGTGTGTGTGTGTGTGTGTGTGCGCGCTTGTGTGTGTGTGAATGACAGAGGAAGAGCGAGTGATTCGATTTTAAATATGCTCAGCAGAGAAATTGTTGTAGTAGTTTTTAGCTTTTCCCCTGAAAGCATCACCTACGCTGCAAATAAATCCGTCCAAAATTATTCCCAAATCAGAAATGAACATAGCAGCTGACACATCAGGGAGTCGAGAGGTCAAATGAGAAGGATTTGAAAGAAAACGATGAAAGAGAAACTTCATAGACAAAAAGATGATTGTACACATCTTGGAAGGCGCTTTTATGATTCCCTTAGACACTTAACAATATATAGTGTTTTATTGTACTTTGGTTACAGCTTTAAAGCATGGCAGTCCTTTCATTTGTGTGTGCCCATCTGTGGGAAATACTCTCCACTTCAGAATAAGCCATTGTTATTAGTAAAGCATCCTGAGTTGACTGACTGGATGAATTAGTTGCACAGGCCTGAAAGGCTCACTCATAAGTCTATGTTTCTCCCCACAATGAAACTTGCGTAAGCAAACTTGACATGACCTTTTTCTCCCAAAAGTTGTTCATCACAGCTGCTGTATTATATAACAGGTCAGCGCAGGTCAATTCAGATGAGCTGAGCACAGATCAAAAGTATGGCTGTCATTCAGTTGAACATATTTCAGCACCTGGAGCTAGGCAATGGAAAATATACAACTGAGAAAGAACATTGCTGCTTTGGGTTCAATGACTGTCTATGTTACAAAACATTAGTGGGAAATAAAACAAGAAAAACACGTTTCTGATTCTGCAAGTATTTTTCAAAGTGCAAAAAGCAGGGGTATTCATATAACAGCTTAAAGGAAAATTAAAATATACACCCTCAGTCCTCAATTATAAGTGTAATAGAGCCACATATCTCAGGGATATATCACCTACGCTCTTACCTTCATGAAGGTAACAATTGTTGTTGAAATTATTCAAGAGAGGTTTGTTAAAACTTGATTTTGGTGCTTTTTAATTATATTGCATTTCATGAGAGGATCTACATCAAAGGATGATAAAAAACACACAATTTAATTCATCTGCAGCACAAACTACAAACTCCTTGATGCAAAGGTTAACTGAAAAATGATCATTACAACTCTACACTTCATTCATTTTAGCTCAGCAAACTATAAAGACAGCCAACTAAATATAAACTGTTTTGTAGAAACAAAATAAGGCTAGATCCTGACAGATGTGTGATTTTTTCAGACCTATAGAAAACCATTTTAAACGGGAATATCCAACCAGTTTCCTTAAGGGTGGCCAATATTTAGAATTTTTCAAAATTGGAAAAAAAAAAATCTTTTCTATGTGGGTTTTGCAAAGATATGACCATACAAAGGTGTGTGGAAGGTTGCTCTCTTGTACAAAAATAAAATGTAACATGTTGTCAACCTAGGTTGACAGTTCTAGCTGCAATATGTTCAACTTTTACGAACCCCCAGAAATGAAACTTTGAGAGTCACTAACTGCACATTTTTCTACCGACACGGCGAACCAATCACAAGATAGAAGGCGGGACTTAACATTTGGAAGAATTTGATTGGATCATTAGCTTCAACAAAGCTTTTTAATCTGTCGAAACATTTGTAAACGCCCCTGAGTTCAGCATTGGTCCTCAGACTACTGTAACGTTTTACAGGAAGAGAAAATACGGTTATTTTGATGTAAAAAATATAAAGATAATGCTTTATTGAAATGTATTTGGCTGATCATGGAACCCTGGATTAAAACCAGCAAAAAAAGTGTTTTTCATTTCATGGGGACTAAAAAAACATATTTAGAAAAAAAAAAAACCCTCAGTAGGCCCTCGGGACTGCTTACAGGTCCAACAACCTTCACCAGTTATGCAGAGCAGCCTATATGTAGTCTGACAAGCAAACAGGGGGTGATAAAAGTCTGTCACATGGTGCACCAACTGCTGCTGCTTGTTAGGTGCCATGTGTTGAGCTCATGTTATAACTAGAAGGACCTCTAATTAGTTTCTTTACAATTTTGCTCTTCTCTTCTCTCATACTGTTTTTGATCGCAGCACAGCGCGTGGACAATTTCCAGAGAGCAGCACTTACATGTGACGTGCAGGAAGAGAGTCGTGCTGTCATAACCCAGCGTGTTCTCTGCCAGCGCCGTCACACGGAATATTCCGGCAGACTTGTAGACGTGTTTGATCCCCTCCTCGGTCCAGCTCAGGTTGGAGTAGGACACAGCTGTGCCGTCGCCGAAATCCAACTGGATGTTGGTCCGCAAAGAGTCACCCTGAAACACAGCACGGGGGGGGGGGATTCAGTGAGATGAATATAATGCCCTGACATCACATTTTCACATGAAACCATCCATCAGAAAGGCCAAAATCATCGGATGGAAGCTTTAATTGGAAGAGCTATGATACAGCAGAAAACAGACAAATCTATTGTGACCAGTGTAAAAGAATATACTCCGTACAATGGAGGACAGTTAGGGGTTTGATGATGATGTAATGTAGCATGAGACTGAATAAAGCTTCCCAATTCTTATGGGCATTAGATTAGTGCATTACTCCTATAGGATAAGAAGTATGCTTGTGAGACAATGAATACCCTGTTGGCCAGCCATGCAAAGGTGTGATCCAGTCTCAGCTTATAGCACAAACTCTCGCCGTGTGCATTGACTGTAACAAACTGATTTAGTACAATTACCATGAGAACAATGATGTCGCAGGCATGGTGCTAAACTGCTAATGGAGAATGTTACTATAGAGTGTTATGAGTAGGAATAATATTGGCAAAGAGTCAGGTATCATCTTAAACCAGGTGTAAATGTTAGAAGGAGTGTCGACTTCTGAGAGGAGATATAATTGATCCTTGGGAGGCTGACAGTGGCAAGGCACAAAATCATAGCAACCCAAATATTAATAAGCAGCACAGCAAATATTACTATACAGAAACCAGAATACCAATATACCTAGCCAAAAATATTATTAAAATGTCCCCAAAATATGCTTCTAAAGGGCACACAGTGTGCCTGTTTGAGATTTTGTAGGAGGAGAAATTGAAATGACTGTCAGCTAAAAATATTTCTATAATTCAAAAATCTATCAAATGAGATTGTGTTATGTGAAATGTTTTACAGTCATCTATTCCAGAGATGTGATGCCAGAGATCAATATGATGGAATAGTTAGCAGATCAGGATATATACACTCTCATCCATGCACAGTTGGTAGGGACCCAAACAGAGCTTAAAGAAAGTCAGTGTCAGGCTGCAAGAAACAAAACACCAGAAGTGGGTGGAAAATGCTGTACATGTGTGTGTATATATGTATCTGTTTGTGAACATGTTTTAATAAGATGGTTTGTATCTCCTGTCCTGAAATGGATAAATCAGCGATAGGATTGTTTTTACTTCTTTGATGTCTCCTACCTACTCACAGCTCGCTATCCATCTGAATTAAAGTCTGAGTTTTAATTGGATCCAATAACTAAAGTAACAGGACACATAAAACAAATCTATAGCCTTCTTAAAACTAACCTACGAGAAGAATCATTTAAATAAAACAACTTGTACACTTCATGTCAGTCTCCTTCAGTTGTGTGCATTTCTCTGTCGTCCAACTGGAAGAAAAATGTGTTATTTGTGAGAAGAGGAAGAAAAAAGATGTGACGGCTTTTGGTTAAAGTGATGAAGGTCAACCAAAGCTTATTTCTCATGGTTTACAGAATCCGTTCCCTTCGCAAATTTTAAATGATTCTTCTTTCTTTTGGGTGGAAACACACAAATAGAGAAACAATGCATCACACAGTCACAATCAGGTGAGATGAAACTGGTTGTGATTGAAGGGTCACTTTTAACTAAGTTAAACACAGAAGTGGTAAAAAATCCATCATGTCTCTGTATGGTTGCCCCACAACGCACCATCGTAATAATCGTAATATGTAAGAAGTAAGTGAACGCAGTTTATTTCCCTTCTATTAAACTGAAGGTCACATGTGATTGAATACAAATGCATGTTCAATCTCATTAGTTTATAGCAATACCGTATGATTAGAGCATATATACATTATCATTTGAAGTTCATTTCTGTCCTTTCAATTACTTCTCTTCCACCCTTCAAGAAATAAAGTTTATGTGGGAAGATTACTGGTGGTTTCAAAAGTTTTGTCTGACTTGTTTAGCAGAAAACACTTATTTTCATCAAACAGGCGGTAAGGAGCTTTGCTTTGCACAAATTCAGCAAATACTAATTTGCAAAAAACAAACTGTTCAGTAAACAAAAATAAATTAAATAGTACAGAAACCATGTACGTTTGTTCAAGGAGTCTTTGGGGAAAATGAAATAATCATTACAGTCAGCTTTGGCTGATAATGACTTGCTTTTCTGTCGGTGTTTCCTCAATTGTAAAATGTCAGAATCACTGCATAACTTACTATCATATCTGGAGCTACACACATACACCATATCTTTGCCTGAGAAAGAGGAGAACAGAGAATTGTGAATGCCTGTCAGTAAGCGTGTGCCCATGAGCATCTGTGTACATGCACCCCACCCGACCATGTTTGCCTTTGCATGGTGTGTGAGTCTTTAGCTGCTTGCACGGTTTCCTCTGGGAATCACATCTGGCATTATCCGAGGATCAGCACACAGCACGAGTGTCGGTGGCTCCAGCTGCCACGGCGACCGAATCTGCTCTCATCCCGCAGGCCTGGGAAGGCAAACTCCCAGCCTCCCCTCAGCACATTGTAGCGCAATGCTACAGGGATCTTCATTTGTGATATTGCATTAGCATGCAAGCTTTGCCAAAACGCACAATAAACAAAATACATACATCTATTGTTCCGTCTCTTCCCTGCTCTTTTGCTCCTTCTCTTTCTCACTCACTGAAACCTGTCTTTGTGTGCTTCCTAGTGTGAAAACATAGGAGGTTTTGTCGAGGCTTCTGGGGACATTTTATGTCACTTGCCTGGAAAATGATATCTGTGATAAGTAGCTGGAGAGAATAGAGAACAGGGGAGAACAGGATTTGACAGTATGGGCATTGTTAAGAGCTGTAATGAGCTGGCATGCTAACAGGACTCTGGCTTGGTGGCACCGATGTCATTCAGCCCTCCTCAGTGTCTGCTGTCCATTCTGAGCTCATGCTTACTCTCTATATCAGCCACAATGGGATTGACTAATCTGCATGAGACTGATGCTGGCCCGTCGCTCTAAATGTCACTCTTTGTGTGCGTGTATCTCCCAGGGCTGAGAGGATCCAAACACATCATGGCGGGAGCCTTGAGGCTAGGACATCAGTGTTGGTTCACAATGAAAGCGCTGTTGTACAGGTTTGACAAGAGTTTGGAAACACAGGGCCACCGTTTGTTCAGGTGTGTCAAACCTGAAACCACAGTCTCGGTGTGATGTATGACAACAAAAGACATTGCTCCTGAGAGTTTTTTTTACAATGTCATTTTTGTTGTCCCCCACAGATGACACAGCGGAGGCCCTGTTGTTTTAATGCAGGGGAGATTAGTGTATGAGCTATGTGTACTGCAAGATCAAGTGATAAGAAACAGTGTTTGTTTGTTTTTTAAATCTAGGACCAAAGCTTTTCATGACAGAATAATAACAGGCACACATCAAACAATATATCATCCATCCATCCATTATGTATACCGCTTTTCCCGTTCGGGGTCGCGGGGGGCTGGAGCCGATCCCAGCTGTCATTGGGCGATAGGTGCGGTACACCCTGGACTGATCGCCAGTCAATCACTGGGCTGAAATATAGAGAAAGAGAACCAGCCACACTCACACCTACGGGCAATGTAGAGTCACCAATGAACCTAATGAGCATGTCTTTGGACTGTGGGACAAAGCCGGAGTACCCGGAGAGAACCCCTACATGCACAGGGAGAAAATGAAAACTCCACACAGAGAGGCTCCTGTCAGACAGGGACTCAAACCAGGACCCTTCTCACTGTGAGGCAACAGCACTAACAACAGCTCCTCAAGCAAAATCAATTAAATCAAACTTAGTTACCTGGTATTTGCCTTTGTTTAATACACAAACATGATTTGTTTGATGTTAATTAATGAAATTACAAATAAATTTGAGCCCTGTCTAAATTGCCATTTGGGATTGTGTGTCTGCAAGTGAGATTGGCAGTTAGTTGATTCTAGCAGGCAACATTTTATACATGATTAAGCTTCTGTATAATTTCATCAAAATTGATTTTGCCTTTTTAATACGAAACACTATTTCTCGAGTGAATCACTAACAGTTTAAAATGTTCCTGTTTGTTTAGAACATGGATGTGTTCTGTTTCTGACATCACTGCCATTCACACGACATGATGAAGTATTTCAAAGAAAAACTACTACTATCAACTTCACTAGTTATTTTTGAGGGGGTATAACAATCAAGTCTAATGTTTTGTTGCTTGTGTATGATAATGGAACGATGAAAAATACATTGATTACACCGAATATGTATCTAACATCGACATTTTTTCCTCCATTGTATCCCTTTGTTTACATGTAAAGCAAGGCAGTGTGTGAGGATTAAAACGACTATGTTTTATAACCCTTCATAACTAAGCTATGTTATATACTTGATTCTGATTGGCCATATTGGCATAGCAACGCTCTGCTATTCCTCACTGTTGTTAAGAAGAACAAACTGTTGAAGAGCAGGCGGTTAAGCTGCTCTAATTACAGACGACTGAGAAGTCCGGTTAATCTGACGCTGGTTTGGTAACTGTTGGGAAAAAAAGGAAAGGAGATAGAAACAGTGGTGAAGTTTAAAAAATAAATGTCATGGGATACGGTGGTGTTTTTCAGAATGGGGAATGTCACCCCGTCTGGATTCCCTTCCGCTGAAACTACCCGCTCACTATGCATTATCCCTTATGTGTTTTTTATTGTTACCATAACAACGCAAGAGCAGTAACATTGGGCTGTTGTTGATGATGATTAAAGATGATCATGAACCTTCTGACCTTAAATTTCATTTGGGTTGTTTCTGCCTGGTGGAATAGAAAATGAAGTCTAGTTTTTTTTGTGGGGGGGGATTTTAGCAACAATTCTGTTTCATTCCCTAACAAACACAATTATCACTGTTTTTCAATAAAAGGTCACTTACAGTATATGGCACTCCTCTGATCACCCACTTAAGCATTTCACTCACCTGTCTATTCAGCCTTTTTTACACACTCATATTCATACGCTGATGGCTGGAGGACACAATTTTGAGATCAGTTTCTTGCCCAAGGACACCTCGACACTTAAAATGCCAGAGAAGATGCCAGAGCAGTTGATTATAATAATCAACTGTTGTATTTAGAAAAGCAACCACGATCAAACTTTTTTTGAGTATAACATCAAAAATATTTGTGAAAATTAGCTCAATGTCCAGAGGATGGTTTACTTTTACTATTTTTTTGTGGTGCCAAAAAGCTGTGGTTATAGATAGTGATTTATTCATTTTGGATTGCAATTTATTTGTAAAGATAACTTCTGTTTACATCTTGTTCTGCTGCCCTGAAATGACAGAAACAAGAAAAAAAAGTTTTTTATTCAGTTTTGAAAAACAGATTTTTGAGTGTATTTTCTGATTTTAAGAAGAGATCCCCCAATGTTTCTTTTTTCTCAATCAAAGAGGACCAATCACTTGACTGTGTCTCATGGGAAATAAGAGTAAAACAGTTTACTTTTCATCTAATGTCGTATCTGCTCATAGCCAGACATCTAATAACGGCTGCACAGAGTTTGGAAATGAACCCTGCAGTAAATATTTTAGCTCGGAATCCGCAGCGCCTGTCATGTTCGATCACAAAGAAAGACGACTATGGAACATTTCCTAACAAATGTGACCAGACAACGAAACAAAGAAAAAGCTGATAAAAATCCAAAGTGACAAAACGATTGTGAGGGAGATCACAGAGATTTTATAATGACTACAAATGAAAAGATGTGTGTTATGTAGAGATGACCACACTAATCAGAACACATTTATACAAAGTCCAATACTGTATTCAATAGTTATAAATAAATCCTTTAACGTTATCATGGGACAATTAGGGAACTATAAAAAAAATAAAAATAACTTCTCAACATGTTAATTCAAAACAACAATGTTTCTAACTAAAGTACAAAATAAAGTTCCCCCTCACAAGTTTCTACCCTCCAACTAGCTGGCACAAGCTGTGGTTAGTTCAGCAGTGCCAGAGAAAGTTAAGCCAAATCTGATTGACAATATTGAACCAAGTGGGGAGACAGTGTCCATGGGGAGGAAGCTCATGCTCACTCAGGGTCCCCTTGGTTTTTCAACTTTCTGATTCATATGTTTGAAATTATTCATGTTTTTACTAGCAAAGAACTTAACTGTTATCTTTTCTGAACTGATGCACCTTGATAACCAAGCTGGCATTACTTTCAATGATCTCTCTGTGTTTGCTTAACACTTTCTATCTAGATTCACCTTCTAGTCCACATAATGGTCGATTCTGGCTTCACAATCAAAGGATGGCAATTTCCAAAAATTTCACTTCAAGGTTAAGAAAACAACAGTCCACTCACAAGTTGGTGAAGTCAGTGGTTATATCCACACCAGCAGTAGTTTGACATTTTGTTCAATATTTGTCCCCTTTCTTTCTGAAACTTAGATGAGCATAATCTTTTTACTGAATATGAAACTTCAACGAGCAACTGGTTAGCATTTCTAGGAAGGCGAAAGGAAGGTTTTGGCAGATCTGTAGCTTACACATTTATGACAAAATCTCTTTTTTTTTATGTACAGTATATGAAAAAAAAAGTGTGAACGACATTATGCATTGTAGGTCTAAGCTACATCTAGGCCTGTATAAGCAACTTAAAAATAATTAGCCTGAACGTGTTAATCATAGACTGTAAATATTTATGGGTGAAGTCTTAGTGATGTCAACCATCTGTTAGTGCTGGGGGCTTTTGAGTCACATCGCTGGTGGTGAAAATGCTCTCTCAACCTACCTTTCAGGCCTTGTCCACACGTAGGCGGGTATTTGTTAAAACTGAAGTCTTCTGTGCGTTTTGACCTTTCGTACACATGGAAACGACGTTTTAGGTCACTGAAAACGCACCTTTTCGAAAACTTCTTCCAAGGTAAATATTTTAAGAAACTCCATTTAAGGTGTTTATGTGTAGACGGGGAAAACAGAGTTATGGTCTTGTAACGTCACGCTGTGCGCCGGTTTCTCCTCCGTTTGGCGTCATTGTGCGACGGAGGAAAACCTCCGCTTTAAAAAATACCCGCCTACTTGTGGACAAGGCCTCATTGAACCTAACAACAGATCAAGAGCTGGAGCTGAGGCGAGTTTTAGGCCTTTTGATAAACTGATACATCACGTCAGCTGTCAATCACGTAAGCTACGTGCCTTATTGTGAATAAAACGTATCCTTCTTAAAATCCAAACGGATGAGTTGTCAAAAAATGTGTCTGTGAATGTGACTTCCGGTGCTTCCGCTGACAGCCTTAAGCGGACACTTGGCGAACTGCAGCGTTTTTTCACTTCCACATGAGCTTTATTTTTCAACATCAGAGGCTGTCGCTTGGTGTTCATCCAAAAACAATCACATTCCCAAAGACAGTGCTGAGAACATGACCCCATTAACTCAGTGTCTGCGAGACAAACAGGGTATGGATGTATAATATTATAATTAAACATTAGGCTGTTCATTTTAACCATATCCAGCATGGAATGATAATAATATATAACAGTACATTGTTAGGGCTAGATATGTGCATAGTTTGGAGGCAGCCTCAGATTTAAGTCACTTTTTGAACACCTCTTTTGAGTGTCTTAGTGTTTAATGATGACTTTGAATGAGCCAGGGTTACAACAAGAACCTGTTCCTTTCAGTCAGATTACTGAGAGTTGTTTGTAACAGTGTTATGCTTTTTTCTTGTTGACATGAAGTTTTGTGCGAATATGCTTCTGCAATTCAAAAAAGTATTTTAAACAGGATTTGCTTAATACCTAGAATTTTATTTGAAAAGTACCTCAGAACCATATCCCTATGGAAATAATTGTTCCTCCCCACATCCATATACTGCAAACCCATTAAACAACAAACCATTTGAACTGGCAGGGGAAAAAAGGAAATAAGCACATGTCTTAAATGTCTTTGAATCTGTCTCCACCCTTTGATGCTAGATATGGAAAAGCAGTTACATGTATCACGGATTGTTTGAGCTTTACGTTTTTGAGGCACAAGCCAATCAGTTCTCTGCCAACCAGCACTTGAAGAAAAGTCAGTCACTTTAACAAAGCCCATCTGTAGCTGCAATTATTGTTCTGTATGTTTCACAACAAATACAAAACTATTTCTGACAAGAAAAATGTACCATGCTGTTTTGTTTATTGAATCATATCCCATAACTTCTCATTTTTTCTCATATTTATTTGCTAAAGAGTTTTTTTAACAATTAAATATGTATGGGCTTTTGCTCTTCCCACAAAGTACAGCCACTGTAGGCTTCATGAATATAAATTAAAGTCTGAATTCATCATGATAATTTTCTCAAACACATGCACCACATACAACGATACAATAATGGGGAAAGAAAATTAAAGGCAACTTTTCTAGTTCAACCAAAATGATCATATATCTTCTAAAAAGTCATGTGGTATAGCATATGTTTGTAAATCCCAAAGAGCACTAAAAACTGGAATTGGAATTTTTCTCTATAAGAGTGAATTTTTAACACTACATTTCAGTGTTGAGCAAAAGTGACACTGGTTGGTGTTAACTGGTGTTACATTTTAACTCCACAAAGAGTCAATAGTAACACTGAGTTAGTGTTAAGGTACCAACTCTCCAAAAAGAGTTAAATCAACACTTTGTGGTGTGGACCCTTATAGACACTTTAAAAAAGTGCTGATATTAACTCTTACAGAGTTCATCTGAGTATGCTGATTTTGCTGTGTACCTGCCATCATAGCACCTATCAGCCTATATGTGTACACATGTAAATAAATATCCATGTGGCCCCCATTTTTCAAAAGTTCTCACCTGAAGAAGACCATGCAGTGGAAACTTTGTGATTTAATAGCTTAATGCTCGAAAAGGGTTTTTTTAGCATTAAGCAAGTGTGTGGGTAGATCTTCTTTTTCATGATGTGCATATTACCAGCTCTGTTTTATCAACAGCTGATGCTACAAGGATTCTTTAACCGTCCTTCTTTAATCACATTGTTTTTCCACCCACTTCCCTTCTGTCACCCCCGCCCCATTGATGAAAGTAAGAGGCCTCAGTTTCTCAACTCATCACACAGTAATTTGACAACTGGGCACAGACAACACCTTTGGGGACATACACTTACCTTGAGCTGTTGCAGTGTCTGGAAAACACTCCAGTTGCCAATGCCCAAAATGCCTGCAGTTAATATCAGCGGAATATATTCTGCCTGAGAAACTTGCGAGACCGTTTCTTTGTGATGAGACCGCCTGGCAGGACTGGCTCTGAACAAAGCGTTTCTCTCACACTAACAGGGTCTCTTGTGAGGTCTTTTACTTTTGCTACTGGCTCAGAACTCTAGCTTTGTGTAGGTGTTTTGGAGCCATTTGACTCTATTAAACTTAAGAGAAGTGTTAAGAGCAAGGCTTTCCTGGGAATCACCAGACACACTAAAACTTTAACATTCATGCTTTAGGGGTCTGTGAGCTATATCTTACAAGTTGTATAAACAAAATAACACACCTCTTTACTCAGTTTCCTGCAACAACTCTGGTATTCCTCTTGTTGTTCAGCAACAAGCACAATGACAGTTATTTAATATTTTTAAACATACTATAATTAATATTTTTAATATCAAAATGAACACACACACTTGGATTTATGTATCATTTGGTAACACTTTTAAGTTGTCCTTGTTAAAATGTTGGAAGTTTTGGGACACCCAGGTGGTTACATGATGCATTCAACCAGGGATTTAACAGTGTGGTTGAATGTTGTCAGTGTGTCATCAGCATAATCATAACTACAAATGCTGGATGTCCATTTTACGTGGGCTTGTAGGCTACATGTCAAACTGAACCCAAGCGGACCAAGTATTGAGCCTTGAGGGACCCCTAATAAGAGGCTGACCTTACTTTTAATTAAAAGTTGAGTCAATGCCGATACTGCAACTGTGTGTCAGTAAAGTTAATCCAGACACAGTTCCTGGGAAGACTGAAAACTTAACAGTACCATATGTGTGACACCTGATGATTTTATAAATCCAAACACAACAGTGTTAATAAGAAGGGGTTGTGTTTACTTAAAGCTTAAACAATTTGATCCTAGAGTCAAACCTTGGAAATTATAATGAGAATAAGATACACATTACTTTTGTTCCGAGTACACGACAGAAGGATTCTCAAGAGAGACACATTTTTCCCCACTGTGGTCATGATGCAAACAAGGCAGATACTGATATCTAACGGGGGTATGTTAGATAAATAAAAGGGGTGGAGGATATTCCCCTTGTGTAAATAATGAAAATAAACGAAAATGCAATTAAAACATTTATGTCATTTTTAAATTAAAAATAAGAGCTGCCCGTACAAGTATTTTCATAATGCACTAAAATATAACTATGGTGTGAAAGTGGTTATTCTTTGTGACAAACCTACATAGAAATATAAAGTGACTGTGCAGATTGAGTTAAAGGAGAGAGAATATTGGAATTTATGAGGCAGCAAGGAACACAACGCCAAATGAAGACCACCAAGCCTGCTAGCTGTAAAGGTAGAAAGTGTTTCTTATCCTATAAGGGAAGTTACAAAAAAAACCTACTACACAATTGATAGAGTATCTGTCAAATGATGCTTCCTTCTCATGGTGGCAAAAATGCATTAAGTGCAGCCTCAAATCAACAGAATAAAGCAGTACCTGAGGGTAATGGCAATCTTGCTTGAGATTTAAAAGAGCTATAGGTTTGTTGTGTTCTCACCTCATCCAGATGTACCAAGAAGGTTACGTTGTTGCCCAGGTTGGCGGTGAGTTTGCCATCTCTTGTGGTCAGCAAGAGTCCTTTGGGAGGTCTGTTGGGACACTGCTGCTTTCTGGGCGTGTACATTTCTTTTACACCTTTCGTGCAGTTGTTCAACACCACTTTACGGTACCTTTAGAAAGACACAGAAACAAAATTTAGAGTCAGAGTGTTTCTTTAACTTAAATCCATTCTGCCTTTTTTGTAGTTTAAGATACATTTGAATCAATCGACTGGATGCTTCATGTACTTGTGGTTTAGAAGCAAAGACTGCTGTAGTAATAAAGCTGTTGTGTCTCCCAATTGCAAAAAGAGACTAGATGACAACTGACAATACAAGCTCATAGACTGGCACAGCTTTCAAAGCGTATTCACATTGTGAGTGTAGAAAACAATCCCACTGTTATTAAGATTTACAAGGTGTCGGACCTGAGTCTCTAACTAACACAGAAGACAGCTGCTGACACAAGAAAGAAAAAAGCACATGTGAGTAAATCATTAGATACAATAAAGACTATAATTGGTTTGAAAGTGTTTCAAGTACCTAAATGAAACTATACGGTGATATAGTAAGAACTAATACTGAAGTTTCCAGTTGAGTAAATCTGATCAATTAGGAAGTGATTGAGTCGCAGGTGTGCTTAATTATCATTAAAACTAAGCTCAACAGTTGTGCAAGTCAATAAACGACAGTGAATACAAGTCAGGGATTAATAAAGAAATATAAATATATAATATTCTGCATAGTTGTGCCAAAATAAACCCATTAAATATTGATGTGTTTTGAATTTAGAAAATTGAACAAAAATTAAAAAGTAACACTCCTTAAGTTATTTATTTGTTTGTGATTTTATTTTTTGTCCACTGGTATATGTCACTCACCCAGTGCTGTTGAAGTAGTTTTGCCCTTGGCTGCAGCTTCTGGAGACAGTGAAGGGATTGAACCAGAAGGACGGCCTGCAGTTCCCATCTCCGCGCCGCTCATACCCATAATCACTGTTGAACAACGAAGCACATCCACAAAGCACCTGATCAATATCAGCATGTGAAAAAGGACATATTGTCATACAGGGTGTTCCACATCCCTCTTGGTTTTTATTACTAGTGGCCAGAGACCTTGCACAGCCCAGAGTAGGCATCATTATTATGTATTGATTAAGGCCTCTGCTGACTAATGCACAATAGCAAACAGTACGTATGAATACACACCCTAGAGGGGAGAGGGTTGTTTGTTACCATACAAGGATGACTAACTCTCACTTGCCTGCAAGCGTTTTCAATCACAACATGATTTACATCTAACAAAGCAAGGTAAGCAAGTGCCCATTCTAATAAAGAGCATGACATTGATTTGTCAATTAATCACCAAGCCCTACAAATAAACAAAACCAACAAGCCGGTGACTGACTAGTCCACTTTGATTCTGTGGTTACAACAGTGTGAATTGTTCATTAACAAACTGTCATGGAAGATTACACAGATGCGCGTGGATAAAAAGGTTAAAGGTTAGTATAATGTCTTTCTTTGGGCGGGTGGGACTGTGTATAGCTCTGATAAAGATTAGCGCGGACACAGAAGCTGGATCAAAGGTTCCAAAAAACACAAGTTCCTTTCAATTTTGGATACACTTTAGTTACTGAGAAAAGTTTAAATGTTAGAAGACATTGATTTAAATGACAAAAACTCCAGCTATAGTGCAAGGTGTTATTTTTCAATGCCAATGACAACATGATATGCGAGGACGAGCATGAGCAAGAGAAACACATTTTTTTACCCATCACTTTTTGATTTGAACAAAATAATTCTCATTGCAGCGGCATCAACATCATATAGTATGGGCAAAACATTTGTGTACCTATGGTAAATATGAATCTGTAGCCATAGTTGAATAGCTTAGCTTATAGCAAAAGGATAAGAATTTGCCGAAACAGCTAGCATGGCCCCACTTTAACTTTAGAAACAAACTTATCAACACCTTTGAAACAGTGTCTTAAATTTGGGTAACCTTTCTTGAGAGTTATTGTAGTTTTAAGTGATGGATCTTTTTTTTGTGTGCATGTAACCAGCAAAGTTACCCCAAGTCGTCTTGCTGTGACTTTAAAAATGCAATGCACTCAGCTGAGAGACTGTACTGAGGACTAGCAGAGGATATAACTTTGTATTTTGAGCTATTACTTGTATGATCAATATCATTCATAAACATGCCCTTGTTGGTCCGACTCGAAGGTTGATATCCAGGTTAAAGTTTTGGTTTTGGAGCAGAAAGGTCTGCACCTTAAAAAGAGCCTTTGTTTCACACAAGGCCAATTATGTAATTACGTAGGCTCATGAAGTATCAGACAAACTCTTCACATCTCAGCTTTTCTCTGTTTTGTTTATTTTATGTTTTATATTCTCCTTGTGAAATTTTAAGCATGCGCCAGATAACTCCCTGCTGAGACGAGACGGAGCAAGACAGACAGGCAGAAATCAGACAGAGAGAAAATAAAACTAACTTTCCACTCATTAGATGGGAACCAATTAGCACTCACTCTCTGACCTTCTACAAACACTATTTACATAACGGCTGTATGTCGGGGATGGCTTTTTTTCTGCTCCCTGTCATTACAAGATAAAAAATATAACCATTTAGGATTTGCATACAAATTGAAACTATTTACACCACCCCCCACCAGTTCCCCCAGCGCCACCTTCCACATTGTCTCAACAGAATTACTAGCATGGCGAGCTTGCAGACGGATGCCACAGAGAAAGACATTACGAGTAAATTGTGTACAAAGATCCCAAACTTATCAGATTATTGGAAAAACACACAGCAAATGGAGTAAATGAATGAGACACATGAATAGCATACGCAATGGATTCCACTTAAAGGGCGTTAAATTGGAAAAGCAGGATGATGAGTGGAAATGGTGTTCATATAAAACTTCTCTCTTATCTAGGCTGCATGCTTCTGTTGTTGCACTGTTCATTCATTCAAAAAGACCCACTCTGCTGAGGAATACATCAGCCAATTTACATATTTCCCCTGTTAATCAGTCTTTTTTTCAATTTAACTGACATGACCATCTATACTTTGTAATTTGATCTGTGCTGCTGTAATACAAATCATTCAATTGCTCTGCTGGAAAATAAGCCCTCTGCAGTATTTGTACCAGAGCACACAACCATAAAGTACATTTTTTTTTAGAGCATGTCTGTTCCGTCTCAGTGGAATTCAATACAAAAATGTGATAATTAGAAAACAATTAAGCTTACAAAGCGTATGAAAAAAAGTCAAAAAGTAAATGAAGCACTTTTTTAACATGTTTTTTTTAACAGGTCCATGCTGCACAATTTATCATTAAGTAAATCTGATTGGTTGAAAAATATCAGACATTGGGCTTGCAATTTATCATGAAGGGATTGGTGGTGGGTCGTGAGGCTAGACCAGTTGAGAACCAATGGTCTAAAACAATGGTTCCCAAAGTGGGATATTGGGACCCCCTGAGCGGTTGTGAGACACTGGGAGGGGGGTCGCAAGATGCCTTCCAATAACAGATACAAATTTGAAATGACCTAAAATTGCATTTTACCCGTTTTGTGAAATAATCCTTATGTGAGATTTGTGCTGAAATGAAAGTGAAACATTCAACTGTAACAATGTTTGTTTTATTTAGTTTAATTATTTTAAAGCTCTGCTGTATTCTTTAGTGTTGTTCTAATGTCAGTGTTTGGATAGGTCTATTAGTGTTGCTGCTGTAGGCAACGTTAAATGCTTTAACCACTTCCAGGGACAAAGTGGGTCTCCCGTCTCCCGCATGGTTATTTTGGGGGTCACGGGATGAAAAGTTTGGGAACCCCTGGTCTAAAAGACGCACTTTAGCACAAGGAAGGCGTGTTCTCTTTTGATTTGTCTGTTTTTATAGAAATGTGACTCACAGTATAAAGTTAGAGGATTGAAGTAATGAGGGTGAATGGTTGTAGTATCTGTTTATGTTTCCCTCAGCATGTATTACCTTCCTGTAATTACATGAACTTTGAAGTTTTTTCATCTTCATGACTGTCACTGTTAATGAATCCAAAAAAGTATTGCAGACTCATCTTGCTTCTTTTTCATCACTTCATAAAAGAAGTGACCTGTTTAATACAACACAGCCAACACACAGTAAAAATTAAAAAAATAGATGGATGGATGGATGGATGGATGATAGATAGATAGATAGATAGATAGATAGATAGATAGATAGATAGATAGATAGATAGATAGATAGATAGATAGATAGATAGATAGATAGATAGATAGATAGATAGATAGATAGATAGATAGAATTTTTACCACAAAACTAAACATTTTTGGTTATAAATCATCTGTTTTAATGATATAAAGTGTAAGCATTATGCATTAATTTGCATCATTAGGGGCATGGCTGATTTGAATGACAGTTGGGCACGTTGTAGACCTTAAGCTTGTCTGCCTTAACTGCACCCCTTTGCCTGTGACTAGATTGATCCACAGTTAGGTTGAGATAGTATTTCAAATGTGGCGACCGCAATCGTTGGGCTTCATAACACCTTCTTCAGAAACCAATGAGTGACTTCCTTGTTATATCTATCTATGGACATGAGTGCTTTTTATTGATTATCCAACCTAAAACCAACTTCATTACTTAGCGTTGCTGCAACATTTTTGTTCTTTGTTTTCGAAACTGTCTTTTTTGGTCTTTTGCTGAATTGATGCAGATTCATAATTTACAACCCTCTGCCTTGTCTGACTTTTAAATGCAACTGGTAGTTAAATTATATTTTTTCAATGCTTGTTACATTTTTGAACAATCGATCATTCATGCAAAACTTTGGGGAATGATCAATAGGTTGCATATTAACTAAGATTCGGTACACCACTTATTTGTGTTTGGGTAAATGTACCTGAAAATAACATTTGCATGATAAAGGGTAGTTGTATTTCTTCTAGTTTGACAAACAGGAGCTTTGACTTTAAGTAAATAACCCGTAGAGTCACTTTCATCGTTGTAACTTACCGCCACATCTGGCAGCCATCCAGGAGAAAACAATTAAAACACCAACGTATTGAAATTCTTTCAAGATTAATGAAAAAACACTTTCCTCTAAAGGACATTGTTGTTAATGAAGCTCTCTTTCAGAGAGACATAATCTCCCTTGACGATTATTAAGAAAGGAGCTGTTGCACAAAGGCACATATCCTCTTACCATTCAAAGTCATGAGCTCGGCAAATACACGACTCAGCCGAGAGGATTCTGGAGTAGTCCCTTCCCAGCATGCAGTAGTTTCCAGGCCTGCGCTTCATGTAAATCTGTTTCTGTCCCATCACACATGGCTCACCCTGTTGGAACAATAAATACTGTGTTTTTGATTGTATTTTTAATGGCATAAAACGTACTCGCTCAGTAGTTTGCATACCTGGTTGTGCAGGTGCCAGGTTTGATAGTCCTCCTCTGTGCACTTCCTGCTGTAGATGGACTTGTAGTCTATTTTGATGAGCTGCCACTCAGAACGGTGGCTGAAGTGTCCAAAAAAGCTACAGAAGCAGATAAACTGTTTTACAACTAATTGTAACAGGAAGTTACAACATACGAGATGATTAAAATAATGTGTAGCAATACATCTTTTATGTCACAAATTATGATTTAGTAACGCCAGAGAATATTCCAACATGTCCAAATGTGTGAGTTTTTTTGCTTATATGTACCACTTAAATTAAACAATATCAGGGTGTATTTTTTCCCAAAGTACTGGAATATATCCAGCTTCCCTTGGCTCAGTTTTTCGTTCCTTTTTTACCCATAGCCTCATTGCTCATCATAGTCCTATTTTTGTTTCAAAAGCTTATATAAAAAGCATAAAAAGCAATATGTAGCTGGGACCCCTTGACATGTTGGATGTCTGAGTTACAGGCAGTTCCACCCAGGGGCGTGTCCAGACTTTTTAGACTGGGGTGGCTCAACTAAGGCACTGACTTTTTCAGGGGCGGCTGTGATGATGCACACAAACACACACAAATAAATATCAATGTATACCCTTCTTACTTCACCAACCATACTTTATATACCTTATAACACAAGATAATGGATACATTAGCTCAATGTTTTAATGACACAAAAATAAAATACTTTTGAAAAAAGTCTAACTTTCAAAAATACATTAATTGGCAATGTCTTGGTCCCAACACATTGCCTGTATAACTAAACATTGATAATGTAAAGAAAAAGCCTTTAAAAAAAAAGGTCTAATAGGTAGTTTTAACACAAGTCATGCTTCTGACAGGGCAAAAAGCCAATCACTAGGATTGTATGGAGGCCAATCAGATTTCTAGGGGTGCCATGCCACCCCAGGCCACCCATCTGGACACGCCCCTGGTTCCACCAAACCTCGTCTCACATGGTGTCATTCATCAGAGGTCCAAAGACAAAAAGAAATATACCAACGTTTCATGAAGGAAGCAAAGATATGTTAAAAGAAAAAGATAAATCCAACATTGTTTGTCAGAACTTTTTGCTGCTCTACTTGCATTAATCATCTCAATACTCCTCACTTTTACATTTTGCTGACAAAGATTGTGATCTAGAATAATAACTTTACTTTTAAGGGGTTTTTTTTAGTTCTTGATTGGATTAGCACCTGTGTGGGTGTAAACACAAATTTACAACAGAGTGGAATAGGAAATAATTGTGGGTGGTTTTGGTCCCTGTCAATCAAATCTAAAACAATACGCCAACACAGTCCTGATGTGAGAATTTTTAGTATAAAACTCTAAATAATTAAAATCTCAAGATGAGATCAGTCAGTGTATGTTGCTTGATTAGTCATTGCTATTTCTTCTTACCGATGCTTTCTGAAACTTTAAAGCTGTGACATCAGAGGGGTTCAGTTTTAATGACAGAATTCTCTTTATTAAGTGATTCTGCTTTGATCAAACCCATTTTTCATGTTACCTAATATCCACAAAGGTCTGACTTACAGCCTATAACCCTTTACCTGTCACTCACACATGTGGCTTAATAACGGTTAAATACCACTGTGCTTTGAATGGACGCCTCCTTTAAAGGTCCTCCATCTGTCTCGCCTTTCTGCTGAAAAAAATAATAACCCTTGGGGCTGAACAGAGAACAGAAAATTGCCATTCACCTTTCACTCAGCCAACACCAGTCCCAGTAAAGTACAAAGAAATCATCACCTTTAAACACGTTATTCGTCGCTGCTTTGGATTTACTGGACTTACGTCATGATTTGGTTCTCGGCCCCGGCCTCCACCAAGACTCCATCCACAAACAGAGGCACCGAGGAGAAGCTGTGCTGGGTCCACTGCCTCCCCTCGTCAAAGCTGACCCTGTGTGTGAGTGTCAGAACGCATTCCCATCACAAACCCAGCAACAGCAATGGCACAGAAACAGACACCCTTTATTAGAGCCCGGTCATAGGGGGGTGGGGGTGGATGGGGGGAGTGTTAGGTGGATATCAGGATGACTGGCTTGTCCTAACAGACAAGTCTCAGAGTCTCAGTGCAATTAGCTACTGTAGCTTTGGGTAAATATGAGAAGCTTAGCATTAAAGGGATATTTAAGAGGCAGCCTGTCTGGTTATCAAAGCAAAGATGCCCAAAGCTGCTCTCAGATGTCAAAAAGAAAGAGTGCGACATCTCTGGTCCTGGGTGAAGTCTACACAGGGGTGAAAAAAACAAGACCAGAATAGAACTGTTTCATGTCTCAGTGCAAAACTGCAGAGCGCGGAGGAGGCAGTGATGAAAAAAATTGGACAGCTTTCATCATCGGGGCCTGGGCTCTATTGATTCTGACAACTTATCAACATCGGTGCTGAAGTGAGAACAACTAGAAGTACCTGAGTGTGACATGGCCTGTGTGTGGAAGAAAGAAAAGGCTCCCTTGTTGACTCCAAACCCCCCACTGCCATCATTTAGCTAAAAGCACTGACAATAGAAACTGCGTTGACATGCACCTATTATGAGATTCAGATGGGGAAGTGTTTAACTGAACACTGGCTCAGAGAGCTACACATTGCTCCATGGCTGCTGTACAGTGTATCTGTGGAGATACACAGGCTTCTTTCTATCTGTCATTTATTTCACTTCCTCTACCATCACACTTAAATTGGTTGAGAGACAAAACCCAGCAGGCTACACTTCAGTGGCTCTAAAACTAATTTCAGAATTGTTGCAAAAGCGACTGGAGAACAGATCTGGTCTCACTTGGATTAGCCTGCACTGAGGCAAAGCAAGGCCCCCCGATTTGGCAGGAGGAAGGCAATGTGTTAATGAAAACTCTACAAGAGGGGGAGGGGGGGCTGCAGGCTGTTAATCATAAGTGGCTTGAAAAAAAAAGTGTTACATTTATCTCCAAAGGCCACAGTCTAAGTGCATCGCTAAATGGATCAAGTTTCACATATTATATATATAAGCTCCTTTTTTTTTTTGGACCATAAGGGTCGAGTTAACCTAAAAATAGCTGAGGAAAATTGAAAAAGGCAATTTAAGACGGGAGGTATGTCCAAAAGTTCCCTAAATGGACATACCACAAGTGTCTGGTTGGCACGGATGGCTGCTTGACCGCGACGAGGGCTCCTCCTTTGTCCAGAAACCACACGTTGTGCTCCTCTTCAAATATCTGAAAAGAAACACAGAAATTCATCCCCAACGTTAGTGAAGGGAGTCACACACACACAAAAAAATACTGAGAAAGGCAGTGGCTCTCATGCTCAACTCCACCAATAATATTTAGTAAAATTCACATTTCTCAACATGATAAAAGCATGCATAAACTGACAAGGAGCACTAATGGTAGTGTCTTTACTTATTACCTTTGGAAACTCCAAAACTCAATTATCAGGATCACAATTATAAGAAATGGACCAAACATTGTGTTTATCCGCTCTTAATTATACGATTAATTTAGCAGAAGCTTTAATCCGAAGCAATGAAAATCAGAGAGTAAGAACAACCCAAGCAAGGTTCCAGAAAGGAGGAAACAACGTCAGTAAGTGCATATGAACAGCTTTCAGTCCGATCAGTTACAGGTGTTGGCGGGCTGTGCACAGAGGCAAGTCACAACATGGACAGCTGTTCTTGAGAGTTCTCATCAGCATCAAAACCATCCTAAATATCGTAATCGTCATTATCAAACAAAACGATCAACATCATCATCATTATAATTGAAGGCAGGGTTGGTAATTTTCTCCAGATACACTTTTTTAGATGTTGGTTGAAATTGTCTTTAGGTCCTGACAGACATTAATAACTCATGTGCTCTGAAAAAGGAACAAAGATAATCCGTCATCTGTAGCAGTTGCAAGCACGTAAAAACTTCGACCAATGTCTGCACTCGGTTCGAGTTTTATGAACCAATCATGTCTCTCTGCTCGTTCTCTACCCCATGCATGCACGAGCCCACACTCAAAGCATGAGCTGAGCTCTGCTCCTGGACCAATGGCGCTTGTGCATGTACAGTAAGCGAGGGGCGTGGCTTTTGAGGGAGCACAGAGGGGAGGGCGTGGGTGCAGACGGAGCACTGAGAGAATGCTACTTTCAAAATCATGCTAGTTTCCGAAAATTACCAACCCTGACTTTAAGTGGGTAGGTGTTCACGAAAGAGCTGGGTCTTCAGCTTTTTCTTAAGGGTTAGGTTAGGTGCAAAGGGACTCTACAGATTGAACAGAGTTTGGTAGTTGTTTTTTGTTATCCACAATCTCTGTCAGAATGGGCTGAAAGTGCATGACCAACCCTTGTCCTAAATAGAGTTAAAAACAGTGATGTTTTTTTATAGCTGCAGGGTAAACCTTGTGTGTTAGAGAGTTATCTTAAATACTGTTGTGTTTTTTTTCTTTTGGCTGTCGATGCATTTTAGTGTTTGGAGAAATAAGAATTCACCTGGAGGAAAGCATGAATGCCGGGAGAGCAAGACTTTTCCAAAGGCTGAGCAAAGTGTACGCTTTATAACAACACTTCCCTTTTCAAATATAGATTTGGAAATCTCAGCAGCATGTTGTGTCTATGCTTTCACACTGTTTGACAGTTGTTGCCTGATCGAAATTATTTATGAACAGGAACATATTTCTTTCAAAATCTGGACAAATCTTTCTTGCTTTCGTTTCATTTTTCATCAGTCAAACATGTTGGGTTAAAGAAAAAAAAAATCTTTATTTGTAAAATGGATTGAAAGTAGCAGGATTTGGGCTGTATAACAAGACAGTGGAATACAATAAAGACCGGGAAAGCTGGTAGCTGTTATGTCAATCTTTCAAACTGTTGTACAAATCTGTCAGCCGGTGTAAATCACAGCGTAAAGCTCACCTGTCTCCAGCTATTGCCAGCATCTGAAGATATGTACATGCCAACATTGTTGTAGGACAGCTCGGCTCCAATATTTCCTGCAGAGAAAAAAAAATGTCAAAAGAGAATATGGCACAACAAAACTGCAGTGGGATAATTCAAATAAAGAGGGACATATGTGTTTTATATACAGTACATGCTACGTACATACAAGTCCGCAAGTTATTAATCTACTCCTTCATCAGCCTTCTGTCTCAGAATTTGCAAGAACATTAAAGAGATGCTCCTGGGTCAATTTCTATGGATACCTGCGTCATTAAGGCAACATAATGTGGGATGTGGAGGCAGATGCCTCTGTCGCTCTGACAACACAATGCTTCCAAATATTTTGTATTTTTCTGTGAGTGGGCGTCAAGTGAACTAACTTCTTCTTTTGTTGATCCTCTTCTGCGATCTTGGCCATGGCTCAGTAAATAGGCATGTGTTTGATCTGGATGGTGTTTGTCATGTTGGTGAGATGATCTCTGCACCAGCTGACGTCTTAAAAGGCGCAGCGGGCAACGTGAATCACAGTGCCAAAGCAAAGACTCGGCCAGCAATACACACACACACACACACACACACACACACACACACACACACACACACACACACACACACACACAAACTCGTATACAAACACATACCAACACAGACACACTATGCAAGCACGGCAGCTGAGATGTAAGTTTGTTCAGCATTCTCACACACCAAAGACAAAACAGACAGATCTAAAGATAAACACATGCACACACACACACACATATACACACAGCACACACAGCAAAGGCAGACTTTTTATGCTTACACTCCGCTGCTGCTCACATATCTGCTTTTTTTTTTTTCCTCTGAACTCGTCTGTCTTTCTCCTGCTTCACTTTTTTCAAATGCCCGAACACTCGCAGGAGATCTAATACTGCATAAAGCAAATTGTGGCTGTTCTCACACACACATATATATAGACATTGAAAAAGTTGGGCATGTGATCCACAAAATGTTTGCTTTTTGAAAAACTTGAAGATCCTGCAGTGTGAGAGAGAGAAGCTTTAGCCAGAGGGTTGTACATTGTCTTGGAGCTCCCTGTGAGGATCACTTTTCTGGATTTGATTTGATTTATTACTTCTATTTCTTATGATTGCACTTTATTTCTTTAGAAATACATGTTAAATTGTTTGCCTACAGTGTGTTGAGATCTATCTTCCTTTAAATCCTGATGATTTTAAGACTTGTCTTTGTTGTTTTGCATTCTTTGCAGGCACTGCAACGTGGATCCCAAAAAGGGCTTCTAAATAAAGGTTATAATATTATCACAGTTCAAATCTTCATCTAAGGTGTCCTTCATATTGTGAAATGCAAATATTTACTTCAAAGGTATAAAACATTTTTGTACGCAGAAATAAATAAAAATGTTTTTTTTAATTGCAATATACTACTAATATCCTGCTTTCTATAGTTCTAATGCAGGGGTCCCCAACCAAGAGACCTTGGACCAGTACCGGGCCTTGGGTAGTTTTGAACTGGGCCGTAACAGCCAGTCGGAAGCATCAGGTTGTATGTAATTGCCATATTTTTATTTTTACTGGGGCTCCTGAAAAAGACCCTTGGACACTGACAGTAGATCATTCAGCTCTGACTGCCACCAAAACAAAGCTCCTCAGCAGACTGGATGTTAGAAACAAGCTGCGCTCATCACTTACTCACAACACCACGCTATCACCTTTTTCTCCAGAAAACAGGCTCAGGGTTCACACTCATGGTAAGGTAAGTTTGAATTTTTGAGTGTTTTCTACAGTAGTTCGGGTTGCATTAGGCTTTGACTGTACTTCATATATCTTAACATGTAATCAGTAGAGAATCCTCTACCCCCCTCACCACCAGTCCATCAGAAATATGACAGCTGCTGGTCTGGGCTGTGTTGTTAAAAAGGTTGCGGATCCCTATTCTAATGTACAACTTGTGTTAAGCATTTCGTCTTACCTGTGGCAACTATTATTCCCGGAGCAGAGCTCTTGGTGGAGATTGTTCCTGACAGGTACGGGTTCTCTGACATTTGCAGCTGGAGGTGGAGTGAACAGAAAGGCTGCAGAAAAAAAGAAAAAGGCGTAGGTTGACACAGACGTGCATATTCATCTGAAAACTGTTTTTTTCATTCAAAATCCCACTGTAGTTTGTTTTGGCATTTTGTGACGTTTCATATACTCCTGAAGTATTTCCTGTCAATGTTGATAAGCCACGCTGAATATTTGACAAATAACCTATTTGGGCTCAATGTAAAAAAAAAAAGATTAGCTTTTGCTTCAACAGAGTTATGATGCATTACTTTAGTAGAGGCTACAAGTCAAACTACAAGTCATATGCCATCCTCAAAGTTTGAGCATTGTCATTGTCCGACGTCTCTTTTGGAATAACGTCTAAGGTCACTAAAAGGAAGGCATATAAGCAGAGTGTTTAAAGTGGCCTGTTCTCACAGATTAAAGCTCAAAAGCAACACTTTCTTTCAACTGAAACTGGATCATATTTCATGGTTGAAATAAGGGCCATCAGCATTAATGCGTCAATTGAATGAGGACGGAACGTAACACATTTATTTTATAGTATTGCGTTAATCGTGTGCTAGGGGCTGCACGGTGGTGCAGCGGTTAGCACCCTTGCCTCACAGCGAGTAGGTTCCAGGTTCGAATCCACGTCAGACAGGGCCTCTCTGTGTGGAGTTTGCATGTTCTCCCAGTGCATGCGTGGGTTCTCTCCGGTTACTCCGGCTTCCTCCCATAGTCCAACGACATGCTCGTTAGGTTAATTGGCGACTCTAAAATTGCCTGTAGGTATGAATGTGCGTGTGGCTGGTTGTTTGGCTCGCCTCTGGCCAAATGACAGCTTGGATCAGCTCCAGCCCCCTGTGACCCCAAAAGGGGAAAGCGGTATAGATAATGGATGGATGGATTAATCGTGTGCTATTTTGTCCCTTTTGGTGCATTGTAGTTAAACAATCTTCCTGCATCCACAGCCACGGAAAAGAACGACACAGATGTGCCTTTTAATCGATCATTTCACTTTAAAATCTCCTTCGTTTAGTTTTTTTTAATCTGAAGCAAGTTCATTTTTAGTGGTTAAGTTAATGTTGTAACTCTCGATCTAATTAAAGTTCCATATTTGCTTTCAAAATAAAAGCAGGTTTTTATCTAAAAAGGAATTATAGTACCTCTAGCTTGACACAGTTCTGAATACAAAATATGAGCATTACAAAAACTGTTTTGATTGAAAATAATGGAATTTCAAACATGCAATTAAAATGTGATTAACTTTTGAAATCCGGCGATAATCTTGATTTTTTAAATAACCACTATTTGACAGCCCTAAAAAGCTTTCTTGTTTTCTCTCCACCTGCTACCCACCCTCCACTCTCAGTGAGGCAGTTTCCAGAGGGGAGGATTGCTGTTAGCTAGTTAGCAAAGTAAGCCCCCCTGAGTGGAGCCTCAGGGTCAAGCTCGAATTAGTGTTTACATGACTAGCGCAGGAGATTTGAACCGCCAGAGGAAAAGGTTTTCTAGCTTATGGCTGGACCACCCTGGTGGGATGCTAGGTGAGAGCAGCCATGGGCACTGCTGTAGCTGGGGATTCGACTTTGTAAATGCTGTCCGCAGCCTCCAAGGGAACAGGCCAGGGAGATACATTTTACAACAGCTCAGACCAAGACTACAACCATTACGATGCTGGGCACAACAGGGTTATGTCTGCAAGGCGCAAAACCGGATTTCACACTGGTACTGTTAAAGTGTGTGATACAAGCAAGTGTAATTCTCTGATTTAAATTTGAGAATTTACAGTTTATCAGTAAGACAGAATAAATGTATAGGACAAAACAAAACCATCACAAACAAGCTTGATTCATTTGTCTCACAAAGAGCACCAACTGTGCCTTCATAAGTTTTGCTAATTGCATTTAATCTGTCATTAATAGAAAGAGCAAAGGAATTTGCATTAAAGTATGACAGCGAGTCTCCAAGGCATGCACACAACAGAAGACAATTACATTTGTTCACAGAGCAGAAGAAAAAAAAAACGTGTCTGCTTTCGTCTTTGCAGCAGACAGCGTGTCACTGGTGTAAGAACATCAAGGGCAGCGGACTGAACAGGGTAATCAAAAGGGAATCCACAGCAGTAATTAAAATGTCACATGAATGTGCAATCACAGGGAACCTGTAAGCCCCCAAATCACTTCTTAAACAGCACGAAGTCCCCCTAATGTCTCAGATGTGATTCCTCCTAACAGTCGTCCGCTTAGATGAGGAGCAGGGAGGCTGTCTAATAAGGATGGAGACAGAGGCAACACAGTATATCTGCATCTGCCAGAACCTTATCTGCACTAGACTTTATTTGAAAAATCTACATAGTTTATCATCTCAATATCACCTATCTCATACGCAGACATTAGGGAATTTTTTGTGTGAATATATGACAAAAACATAAATTTACCTTCTTAAACTATTTACTTGAACTCACTTTGGTCTTGCTAAAGGGTCTGAAAGGGTAAAAGCACCCCACATAAAGGGCTTTAAGGAGTAATACCTAAAGCCGTATTAAAAGTTTACAAATGGTTGACAATATATTTTCTTATTAGCTATAATGCACGGCATAGTACACTAATGATGTGATTTGTGCCAACATATTAAACAGAATCCCTACATATTTTCATTTAAATACCATTGTTTCCATTTTATTTAAACAGTTGTGGTGCCATAGCAGTCCCTAGTGCATATTTTCGCTGATTTGTCATGATATGGGGGGGGGGGGTCCTGCTCTATTCTCTTGTTGCTAAAATGTAAGGTACATTTGTCAAGCCACTGAGAGTACAAAGAGTCCATTTTAATTATACATATTTGCATTAATATGACTGCAGTGGTCAGTCTTTACAGTCCATTTTCCCTCTCTACTCTTCAATTACACGGTATGAAGAAGAGCCATTAAGAGACCTATCAAAACATTTTACTGTAGGAAGCATGCTAGTGTCACTTCTGGGTGCTCTAGCTTATTGGTGGGATGCTAGAGTCATATGTGATTTTTGCGCTAAAAAGCGCAAAAGTGAACTGGGACTGGACAATGAACGCAAGAAATCAAAATCAAGATTTACAAATGTATCCAGCAGTTTTAATACCCATGTGAAACCACTACTAGAGTCAGGTTCTTTTCCAAAACCTAACCAAACTATTTCACATCAAAACCACATTTTTATTATTTGTTCATGGATGAAACTTGCACATGCATATGACTGAAAGTCGGATTTTTTATTTGTTTTACTTTTTAAATGTACAATATGAAAAATGTTAAGACAATGTTTATATTAAAATATCTAAATTAGGTCATAAAAAATTGACTAAACCTATGTTATATATTATTTTTGTTGAGTACTTACATTACATCAAATATTTCCAAAGGTTATCAAAGCCAAATAAATCTGTTATTTTATAGTTTTAACGGGATGTGTCTTGTCGTGGCGGTCGCCATTACAGAGCCACCATGACAGCCAGAATGTTTATCATTGCCATGGAAACACCAGAGGTTATATCAAAGACTGCTACACAGGGAAGCGGGAATTGCTACTGAAAGTTGCCATACTGTTGCTGTATGTGCTGCTGTGATAAAAAGGTCATGTAAATTATAGTTGGATACATTGTCTGTAAACATATTCTCTTCCTCAGGTCTGTGTAGCCTTCTCATCTTGACTACGGTCAACGCGGAGTTCCGTTTCACCGAGGGGGGAGTAGCAGAGAGAACTCCCATGATTCCCCGCCAGCCTCGGCGTCGTTTTTTGATATTGTAGTATTGATTGAGAGCCCCCTGGCGGCGGAATCTACATATTGTATCTTTAAGTTAAGAAAATGTATATATACTGTATATAAATGTGTTGTCCACAATTTAAAAATACATAGACCACATGGCAAATGAGAGCTCAGAAAGAACCCAAGGTGTTGGGACTAACAATAATAAGTTTTTACTAGAATAAAAACAAGAGAGAAAATCATAATCAATCATCATAACCTGGAGACCAAAAGGTTCTTCTTATTTATAACTTCAAAAAGATCACTCTCAAAGCCACTAGTAAGTTAAAAACTCTATAAAGACAATACCTTATTTGAACCTGGCAAAATTATTCCCAGTGTTACATTTTCAAAGTGTTATATTAGATTTCACTGTTGCAAACGTTCTTATTTTTACCTTTTAGATAACATTTCATACAAAGTATCTTACCAGTATGCAGTGAATGTCGTTTCCATCCAGGTCACTAGCAGGGGCCTGCAGGAGCCTCCAGTCCCGGCCCTTATTGTAGGTGATGAACGTCTTCACCTGGTTGTCTTGCCTCTTGTTAGCGATCAGCATGCCTTTAATTCCTGCCACCTAAAGGAGAGAAAAAACACTGCAGGTTCAACCTTAGCTTCACCCAGGGACTTTTTTTTAAATATATTTATCCATCTTGCTACTAGTTCCCTACTGCAGATGAAGAAGCCAAACCCAGTCCCCTCATCAGAGGGCATTCTGGGTACTGAGGCAGTAATCTTTGCGACACCAGCTCAGTTAAATGCAAATGGTGTGCTTATCCTCTCTCACTGGGGCTGACAGTGTGGCAGACACCATCAGCAGAGTCGGCTGCATTTTCTTATGCTGAGCTAAGTGCTATCTGTAATTGTATCCTTACATGTCTCAGCAATCCAGACAGTACAAAATGATGACTGTTCGGAAGTGACACCTTGTATGTTTTCTCACAGTCACTCTGAGTCTCCTGAAACACACAACACACTCACACACACGCACACAAACTTCTCTCCCGCAATCATCCCTGCTAGCTGTCTCTCAGGGAATAGACATATTCCTCAACCTTACCAAAGTGTGATATGTCATGGAATGGACAGAGTCACTCCAAATGGTTGCCATCATGAGGGGCTCCGGTTGGATGTGTCCCCCCCCTCCCTGCAGAGGCTCGTCAGTGTAAGTGGCACTAATAGGCATGGAACCTGACATCGTCATAGAAACATGGCACTCAGGACGGATGCAGCTAATGAGGGACCCTGCATCCTCATCCAACCAGACCTGTCAATCACTGCAGTAATTATTTATTGCCTCCGCCTCCTCTATCACTCACAGTCACACACCTGCACACAAACAAGAACCAGCCATCTCTCCTAAGCATACATTTCTCTCAATCCATCACTCATACCTCCCACACTTTACATTCTTTGAGTGAAGGACGCAGACATATGGTTGTACTCTACAGCACAGATTACTCATTGTGCTGCTGTGTTAAAGGAAAATGTGCTCATTTGCGGCTCCGTGCAATAATGATTTCAAACATCTCGGCAAGAAACAGAAAAAGAGAAACTGAATAATGTTTTGTGCATCAACACATGATCACAGACATTGAATATGAGTCATAACCTTGACAAAGACACTCGAGTAAAAGTGCAAAGATATTACTTTAATATAATTCATTTTCTTACAGGGATGAGTTTAATACTGAATTCTGATTGGTAAATCACTGCATTCTATTTCTGATTAGCAGCCTGCTGCTCTTTATAACAGATAGTGATTTGTATGCTGCTCTGATGTGTGTTCGCTTGTGAAGAACCAATCTCTTAGAAAAATGTCTTGTAAATTTCACATCAGAAGAAAAAAAAATGAAAAGAGAAGAAGAAAACACGTCAAAAGCTTGCAGAACAGTCTCTTTTACTTTCTTTTTTTTTCCACAAAGCTTTTTCAGAACCAGAGGGCTTAACACAAAACCTTTGAACCTCTATTTGGATCCAGCATTCCTTCCAAAACAATCATCTCTGTTTGCTGAGACTGTATTCAGAGGTGGACTATGTTGACTCGGTCCTATTAGCATACCATATGGAACACAGAGGGAGGGTGAAATGATGGCTCGGGATTTACTGCATATCAAAGCTCTGTGCTCTTTTCTTTTTGCACTTCAGACAAATTTTAACATACCTTATACTCCCATGTATAAGAAAAGGAAAATACAGCTGTTGTGGGGGAAATATGTATCACTATAAATTCAATTAAATGTATCATTTAGGAGTTGTCGAAAAAACAGTTTTTCTGGAGTGTTGCTTTAACTAAAAATAAAGCCTCAACTTTTATTTACAATCAATGAATCAATCAGTTCTTTTCTACACATTTATAGTCGGTCTGATTTATTTTTTTGGCTTTTATATTCCACTTGATGCCTTAAATTTGAATATTTACGCAACATCCTGCTCAGTCCATTTTATTTCTTCCTTTAAAGGCAGGATTGGTAGTTTTTGACAACTAGCATGATATCGAAAGTAGCATTACCTCAGTGCTCCGTCTACACCCACCCCCCTCCCCTCTGTGCTCCCTCAAAATTCACGTCTCTCACTTGCATGCACAAGTGCTGTTGCACCAGAAGCATAACTCAGCTCATCGCTTGCATTGTGTAGAAACTTTGTCGTCTCATGTCTCATTCAGCGGTAAGGAAACTCACAGTGTAAACTCCGTCATCGGTGACGCGCTTTGAGTGTGGGCTAGTGCACGCAAGGTGAGGAGAACGAGCAGAGAGACAGGGAGGCATGATTGGTTCACCAGATTGGTACCTCGTGGCAGACATTGGTCAAAGTTTTTACATGCTTACAACTGCTACAGATGACACATTTTCTTCGTTCCTTTTTTTCAGAGCTCATGAATGATTAAGTTCTGTCAGGACCTAAAGACAATTTCAACCTAAATCTTAAAAAGTGAATCTGGAGAAAATTACCAACCCTGCCTTTAAATACTGTTTTCTGTTACTGTGATATTAATTCCAAGTTACACACATTTTTTTTATTTACTTTTGCCAAATAGATGGATTTTTGGGTGGCACCTGTGGTGGCCAATCAGATTTCATTGGGGGGCCCATGCCACCCCTGGCCACCCAACAGAGGATGAATAAAACATAGCTTTGTTTGACTCCCACTCTCCAGAGAGTCTCCAAAGCCTCTCGCTATGTCTGTGACTTTAAAAAAAATATTTCTACAATCTGAGTTTCTTGGACTGCTGAAACCTGGACTCTTATAATAAGTAAGCCAGAGTGACAATGTTGTTCTTTTTCCAAACTATTCACTAAATCTAAAAGAAGGAGCCTGGACAAGAAAACAAGTTGATTTTTGGTAGAGCACTGTATTTCCTTTATGAAGTTAAAAAAACAGTTCTGTTTTACACATCAAGCACAACCTGTTTACCGTCAGAATGAAATGACTGGATGGCTTTCATATCTGTCTATTTCTCCCTTGTACTTGTACTCATTGAGCATAACTGCAAACTTACTCAAGCTTAACCTGACATGCTAGGTGCACACAGCAAAGGGTGAAAGTTTGATTCAGTTAGCAAACACAACCAAGCAACAGTTCTCTTCTTCCCAATTCTGGTGGACTTTTCCTTCACCATCAGTCAGGAGAAACAGCATGTTCAGGGGATCGGGAGGAGTGGCTTTGCCTCTTCTTTTGGTTTGTATACTTTTCTTAAACAATGCCAAACACCCCTTTAACTACTCAATTTAGCATTAGCAACCTGTTTAGCACAGAGCTGCTTGCTCTCAGTAAATACAGCACTTTTATTTTATCTTTTTTTCAAAAGAAAGCAGGGTTGGCAGAGTTATTATACATTAAACCTACATCACATGCATTCCATTAAAAGCTCCGTATTAAGGTCTATAGTACTTGGAGTACATTGTGATAATTCTCTGGATCGATCACAACATGAGACACTATATACATTACACATATGATATGATAACATGTTTACATAGAGGGTCAAGAAGTTAATATTTAATAATAATCAATAAGGATGTTAGGGGAATTCATCAAAATAAAAGCATAAAAACAGGCAAAATTGAATATATATGAAAATTACATTGACGTGAACAAGGTTCCAATCTAGCCAACATGAAAAAAAACATAATAGAGGGGGGAAAAAAACAAGATAAGAATAAAAAAATAAAATACATATATGACTTACAAGAGAACCTAATTTCCCACTGTTGAAATGAAGCTCCTGTGAAGAGTTTGAACTGTTTTTAAAAGTGACTGAATCTAATACTTAGGCCTTTATATGACGCACAAAAGCAGGCAAGGATACAAGTGAGCACATGGATTCTATCTATATAGTTATTTTTATTTATGCATGACAATGGGATAAAAAAAGAAAAAGAAATGCCACCATAAATACAAGCCTTTTTTTCCTCATACTGCTGACTGATTTTAATGTGTCTGCTTAACCGTATTTATGTAGACAAATTATTATTTGTGTGACATAAAACAGTAACATGAGGTTACAGTTTCTGTGAGTTCACCTCAAAGCTTGCTGCTGTATTTATACCCTTCACTAGAGTTCTCTCCATTACTGTGAGTGTTGAGGGACCGCTTTAACACTAGAACCGCCAAGACCGTCTGACGAACGGTTTGGGTTTTTATAAGACAAATAACTCTGTTAAAATAAAACCTACAAGACTCTCATGCTATGACTTTTCCTAAATATGTGTCTTGTATGTTTTCTGAAGCTTATGTGTTACTAAAATAAAACACACAAGATTTCTGCGCATTTATACCTATGACCGCCGCCCGCCGTCATACAGACGGCAGTTGAAAATGATACATTTCCCTCGCGCGTCTTTTTTTTTTTCTTCCATAAGTTAGAAAGGAGGCAGTGTCAGACAAACACGCACTGCAAAAAAATATGACCGTTGTCTCCTGCAAGGGATGCAAGCGCCCCGTGTGTGGGACGTGCACCTATAGGTTGAGCACTTTTGCCCGAGGTGTGTGCCTCAGGTGCCGCGCCGCTGTCCGAGGTGCTGATCGTGCCTTTGTTTGTTTGTTTGTTCGCCTGTTCTGGAGTTCTGCACTTATTTTTGTATATCGTTTGTCATGCCAATATATAGCCTTGTTTTTGTTGTTGTTTGCCAGAGCCTTGTGGCGACAACCTGTTCATTCAATCGTTCGCGTGTGTGTGAGTGCGTGCGTGTGTGTGTGTGTGTGGGGGGGGGGGGCGGCGGCGGCGGCGGCGTTTATCTCGGTGTTTATCTCTCTTTTTGCAGTGTTTTTTATTAAAATGCATAGCCTAATATAGCAAACAATATAATAGACTAAAAGTTATGCATTTTCCATTTTTGAAGAATGTGTTTTAGCAACGGGAGACGTGGAGCAGCAGTAAAAAACGGCGCTCTAAAAAGCCGAAAAATATCGTAAATTGACATGAGACATTTAAAAGGTTACAATCCTGCCTGGTTTAAGTAAGTTGTATTTATAATTATTTCTCATAATGTCATCAAAAAAATGCTTTATTTGTGTACAAACTATGAAATTACATATGCCGTCTGATAGACGGCTGGGGCGCTTGGAGGGGGGTCTAGAATGTTGGCGGTCCTAGTGTTAAGAAAGGCCCTTTATTTAGTCTAGATGGAGTCTTTTTATTGGTCAGCAGGGAATTAGTAATTACTTAATGTTTATGAACAATATACAATATTGTAAATGGCTAGTTTGCTATATACTTTGTGAGTTTGAGTACATCAATCTGAGTACCAGCGTGATCCTGATGATCTAACACCCTCCACTGACGCCACTTATCATCAGTCATTCAAGGCAGTTTGTAGCGAGATGAGGGGGGATACAGGGTTTTTGATGCACCATGAACCCAAGCCAATCAGACTGATAATTGTCAGAGAGCCACCTGCTTAACCACCTAGCAGTCTAATGGGAAGTTTAGCGGGTGATGCAGAGCCCTGATGTCAACAGAAAATTAGTTTGCACAACAAAGCCTCCTGATTACAGAAATTGCCCTTATCCAATCTGATTGACAATAAAATAATCTTCCTAATTTAGGAGGTAATTGTGCAATTTTCAGTGTGAAATAGCATAATTGATTTTAGGGAGGAAGACAGAAGGAGAACAGAGACCCATGTGGGAAGAGACAAGACTTCTAAGTGGAAGAACAAAACAACTTTCACATACTCTGCTTTCTCCCCTCTGGTCTGACTCGAGCTGCATCTTCTGTCTGGAACATTAGGTCTGTGAGGAGCAGTTTGTCAGAGTCTAACAGCAATAAATGGGATGAGTTCCACAGCATATATCTCCCCTTGTGTAATGGGTCTGATACTAGAAACAGCAGAGTATCATCTGTCTCTTGTTTAGGTTCTGATCAGGAACAGAGCTGCGACCGCTTGACAAACACTATTATAACACCTTATCATCTCATACTGCATGCTGGAATGCCTTAACTACTGTTTCATGGCAATGGGAGCTGCACACACACACACACACACACACAGACGCACGCACGCACGCACGCACGCACGCACGCACGCACGCACGCACGCACACACACACACACACACACACACACACACACACACACACACACACACACACACACACACACACACACACACACACACACACACACACACACACACACACACACACACACCACATACTGTGCTGGAGAGGTAATGGCATTGTTAATTACCATACCGCTGCCACTGCTGCTGGCCAATATCTCACTTCCTTTACTCTCTCAGTCACACCTTCCAGTGTGGGAGTGATAAAATGGGTTCAACAGGGAGTAGAGAAGGAGGGAATTCTACCATACTGCCATGAATGTTAATGCAAACTCATACTGTGGCTATCCAGTAAGCTAACAAGGTCATTACAAGTCCAGAGGTGCATGGCAGTGAGCCCCATTAAGCATGTTCTTCATACTGTTTTTTCTGCTGTCAGGAAGATGGATGACCACAGCCTGTAATGCAAACCTGTAAGACAAGTAACTGCTACACAAACTCTACAGCATGATTATGTATGCGTATGCAGAGAAAGCAGAGGGAAACCGATTAACTGAATCTGCATTCTATAAAATAACGGTAGCCAAATTGTAACCATCATCATTTGATGATATTGACGGATCGAGAGAGGTTTAATGTTATCACTTCAGATAAGGAGGCATTGGATATCCATAGGATTACGAGGGAAAAATTGAGCATGAATATTTAAGAGGTATTATTAAATGTTTTTCTGAGCATATGTTGTTCATAACCTGTCAAGGCATTTTGCAGCTGTATACCTATGTGAACTAAAGTCAATAAGCAAAATCCCAGGACCATTTTAAAAAGACCTGTAAATTAACTTATGACTGAAAAAGATTCCAAACCTTACTTTTTAGTTTGCAGGTGACCCTTTTGATCATTTTAATCAGATGTGGCCTTTTACTTCCACAACCTCCGGGGTGAAAAATTAAGCCAATGTGGATGTGTAAAAAACTGCAGTTCCTTGAGAGTCCACTCGAGGCTGGCTCCAAAAGACTCAGACGTCCCGTACACACCCCATAATGAAATGTCCACTTTGAATGCAGAAGTTAACATGTTCGTACAGCCTGGTACGAAAAACAAACACAAATAAGAAAAACGTATTTAGGTCTGAATAGTCCATGCCTTAATCTGCACACACTGTACGGGGATTGAATTTTTTTTATAACTCATCCGTTTGATTTTATGAAGGATAAAGGGCGTGGCTGATTTGACTGATGGGCGGGCTTGTTGTAGCTGTTTGACCAGAGGCTGAAGGGCCCACCTCAGCTCCAGCCGTTTGCCTGTTATGAGGTTGACCAAAAGTAAGTTTGAAAAAGTACTTCCGATCTGGAGAACACCATTAATTGGCTTCAATAGTCCGCTTCAGAAACCAATGGGTGATGTATCTGAGACTATGGCTGTGTCCGAAAGCGTATACTTTTAAACTAGTCATACTAAATATGATTTCACATTGAGTATAAGTATGATCTGAAATCATTCAGTATGCAATTTTGTGTATGTGAGAAATGCCCGGATGTATACTAGATTGGCCAGATTATTTAAGAATTAAACAGGAGCACACTGGCCATCCTAAACTGCCCCACAATGCATTGTGGCTTTCAGACTGTCCAATGGCAGAGCTCGCCAAGGGCATACAAATAAAAGTAAATAAAAGTAATGGATTGATGAACTGTGTATTGTTGTTGAATTGTATTTATGAACCGATGATCACGCTAGCTTGATGCTAGCTTATCCAACGTAGCTCGGACCAGAAGTAAAACAAGTGACCCGCAGTCTAGTATGTTTCTAACGGCATACTAACTGCAAGGTTAGTATGTAGTATGCAGAATGTATTGTGTTAGTCCGTGGTAGGCGTCAGTATGTGGATTCGGACACAGCCTATATATCCATGTATACATGTATAGAGTCTATGACTGGGACATGGAATTGTGGATGTTTTGCACATTCAGGCATAAGCACCCATTTAAAGAATGTGCTCCAATCTGTGTTAGTACAGACATGTGTGAGTACTTTATGGCAGACTGTAAGAAGAAGACTTAGAAAGTAATAGTCCCTGAAGCTTCCCATTGATTCAATCAATGAAAACCTCACGGTATGTTTCCCCCCAGGATGACCAAATTCTTCAGTAGCCTACCTCGTACAGGTCCAGCATCTGGTTCCCTCCGATTCCCCTCGTGGTCTTGACATTTTCCATGGCCAAGGTGAAGTAGATTCCTCTGGTGTCAGACAGGTAGAGGTTATAGGTGTCGTTCTGGTTCCACTCCTGCACTGCCGCAAACACTTGCTTCTCATCAGTGCTGACAATGTGTAAATCCTATCAGGGAGCAGGGAGAGATCAAGAGGAGTTATGACTGGAGGCGGGAAGGTGACGGATAAGAACATGCTGACCCTGTGGGACTGGTCATGAGATCAATGCTGTGGTGCAAATATAAATGGTTGATGACATACTGTTAGGTGTATAGCTCACCCTGGAGTGTTGTACCATTGCTAAGAGTACGACTTTAAAAGGACTAAGTTCCAGATTTAAAGGGGTGTGTGTGTGTGTGTGTGTGTGTGTGTGTGTGTGTGTGTGTGTGTGTGTGTGTGTGTGTGTGTGAAAAAGAGCTCTGAGACGCCTGTGGCTTTAGAACAGATTTTTAAACCAATCTACATAAATTTGCCATTTTGACAGAATAAAGCTGTAAAGCTCCAAGGAGTAGGATTGGGACACTTCATCAAGCCTATTTTTAATTAACCCTGAGATTCTAAATTACATCTCTTTTTCAGTAATAGAGTTGAAAGTAGAGCTCACCCAATATTGGTCAAACGATATATTTAAGCTGATATGGACCTACAGTATCAATGACATACTGGTGTTGTAACATTTCTTGTGAATAATGTTGAAAACGTTTTCACAGAACACATTGTGCAGAAAACAAAGTTTACGATACTCCCAGCACTCTCTACACATGTGGTTTAGCAAAATGGCTGAGAATTGGGTTGTGAGCACTAGAATTGGCTGACGATGTATTATGTTGTTATGTATTATATCATTCAATCAATCTTTTTTGTATAGCACCAATACATAACAAATGTTATCTCAAGACACTTTAAACATCAGTTAAAATACCTTATCCATTGTTATTTTAATTACAAAGACCCAACATTAATCCATCGTGAGCACTAAGCAACATTTGACAAAGTTACAGTGGCAACGAAAAACTTCCTTTAAGTGGCAGAAACCTCGAGCAGAACCAGACTCATGTTGAACAGCCATCTTCCAAACTGTGTTGGGCTTGGAAAGTGGAATTATTGAAGAAAGTAGTTTGGAAGGAAGGGTCTCTGCAAAGTTGTTTCAGTGCTAAAGCATCGGAATAATTATGTAAAAAAAAAATCTATTTTCATTCCAACTCAAAAATATTAGAAATATGTGATTTCCCCCTTAAAATGGGTATCTGTAACAGTCTAAAACATATAATATCAGTCAGACACTAGTGGAAATATAAATGAAATTGTCAGGCTAATAGAACTGCAACTTACCTTAGGCAAGGAGTATTTGGGGAGTTTGGTTTGTATAAACGATTCTCTCTTGTAGGACACATAATAGGTGGCTCGCCCCGATGTAGGAACCTACAAAACAAAACAAACCACTTTTATTTAAAAGTAAAATTGACCCCCATGTAATTTCATCCTAGTAATTTTAGCTTTGTTTTAGCAACATTATACATGTTTTTCATTACTTGCTGTGCTGAAGCTCTGCTGCTGCTCAAATGCAGAGGACACCTTGTATCAAGGCCTTGACTAACCTCATTACTGACAGCAAATCATATTTTCTCCAATCAATTACAGAGGTGGATGATAGCACACATCAATCTCTCTTTCTCTCTCCGTCCTGCTGGCTTTCAAGGAACTTTTCCCAACACAGTTTTTTTTTCTACTTTGCCATTGATAGCAGTCTCCTGGTTTGCATTCAAAGACTGCTGCCCTCTCTAGGTGTCAATGCACTTAGTGGTTTCAAAGTGGACTTTGGTAAATATCTCTTAGGACAATCAATAGTCTCATTATTCATTGTCAAGAGAAATCTTTACGTTGCCTAACCAAGCCTCATCTGACGGCTAGGAGGGTAAAAAGGCGTCCTTAATGGTCTAGACCCATTGCAAACACTCCAAGCTGTTAGGTGTTAGCTTATGCAGCCAGACAACAGAGGGCTGGTGGCTGTTGGAGCTTTGTCATTAGCCTCAAGGCCACGGAAGCCAAGCACTTTATACACATACAAACACATAGAGCCACGAAGAGTAAAGTGAGCCTGCAGCTTTATAACCCACTTTTCCCTCTTGTCAATAACGACATGGAACTCATTAGCGGCAAACCTTCAAATCAAACTTGTGGCTCTCTGCTGAGGAGAAATGATATCAGTATTAATGTTGTATGACAGGGCTGATTCTTTTACTGATCTTGTAAGTGCTCAGAAGAGAGAAAACAAGCTAGGAGAGGAAATATAGAAGGGTAGTACTACAGAACAGTCCCACGTGCAATCGAGTAAAGGAGCAGGAGATCGATGGCAGAGTAACCAGAGGCAGTTTGAACTTTAAGAGGAATTGGTATGATTGATTTTCTTTCCTTCCCATCCCTTTCAGGATCTTTCGTCTGTGACGCACATGTGTTTAAATGTGGAGGTGCTAGAACTGAAGGGGAGGTTTAGGTTGAGTGCTTGTGAGTTTACTTGAGAGACTTCGGAGAGGTCAAACTGCACTGAAGGTTCTTTGGAGAACAACTCTGTTTCTTTGTCTTATGTGCTGCCAAGGCCAGTGAGAGTTCTGGAGGTATGACTTTCCTGTAGGTGCCTCAGGTAAGTTGGTCTCTGAAAAGTCCCATTTCATTTCCTCTGAATAAAACATTTAGTGGGATTAGAGAGCTTGGAGAGCAACACCACAACTACTATTACAACTGCTACTAAAAATAGCAAAAGGCAGCATTTTGGAATTGTTGATATTCAGGCTTCATGCCAATCAAAATAACCTGTTAGTGACTCCATGTGACCAAAGTTTTTCTTCCCATACTAGGAACTTAGTTTATAAAAAATTCAGTTTAAGCTGTCTTGTAGTAGTTTAGAAAATCTACGTTACGGTCTACGGTTATGTTAAATTCTTGCAGCTTTAACATTTTCAAATTAGATTTAGGCCACCAAATTTGGCTTCCAACTGCGGGTTATGTTTCCCTTGGGGACATTGCCTTAAAACTATATCCCTGCTATTAGTAGTATAATGTCAGTAATAAATTAATAAGAAAAGGAGATTTTTTTCTGTTGTTTGGACATTTTATCGCACATAAGGATTGACGTTTTTTTACATATTGCATACAAGTGAAAGCATCAATCCATCCATTATCTTTACCGCTTTTCCCGTTTGGGGTCGCGGGGGGGCTGGAGCTGATCCCAGCTGTCATTTGGCGAGAGGCAGGGTACACCCTTGACTGTTCACCAGTCAATCACAGGGCTGACATACAGAGACAGTCAACCAGCCACACATTCACACCTACGGGCAATTTAGAGTCACCAATTCACCTAACAAGCATGTCTTTGGACTGTGGGAGAACATGCACACTCCACACAGAGAGGCCCTGTCTGATGGAGATACAAACCAGGATCTTTCTTGCTGTGAGGCAATAGCGCTAACAAATGCACAACCCGGCAGCCAATAAGTGAAAGCAGTGACTCACTTTCAGAACTTGAGTTGGATTCAGTTTAGCAAAGGCAGATGTCAGACTTTGAGACACTTGGTGAAAATGTCTAGGGTTGAGGGGATCAACGTGTAGGGGATTTTTTTTTAAGAATATGGTGGTTATTTTTTCTCTGAGCCGGGAAGCTCTTCAAGGACATTGGCCATATTCTCTATGTGTGAGCGAGTGCTGTATCAGTTTAGCAGGATCTTAAAATAATGAATTGTATCTGAAGATTGTTGATCTGAGAAGGGTGGTGGCAGCAAGTTTCATTATAAAAAATGTGCGTTGGTCTCATAGCTCCATATTGGAAGAAAACACATTTTGAACAGGTGAAGAGGTTAGCAGACAAATTTAACTATGTGGATTTTTATCTTAAGCACAGGTGCTGAAAACACATTTAGCAGACATGACAGTTGTTGGAGGTAAATTTGAATAAAATCTGTGTTGTGGTAGACTAGCCGTGTAATTATGCTGACTTTTCCAGTCGACTTTTAAATGTATGAAACCTAATTTGCACAATGTCAAAGTAAATAATATTCATTCTGTGGACTAAATTAAAATAAAACCCATAAATTGCATCTGCACTACTTGAAATTCAGCACATTATTATTTCAGATTTGTCTGTTGCACAAATCATGATTACAATGACGTACCAGGCAGTGACCGGGATGAATATTAAATCTATTTTAGTCCATCAAAAATACAATGATAATAATAATTCTTCAGTTCAGGTAAGAGATTTTTTTTAACCTAATTTACACATCGTAAAGAAGACACTGTACATCGAACTTTTGCTTAGAAGGCACGTTGGATTTCTCAGTAGCAGTCTGGTCACATTAAAAATGCTTCAATGATATTTTCAATAGGAATGTTTAATGACTTGAACGGTTCTCGAGTTGAACAAAACCTGAAGAAAAAATTAACCCCAACCCTCAGCCCTGAATAATTTTTTAAACTTTCAGTTTTAACTTCCTAAATGAATTGTTTTAGTTTTCTGGTCAAGATAGAGAAGCAATAAAGTTTCACTGTTTTCATCAGCCTCTGTACAAATTCATGCCTTTACACATAGCTTGGCACACGTCTGTTAATCAATTCACCATTAATCATCTGTGTTTATTTTTGTAATTTTTTTTTACAGTAGACGTTATTACTCAAGTCAGTCGACCTCATTTGCTCCAAACTCTCTGAAGAGACGAGACTGCCAACCGGGTTGTTCTCCCTTTTTTTAGCTAATACATCTGTATCATGTATACAGTCCGCCATGGAGAGGAGAGAGATAAAGTCCTATTCTGTTTGTCCTCCCGCTCTCATTGGCTAAAGCAGCTAAGAACAGTAAATGGACGGTTCTTATTGGTCAACTGAGGTATCAATGACATTGTCGGAGTAGATGTCCAGTACAGAGAAAACAGTTAAACGGTGGTAGACATTTTGAATCAATCCGTGGATCTTTATGTAATTTGTTTGGATTAAATCTCTTACTGGATTTGAGATGTCCATGCTGCAGGAGTTGTTTTTGTTGGTGTATAATGACTGGAGGAGTAGCCTAAAGTAGACCTTCAGATGTTAAGAAGAATAAAAGAAATCAGAAAGACATGTTTGTTTGTTGGTGGGCTGACAGATGTGTAGATTGTGGCTGCTGTGTTGGTTGGATCTTGAAATGATTATCAAGGTCAGAGTAACAAGAATCATACCTTTCTAGGGATGTAGCATGAGTGATATACACAAAACAGCAGATGTTTACATGATGCTGATAATTCCACACAGACAAGCCCGCGGGTCAGGGGAGGTCATACATTTAAAAAAAGGTTTCTGTTATTTATAGATTTTCAACACATAAACGTGTGTAATTAAAGAGTTGTCTAAGTTGTCATGGCCTCATAAAAACTAAAATCTACTGACATGACAAAAAGTTGATGATTTTGATAATACATGTTAACAATAATTTTAAATACTTTTAAATATAAACCAAATTAACTGATCAACTTTTTGTTATCGGATTCATGGTTAACCAAGTTAGATTTTGGATTAACTGTGCCCACTTCTGCCTTTAAAGTAGGAAGAATTTACACCAAAATCTACCTGATCAGTAAAAAAAACTGCATTCAGTAAACAGAAATGTTTCAGCAAGCTAACAGCCCAGCTATATTTTTCTGGAGAAAGAGAAGCCAATTTAGTGGTAAAAGGTAATATAACACAGAAGGCTCTGGAATTATTGGAATGATATTTCAAGTGTCCAGAACTATAGAACAGAATATCAGATAATATCAGAACAACATTCACAGCTGGAAGCTCATGTTGCTCCATCTTCTTTATGTTAAATTAACCAATGTTTGCCAATGAATCAGCCAAAACCACCCAAAGATGATCATAACTTGTGTTTCTGTGACTTAGCTTAGCCTGTCTAATGCTTATTGAAAAGTACAGTAGTTGGCTGAAAATAGAGGTGGTGAAAAAAATCGATTCATGTAAACATCGAGATTATTCTCTTCTAAGATTTAAAATCGATTCATGATTTTCAAAAATCTATTTTATTTTTCAAAAAAAAAAAAATTTAAGTGCTAATCAGTCACTCCCTGCTCTTTAAATCAGAAGAATTAAATAGACCAACCAGAAATTCAGCCAGAAATTCACAGATGACTTGAGTAGATCCTGAAGTATGTACTTATTCAAAAATAGACTTTGAATCCATGGATCCCCAAGAATCGAACTCAAATCGAATTGTGAGACACCCAAAGATTCCCAGCCCTAGCTGAAAATGTCAAAGATATGAAGTAAGTGACTTCAGAAGGTTACCTAAACCATAGGAACGAATTATGTGGACAGAAACAAGCTGGCTCATAGGACTAGGATCTCCTTTATGTTTAAGTATGCCATTATTTTCAACAAGTAAAAGAAAACAGGCGTTTCTGTACTTAGCCTTTCTACTAGAAGCTAGCTGAGCAAATCAAAAGTAGAAGGTAAGATATCAAGAACAATGAAAATGATTGAAGTGGCCAGAAACATAATGCTCTTGTTCTTCTCTGTCCTTTAAGTTTACATTAGCTGAAACTTCTCCTGGCTGTTTGCACCTAGTTTTTCCATTATGTGCTCAAAGCAGCTTATCGCATCTGAGTAAATCAAGACACTTCATTGAAAGTCATAAAAAATAACATGACACTAATTAACTCTACACCCACATCTCATAGAAAATCATTAAGGTAGTTATATTGACTCCCTCATATATAGGACACATTGTACTCGGGTTTGATTATGTATACATAGCAGGCCAATAACTTGTGTTTCTGCTCCTTTGATTAGTCTTTTCACTGCCAAGTGAAAAGCAGTATCTTAGAGCCACTTGGAAAATCAAGACACATGATTATATATCAGTGAGTTCAACTGACTATTCATACAAATTAGACGATATATGTAGGTGCACCCAGATTAAAAAGAGACATTAAACTCAGGGTTTAGCATGTTCCATCATGTATCCCATTGTAAGTGGGGCTCACAGTTTAGAGTCCTACCTGTATGAATATGTAGTCGTCTTGAACCACCAAAGAGCTGATGTCAATGTATCCAGGGAATGGGTAGTTCCTGTTAGCTTCTGTGCACATCTGCACTCTGCATGTGACATACTGCACATCTGTCACAATCGGGGCAGGCACACAGAAAGCATCAGAGGTTCAATAAGCAAACCAAAGTGAGCATTCATCAGATTCATACTATAGAGCTGTAACAAGAGAATAATTGTGGGCATCTTGCACTGCAGCTGCCTTTTTCTCAGATATATAAGTATTTAATAATTTGTCTTGCTTGTGTGAGACACATAAATAAAATACAAGAGTGTGTGGGTAGGGTTGTACTTCACCTGTCTATGTGGTCTGACATTTTCTCTGACTAATTTGCTTCTCCTTCCAGCACAAGATTTATTCTTATTATGTGTACCACAAACAAGCAGCTCCGCCTGTCAATCATATACCAGTAATACGAGAAAAAAGCAAGGCTCATTTTTTTCACAGTGACGCTGCTTCAAAATCACAAGCTGGCATAAACAGTTCCACCTATGTCACCTATAGAAGACCTGTGTGTAGTCAGTCAAAGTTATGGAGATGACATTCAGAAAAGGGAAAAAGAAGAAGAAAGGCCATATTAATCAGGAATCATGCACTGGGTTTATTGGTGGGGCGAGCCAGTGCTGTTTCCCCGGGGACGCCAGATTTTCTCCAAAGAGAATTCATTCCTATAGAGACCTTTTCATTACTCATCTTTGATGTGTGTGGTTGTGTGCGTCTGTTGGAGACACTTACTTCCATCTGGTGTATGAGCCTCCATGTGAACCAGATCAGGCTCCTTGTCGAGGCCCGAGACAGACCTTTGAAAGAGTGACAGACCATGGGAGAATACATAATCATAATGACAACAAATTGAAAGGGATATAAAGCACAGAAGACGTTGAAAAAAAGATCAGAGAATATTCAGAGGGACGGCGGAGGAGGAAACAGGAAGAAAGGACAAGGATTGTAAGGTATTCTGCTCCACTCGCTGCTGGGGTTTTTTTTCAGTTAGAAAACAATGATAAAGTTTCCAGTTTGAGACCTGGTCACAAAGAAATGCAATAAATGCCCATGAAAACAGAAGTACTTGGTGATGACATTTAATTTTAATTTCCTGCAAGGGAAACGGAAAAGATGCAGATGCAAAGTACATATAGGACAAACAGAAGACATTTTCTTACACTGATTGGCACAAGCTCTCGGGCTTTTGATGCTTCCAAACAGTGCTTGTGTCAGTTCCTCTGTCAGTTAAATTTTTAGGAGATCTCTATTGGGGCATTGGTTCAGCCTGTGGTTAGAGCATGCGCCCCAGGGCAGACACTTCAGTCCTCTGACCCTCAACATTTACTGTAAGTAATCTCCTACTCTCCTCTCCCACACTTCCTGTCCTATCTAAGTATAACACAGATGGCCTAACAAATATTTTTAAATATCTTAATTGGCCAAATCATACATTATGCATGTTACTAAGTCCCAAAAAAAATATATAAATATTTTATGACTGAGGAGGTGACACTGAATAAAAAACTTCTGGAAAACAATAGGTTGTTGTATGTAATATGTAGGATTAAAAAGCATGCATTTTATTTCATAAATGTACAGGTTTGACACAGTACATTATGTAATAGTAACATTATAATAAGGTCATTGAATAGGCCTGATTAGAAACGAGGAATGCCTTTCTAACAAGGGATTACTGCTGTGAAATTGTTTATTAGGTTGGGTTCATTATGCAAGAGTAGCTTGGAATTTATATAGACTTCAAAATCAAAAGACATGATAAAATTGGTATAAGAGGTTTTCTGGTTTCTGTTTTTGTCTAAAGTATTGAAAAAATGTGTTTAAGAAGGATTTTGTTGTAGGAAAGTGTTTTAACATATGGAGCAAAATAGGCATAATGTAGAAATAAAATCGGAACAAATTGGCTCTGATATGACGACAACTAAGCACAAATATGTTCATAGAAATAACTCAACTGCTACTCAAGTTCTTGTTTGTCAATTTTCAAGTTGGAGTCCAAATAATGACCAGTGCACAGAAAAATGAAGTCTTTGTCCAGATATCTGTTATTCAGATCTCCATGGGGACAACAGAAGATATTGGACATTTATCTCACAGGCTTATTGCTATCCAGATCATACCTGAGTGTTCCAACATATGAGCTTAAGGCTTCAAAACTCCTATATGTAACGGTGAATAGATCAATGTAGACTCCTGGTCCTACATTGGTAAGGGTCAGAGGTCAGAGTTATTTTTTTGATGGATTCAGATGTGTGTGTGTGTCTCTCTCTCTCTGTACTGTATGTGTGTCTGTGTGTGTGTGTGTGTGTGTGTGTGTGTGTGTGTGTGTGTGTGTGTGTCTGTCCACTACTACAAAGGCTTGCTGACCATCCATCGTCTTTGTTCGAAAAGAATACTTTACACCACGATGTAACGTACTGTTAAAAGTGCGTGGTCATTTTCTGTGATTTATGTAAGATCACACTGACATTTCCCTCGTATTCAAATTGTCCTATTATGGAAATTACATGCACAGCTACTCAAGACACGAACCCTTCCAGCAAAATGCAAAAAAAATAAATAATAATGTAAATCTTTTCTCCTCATCATTGCCTGGGTGATGCAGGGGTCACCATACTGACTGTGAGTATATCTCTGTGTAAAATCTTGCTTTATTGTTCATTTCACTGCTTGTGGATTAGACCGGATGGACACAGCTTTCCCATTGTGGCGATATTTCACATCCCTTGGAGGCTGATGAAGCCATTGTCCAAATACAGCCAACTGGAGTCCTGCCTAGCCATTGCTAGAGGCCCCTTCAGTGTTCAGATGTCCTTGAAGGGGCTTTGGCCGTGAAGGGCGAAGCCAACGATGGATTGTGCACATTATTTAGGATTATACCACAGTGGCACGCAAGAAGCTCCAGATTTATGCAAGTTATAGTGGTTGTAGCCAGCAGCAATCCCAGGCATACCCCAATCACCTTAGAGACGGGGTTAGGAGCAATGAGCTGGAATAGATCCGGGCCTATGTTTGTGATGAGTGTGCACTTTCAAACATAGTAGGTACACTGCAGGGGGAGTGAGCAGAGGACGTGACAGGAAAAGAAGTGATAGGGACGTCCTAGATCCATTATTAGTCATAGCTCCTCGTACTGTACTCAAGCTTCTGCACATTGGCATCTGTGGAAAACCTGCCCCATGTCATTCTTCTATATGTGAAAATAATTATTTAGTATGAATGTACCTGGTATGAGCAGAGTGCATGTGAGAAATGAGGTGGAATGCCATCTCAGACTGCGAATGCAAAGTGTGTTCTGATGGAGGAGGATTAATCTCCAGCCTGATTGTATCAAGGAGTAAAAAATGTGCAGGATTTCAGCAGCATCACCAGTCAGTCAGACACCTTGTTCTAAGCCATCAGTATCACTTGCTCAGTGGCGCAGAACACGAGCAACGGTTTCTGCATTCCTGAGTAAACACAAACTTTAAAGGAGGGGGAAAGGAGCGGATTGAAAGAAAGATAAAAGGGAAGATGTGAGAGAGGATGACTCACCAGTAGAATCGGTTCGGCGTGACGCGTTCGTGTATGAGCTGCCATTTTCTTCCAAAGTCCATAGAGCTGTACAACTGGAGGGAATATCAGAGAAAAAGAGACTCAATGTTAGTATGACGAATTCTTACTTCTTCAGTGCTGCAGCTTCCAAATAGACCGGCTGATTTAGAAGATGTAACAGTGACGAGTGAGCCTGAGACATGGCTGAATAATCCCAGGGTTGGAGGTTAGTCTGAGACCATAAAGCATCAACGAGAGAGATGAGCCGGCCGACGCTGAACGGCCATCATCATTACCCACTGTTCATTTAAGCTAACATATCATCACTGATATAGGCATCGTAATTCACCTCTCTTCTTACAAATTAGAGCTATAGGTTCCAATTAGGCTCTCCATAATAATAAACGATAGCTGAAAAAGAAATGACACGGAAGTGGCCACTTTTGGCTTGATTAGCAAATAATCTGGTTTGATTCAGTAGGTTTCAAATGTTTCTTCAGTATGCTAATTGTATAAAAACCCACAGTCCTATAGAATGAGCGTACATTAGTTCAAGGAATGATATATAGCACGGCTGACATGAAGGTGTAAAGTGTGTGGGCAGTGACCCAATTTCAAGCCACTAATTACATTTTCTGTTGCTTGGGCAAACAATTAATAACCCAGGTGCATTTCCCAACCCTGTATTGATTGATTTTGCAGAAGCAACTCCCTTCTACCTTCCCCTGCATTGTATTTGTTTTCCTTACAGCGTGCTGGCCCTAGTTGAGCTCTATGCTAATGTCCCTACTTGTTTTCTTTCATCAAAGCAAATCTCACACTAACTCAGATAAAAGGATACCAATTTGTCTCTAGATGCAAATGTAATTGTCAGCTTCACATAGGGGACATCTATCCGTGTCAGCAGGTGTGTTTTCCACTTATAAATGACACCATCCGTGTTCTCAAAACATGTTCAGCAAGAGTGCCCTCCATTTGCAGATTGCAGTGGTTATCTGCTTCTGATTTGAAATTGGCGTTATTCTGTAGCTCTTCACATGGTGCTGTCAAACCTCCATCATGTAATCAGCACTTGGAGGGCTATGTGTCTTTTTGGAGTGCTTGATAATGATCTGCAATGGCAGGAGAGCAAAGCATTTATCCCTGTGTCCAATGTCAGCATGGATCCAGTGTTGGTTTAGAGCAAACATTTGTCCAAACCTTCATGAAATCGAACTCTGTCTAATAAACACTACCCATTGGCATCTATTTTAAAGAACATTAGATGTCTTATTCCTCCAATTCCAGTTCCAAAAGGCTCCCCCCACTGGAGCCGTTGTGCGGGTGAAACAGTGCGACAGGCAGGCTCCCTCATCACTTTGGACAGTGACATATGACGCCAGCAGGCAGGCTCAGCCTCTCCTCCCTCCATTCATCAGTTCAATGACATCTTAAATTTTAAAGCTTCTGAGCTGTCACAAAGTAAGCTTCATAGTTTCCCACTCACTACAATAAATCAAACACGTGGCCGGCCAGCTGCCACGCCACCGATGGAGTCGATGACGGCAGACGGAGCTGACAAAAGATGAAAGCTCAAACGGTGATTCAGGAATTGCAGAAAGCAGCTTAAAATTCATTTATTCATGCTGATGCATTAAGAAAACATTTGGGTTGCTTGGACCTGTGCATTAAATTGCAGGTAAGGATTTGAATTCAGCTGAGGGTCCTGTGATGCAGTTTGTGGACTTGAAAGTTTTTGATGTCAAGGCTGGATTTGTGTAAAATGGGACTGTCTTTTTCACTTGTCAGAATCAGAATCAGAATCGTTTTTTATTGCCAAGTACATACAAGGAATTTGACTTGGTGTTTTGGTGCAAAACTGTAAACAAAAGAGATAAAGCTAAAATAGCAAGAACTTAAATAAAATAAAATATAAGAAGCAATTACTTATGTATATATAATAGAGTATATAAAAACACAAAATGCACAAAAGGTGCAGTATTCAAAGTCCAGTGAGCGTTAATGTAGTGCATAAAATCAGTTCCAGCCTTCACATTACTGTGATGCTATCTGACTGTGGGGCTTGATGAGAGTCTGTGTTATGTGGGGGGAGGTGGGAGGGCAGGGACATTGTTCATGAGGCGGACAGCAGAGGGGAAGAAACTGCTCTTGTGGCGTGAGGTTTTGGTCCTGATGGACTGCAGCCTCTTGCCAGAGGGTAGGGTCTTAAGAAGAAATGCAAAAGAAAAATCACTAATGATCTGTTATCCACCAAAGAAAAACAAGAAGTAGTCACCTTTAAATCGCAATTTGTTAGATGCTAAATGAAACCTGCGAAATGTATGGTAATTTGAAAGATCTGTGGTGGAGCATTTGTCTGCTCCGATGTTGAACATGTTGCCCTAAATCATAATAACACACTTACGTGTCTTTAAGAATATGTGTCAGCTTATGCTGTTGGAAAAACAGCCATTTATAAATAACACAACTAATATTGATGTTATTTTTTTTTTTTTACAGAATCCTTTTTTTTTTTGTTTGGGTCCTGGGGGGGGGGGGGGGCTCGGGTTTTCTTAGAATCAAGCAGGGGGGACGACAAGGAAAAAAAGGTATGGAATCACTGATCTACAAAGTAGTTTATTGCACATTATGTTTAGTAAAACTGTATCGTAATAAAACCAAAATATGTTTTAGTATCTTAAGGATGAGATGCTGACCACAACCCCCTTGTTTCCAGTCTGCCTAAGGAACCCTGTTACACCTTTATAAGTCTTGTTTCTGATCATGAGTCTGTTAGCACTTTCTAATTATGTAAAAAAAAGTTACCTTTTCTACCATAAAAATGTCATATTATGAATCCTGATGATGTTTTCTCTGTGGTTTGATATTGCTGGATGTGTCCAAGAACCCATGGATACTTATATTTTGGCCATACTTCATGTAGTAAATATCAACCCGTAGGCCCTAATCTTAGTTGATATTCTTCATTGTTTTCCCAACATTTTTTGGAAGGACTAAAATAAAAAGTTATTTTGATCAAAATCCTCCACAATCTGATCCAGGGTGTGTGAGTGACCATAGCTTGTGAATGTGAATGAGAACCTGTGTGGCTGCATGAATGCAGAGTGACTTTCTGCTGACCTTAAAATAGATGGGACATGTAACATTACGACAGATGAAGGATGGCCTCAGAAAAAAGCGTCAGAATACTAAGATGACATTCAAATGGAATATAGCCTAATAGCAAAAAGAGACATATATGTGAAGGGCATTACAGTCTATAAAGTCATTCAGCAAACCATAGACTTACTACCTTTTTAGCTCATAGCATACCCATGGCCTTTGTGTATTTGGCCTTGTTTATAATTGTATTCAATTTATTAACTCTTGTTATTATTAACCCATTTAATCCCAAATTTTTCCCAGACATGAAAATACTCAAATCATATGTCATTAGTAGCCCTTTGAAATAAACTATCATTATTTTTATTAATTGTTATGGAAAAATAGGTGAAAAAGTGTGTTTTATGATCAGTCACAATAGTGACCGGTGGGATAATGTGTATACTAAATTTACATATTTCTCCTTTGCAGTCATTCAGATTATTTCATAATTAGTTTTCAAACACAAAGAGATCTCTCTCTCTCTCTATCTACATATATACAGTATATAATATAATATATATATACAGTACATATATATATATATTATATTATATATACAGTATATATACAGCATATAAATACTGTATATAATAGTAATAATATTATTAAATATATTATTATATAATAATAATATATATATTATAATATACAGTATATGTATAGCATACTGTATGTATATATATCATATTGTATGTATGTATATATTGTACACATATATATATATATATGAATATCTGTATATATATACATATACAGTATATATTGAATATACACGTCTTTAAATATACACATACATGTACAATGCAGTACATATATATGCGTGTGAGTGTGCTAACCAGGTGAGGTGAATAGCATTGATCTTGACATCCCCAATTAGTGACCGTTACATGACTGGGTCGGAGCATCTCCAGCCAAGGCCCATTGATGGGCATGGAAGCTAAGTCTGGTCTGTGTGATCTGTTTCAACGTAAGATTGTTGGATGAATGCTGGTTCTAATGTACATTTTTCAGAACACACTGTGCATCACTGTTTGTTGAGTCATTGGCCGTGTAGCTGCAGGCCGATCAGGGGGACCATGCCACCAATGGGCGTTGGAACATTGGATCTAAACGACGGACCAATGAAAGAAGTGGCCTGGGGGAACTCGACAAAGAGTTTAAGGTGTTGACTTGGCCTTCAAATTCCCGAGATCTCATTCCAATGGAACATCTATGGGATGTGCCAGACAACCAACTCTGATCTATGGAAGTCCCATCAACCTGGTTACAGGTTACAGGAATAGGTCTCTGATGCTGTTGTCTTGGTGCCAGATACTACAGCACAACCTCAGAGGACAAGTGTCTTGAGAGGCCCAGCACCACCTAATTGCTCCATTTGTTGATGCATTTTGGTTGTGTGACTTTGTCAAAGGCACTTCGCTCACCATAGGCTGTATATAAACATGGACGAAGTCTGACTGACATCACCCATTGTTTACGAAACTGCTTTTTTGCAAGCCCATCCATGGCAGTTGCCATATTGGAAATTTTGACTTGATCAAACATTCAGTCAGCTAAACACAGGGCAAAGAGGTGGAGCCGAGGAAGGCCTTAAGCCTCCAGACATACAGCGACAACGCAGACACTTGCTGTTAGATCGGTCGAACCCCTAACTATGCATAACTCGTATCCTTCATAATATATCAAAACAGGTGAGTTATAAAAAATGAAACCCTTCATTTTTAACACCTTGAGGTTGCTCATCTTCTCTCTCTTGACAGAGGTCACGCTGAATGTCTCTCCCATGTTTTTTTTGCCACTGTGACAATGTTATTGTCTGTCCAAAGGACCAGCAACACTTCTGCTCAGGTCAGAACCTTAGACGTTCCCCCGAATGACTTCATGAAGTACTTCTATGGCTTGCATGGGACATCAAACAGAGCTCCCACATCCTATTTTTATCATTCATCAAATAGTGCAAGCGAAGTCAAGAGGTTGTAATAGAAGAAGTCATACCTTGAGGCACCTGAGCTTGCTCGGCAAGACCAAAACACATTGGGTCCCTGACCCAACCCAGTCACAGGGAGGAGAGTATGGGAACCAAAATATGGCTTCATGTGATGCATGTAACCACCATTTGCAAGGCTGCAAGGCTTATTATACAAACAGATTGGTTTGTCTTTTATAAATTGCTTAGATTAAATTTGGGGATGGGGTAGTGGTGGGGGGAGGTTATCATCACTGATAAACTTGTTTGTTTCATTATCTCTTTTCATTTGTTCAACACATGTATACATGCAACAGGCCGGCTGAATGGCCTCTTTCCCCGAATTATCTGTATCTGACCCATCTCTATCACAGTGTCTGAAGAAAGAACCTCCCTAATTTGGACAGATACCTACAATGTTGAATGTATTGTCTGGATGGTTCACAAGTTTCAACAGAGAATTATATTCTTAGTTCAATATAAAGAGAGAACAGAGTAGAAAGTTATGTAGACCAAGAACTCTTATATTCATAATTTTGTGTATATCTAAAAGTTCTGTTTTATCCCACCGGTCACTATTGTTGCCATCAACATGTTCACTCATCATGTGACTACACTAAACAAAGATAAATGTCTATGAATACATATATCAATACTAGACAAGTTAAATATAATGTGTACCAAAAATCTTTTTATTATCTTAATATTAACATACTTTTTTAACATATTTTGTCTGAGCTTTGATACAGCCATTCTTCTCCGAAGGTGCAACAAGAACGTAAACAACTCTGGTCATGTGAAAATTCACACTAAACATGTGAAACTGCACATGTGTCATTGAGAGCTTTTGTTTTGTCAGTTTTTCATTGAAATGCATTGATAAATCATTTCATAACATTTTTAGGACACTTTTACTGACAATATTATTTTCGGTCACTATTGTGACCGATGGGATTAAATGGGTTAAGTATAATTTTCTTTATTATAACATCTTGTGATTACATTTTTAGATGAAGTTGTATGTTTTAAAATTTCACTCACAGTTCCTTTTTTTTTTTTTTTACAATATTTGGTAAAATAATCAATGATTTGATTTCAAGCAATGCAGCCAAAGATCAAGCATGAATTAAAAAGATTCCATGGGGTAGTTCGGGCTGCTCCACAGAGCGAGTACACATCAGAATCCCAGGAATAATTCATGTAAATGGAGAAAGAGGGAGACACATTGTTTACACATAAGGAGTGTCATAGCCAAACCGAATGTGTCTCTCTGTGGTTCAGATCAGGGTTCAGGTCTTTGATGGCCATGTCTCACTCAAAAATCCATTCCTGGCAGTGCCGCCTTCATCACATTTAGCCATCAAACAATTTAAAGCCTGCTGCAGGCAAGCAGGCGTAATAAACAGGATGTGTTCCACGACTCTTAGTTTAGGAGTTATGCAGTGCTATTGGATATCGTATAGGGAATAAAACTTAAGGTTTATGTGTTTGTATTTGTTTTTCTTCTTGTACCCTTAGTGCACTTTTACGGGAAACAAATCTACATGGGGTGTTGAGGAAATCAAACAGAGATGGAGCTTAAATGAGAAATAAATTGATTTTGGCCCCTCACAGGAGAGCTTATACATCAAACACTCAAAGATGAATTTCATGAAGCATTTTCATGCCTTTTTTTCCCCTATTAGAGGTGTGTGGAAAATGCTGTACATCATTGAATTTGTTGTCGCTATTCCATGTTGTAAGTGCACTTTGGCTAAGAGAATCCAGATAAAAGATAAATGACTTCTCTACAGAGGCTGTCTACCCTTGAAATCAATTAGAAAAAAAGTCACAGTGTTAGTGGTGTAGAGACATGACCCTGTGGACAGAATGACATGAGTTTTCATACTGCTCACACACACACACACACACACACACACACACACACACACACACACACACACGCACACGCAACGCCTGCTCCCAGTATCCTGCTACAACAAGCTACTTGTTAGCTGTGATGCTATTGTACCATCTACCAAATATACTAATTGTCACACACAACCGTCTGAGATAATAATGATGTCTTTCCTCGACTCGGCCTGTGAGTTGTAAAAAAGCCTGCAGTGAAAAGATGCTTAAAGAGAGAGAAAAATAGAGAGAGGGAGGGAGAGGGGATGAACCATTATTCTCACAGTGGAGGATAAAATGTGGTGGACCTGTGCAACCAATTAGCGACAGGAAGCCCATGTGGGGCTGTTTTGTGACCTTGCTGTTCCCGCAGGATTTCCAACCATTGCTAGGTGCATTGATGCACCATGCTCCTCCTGCCTGCTACTGTACTGTGATCTCTGATCACTCTTTCCTGCAACAATATTCTCTATTGACAGCCTGTCTGTTTCAGTCTGCAATACAAATAAGCTCCTATGGATTTTCCAGAAGGCAGTGGGAAGAAACTGGATACAAACGTTTATTACATTGTGTCCCTGCTTCTCCAATACTGTTTTTTTGTTTTGTTTAAATGGTAACAGATCCAACCAGCACTGAACCCTCAATTCACACTGACAGAGATAATATAGCTTAAATATCAGACTTTTAATATAATTAAGTTTTATGATAATCCCATTTTTTTTCATCAAGTTTGATTGCATTAAGTCCTCCAGAAGGAATAAAAAGTAATCATGTTTCCCACTTATCTCAAGTGATTTCTAGCCACACATTTTATGTCTGCATTTTAAGATACCTGCGAGGACTTTTCAGCCTCCAGCCCATTATTGCAGAGATGGATGGGATTTTTTTTACGAGTGCAGCCACTACTGACAATTAAAAAAGAAAATAAAAGAGCAACATCTCCTTTCAAAATGTTTGTACCGATGAATCTATATTATTGAGAACTCACTGTCAGCTGACTGCAGATAATGTTTTGGTTTTGTTGCAAAAAACCGAAGCCTCACTGGGCACAACTTTGGGGCAAAATATTTAAACAGATATACCTCTAATTAATAAAAAATAAATAAATAAATGTATGTTTAAGTCACTTCTGATCCAACTTCAGTTTAAGGAGCAGGAGTCTATGTTCACATCTTACACCCTATACAACATTTGTCCTATGAATACAAGAGATAGATATAATCTGTGAAATGAGTCACAATAACCTAAACGTTTAAATTGAATGGCTCCTTGTAGCTCTTGAAATAGATTCTGTTTGGATCATAACTTCCATTAATTGGGGGGGGGGGGGGGCAAGGTTTTTTGTGATCCGGTGATCAAGGTGTCCTTGAATCCTAGACTGATATGCTGTTGGTAATGTATTCAGAGTTTTCCCTATACTTATTATTAGGGCTGACCCCATACTCGACGATTTGTTCGTCAGAGCCTTAGTCGACTACCAGTCTCGTAGTCAAGCACAAGGATAATTCCATTCCAGCTAAATCGGAGGTGTTTAATTTTACATACATTTGTCTGTTTCCTCCAAATGATTCATGACTCATAGCCTCTCTATGTCACCTTATTCATACTTTTAATTCAGTTCTGAAAACCACTCGTACTTTAACTCAACCTCCTTAGTGTGTGCATGAAGAAATCACCCCCATGTTTTGATAGAAGCAGCATTATCTTTGTTTAGAGATTTTCATTGGCTACAAGAGATGTCGGTCATCGGCAGAGTTGCTTGCAATCGGCCGTCAGAACAGGGAGAAGCACATCCTTTCAACACAGGCTCTCATTGGCTGTTATACGCTGCTATCTAGTGTCATCAAAAGGTCAGCGGAATAGCTGTGTTTTTTAAACAGTTCCGTGGATCCGTATGGATCTAATGTGTTTTTGGATTAAATCTCTCATTTTTGGTGGATTTATATGATCAGAAGAGTTCAGTAAATCTTCAAATGGTACGTTTAAATACGTCGTCGTTTATTTGTCGCTGGTCTGACCCACACACAATGTGCCGTCAGTGTGTGTGCCTGCTGTATTGAACATGTGTAATATCGTTATAAGGTCACATTTGAGTAAGAAAAATGATGTCCTATCATAGAATAAATTGTTATTCCAAGATTTGAACACAAATAGTTTAACGATGGGATTAAACTCAAATGAGAATATGGATCAATAAGCGCAAAAAACAACAACAAAACATTCAACTGTCAGTCGACTAAAGGCAAAATCTGACAAATCAGGCTGGACTATGTAAATCCTTAGTTGGGTACAGGCCTACTTATTATACTATTTTATCAGCTTGAGAGTTATGAACGTTTAACCTGTTTTGTTGTTATTCCCAGATGTCATTTATATTCAGGCCTTAATGTTTGCTCGATGACAAATAACTGAACTATATAACTTGTGTTTAGCCATTAAAGTACAAAACAAAAAAACAAAGGGAAGAATAAACTTCTTCTTATGCTGAGAAATGTTCCACCGTCTCTCTTTGACGTGAAGTATGGCTCCTTTTCTGTCATGGCTTCCGTCCTAATGTTGGAAAAATGTGTGTAAACTTGAATGCTATCTTTCTCCGACACACTGCTGCAACCGAGAGCAAAGTAAAGGTTGTTTTTTTTCCCCCTTTTTATGTTTGCACAGTTCAGCATTGCAGCAACACTGTGCCACCCAGAAAAGCTTTGTGCATTTACATCAAAGCACAAACAGCTCCACCAACACAGAGAAGTTCTCAGAAAAAAAAGAATCAAGATTTGATAACTGCTGCATTATAACCCCCTGTGTCCCACACAATTACTATAAGTCACTTTTATAACTTCTAATTAAGTCTCCTATAAATTCCTGATGCATTGTACAGTGCTCTAAATCAAAAATGCTTCTGTTGGCATCGCCTTGGCGTGTCCCATATGGGAGAGCGGAGGAGGGACTGGTTTTATACCGCACAATTTATGGAGCTTTGAAAAGTACACAGCAGTAAGGATGCTCCTATAGAGGGAGGTATAGGAGAGGTCTATGCAAACTGTCGGAGTGAGAGGCCGAAAGGATGAGGGAAGTTTAGAGTGAAACATTCTCTCTGAATGTCACCGTTACTCGAAGACAAAACCAGTACCTTTAAGCGTTCTGTTTAACCCAAAGACAACATGTCTCTCTTTAGATTGTCATTCTTTCTTTTCTTCTTACCACAGCGCAATAAATGAGCATTAAAAGTCTTACGAAACCGAGAATGAAGAGTTTTTAACTGGTCATGAAACAGTCTCATAAACAGCGAGAAGATTGGCTGTTTTTACGCATTCTTTTTAATGACTGTCATTGTGTCATAGGGTCAGGTTCCAACAAAGCCCTTTACTGAAAAATACACTTTTCTTTTTTTACATTTTTTCTCAGGGACAGCTTCACAGTGAGTGGTAAGTTAGCCAGCTCAAAGGAAGCGGGACATTTTTCTTTAGAGAGTTCTCTACATGCACACACGAGGGATCATCAGCAAGGCAGACAATTGACTGAAGGCAGAGAATTGACTGAAGACCAAAAAAGCTCAAATGAACAGCATAAGAGGAAAAGTGACATCAGCCAATCTTGTGCTGTAACCAAGCAACATTTTGTCCTTTCTCCCCCAAGACATGAATGTGATATACATTTTGAGAAACATTGCAAGACATGCCTGTTTACTGCCCCCTGGAGGTCATTCCCTTCCCTATCCCCAGACACTACTCTACTTGGGGATAGCTTTAAGTACAACAGTAAAATAAGCACAACTGAGCAACACAAATCTGTTAGCTGTATGCTAAACTAGGTTTATAAATGATCCTAAAACAATATGTTAATTACTCTTTCTTAATTTCACAATTGTTAATCCTATACATAACCACAAATAGCTGTTTGCAGGATGAGTCTGCACGAGGTAACATAAAAGAAAAGAAGTAATAAGAATCTGGGCTTCTTTCTTTCACCGGTGAAAAAAACAAAAGGACGGCAAACAATGACATAAAAGTTCCTCAAATAATCAGAGATTAGCACCAGGACACAAATTCTTTCCTGAAAAAAATACCCCAAATTTGTTTTTAAAGTTAAAATAAAAATACAAATTTTGTGACGTTATAGACGATGGTTGGACCGCTGGTGAGGAATTAAGTCAGTTAAGACCATAGATTCATGAAGCTGCCTCCTCTGTTGGGGCGGCAGTAGCTCAGTCAGTAAGGACTTGGGCTGGGAGCCGGAGGGACGCCGGCTCAACTCCCAGTGCGGACCAAATCTGGAGATTGGGCTAGTGGCTGGAGAGGTCCAGTTCACTTCCTGAGCACTGCCGAGGTGCACAATGATTGACCTCATAGTGTCGCGCTATTGAACTAACACTCTAAATTGCTGTAACTATAGGAACATGAACATGTACAATAGAAATATTTCTGAGCCTAATCACAAATGCTCCAAATGTGTTCATGACCTTTTTCTCATTTTAAAAATAGCAGGAGAACATCGACAGACCTAACTTTTAATCTTAGGCACACTGTGTTCTTGACTTTATGAGTCATGAAATAAACCTCTCGATAATTATAGTTGGAGTTATTATTCCATATTTATAGAACATATATTTCACAAAGTAAAGAGCATCTTGCAACATGAACTCTGTGGAGTTTTTAAATCACTTGTTGCTTGAACATGTTCAACAAATTAAAATGTATCCCGTATGATTATCAGTGTCAAACACTAACATGGGCCCAGCCAAGTATAACAAATGCATCCCCTGTGGCTTTGTGCTCACTTTCATAATGCACCGCCTCATCTGGTTTCCCTCAGTAATTCCTTGTTCAGCTATCTTGTTGCCTTCTAGCAACATAACAAATGATAGCAGGCGGCACACCTGCCTGGCAGCAACACAGGTACTGTTTGTACTCTCAAGATGACAGTGAGACGGGTACTTCAGTTCTTTATTCTGCTCAGATGACCCATCTCTGTCACAGTATGTGCTTAGGAAAAAACTGCCACCGTCTTGTTTTTCATACATTTTGGGGGTCCATTGAAAATTCCTGCAGTTATTTTAAGCTGCGCACGTTGCATAACTCACTACAGCAGGGGCGCGTCTAGACTTTTTGACCGGGATGGCCCAACTGAAGCACTGACTGATGCAGGGGTGGCCTGAAGTGTGATGTACACACACACACACACCAAATAATATCAATTATTTATCCTTTCTAACTTAAAAAATGATCTACTTTATAACACAAGATAATGGAAACACATTTTTTGGTCCTGAAAATGGCCAGTTAGTTCATTGCATGCAAGCAAGCAAGTGTGCATTACTTTCATATGAATCTGTCTTATGAAATAGATGTGCAAAGTATTTATTATAAGTATTTAAAATATAAAAAAAGTAACTCAAGCAGACTTTTGCAAAAAAAGCTAGAATAGTCGTTTTGTACAGAAGTCCCACCTCTGACAGGGCAAATAGCCAATCACAGTTTAGGATTTTTGGGGTGGCCAATCAGAATCAGGGGCCCATGCCACCCCTGGACACCCCTCTGGACACACCCTGGCACTATTGCCTTGAGTGCCCATCATTTTAATCTCACTGGTTTCCATCCAATTTCTACTGCAGTTTTAAAAATGGCCAAACTGGCTAAGGCTGGGGATACACTGTACAATGTTAAAGTGTTGTGGTTGAATGTCACTTCACACTGTGAAAAAACAAGTATGTGCTCACACTGTACTGTCTGGTTATCAAGCAAGACCTTAGGGCTCAACATTGGGCTTTTTCCTCCAGGATGTAGCTTACCTTTGAAGTTAGCTTTGAAAACTCTCAAACAACACACACACACACACGTGTCACCAATTTACATAAGCTAACCAGCAAGCAAAATCTTACCAAACATTCTTTGGCAGCTTGGGGTCCGCAGCTATTTATCTAACATACTAAAAATTAACTCCAGTGTGGAGCATCTGATCGAGCTGGGATCTGTGAGCTGTAATCGCGCCCTGTTATCGCGACTGTTTTTCCTGCAGTCCAACACCGCTTAAGTACAGCACAAGAGTGAGGGAAAGAATGATAATCTCAGCAACTTTCCACATATAAATTGGAACATTTTTCTTATTAAATGTTGCCAATGGCACTACCTACCACAACAGTATTGTTGTTTGGTCTTGAAACTTGATGTGTGGGATGAAGTTTGGGACATTTTTCTTTTATTTTGAGCACAAAGCGGCATCAAGAGAAGGATCTGTTTTGCTGTCAGACTCTGAAGGAGGGATAAAAAACAAAAACATTTGTTGTAAGATTTAAAAAAAAAAAATACATAAAAACATTTTAATAATCTGGGATGATATCAGTTTTTCATCTGAGATGTGTGGTTTTAGTTTTAGTACTGTTTGTTAGTTTTGATGTTTCTCATTATTTTTAGGCTCAAACTGTAAACAGCTTCAGATGCTGCACATTTAATTCAAAATTAAAGTTCAAGTTGGGCTTTTTTATAAAACATCTTATATGCTGTATTTCTTTCTGTATCAGAGATGGTGCTGTTTTTTTCCAGATTGAGGCAGAACATATTCATTGAGTTAGTGTTCTTGCTGCACTGGGTCAAAATGTACAACAACCAGGGCCTCATTATAAGTGCTCAATTTAAAGCAGCTGCTTCAACATGTCTTCTGGAAATTATTTGTATCCACTTATCCATAATTATGCTGCTCAATGCTAAGCCCATATGCAAGAGAAGGAGCCCTATTATCTCCATTGTGCTAGCAAGTGTACTGTCTGTATTGTCTCGATCATGTGTTTCAAATTAAAGTCCATTAAAAGAATCCCGGGAGGGCGGGCCCGCCGCAGCCCGATGAAGCGCGGTAAAGCTGTCGCAGCTCAGGACAAGGGAGCTGAGCACTAAAGATACCTGCCATCTGGAGAGCCATTGAGTTGAGAAATGCACTGCAGTAGCTGAGCAGCCTTTTTGGCTCAAACTCAACACCACCTTTACGACGGGGGCAGGAAAGGGCTGGAAAGTGGATCCGCTCGGATAGAAACACTTTGACAGATTTGTAGGAAGTCATTTTGTTTGTGGAAAGGATTAGAATCTGCCATTAGGAATGGATACCAAACTTTAACTAGTATTTGTACGTTTGCATTCAGTGCTTCTTTGTATGCATGGCATGTCCTTCTGAAAAGTCTGTACCAAAAAGGATCAAAGATGTGAGAGAGAGAGAGAGAGAGAGAGAGAGAGAGAGAGAGAGAGAGAGAGAGACACAGACAGACAGACAGACAGACAGACAGACAGACAGACAGACAGACAGACAGACAGACAGACAGACAGACAGAGATCGTCTATTCCCTTCATTTTAACAGACTTCCTTGTGCCACCAGTTTGGAGCTGCTGTCATTCTGCACCAAGTTGGTTAGGTTGTAAATATATGTATGCTACATCATTAACAACAAGCATACAACTTTAGCCCAGTTGCTGTAGTGAAAAAAAAAATCTGGATAAAGGGGGAAAATATTCAAAATTCAAGTTAACTTTTTAAGGGCGACTTCTAAAGGCACTTGTGATGGAGAGATAAACAGAGCAGACGCACACGGGGGGAGAGAATCAGAGGGAGGCAGGCAGGGGCAGACTGGGATAATAATTCAGGCTGCGAGTTTGACTCCATCCCAGGCCACCCTGTCCACGTGAACCACTAATCGTGTAAGCTAACTGTCCTGTACAATTACATGCAAAATAATAAAAACAACGCAATATGACTAAATGCAATATCCAAATCACAAGAACCAGCAATTATATGACAATTGTAAACGTGTCATAAAACTGCATCATAATGACAATTTTGTGCTGCAGAGATGCTCTGGCCTACACATTCTGTCCTCCAGATGTAATGAAACATGTTTGTTTGGTAAAGACACCAACAAAATATCACAACATCATGATATTACCTGTTTCACAAGTAATTGTCAATGTCCGTTGACACGCAGCAGGTAGACATTTGATATGTGCGTCACAAAGTATGATATGTTGTAATTTTTTTTGCAGGACACTGGACACTACAGCAACCCGCTGATCTCTATAAACCAACCGCGAGAGTCGCACTAGCATATGCGTGCATTCAGAAAGATCGATTCACTCATTCTTGCTGCTCACATTGAATACTCATGGAAGGACAAATAGTACCTCAGGCCACCGGGAAAATGTCCCGTTGCTCCGGATGTACAATCCACGCCTGGAGACTGGACAAACTGACTGTGTGCAGTCAGACAAGAGGTGTATCAAGACCTGAATGGAAAACCAGGCCGAGCAGATCAAAGCAGTAACAATAAAACACAAATGCAATGGTAAAGGAAACTGTGCTCCACTAGAGTTGACACAACAAATAACACATGATGAAGATTATAAGAACACTGTTACTTTAGTTTTGTTTGTTTTTATTATCTTATTTGATTTTTTTGTTAGAAATCAAGTTTTTCATTTATTTCAAAAATAGTTCTTCCAATGTTCAAAATCCACGGGTGCAATTAGAGCCAGATGCTAACTAGCGTATTTCTTCAGTACAGAGAGTGACAGAAAGCCTTCTCTTCTTTGCTTCTTGCTAAGCTGTAGTTACCACAAAGTTGAGTGTATCTTTGAAGACTTTTTGTATGCCTTTAATTTATAACAGAAAACTTAGGGACAGACAAGTGAAAAAAATAGCTTGCTTGTGGCTGAAAATGAAGCCTTTTGTGATGTGAGCTAAACTAATAGAATCCTTTAAGTGTTCTTTTTGCTACTGAAGACAGTTTCAAATAACAGATGTTTAATTAGAACAAAGTCGCCCTGATTTAAAAAGCCCTTGACTATAATCATACTGTGACAAAAATAGCATTTGCACTGATTTCCTCTGCATGATGTCAGGACATGCGTTTTGTGCACGCCAATATTAAAGATCCCATATTATGCCCTTTTTTGGGGTTCATATATCTAATTTATGCGCCTACTAAAGTACGTTCACAATCGCTAATGTTCGAAAAAAGTGTCTGTTTTCATGTACTGCCGATCGATGCAGCCCGTCTCATCTGCCTATGTTTGTTACGCTCAGAAGTGCCCACATCAGGGTCCCCACGTGTGCCAAGTCTGATCTGATTGGTTGGCCGATCTGCTCTGTTGTAATTGGTCAGTCGTTCGGACAATTCTCGGAAATGTTACGCCCCTTTTACCATATTGGGAATACAGCTACTGTGCAGCATGAGCTTGTGCTTGCTACAACGAGCTAATGGGCTTGGATCAGTGACACCGCACTGGCAAGACGTCACACTGGCAAATTTCAACGAGGGGGGCTAGGGACCGAGCGTGACATGCTGCTACTGCTACTGCTAACAGGAGGACGTAGGAGAAGCCGCGTTTCCGCGGACTTTGAATTTTTGCACATAGATGTGCCTAAACATGCACAAGACACCTGGAAAACACACTAAAGAGCATCTAAAACCAGAAAAAGCATAATATGGGACCTTTAAAGGTTTAAATGGAGAATCATATTCAGCAGGCAGAAAGGTGTCAGCCAGGGATTACATTGACAGGGATAGATCCTTAAAGGGAAGCACTCGGGGATGTACACTCACTGCTTCCTATTAAATAAGGTTTGAAAGAGCTTATCTGAAGAGGACTCTTCAACACCAGATTCTATAGCCACAGACAACAATATCGCCCATATTAGTAATGTTAGGAAAATGGAAAATGCAAATTCTATTTTATGGAGTCAATGCAAATGAAAAGGAATAAAAGAAAGATGGGGGAAAAAAAGAGTAATCCTGAATAATGTCTTCCCCCTCTCTCCCTGAATCCTTTATTGAGTCTGATGTCCCCATTGCATTTCTGAAAACGTTTAGCCAGGATGCAATTCAGCTAGAAATAATTAACAGCATAAATTTGCATCATTAGGATGGATTAAGTCAAACAATGTTTGCACGTTGAAGGACTGAAGGGACTGTGCAGCTCTGTCAGGGAGGAGGTTCCTTTCACATTCAAGGTGGGCTGTCTTTGGAGACATAGCTGAGAATGCTCCTTCTTTAACCCAGGAAACAAATGTGCAGACAGATTATTTTAAAAGAAAAAAAAAGGGATTGGAGCAGATTTGTATGTTTGTGTATGCTATGTGTGTTCCGGTTAGGGAACAGCAACGGGAAAGAATGGCAATTACCAGCAGCAGGTGGAGTGTTTTAGTTGTCCCCTGAGCCTCTTTCAGTCACAACCTGAGCTGCCAAAGTAACTTGCTCATTTTCCTCGACAGAGCATTTTCCATTCTCCAGGCCCACTCTGCTGACTGCTTACATCCTGCTCGAAAATGTAAGGCCCTGACAGACCAGGACAGCCGATCCAGATTGTGCCGTCACCTGTATCTCTATATCTCTGCAGAGTATTCACAGAAGGATGAGTAAATACAAAAAAACAGTACCTTATATGAAAATAAATAGTTTCCCCTGGAAACATTTGTGCAGATCTGTTCAGTTTTGAAAGGTTGACCTTTGTCATTCCCTTTAACAAGTGTAAAAAAGACATCCCACACTATTTCCATAGGAATATATACTCTGAGGTGAGGGCAGATTACTAAAGAGATTAAGTAATCTGCTCCCTCCCCAGAAGTTGCAGCTTCTATCTGCTCCTAAACTTACATTTTGTTGTTTCTGCTGTCTGACTCATCATCCTCTCTCATTAGTTGACTTTCCTGTCATGGCCCTCACATTACCCTATTTTTTTCTTTTACTCTCCTCATTTAGAAGCTCCAACAATGCAAATCATAAAACCATATTCCACAGGAAACTGTAATCATTAACTCAAAAAAGACTTAATTTAGGATGAAAATATGACTTCAATGAAAGTTTTGAAGTAAAGCTGTAATAAGTAGGGCTGTAATATTATGAGTGATAACAATTGTGATTCAATGTTGCTGATTCTTTCAATTGTAAATCTTGATTAGACATCTTAAAATAAAATAATGATATAAATGATGATTTGATGTAATAATGGAAAAGTTTGTCAACACCATTTGAAGCCATATCGATTATTATATCACTATTTATTATCACGATTAGTTATAAACATTGAAATAGGGGCCACACGGTGGTGCTGTGGTTAGCGTTGTTGCCTCACAGCGAGAAGGGTCCTGGTTCAAATCCCTGTGGGACAGGAGCCTCTCTGTGAGGAGTTTGCATGTTCTCCCGGTGACAGCGTGTGTTCTCTCCGGGTACTCAGGCTTCCTCCCACAGTCCAAAGACATTCTCGTTAGATTAATTGGTAACTCTAAATTGTCCGTTGGTGTGAATGTGAGTGTTACTGGTTGTCTGTCTCTATATGTCAGCCATGTGATTGACTGGCGAACAGTCCAGGGTGTACCCCGCCTCTCGCACAATGACAGCTGGGATCGGCTCCAGCCCTCAGCGGTATAGATAATGGATGGATGGATCATTGAAATACCTATCAAGCAGCTTACCAGGCATTGCAATAGTTACTCACAAAAACAGACCGGCTAATAAATTCTGTTATCCAACCAGAAGCTGGATAATGCATTATGAACATTATAGTGACTCTTCAACTTTAAGGAAGAGACACCACAGAATACCTTGCTTTCTTGTATATACTCTATGTTGGACTCTAATTGGCAATATTAATATCATGCTGCATTGAAGAATATTTACAACTGGCAAATGAGACCATCGACTCATCAGGAAAATATTTTTTAAGCATTTTATTTAGGGAAAAGTCTGGGCATTATCTCAACCCCTCCGTACAATTTTTTCTTCTTAAAGCTTAAACTAGTATTTCCCCATGCTGGCTTTGAGAGAGATTCAGGGTCAATGCTATTCCACACTGGCTTCACTAAGACCCCCATGGTTAGGCCCACTTTCTTATTTACCTTCTATGGACCCGATTCCAGTCCTCTAATAAATAACAAACTGCCACACTGTTCTTTGCCTTTATCTGTGTAATTAAATGATGTTTTTAATCTGTGTGAACATGTGTGGGCAGTTTAAAGACAAATTCTTTCTGCCTTTTTGCAGGAAAAAAAAAAGTTTTTCCTGTTATATATAATTTCCCAAGTTTCCAACAACCAGTGTATTTGATAATAGCCTTTCACAGACATGAGCAGCTGTGCACTTGAACCGAGATCCTACCAAGGTCAGAGCCGTCCAACCGAGTCCCTGTAGGACTTCATAATTTCTTCAGGGAGCGAGTGTCTGCAACAACATTACTTGAACTGAAAATGATTCAGTCAACTAAACTCAGTCATCACCATTAGTCAAGCGGAAGAGTAATTGAACTCATCCCCATTACAGGTAACACAACAATACGGCACGGGACGACGTTAGGGTGCAGGAGGGGGAAAAAGTGATGAAGAGCTCACTGGAATGAGATTGGATTTAAACAAGTGCCGCTCGTGTCCTGGGGGGGCTTACACGGACGCTCTTTTAGCGGATAGGTGGAGGCTGCATAATGATGAGACACTTAGTTTCCCTACTGTTCAGATTTATGGGCTCTGAGGCCTGTTACGATCATTAGGGGGATCGTGAAAGGAAAAGGGAAATGGGGTTGAGACTATATGGGCTTGGGAGGAGGTGGAAATTGCAGAGATTTTTTTTTCTGGTAACACAGCACTTTTGAACCATAAATCTTTGATCCTCTCCTCCCTATTTGTGCAATGGCATTTTATAATGGAAGACTCCCCATAATTTCACACTCCAATTAGTAAATTACTAATGTTCCGATACGCGAGACTAGAGGAGGTTATAAACAAACAGGTCATACCCTGAGGGAACCTGGTTAACGGAAGGGGGGTGAAAAAAATATAGTACACAAGGTAATAAAAATAAGTGGCTTTTGTTTGATTGTGTTCGAGATGACTCAGAGAACCCCAAATGAACTATATCAGCACTGAAATAGGAGGTATTAAAGGAAAAAATACCCCTCAAAACAACAATCTAATTATTAGTTTTATCTTTGCATAAAGCCTGCAAGTAGACCAGAATAAACTTCAGTGAGTTGGATCTCTGCCAAAGGATTTACAAACATCAGCAAAAAACGTGGATGAACGAAAGTCATTAGGCATTTGGAACACGTTGAATAATTCATATTGTATAATCACCTGGAATCAACAGAAATATTAACTCCTGTGTTACCTGGGGTTGATTTAACAAAGGGAAAAATACATTGTTGCTCTGAAGATTTATAGTCCCTTCAGATTAGCTCACTATGTCTTTGCTAAAACTGTCCAGTGAAACCAACACATGGACTTCTTCTATATTTTCTTTGACCACTGACATGCTGAAGCACCACAGGACTTACATTTACATAAACCAGTGCACAGTGATGTATACCGGATAGTTTAAACATCTACAAAATCTGAGTCACATCACCCATTGGTTTCTAAAGAGGCTTTATGAAGCCAGAGATGGCAGTTCCCATCTTGGAAATATCATCTCAACCTCATTTTTGATCAATTTAGTAACAGGTAAGAGGCAGATCTGAGCTGAGGCAGGAATTGAGCATCCTGGCGAACAACTACAACAACCTGTCAGTCAAATGAGTACATATAAAAATATATGAATAAATCTTAGGCTTTATGTGTTCCTAGTATTGAGTTTCTATGTAAACTAAATATGAAGCATGTAAATTTAGTCCAGGAAATGACATAACAAGCGAAAATAAAAAAATAACTGTATGTAGATCCCGCCGCCAGGGGGCTCTAATCAAAACAGTAACAAAAGATGAAGTCAAGGCCCCAATACAAAATAGGTACACACAGATCTACAAAAGTTAAGCAAACACAAGCTGATAGGTGGTGACAGGAATTTAGAAAGAATTGTGGATAGGATTAGAGTTAGTGTGAAAAGATACCTGATACCTGACCTCATCTTGTTTACAATAAGGACCCGGCTAGAACCAAAATTATCTAAATGTAAGTCACAGTTTGTAACCTGGACTGGAAATTTTGATCACAAACAAGAATATTCTTCCAGGGTTTTAAGCAAACATCGCCCGAGTGCTCAGAATCATGAAAATGTAGAACATCAACAGTTACCCGAGAAAAGTTTATATGCAATAAATACATCTTAAATTGATATTATTTCTTGTGTGTTCCTTGCTCAGAATAAAAACAGTGTTTCTCCTGAGCTGCAAAATAAAATAAATAAAAAATATAACATGTGAGGAGCCTCAAACACTACTAGGAACAGAAATCGATACAAAGTTAGAGCTGTTATTTCAAAAATCCAATTTATCTTACACAATATTGAGCTGGTGAAGTAGTGACAAGAGCTTTCCAGTCAAGAATTGGTAAAATGATGTTCTAGGCCACCTTACTGCCCTGTGTTTCCTCACACTGACAGGATTACTTGTAGGATGAAGGTGGCTAAATAATTATCTGTAGCTCAAAAATATATGCCTTGATAACTTGCTGTGAGAGAACAGCTTAGAGAAGAGACCCAACATCCAATCTAACGCCACACAGTATACATATGCTGTTCAAGAGTTGTCCCTTACCTCTGACAATGTGATTTAGAGAGGAAGTTTGCTTCTAAGGAGTGATTTTAAGCTACTGTGTCATATCAGGGGTGGGCTCGTCTGACGCATCATTGGAACAGGCGATGAGGGAATATACCGAGGCCTGTTTGAAAACTGATAAACAAGCTGATAAACAGATGAACTAATATCTATTCATCTGTTGTCACGCCAATGGAGGATGTCAGTGAAGCCTCTATCACAAATACAAATGAGTTACTTAGTAAGAAATCAAGCATTATCCATCAATCTTCATTTGCTCTCATTTATTGGTTCATTTTCCAGCTGTGTTCCATCTCCCCCATCTTTCTCCCATGCACCCCAACTCGCCTCACGCACATATATCTGCCAGAACAACCCCCTCCCCACATTCAGCCTCTTTTCTCAATCCCCTGCACCTGACAGCTTTGCTTCTCCTCTCTGAAGAGCAAAACGTGGACTGACAGGCCCGCACAGCACGCGAGGAGCAGCAGCAGCAGCCAGGTAAGCAAAGTGTAAAGGTTAAAACGGATGGTGAAATATCAAAGGCTCCTCCATCAGCTGGTGAATTCTAAACATCTTCAGAGGATGCACGGTATTTTCCAAGGACAAAGATAGCCTTCTACCTTGAGACCTTCCCCCCTCAGGAAAAAAAAAAGAGGCAACATTCATCTGATCTTTGGATTCTTTGGATCCATGTTCCAGCTTATCTCTTTATAGCCATAGGCATTAGCAATATTGCAATGTCTGAACTCGTCAACTACTGTCTGATGATGAATTAAATGAAAAAGCTGACTTCTGCAGATAATATTCTTGATCCACTCTTGTGAAGAGTGACACCAGCTGTTGTTTACGCGCAGTCCTTATCAAGCTGCGCTACATTAGCTTTACCGTGGCAGAAGTATACTACAGTGAAGCTTTGTATCCACCAAAGAAACAAGTTCAAATTGGCAGTGTGGAAGCATTTTAGGCACACCAAGAATGACCAGGGGAGTCATTCAAGACGACTTAGCCCCTGTCTGTAAAATCTGCCGGAAAAAAGTTTCAGCTAAAGTTTTGCTTACATCAAACTTGACCACCACCCAGCACTACACGTCTGATTCCTGCATAATAACTAAGTGATATTATGGAAGTGGTAAATTACTCAATGAAACATCGAGTTGGTCTGGAATTAAAATAGTCACAGGTATTCATCAACATAACACCTGCCTTAAATCTCGATCTTTACCTTTACAGTCGTCAGGCCTTTTTGTTTGAGAGGTGAGAGCACTGTCCAATAGTTGCTTTATTCCTATGAAATCATTGCTATTTCAAGGTCAACCTTCAGCAAAAGTTGCCAACCAGCAGAAAAGTTTCTTCTCCGTTCTATTGACAGAGTACATTCTCAGCTTAGCAGGCCACCTCCATCTGCTGTTTTGACAACTGAGTGACAATACATATCTGCTATTCCATAAGAACGTGTTACTCCATCTGTGCTGCCTCTTCTTGCCATGTAGCTGTCAGTGCTTCACTGTATCCATAATTTCCCTTTGACTTCAGAGCTCCGTTCCCTGTGTCATCATACCAGGCACCATACAATCACAAGCTAAATCAATCGAGGCCATGCTTGACCTGTTGGTACTTGGTTTCTTTTGAATTCATATGGTGAACTTTGAATATGTTTTGGTCCTTTTATCATCCTGCAATTACTTTTTTGATTGGATTTAATATCTGTTTGTTAGTGACTATACTTTTTACTAAACTGATTATAACACCATCCAAGCTGTCAATGTTTTTTTTTTTTACTTTTTAATACTAAGCATAATTCTACCTCCAGGAATTAAACTGCCAAGGACAGCTCCCTCTCTAGCCATTTAGTCATGATCTATTGTATTATTACTGTGTGGCTCTTAGCCATCCATCACCTGACTAATGACATTAATCCTCTGTCTGCACCGGGCTGCCAACTCAGGGCCATAGAGAGCTTTAGTTGAGTCCCATATGTGTTGGGGTTCAGATGCAGTAATATAGTTCTGTAGCTACTGAGTCACCAGCTTCCAGTTAAAGCAGCCTCAGCCTTAATGGATTGCCTCTCCTCCAGTGGAAACACAAACACACAAATGAAATGTTTGCCTGGACCTAGGCACTGTTGTGTACCATCTTAGGGTAATGCAATTGTGCTGCAGTGTGAATATGCACTACAGTTCCGTGTGGATGACTCTTTATGAGGTTAGAGCTGAACCAATAAAGCCCCTGTCCTCGTTAAACTCAAGGCTTGCAGTGTGAAAGTATACCCTGGTGGCTCTCTTTGTTTCTCCAAAGTGCAAGTTTGGTTATTTGCTGCTTTGGGTTCAAAGGAAATGCAAGGAGGGGGAATTTCAATTGTTCACTGCTCAACTTGTGTTTCTGTGGGCTGGTCAGAATGCCACAGACTAGCAGGAAACATAAAATACACCTTTTGATTATGTGTGATTATACGGGAGGCAGACCACTGTTCAGTAGTGGCGGGCGCCTGACAGGCATATTTTTAAAACATGCGCATGGAAGAAAGTTATGTCAGTCAAACATCCTCCCTCTAGACTGGATTTTAAAAGGTGCATTGAACCAAGTATAATGAAAACAGCTGTATAAAACCTTATGTAGCTGTGTCCAGTTTTGTATCCCTGATGCTGTCATTGGGAATATCTTGGCTCTGTTTTAAGAATGGCAATGTACTGTATGTCAGCTTGCCTTTTTCTCAAATACTGGTCACATAGTAATACCTAAACAACTATTTAATTGATTTCTATGAAAACATTCATGATCCCTAGATTACAAATTACATATTTCAAAAGAAATGAGATGTGTTGTCATGTCTTAAAAACTATTGGATGGGGTGCCATAACATTAGTATGCATGGATATTAAAACTGTAAGTTCACTCCAAAAGGCGACTGGACTTGGTTTAACTTTCAGAGGCATGTTGCTTTGCATTTTGATGTAAACATATACAGTACACACTCCTACTCAGATCTGAAGAAGCCTTTTCAATGACGTCTTAATGAACACCAACCAATTCCTTTTGGTTTAAACTTAGAATTACAATGACTTTGGTGAATGAGGACCTTTACAGACACATTCTAGGTTACTGGTCCCCATTGGATGAATAGCCTACTTCTGATTTTAGTAATCATCAGCTATAAGTCTATCTAAGCCTGTAGCACATTCTCAGAAAACATATTTCTTCTGAGAGGTTTTTCCCTTAATCTCCAGAAATATCCTCTAGTTCCAACATGAAGTCTAAGATAAGGATAAATATCTGCTAAACTAAACATATTTCCTTCAACCTAATCTGATATTTGTTCTCAGCTCTAAAAAGCTCATTTTAACCACTCAACTCAAGTCTTTTTCCCGAATGTATTGCAACCCAGCACTACACAACTGTCCAGTCACTTGAACGTGCCTCAAAGAACAAAGACTGTGTAGTGTTTTAATACAGCAAATGAGTGTACCCAAAGAGAAAGACTGGAGATAGTGATGACATTATTGTTGAGGCTTGCCTCTACACTGTTGAATTTTCCCAACCATCTAAATACATATTGTATTGATATCGGTGCTAGTCAGGGCAGATCCCCTCCTGTGTGCTATGCCCAGGGGTCATCTCTTGCTTAACTACAGAGTATTTGCAGTGGGTGAGAAGGAGTCCGAGATTGACACACTGCTGTTGTGTGTGAGATGAAAACATTGGATAACTTATTTATTAGGCTTTAAATACAAATATGACTTTTAGATTATGGCAAGTGGAACAGTATACGGCTTCATAAATTCCCATAAGCATTATCTTAATAGCTTGCAAACATGATTCAGTTTGCATTTAGAACTGTTATAGAACAGCTGTAGACTCATAGCCATGATTAAGGAAAGCCAATACATTATACCAATGATATGACATTTTACTGTATATTGGTGTGAGTATGTTAAAATGTGATGATCCATTTTGAGAAGCGTAGGATGTTATTTTTTAGCTTTCACATGACGTCACCCATGTGAAAGCGCCCACCTGGCAAAAAAGGCGTCCTACTGCTGCACACTACGGATAAGTTAACAGTCTCTGTTTCCTCCTATAGATGTTTTCAACAGGTTTATTTTTTATCTTTTAAATGAAAAATGTGTTTTTCCAATTGGATGCACTAACAGACAAGGAGGCAAGCAAGGGTTGTGCTCCTTCAGAATTCAAATTGAGAAGAAATACCCAGATAGGAGGAGATTGTGGATTAATGATTGTAGACACTCTGGCGTCTCTCGAGGGAACTAAAGAACAGAATTATCCTAATCCTGCCATTAAATATTGTGTTCACTTGAGCAAATTATTACTGCCTTTTCACTTCCCAGACCCCAGCATTAATGACCCAGCCACATTGAAAATACATTAAGCTGTCTGCACTTTTGTTGACTTTCAGTGGTGAAGGATTCTCCACTATCCAAACACCACCGAACTGATATTCTGGCAAGGACTTTACAATTTTTAGGGTTAGGGTTACAATTGAAATAGTGTTCTGTGTGCTATATCATCGCAAGTACCCAAATGTGCTTTATCTTAATATCTCTGTTTTTGTGCAGTTTTCAGGTGATCTGCGTCATTTGGAAGAGTTAGAAAATTAAAAAGCCTGTGCTGCAACCCCAAAGTCTGTTCAATGGTAGTTGCTACTTTGCCAAGCTCTATTTCCCCTCTAAGCCTCCTTGCCGGTCATGTGACTGAAAGCTACAATATGAAATCATCTTTCGCATTCCCTTTTCAATCACTTACATATTATTGACATGCAATGCTAGAATGCTGGCGCCCTATGAACTACAAAAAGCATCGTAGAAGTCCTAATGGTGGTAATTACTACAATTATTATCAAGGACAAATAGTCGCTGTAAAAATATGCCACTCTGTAATGGGTCAGATACTCTCATTAGGAAATTAGCTGATTACAAACGATGTTTGATGGAAGTGAACAGCACTGTACTCTTTGTCTCTGATGCAATTACAGGATGAATTAATCGCTACATAGTCCATTAGAGAGTCACGGCCTTGTCTTTCAAGTTTGCTGAGGTGTAAGCAGCAGGAGAGGAGTAAGTTCCATTCAGACATTTTCATCATCTTTGTGTGTTTTTTGAAAAGGGTATCGCTGCAGTATAACTCTAACATGCTACTTAATATCTGTAACAAACTATCAGAAATATTGTAGTTCTAAAAAGGGCAGAGTGTAAGGAAAGTGGAACCAGCATGTTCCTGTCTGAGCTTTGGTCACAAAGGGAAAAAAAGTGTTTTTGGCAAGATGCCTGAGTCAAACTGGGAGCTCAGACAGTTTACAGTGAATAAATGAAGACAACTCCTATTCATTGCATGTGTAGAGCTGCTTCCCTCCGCTGTTCTTCTGTGTCCGCCTGTTTACATAACTCACTTACTTGGCAGCAGTAACGTTGGCCTTATTCTCAGTAGCCAACTTGGGACTACATCAATGAGTAATTGTCTCCACAAAAACCTCACAGACGAGATGAGAGCCTGGAAAGGTCACCAAGAGTTGTTAATCTAAAAATACCTTCATTTACTAAAGGAGGGGGACTGACCTGAATGTTAATTTTTTTGAAAAGTAGAAATTAAAAGAGAATCAAGAATTACAACAAATACCTCACTCACAGCTATTAGTCCCGACACGGATTTTGATGCCTCACTAAAGAGTTTCACTCGTGCCTTTAAAGTTAGGTCCTTAGGGCTGCATTTAACCACAGTTAAGCACCAACTTACAGCTGATTAAATTCAGAGTGACCCAGTCTGAAAACTATTAGCGGGTTACAAGCTGAAAATGAGCATATTAAAGCTTCTTGCTGCAGGCTCAACAGTGGAGATGAAGCGACTAGGCCGCAGGGGGAAATCAGGTTGAATTAAACAACCAATAATATCAGTGTAAACCTCTTTTAACTAACTAGATGAAGAACATATGCTTTATCTATAACAGCCGAAGGGGTTGGTGTATGGAGCAAAATGAAAATAGGTCCAGCTGAGGTAGCAATCCTGCCTGGGCTTGATGCTTCAGATAGCAAATTGTGCTTGTGATTATTCAAATTATAGCCACATTAGTCATCATGCCTGTAATCTTCATTTCACGCACTGACCTGGACTACCTTGTAAATGTTGATTTGCCAAATCTAAGTCAGATCCACCTCCACCTTCTTGAACTTTCTACTCTGCTGCTTGATGTATATCCCACTTTCATGACTGAGGTGTATTTAATCAGTGAGATCAATAACTCTTACAGTCATTGATCCTGGGAGTCTATTTTATGGGCCAGCCAGGCACACCTCATATTTTGTGTACGCTGTAATTTTTAAAGATAATGTAAGCTGCTAAGGGCTGTTTTTAATTAACATTTGGAGACTGTTTTGAAGTTATGTAAAAGCTATGACTGATGAGTAGGTTTTACTAGTTGCGATCCATCTGAATAATTTTATGTTTTGCCCAGAACTTTGGCTGAAGGCTCACAGCACCTCTCTTTAAACTACACTCCTACCCAGACTTCACAGGGATTTAAACTTCTTGAACCTGGCTACTGTGTTCGCCCTGATAGTCAGTCTTGCAGTCTAAAATAGCAGCAGCTGAATTTCCATGCTGATTTCTAATGCTGGAGCAAAGTAGTGGAGCTCAAATTAAAGTTCTGATCCTTCTGACTTTTTTTGCCTCCTGTGTCAGAATGGGTGATATGTAAAAAAAAATAAGATTAAGAAATAGATGAGACATTACAGAGAGGGAACGTTCTTTATATAGCCAATCATCGTAACCAATTAACAGGACTTCAGTGAATAAGACACATCATATGAGATATGACGTTAATCCTAAAAAAGGTTCTTAATGCCTGTTGTACATTTATTCTTTGGATCTTATAGTGCATAAAATGACCAAAAGCTCTTTGCACAAAAGTTTGTGGTTTTGGCACATAGTGATCTGAAATTATGTGCATTAATATAATGCTTTGCATCAATACCTAAAAGTGTATTTGTACGAAGGAATACACAATATCATCTCATAAAGCTACGAAATAGTTCCAGTTATAGGTTATATTTACAAATCAAGACTTTGTAGTTATATTTTGGTACAAACAATGACTTGGTTTGGTTAAGAACAAGCTTGCAGCAAAGGTTATAATAAGTATCATTTTCAGTAAGGTCACATATGTACACCACATTATACGTCATCATGACTGCACACTAAAAAATATCACATGATTTTTAACCTTTGTAACAAGTGATTGACTGGAAAGAAGTTTTGTCGCTAGGTTAGGTTTTGTTAACTACATTATTTGTAAAAACATGTAGCTAGGGTTGAAATGAGTAAACAAAGTTTGCAAAGCTACATGGCATTACTTATGTGACAAAAGACTATTGGTTACAATGATAAACGGCTGGGTTAGTTTTGTATGTGCAGAAAGTGAAGTAGACTTTTGGCAAGAAGTCAAAAGCTCAATGTCGACGTCATACAGGACTCTCCTGAGTCTGCTGTGTTCAAATCTTGAGTTTGTATGAGTCAATCAATTGTTCACAACTGCTGAAGTGCTGACACATGATATTAACACATTACATTCAACCAATCCCTTAGGTGTGAATGCACCCTACTATTACAGTGATGTAAACATGACTTGCAAGGTCTTGATCTTGTTTGGTGGTGACATAATCTAATTACAATGTCAGGTGTAAACTCATTAACTTAGAGCTGTTCATTTCTCATCCGAGACACTTGTTAATGCTGGGTGTAGACAGAACCTCAAATACTGTCATATAAAAACTTCTGCCAACTACAAGCCTGACACTGGCACATGCAGCAACAGCCTTTCCAAAGCAGTGTCATCAACGTTCGATGCATCCACCACTGTTCACCAATCATCACCCTCCTGCACTCTCCCCCCCTGCAGAGCGATTGATGTTGCTCTTGGGTCAGAGTCATTGACCTTAATGGCAGACTTTAGCTGGGGACAATCTCTTTTCACTGTGTGAAGATAGCATGCAGAGCTCCATGCTGTGAGTTAAAGCCCAAAGAAGGTGACACCATGATGAAGACTGGTAAGGAAAATGGGAGGCCGAGAATCAGTTTTTGGAATGATGTTTTTTTAAGCGGATGTAGTATATACCATTACATCTGAAACAAAAGCTGTAGCTCAAACACTGCAACAGCCCAGTCTCAGATAATGACTCACTCTGTGCTCTGTTCAAAATAAAGAGGGCCAGTCCAAAAAACCATGCCAGGGAAAATAAACACATTACTGGTACCCGTACTGTAATGGCTTGCATGGGGCTTGCAGCATTGTGGATTTCCATCAGTCAAGGCTAGGGCCACACTCACCACTCTATTTCTCTTGACTTCTGTTTTGAGCAGATATAATCTTTGCACTCACTGAGAAGTCATTCAGATTGGCATCTGCACATTCTACAAGTGAGGGAAGCAAGTTTATAAGTTGTTCTAGGAAGGTTTCTTCAAAGAATCATGTCACTGAGAACACACTGCATTATACTGTAGGGTTGAAGGCCGGGTCTCAAAAAAACAGACACCCAATTTTATAATGCCCAACACTTAAAACTTGAGTACAATTCTAAATCTTAAATATCCAAACAGACTAAGAAAACTGTCTATAAAAATTGTCAAAATATAAGTTCTTTAAATGTAACATTTTACAGAAACTTTGAGCTCTTCTTCAACAAAAGTTTTTTGATCCAACTTTCGCCCAAATAATAGTTTTTGGTGTGCAAGATTATTATTAATGAATGGACACACAATAAGTATCGTGTTGACTTCTCGCTGTTGCGCCAGTCATTTGTTGCTACTTTTATACCGTAGGTAGCAAATGGCTTGACATTTCATATATTGAGACACATCTAATCTGATGATGTCCTCTATTTAAAGCTTCATGTTCTAGTCCAGGGCAGATCAGAAAACTAGAAGACTGGAATAATGAATTAATTCAAATTCATCTCTATTTAGTAATCTCAAATGATGGCACTAATTCTCTCCTTATTTTTTCAAATTGTACCCAATTTCACAAGCTTCATCTTCAGCAGGAGAATCAATAGCCTTCCATCAAATCATTAACTTAGATGATGAAAACTACTGGCACTTTTGAATGTGAACAGTGTGCAGCACAAAGGTAGAAATGGTCCTAATTAGTCACACGCAGCCTATAGTGATGAGCAGAGAAAAGACGGCGACATCAAAGACAATCTCACCTTCTGGTCGTGACTGTAGGCTAAGGCCCAGTCCTCCTCAGTGGGGTGGAATAAAAGACTCAGCACAAAGAATGTGAGGCGGTACTTCTGGAAACTGGCCCCCTCATCAGAGCTGATGAGCACGCTGCTCTCAAACTCAGGATCTGTCAACACCATAATCTGTGAGAGCGGAGAGAAGAGAGAGAGAGAGAGAGAGAGAGAGAGAGAGAGAGAGAGAGAGAGAGAGGGACGGGAAGGAGGGAGGGGGTTTTTGAAGATAAGGGAGGGGAGGATTTTAAGGGTGAGATGGAGTAAAGATAGGGAGATGAGAGAAGAAAACAATGTCAGAGGTAGGAGCAGTGTCAGCAGAAAAAAGGCCTTGCTCTTTGGGAGACGTCAGGCTTCTGCTTGGCAAACATGGCCTCTATATTTCCAACTTCATCCCACGAGTGTGACTCATGTTGTCATGGCTCTGTGGCTCTTCCTGTGCACTCTGAGGTGAGGACTGGAATTTTTCATCATCTCTCTTCAGGAATAAGATCAAGGTTGGTCACAGTACCAAGATGTTATTTAGCATGTTAGCTAAGAATAGACCAAAGAGAACTCTGGGAAATCCTGAAATCATTTTTCTTAATGAAACTTGAGGGGGTAGGAGACTCTGTGTGTGAATTTGCATTTTCAGTATGTTATTTTCTTTATCAGCTATAGTCCTTTTTGCACATTATTTCTTAGCATTTCTCCTTCAAGGGAAATGTTAATTTCAAATGTAACCAGTGCCACAGTGGTAGAAGCCCCTAATTTCATGCTTGGAATATTTCCAGCAAAGCTATCAGAGTTATTACACAATTCAATAAGAACAGGAATTCCACAATACATACTCCTTTCTGCTAATGACATTTAGAGTCTTTGTGGAAGCAGATAAAATGGTCACAGGAAATTTCTCCTTGACTAAATACGCTGTGTTTGAATAGGTGTGTAATATATTTAAAGAACGTTGTATTCTTTTGGAACAGACTATTGAATACATTGCTTCATCATAAAATGTCATTCTGCCGTTCAACTCACTTCCTATAAAATAAACATTGTTTGTGATTCTTTAAGAATCCAGTCCCATCATCAGCAATGGTCGACTGGTGCATGTCTGTCACACCAAAAGGTAAAGTGGAAATTAAAATATTGGTCTGTAAACTAGATGGAAGGTTCTGACTCGTTATGTGCACAGAGTAGTTGTCTCTAGAACACTGAGCCTCGATGTCATTGATGTAATTGAGCGATCAAGATACTTCAATGTTCACCTGAACATTGAAGTATCTTGATCGCTCTGAAGGTTGTTACAGGAGGCCTTTATATTAAAACACAATAAAACATAGATTTTTTCAGGTGACAGAATTGCTATCACAAATACTGATGTGTCATCACATTATGAGACTTATATGGAAAATGTATGATCACAAAGTAACTTGAACATCTAGCAGAAACAAAGTGATATCCATTCAAAATGTTCCTAATTAGGTTTTAATACATCCTATTGCAAGTTTTTTAATTTTTCTGATGGAAGTTTGTTGTGTACGAATGTAACCTTTGGGAGATAGGGTTGCCCATTTTATCTATTTTTGCCAGTAAGTCCAATATTAATTTTCCTAAAGCTCTGTTTGGTTCTGAATAACTGCTGAGAAGAATAACTCATGGTAGTTGGTTACTGAGCTGCGCGCTTCCTTTAACTGGTGGTAAGTGAGTGTACTGGGTTCATCTTCAGATTCCTCCAATCAAGGTTGAATCAAACAATCTCTGTCGCATTATAAATGATCATTAGTTGTTTTGTTAAACTAGGTTGCAATTGTATATTTTGTGTTCATTTCTTCATTTGGATAAAACTACAACACCCATGTCTCACCAAGGCTCTGGTGGTGGAGGTGTGGGCAGCGAGAGCCCGTGGCACAAATGGATGTGTTCTTTCTCGTCAATTCAATTTGAATTGGAAAAAACAACAGAGCATTTGTCACTGACAGAAATGTTAGCCCCCCTTTCCACAGCTTTACCCGGGAACCCTCCCTGGTGGTGATTTAGATAAATTGTTTTTCATTAAGCACCAATAAACAGGCGGCAAATTCGCAACCTGCATATCTCATTGGCCTGCGCTCGCAGATCTTACCATTCATTACCTGTCACTGTGTAATGCCAAGGCCTCCTGATATCTGCCAGTGTCTTTGAGGGTTGTCAAATGTAATTTGCTGTTTTTAAGCAGTAATCATTTTCTATATTATTATAGTAAGCAGCAGAGTCTATTATGAATGGTAAATTACATTATGCAGGGCCGTATTGTGAGTCAGCTGTCAGTGCTTTTAGTTAAATACAAAAGCAGAAAAGCCTTGTAGTGGATGAACATACTGTGTTTCATATTAAAATATACCCTTTCTTTCTGTTTGAGCATTTCATGTGTTCCTTTTGTAACTACATCCTTCAGCTGCAGTGCTTTTATCTCTACATTTCCGTAAACATCAGCTCAGGAATGTGCTCTTTAGAGAAAAGTGCCTATCAAACAATGTCAGCTTCACATGACTCATTTACCATCAGAGAAGTGCGAAAACAGCCGCTTTACTCCCCAACCTTATACATTATCGTAACGATCCAGTTTCTGTCTGACGCCTCTGCAATCAGAAAGAACCCAGAACCAATTCCAAGCCAATACAAAGGTGGGAAAAGGAGAAGCGGCCAATTCCTCCCCTGCCTACTAAAACAATCAACCACAAACAATAATTACTCACTTCCAAAATCAAAGTGACCGATAGCATTAGCAAGGAGGTGATTAAGATTTCCCTCACAGCATCCACTCTGTGTGAGGAGGGTAACAATATGGAATCAATAGAGGTTGGGGCGATAACCGCGCTGTTTTATAAACCTGATATGGAGAGCTGTGCATAAGCTGGAGCGCAGAGATAGGAAGCGGGTAGTTGTCGGATCATGAGGTAAGTGGAGGTATGGATCAGACAGGCAGGGGGAGAGACACCCTGCAGCACATGAATCACGTCACGCCAGATCAATTGAGCTTAGTCTGCTTTTGACGGGAGGCTTTAACGGAGAGTTGTCGCGGCAATATGCTCATTAACCATGGATCAGGACTTAATCACCCACATTTAGCTATCATGTTTTCACTGTCTCGCTTCCTCAATGGCATTTTAAATGTGCATGTCTTTATTTTCAAATTAACCTAATCCAGCAGCCGTTCAATCAAACTGCTCAAGCTCTAAGAGCACACCGAGCTCAGAGAAAATGACATCAAAATATAGCTGAGAAGAATCATGGGAGGTGTCATTTTCTGTGGCTGTGCACTAAATGTCATTACTATCATTCAAATCTGTAATGTGACATTGGGAAAAGGTCACGACGTACACTTTTTTTCCCAGACAGTGTAAAGGGGAGAAGTCTACATATGCTTCGAGTATAGCCGCAGAAGACTTATAATGAAACCTTTATTGAGGTTGATAGGAATAGCACAAAGAGCAGCAGACGATTTTATCTAACGGTGAGTGATTAGACATCCACACTGCTCTTTGTGTGTGAGTTTGTGTGTGTGTGTGTGTGTGTGTGTGTGTGTGTGTGTGTGTGTGTGTGTGTGTGTGTGTGTGTGTGCATGCATGTGTGTGTGTGTAAACAAGGTCGCTCAGAGGCTTCAAAGAAATGCGGGAGTGGAGCCAGGCAAACTTTCATCCATCTCATGGATGGCAAATGAAAATAATTCAATAAGGGATAAGGTGCATGGGGGGAATGGGCCTGTGGGCAGAGCTGGAGATCAACCATTAGAGTTAAATATTCTCCTGGGATTGTTACAGAATCTTTGATACAGTAGAATTAAATCAAGTTTATCTTTATTGTCCCCCAAGGTAGTCATTTGTCTTGTACAACCTCTCAATTAAACAATAAAAGGCACCCAAAGAGAAGGTGGTTTAGGTTTAGCTTTCTTTATTTGGTTTATAAATATTAACTATATCACATTTGTTTTGGTGAAACATTTATCAATTCAATATGTTTTACTTTTGGTTAAAAGTTAGTTACTGCTGTTCATCACTTAAACTCTAGAGATACCAAGGCTGATTCATTTTCATCTTTTTATAATTTTATGTTCCAACCTTGTTGACAAAAAAACCCTGTGAAAGTAGCACCATGACTGCCCTTTAATGTGTCTGTAGTTGACATTGTTAAATGTTTACACTTATGCACTGACAACCCTCTTAGAGAGGAGCAGATATCTGTATTGTGCAAATGACCTTGCTATCTTTGCTCCATCCTGGTCGATTGATAAATGTCCATCCCTCATTAGAAAAGGTAAAATAGTATTAAACCCTGAATATAATTGCTTTTAGCTACGCGAACGCATAACATCAGCCCTGCGTGTCCTGCGGTGGTTTGGAGCGGTGGTTGAGCACGTCCTCAGAAATTAGTGGAAATGACAACATCGGAGACACCAGAGAGCCATTACAAAGTTAATGGATCAAGTCTGCAACTACCCGCACTACGATGTGTTATTGCTGTTGCATAGCAACAAACATGCGTGCCAAAATAGCTGCCGACAGATCATCTCTACTTAGGTGTTTTACGATGTCTCATTTATGTGGTGCTCCCTCTAGAGGTATCCTCCAGTAACACACGTTGTACATAAGCATGTTTGTGAACATTTACGTTCACGACGCAGCAGGTTGTCTATTCATATGTAAAGCAAGTATATTTGAGCCTTTAAGCAGGTTCACCTTCTACTTTCTACCAAAGATAGCAGCCTACCATCTTGTATGTTAACTATCTAACGTGTGGACTCAAACACTGTATTGTTGTTGTTAACATCCTGTGTTTTATGTGTGGAGCGTGTGAATTCTATTTTTCACATCTTTGTTTAATCTTATATAACTGAAAGAGCATAATAGAAAGTATGTCAGGTCAGCAACAAATAAAAGGAACCTTAGGGACTATTCCTGCTATGCCCTTGATGTGGAATTACATTTTCTCAATATAAAGAAGGCGAGAAGAGTGAGTCATAAGGAGTAATCAGCAGCGGCTATGATATGTTCCTCACCCTGACATGGTTTCCCTCAACAGTGCAGGATCCTATTAACTTCCACGCCATGCAAACACATTCAGGGTCAGTACCTTGGCTCGGCCTTGGGAAAGTGAAGCAAATGAACCCCAGCACCTTCACGACTCCCAGCACGTCATCATCGCACGCTGGAGTCAGCTTTTATTTTCTGGGAGCTTGTTCCACTTTCTTTCTTTTTTTTATTGTACAACAATTATCTGACATGGCACTTCAATCACAATGAACTCATCATTTTAAAGGATTAATTGTGCTTTTTTTCTAAAGTGCTGCAACACGTTTAGGAAGTTCTCAACTCTTTGAACGGTCAGCCATGACTTGTTGTTTATGCTAATGTCCAATCATTTTCAAAGGAACCTGAATTTTTCATAGGTCCTTGAATTAGTGAAGACCACAGTCTTTCATATCTTTTCATTCATGTTAATTTATATTCTTGACCTTAAAAAAAAAGATAACATAACAACAAACAAGTGCATTAAAGACGATCAAACAACTTGTTTACTCTAATAATTCTTGAATATGAATGAAAGGAAAGTGCCTTACATTACGTTTGTGGATGCTATCTACACATGTCTATTTGTCTCATTACTATGTTTTAAAGCAAGACTTTGTAAACATGGTAACAGGTGCTTAATCATTGTTATTTAAGTAGCGTGAAAACTGGACTTTATTTGCCATATTTACAGAAACTGGACTCCAAATGAATGAAAATATTGCATCATAAATACTGGACGTGTAAGAAAGAAACTGTTTGTTAACAAGTTGTGTCAACCAAAACTTAATTAGACAACCTGACTAATAGAATGGCACAACAAAACAAAGCTAGGCAATATTATTTCTAGGGTAGTGAAATAATTAAACTTTTTGACTGAGAATAATAACTCAATTTCAATAATAACTCAATAGTTCAATAGTTAAAAGTTTGAAATCCCATTATTTTACATGAAAAACAGTTTTTCTTTGGCTTTTATTTTCATTTTCTGTTCTGTCTGAAGATTGAGGGTACTCTACTCCCTGTTTGAATACAAACTTGCATTTATTTTCAAATTTTACTCAGTAGATCGAAGGTTATGACATTAACTTAAAGGAAGAGTGTGCGACTTTTTGTAGATGTCGCTCTGAGCACCGGCATTAAACCAAAACAAACTGCTGTTTGGCCACACCTCCGCTATTCTGAAGCCTCCGCTCTCCTCCAGCGGCACACCTCCAACCCCTCTCCACTTGCGTTCACATGAAAGAGTTATCAATTGGTAATTAATCAGAATCAGAATCAGAAATACTTTATTTATCCCAGAGGGAAATTCGGTCGTTACAGTTGCACTAAAACACAATATGAAAGCACCATTAAGCGCGAGCGGCGGACAAAATTGTCCTTTGCTCGAGCTGCAATTGCCTGTGGTCTGCATTGATGTGTTAGCATGCTAATGTTAGCACACTTTGGTTAACTCATAGCTTCATAATGCACATTGACCGTGATCTAAACACACTTACGTGACATCCAAATAAGCAGTGAGCAGGCTATGTTATTCTTCTTTTCTCTAGTCCTTGACTGAAACAGCTTATACGCAAGGCTCTCCTGTCCATGTAAACCTGATGTAAACACGTCACCTACAACAATACAGCTGGCGGGACTCAGGCTTCTCACTAATGGTAGACTGTCATGACTCAGGGAGACATTTACAATGGATATACTTGATTTCTGCTTGTATTTATGTGTAAAATGTCACACATTCTTCCTTTAACTATGGAAAAATGGACTTAAAACGGATTGAAAACTTAATGAAAACAGCCAAAATAAATGGTAAAACAGTTAAATGTTTGAAGTCATGAGGTGGATCATTGTGATACAGGAAGACGTTTAGAAGGCCTAACTACAGTCTGACTAAAGGGATAAAGTAATTTTCGAATAATGGGATTGGAAAAAATAAATGCATTAATTTAGGGTGTTAATTAATCGCAATTAACGCATAAATGCTGACAGACCTTATTTTTTTAATAGGGTTTGGTTGAAACAATACTTTTTATCATTGCATGTCACTGACAGTAGTACCATGAAATGATGTCTGATATCTGTCTGTCTGTCCTCACCCCTTTGTATGTATTTTTTTTCCTGATATTTCCTGTCAGAATCAAACAACCAATCAGGGTAAGCTTGCACCATACTATCTGAACTTGCTGTCATTGTCTCTGACCTCTAAGTCTAAGATAACTAGTAAAACAGAACAGACAGTTTGCAGTGGCAACGGTTGGGGTGCATGTTTTGTGTCATTTGGTGGGTGGGGCTAAGCAAAGTGATGCAAGGCAGCAGAGAGGGAGGCAGTAGTTTTTTGTTTTGTTTTTTCATTTTGCTTACTGCCACTTTAAATCTGATTTCTGTAAGTTAACTTTTTGCTCTCATTAAAATGTTAGTCTGTTATATGCCTATACACATCTGAACCAATACAATTCATCTCAGTGGCCATAGCCACCATGCATAATAGATTGGTTTGTTATTCTAGATTTGTAGCTATTTTTGGTATTTTGGAGCCAGAAGTTACTTCATTTGGGCGAGAGGGTAAATACACATTTTTATATCAGATTTTTGATCCTGATTGACAAGTTGCTTCCAGGCTATCTGTCGAACACTGCTAAAGTAACTAGCAGCCTACCAAGATTTTTCTGAATAACAGTTACATACTTATGGTATATCATTATAGGAACTTAATTAGTCTCTGCCCTGCGAGGGAGAGAAGGGCCAACCAGGGGACGGAGGTGTCCAAGAAGAAAGAGAAATGCGTGCAGCAGAAGGAAAGTTTGAATCCCCATGGACTTTAGTGCTTTGTGAGCTTTATGTTGCCCATAACAAATCTTCCCACATTACTCTTACAAGGCTTATATATTAGGGTTTTGTGTATTTGTTTGTTTAATGTTTAATATCTAATGCTATATTTTTGGAGAGAACAGTCTATCAAAGTCTAATTCCTTGTATGTTTGAGCGTACCTGGCCAATAAAGCTGATTCTGATTCTGAAACCCACACTGCATCCTCGATTGCCCATGTTGTCTTTGTAAGGTGGCAAGCACCAGCAATGTGTTCTTCTCAGTTCGTTTACGTTAAGTTATCTAAAAAGTGCAGCTCCAGGTTTGTTACTTTGCAGTTTATTTAATATGCTTCCTATCTCCTAGAAGATAGACAGTAAAAGCACTCTATATTAAGCCGTAAGCAGGTTGTATACAGGTTGTGTTGGTTACGACATGCAGGACAAAAACCTGTAAGAAATGTCCTGTCTATCTATTTGATGTAAAGCACTTTGGTCAACTCTTTTGTTTTTAAATGTGCTTTCTAAATAAAGTTGGATTGGATTAGATTGGAGGAAATTGTGCTATTGGTTTTATTTGACAAACAATTAATCAATTAAACATTTCCACTTCCTTCCTAACTTGCATCCTTTATGAGTGAAAAGGTATATCAGTGGAAAATCTAATCCAACCTCAAATGTTTGACAAGATAACAAATCTGCACTAAGTTAAATGAATGTGTTGCCGAATGTGTAAGGCAATTAATAAAAGTGTAATAGTGAAAGAACATCGCTTGTCATTTTTACGCAAGCAATTTCCAAGGCTTTTATTTTGAAATAAATGTTACGTTTACAGTACTACACTGTAAACCGAGATTACAATAGGAATGGTACAATAAAAGCACGTTGTATTTTTACAGTAGTAAAGTGTTAATTAAGAGGAAGATTTGTTACAGTGTTGAAGCTATTAGGTCACCAGTTCTCTCCAGTTCACATCAGTTTTGTAGGATCTACTGATTAAGAAAGACCTGTTTGTGATGAACAGAGACTGCTGCTATTCCCACTTTACTGCATCTATTTGCCTTCAAACACCATGTTTATTTCTTTGTAAATTATAATGTTAATGAGTCCTGCCCTGCGTTACCAGAGTAACGGATCAGTTCAATGCAGTATAAACTTCCCCTCCACCATATGCACAATTTGTTATAATTAACCAGAGCTGGGGCAATTATAATAATGTGTAGAACGTTATTTCCTTGTGTCTTTATCTTGACACTAAAAATACAATTTGACTAGACATATATGAATATGGAAAAGGCCTTTGGCAGACTCCATCTTTAACCGAGCATCTCAAAGCCCTCTGACCTAGAGGTCAACAAATCTACTTGTCTATCAAAACTGTTGCTCAGAGCAGCAGATGGTTGGAGTCCACATTTACTGCTTGATTCTGCAGTAGGGAATCACAGAGTGGGGACTTAAAACATGTCCTGTACATGAATCTCTGCAGTGTGTGATGAAGGAATGAGCATCATCTTTTAAAGGATCATTAACCTCCACAGGTCAATTGAGCTTATGTGAATTTTAATGCGGGGAAGGTTAAGATGGTTTCTTTTACAATTTCTTCATTAAATTAACTTGACATAAAACTGAAGCAGATGGGAGTAAATGAAGTGCAAACCATCTGACCATCACCTCGGTAAACCATCACCTCGGTTAGCTCAATTCTTTGAATGTCAAAAAAAGAAGAAGTTATTGACGGAGTTCTTGGGCGCATAAGAGACGTTGGCAGATGGTTTGCAGCTGGAAATGCTCACACGTTTTTTTGATACTTTACGTCCTTAATGTTCAACATTTGCTGTTTACCAGAAACATCTTTTGCAAAAGCATGCCTTGAGGTTCTCTGTGTTGAACAGAGATTTTGTTCAGAATTGTTTTTTTCTAAGGTACGACAATGTCATAAATAAACACATTCTCAAGGACGTCAGCTGATGAGCTACAGGAAATTGTTGAATAAAAGATGATACATATGATAATCATAAATAAAAACAATGAGAGGAGGGGGAATTCCTTGCAGATGTTTAATATTGCTCAACCTTATCGATTAATTATTGAGATATATAATTGAATTCATTTAACGATCTGTTATTTCTGACGATGCAGCTCAGGGCTCAGTTTGCACAGGACTGCATCAGGCAGTGAATGACAATATTTGGATTGCAGATAAAAAACCCTGCAATCAAAAGATGGTATACTTGAAATGACACTGGTTCTGAAGATGATGTTGAAACGAACATTAGGGATAATTCTCGATAAAACGTATCAGTATTCATTATAAGTATCTAACAGATGACTTTAAAGCCACAAGTGGGCAGACGTTTCTAGTCTCCAACTTGCTTGTATTCTTTTCTAATACTGGATATCTTGACCAGCATTATTATATTATGAGCTCATTCCATGACTTTACTCCCGGCGGCTGTGCCTCAGTTTGTACCTCTGCCATCAGTGTGTGAATGGGTGTGAATGGGCAGGTGTGACATGCACAAATGCAAGTGCGTTGCGTAGTCATAACACTAGAAAAGCGCTATATAAGCTGAAATCCATTTCCCATTTCCCATTTTCCCTGGTAACACTTCAGGATTTGACTAGTATTGAAAACAATTATCACCATCCTATTGGGCTCTCATGCAATGGGCTGCAAAGAGACAGTTGATGGTGATAAATAGACACTGTGCTACCAATTAGAGGTGAGTATTTACCACATAAAGGTAATAACAATCCAACACCTAAACAGGTTTATAGCTTTGAGTTTTGCATTAATAGCAAACAGCATCATAAAAAACCTAAAATAGGATGAAATAAGGAAACAGAGGAACTAGAGATAAAGGTATGTCTCCTGTATAAGCCTGTTTTAAAACGGTCTGTTTCTCTCTGCAGTCCAGATCATTAGAGGCCAGTATTTAAGAGTTTACTGAACATTATAATATTAAACATTTATCACAAGGTGTTTTATTGAGCTGGTGTATTCTGACAGAAGCAGGACATTGAATAGAACATCTTACCTTTCTCTTGTTAGTTGGGCAGACGTACAGGTAACTCAGAACAGTCTTGGATCCTACTTTGTCATTCATTCTCTCGTATGTGGAGCCGTAGTCAGTAGATCTGTATTGGAGGAGATAAAGGGAAAATGCTCTCTGAGGCAGGCAAATACTATAGCAGATAAAAGCACAGCGCTGACAATCTAATGGGTAAACAAACAGACTAAAGACTACTGGGACTTTGCAGGATTCATGTCAAATGATATTTATTTTGCAGCGATGAAAAAGAAAGCAATATCACACCCTACAGGAAAAACAAAAAGCAGATAGAGGCTTGTATATGGTACTGTATACACACAGTTACTCTGCACGGGAGAGAAACCTCTGGCATTAGAACAAGGGAAGGTTAACCAATCATATAGAGCTGCTGACAAAAATGAACTATTGGAAAATGTCTAGGGACCCGGCACTGTTAATAATTAATTCTCTCCCGATAACTACTATGAAATAAAATATGACGAGAGAAAAAACATGTGGATGTTCCTGAACCCATGGGCTTTAATAATTTAGCAGTGGGAATGAGCCTGTTAGCCAGCCTAGTCCCCAGAAACTCCACATGAATCCATCATCACTCGTAACTACCAAATCTGCCTTCAAGAAGAATATTACAGCATGTGCAGGACTTCACTCGTGTTTCCTTATTTTTTTTAAATGTGAAAGCTGCATTCATGTGCCCAGGATTTTCAAATATTTCTCTCAGCGGGAACAGAGGCACCCACCCACAACTGCGGCAGAACTCCCATTTGGATCTGAAGACTACTTCACAGTGTTATGAGAAAAGTGGAGATGATACCTATTTCAGCGGCCTTTCCCTTTTTTTTCTCCGTTAAAGCCCGCTGCTTGTGCTGCTTCAGTAGGGAATGGAGTTTCAGTGAAATTGCAAAGAGCCTGCTGTCAGTCAGATTCATTCCTGAATGCCTCAGAGAGACACAGCAGTTGCTACGATTACAAAGCGCAATAATGAATCAGACTGGCAGCATATTAAAGAGGAGAAGAGAGGAGAGGAGGGGAGAGGGGGTGCTGATGATCCTGATTCAAAGCAGGGCCGATGAACTTCACTGTTAGCCTCTGTGTAATGCTGCTGGAACTTTCTGAGATGAGACTTCAATAGTAACACACAAACATATGTTGATTTTGGCATGACATGGGTGAGCTCTGCTGTCAGGTGTGCCTTCTCTATCATCTGGTCACCCTAATGCATACACTAAGATGTCTTAAATGGAAGGCGCTGATGTGTTTGCCGTGGACGAGAGGAAGATGTCAGCTCTTGGATGTGAGCAGGGATGAAGTGTGACACGCACACTCAGAGAGAGAGCTGATTAAAACGGAAAGGAAATGACAAGAAGATTACCCTCATCATTCTTTATGGACTACTTTGTAGAGGGCAATTTACCGAGCTGGGGTGCCGGTATATTAGTGGTTGTTGTGCTCGCCCAATGTACGGAGGCTATAGTCCTCCAAGCGCAGACGGCCTGGGTTCGAATCAGACTTATGGCTCCGTTTCCGCATGTCATTCCCCACTCTCTCTCTCCCTGATTTCCAACTCTATCGACTATGTTATCTCTACAATAGACACAAAAAGGCCCAAAATAATTAGAATTAGACGGGCAAGTCTATAGGAGGGACCAGGCTTTGGCTCTTGCCTGTTGATGCCCTTGGTGTTGATGTTTCTGCAGCGGTAGCAGTAGTTTCGCAGTGGTAACCCTGTACTTTCTCCAACAGGTAATAATTTGAATAACAACTTGTTTCAGTCCGTAGAGACTCTTTATGATCTACTTTCTTTGTTTGTTTTTTTTCATCCATCTGAGAAAACAGGTATTAGCTTTGCCAATGTTTTGCGTGAAAAGGTCATGCTCTAGTTTTTAGGTCTAACTGTTTCAAGCAATGTATTTTACTGCAGGTGAAACATGTACTGTATTTGATTCATTATGAAAAAAAATGACACAGGACTCCTCCAAAAAGGAGGTTCCTCTATCTATATCTCCAATCCTATTGTTTAACAGATTTTTATTGTGTATGAATGACCAATATGACGTACTAAAAGTTTTGGAACTGCTTCCAGTTAATTGCTTTCTTCCAGCAGCTAATAGTCAAGAAATAGCAACAAAGAAACCTACTGAGGGTGGTAAACCAGCAACACCTGTGTCTGAATGGAAAAGAAATGGCTGTTAGGGTCCACAATGTAACTGCTATACATTACCTGGTTAGAGTAAAGCACCTTAACAAAAACAAAAACAAAACTTTTTGGGACTGGTCACGTTTGTCCTGAAAGATTTTGTTACACGTTTTTTTTTTCACAGAGAAATCTTTGACAGCAATTCTGAAAGTTTGTGTACCTACCAGTTATTAAGATCTCAAAATATGTTTAAAAAAAATGATCCAACTTCCCCTAAAAGGGATTTTTTTTTTTAAGGAAAGAACATATTTGACTATTATTTTCAAAAAAGGTCATTTTTGAGGATTTGGACTATCAGACCAAACCAATGCATAAATAAAGAGACTTTATAAAGTAGTATAGTGGGTGGAACACCATTATTGAGAATTTTATATTGGGATTAAATATACCTATGGTGCTTAAATGATTATTTTTCATAGAGGCCAAACAGTTATCTACTTATACCTGTATTTTCTGCACTGTATAGTGTTAGCATATTTATTAAATCAAACCAGCAACTTAAAATAGCAGTACTGCTGATTTCAGGGATTTGGATAAATATGATCAAATTGTCCACAAGTAAATGAAGTCTTACTGAAAGTCTTTGTTGTAGGCTCAGCGTGAGCCTCCAGACACTTCTGGCCTGCCCTTGGCTCGCTAATCATATTAAGTCTTCGGAAACTGACAAGTCAAATTTGACCTTAGCCATATTGTTAAGCATTCTCATTGATGCAGAAAGGATTATCCGTGCTTATATTTTAATAGTACATCAATTACTGCAGCGCCTTGTTTGACCGAAAAAAAGAGACTAATACCTCTATTGTACACAAAAAGTGCCAAGCTTTTGACTGAGAGTAAAAGAGAGCGGGTCCTTTGTTCAATGTTTCTCTTCTTTAGTGGACATTTAGAGGTTGATTTTCATATTTTTATGATTACTCCTAAGGGTAAAGAGAGCTAGTTTTCAATGAGGCTTTAAGAATGTGAAATTCCACCTCCGTTAATGTTTTTCTATTTTCCTCTGTTTGCATATTGCACCAGAAAATAGAGCTATGAGTGCGAAAAACCCTGTGCAACACTCTAGTGCACTGACACCGGTTTTGTGTTGGATGCATCGCCTGCCACCTCCTTGCAAAGCTGCAACAGTAGGCACAACGTAGCATTTATTCTGGCTGACACCCAGTATGGAAACGGTCAGACAGGTTGGTGTGTAGAGAGAAGCATTTCTGCCTATTTGCTCTTTGAAAAACACATGCAGGTGTCATGTGTCACCACTGTGTGACGCTTTAGTTTCCCTGTCAGTGTCTCACAGCAGAGCACACCGTTTCTAGGGTCCACTTACTCAGTCTTTGCACCTCTTTTTAAAGGCAAAGCTTTGATTTAATAATGTGGTGGTGCCCTTTTGTAACCTTAGGGTTCTGAACACTGACTTTTAACCTTTAAACATTTAAATTAATTTTAAAACAATAGAATAGTTCTTTTTTAGTGTTTGTACTTAAAGGTCACATATTATACAAAATACACTTACCATGTTTTTCTAACACTACTACGTGTCACTAGCCTGTCTACAACTCCCCAATTATGAAAAAAGTCCCTCCTCTCCGTCTTTTGCCTGCTCCACTTTTCAGAAAATATGTTTTCAAACAGGCCGTTTGGAGATTTTCCCTTTGTGACATCACAAAGGGCAGTAACCACTCCCCCAGGTGGGTGACACTCCCACAGCTATGTGTTTGTTCTTCCCTCTGAGTCTACATGGTGTAAGAAAGCCCAAACACAGCTCATTTGCATTTAAAGCTACAGACACAGAAACAGCCTGCTCTGAGCAGGACTAGAGTTAGGGTTCACAGTCTTGCTAAAATACAGGATCTTTATCAAGAAACTTCACAGACATGTTTTGCTGCACTCTTAGACTTATTTAAACTGGTTGAAAAGGAGGATAATATGTGACCTCCAAATCAAAACACAGACTTTTGGGGTGCTGATGGCTGAGTGGTTGTACAGAGGCTGTAGTCCTCAAAGAATGTGGCCAGGGTTTAAATCTGACCTGTGGCTCTTTTCCCGCATGCAATTCCTGACGCTCTCTCACGATAAAGGCATAAAAAGCCAACAAAAAAACGACTTGTGATGTAGGAAGTAGTAGGTCCATCTTGTAAAGAAGTTGACATTTAGCCTTCTCCTCATATTGGTCTCAATAAGAAATAATCGATCCAATGAGGGGGCTGCATTTTCATAATTCCTATTCACCTGTGAGTTGAAACAGAAATGATAAATAACCAGAAATATATTTTAAAAAGTTTAAAAAGGGGGCTAAGGAGGCGATTACGTTATACTAGAAAACAAAGTTTATTTGCTGAGAAATTGTAACATTAAGTTACTGGAATGTGACAACAACAAAAAGACGGGGTCGCTGAACACAGTGAAGTGATTGAAATACTTCATATAACAAACATAACTAAACATCTAGGCATATAGGGCTTCATTTGTCTTGGCCCTGCTCTTGTGTGTGCCATATGACCTGAAAACAAACAGTAAAATGCTTAATAACATTAATGCTGTGCCTTACTTGATTCTGTGGTCCATAAAAAGGTTTTGTGGTACAGAGGATCTTTGCTGAGGGGTAAACAGACCAACACTAATGAAAGGTTTTATGAGAGCTTCTCCTCCTTTTACTCGGTCCTATATAACCAGCATTCTTGCTGTTTCACTGACCTTATGCAGGCGAGCAACAACTTTACATGTGCTTTTTATTTGAACAGACTTATTTTGATTAGCTAAGCATAAATAGGAAAATGTTAAGTGCAGAAACACGCAAGTGCTCAGGCTTTAAAATCCATGTGTATGTTTGTTGCATCATCTTAAAAAAGACAAAGACATCTTCATATGTATGAAACTGTGCAGAGGAACAACTCTCTTTAACAGCTAGTATGTGTTAACAGTGTTAATATAAGCCTGTCTTTTTCAATCACCACTTACCCATTGGCTAAATCCAATCAGGCACTTTCCTCTTGTCTTGTCTGGTCAGATGCAAAGTTTCCCTGAACATAGAATCAATGCAAAGACAGAAAAGTTCAACCCACTGCCCTGAGTCTTCCACATATTTCCAATTTGAGACACAACTCCAGGGAACTTTTTGCAACAAGCAACCTCTTTCCATTTCCGTTCAGACTAGCAGTGTGTGAGTGTGCATTGTCTGTTTCAAGCTTGCGGTGAAAGATACAGGCTGGAAATATTTTTCTGCATATCAGTGAAAGAGATTAAGGCAGATTTGAATCAGGATGTTGCATTAGACCCTCTCGAGTGAAAGATTTTCTCAGTAAGTCTTTGACCATGAAACAGACTTAGCAGACTGGCGATATTACGGCATGTTCTTGGAAAGGTTGGTATTTAAAGAGCATAATGAATTGCAGAACGTAAAGAGCTTTCCCTCACACCTCCTTTTTGCAAACTGTCTTCAAAGTTGTAAAGAGAAAAGATTAGCAAAGGCCAGAAGATGGGACTCTGTTAAAATGAAACAAACTCAAATACATCTAATATGGCATCTGCTGTATCCACACATTCACAAAGTGGAGGTTTCCACTTGTTTCATTTGTCAAGCCCTCCATTAATTCGAGTGTGTGAGAGATACAGTGCAGTGCATGTATGAACATCAAATGATTGGGAAAAGAGACATGCAGAAATAGCATTAGGGAATGTTTGTGAGGTTTTGCCAGATGGCTGCCAGTAAAGCAGAACAACTCAGCGTTGGTGTACAACGCTGTTGACCATGCTCTTGGGAGCGAGAGAGAAGGAGTAGAGAAAAAGAGCTTTTCACTTCAAAGACTGAAGGATAGGAAGGAAAACTCCAAGCAAATCATCTTAGTTTCTCAAGCTTGCACAAACAACACAAATCACCCTGAAGCATGCAAGAATTAAAGAGAAACAAAGTCTGTTGCAATGTTGTTCCAATGAAAACAAAAGGTGACTGATCTCCTGCTCTCCTCGCCGTACAGCTAGCATTGGACTGTTTGCTGCTGAGCCAAAACTGCCTGTGAGTGCATGCTTGTGCACACGAAACAGCAAAGAGACACAATGAGAAAACACCAAATCAATATTCATCAGGCATCCGAAGATGAAGGCATCATCAGGTGGCTGTTGGAGTCGAACCGAAGCAGCAACAACTCAATTGTCTGTCACGCAGAGACGCAGAAGGCTCAGAAAGGGGGAGAGGAAAGGTGTCTTAGCAGAGAGAACCCTGTGGCAAAATCAAGCCTGAACACTCTTGAACATTGCTGAGTGATGCGCCTGAAAAACATTCTCTGCACCGGTGAACCGAAGCATTCTCTGCAATACTGAGGGGTCAGAGGGAGAGACCCCCTGAATGCGTTGCAGACATTTCCACCGCAACTGTCTAAAATGTTGCAGTCCTTTGTTCCAGGAACCAACTCTAGAGGGATGACATAGCCAATTCTGCTCCTGCCACAGGTCTTTGACACAAGCCTGCTTTTTGGACAGAATCCAGGGAACTCTGGTTATAGAGGAAAAGAAGTAAACAGCGATGTCACCAGAAAAAAATGCTTGAGCGTTTGATGATTAGAGACCAGATTTGGTCAATCTGAATATCTTCTAATTAACCTTAAATTTTTCTGCATAAGGGAGTTTATACTCTCTCTTAGCAGAACCTTGCTTTGAATCCATTTGGTGATATATACTGTGCTCACACAACGAGACGATCCTGCAGCAGTTTGGGTGTTCTTTTTCATGTTTGTACTCTCTGCCTGATCTGATGTGTCATTCTAAGACTCAAGACAAGTAAGGGTGAGTTCAGATCTAGTTCCAAATTTGTTAAATACCCCGACTCACTCACTACTGCAGCCAACGAATCCCTCAACAGATCATGATCTCTCTTCAGTAGTCTCTTTTGCATCTTTGAGACACTACAGCCATCTGTGAAGGGAAAAAAAAAGGATGATGTATGAATGATGGTGATGTATGGTGATGCATGAACACTAAGTGCACTGCTGCTTACGTCACCAAATTCTACATAAAAAGAAGGCCATTACTGAAGTATGTACCGGGTCAAATAGTGAGCATGCTGTTCTAGCACAATGGAAACCCAGGGTAAAATCCTCTATAACAACCCGCTCACTAGGTTATTCCACTTATTACACAGCTTCTTACTTTAGATATAAATGATCATTGTTTTAAACACTGTCATGTCTCTTTTTAATTTTTGAATTTCTTTAAATTAACTAGACTTCTTTCTGCAGATTCTCATGGTAACAATTAGTCCTTAAGAGAGGATCTATTCTACTCACTTTCTCCTTTAGTTATGTCAGCCTGGGACACCTATTGAGAAGTGTTTCGTCCTTATTTATCTTATACTGGCATCAGTGAAATCCCTCATTTCAGCTTCTGTCTCAAACAGTTATTTTCAGTTGCTGTCTTTTTCAAGGCCCCCCTCCCCACGTGCACACTTTCATCCAATTGGGGAGCTCTGTTTGCAGTCGCATGGAAATTTGAGTACGATTCTGGGTGGGCACGTCTTACAACTTCACTCCATGCTTTGCTCTAATACGTCAGCAGAACCTGACGTCAGGTTCTGGCCAGGTCTCCCGAAGTTCTCGAAAGGTCTCGTTCAGAGCAGCAGGTAACCATGTCCGAGGATTACACCAACAACTGTGTATCTTGTGTTTTAAAAAACTTTGCCAATGTTAAGTATGGACATCCAGCATCGTAACATTATGTTTGTATTTAAATAGAAAAGATCTCCTTTAAGAGTCTGTGATCAGAATGTAACACATCTGTGTAATAAATACTGTCAACTTTTTAAAAAAACTCTCAAATTGTGTTCATTTGCAGCAGACACGTTGTCTGCCCTTGGCCTACAATCCACTAACCTATCATGTTATTTAGACACTCTGAGGCCCAATTTTGCATGGTCACATGTCAAACAGTGATTTATGTAGCATACATTTTCTAAGAGAATTTATATTGTTTCCTGTTGGATGTTTTTTTTTTTTTTTTTACCTCTGAAGCTGAAGCACAGCCCCCCAACTGAGGAGCAAACAGCATTTTCCCTCCCAGCAAAAGGAGAAAAAATGAGTCAGGACAGGGATGATGAATGTCACAGAGCAGTGACAAAATGTGTGATGAAAGCTCTGCACCATTTTAGCACAACAGAATCTCCATGGTTCAGGTATTCTACTGAGTGAAACAAGAGCGTTGTTTTTTTTTTTCTTTTGGGGGGGGGGGGGGGGTAACAAAAACAAACAGAAATTCATTTGCCAGAATACAAACGTACACGTTTAAGATTGAATATAATGCTATTAAACACCATCCCAAAGTAAGGCTCAAGTCACTGCTCTACTAGTTCCAATAGGCATTAAACATAAACTGCATGGTTCAGAAGATTCAAATATGGATGTCACACCTTGGGTAGCAAGTCCTTCTCGAGACTGACTTGCTACCGAACATCTTGAGCTCAAAGCTGGAGTCTCCAACTGGTTTGTGTGGCTCATCATGGTCGGACCCCTTGCTCAGACACATCATGTTAGTTTTTACCTTTTTTTGACATGTTTCACCTCAGTATTTCAACATGCAGAGAGCATCTGTTTACATGTAAACACTGTTGTTGAAATGTTTTCAACAACAGTTATAGGTAGCCTACATGTCTTGTTTTGACCCATAGTGGATGTCTAGACATCAAGACAAACTGCAGATCAATGCTCAGTGAGTCAGAACTGCCCACAGTGGACATTGTAACATGTTTGTCTGCGTGCTGGCCCTGCAGCGAATGCTGACCTGTCCTGGTGTTTCCTTGCCATTCTATCTGAGGCATAGAGAAAAAGGTTCCAGCCTCTATGTGAGGCTGAATAAGAGCAAGCAGGCAGAGAAAATAAAGGGATGGATGAGCTGCCCGGGGCAATTAGTCTGCTACTTGCTGCCTGTGTACTGCTTCATTCAACCAACGGATTATTAAGTGCTCTAATCCCATACACTAATCCGGCACTCGAGACAACATTCAGGCAGAAACAAGCACTGTTGTCATAGTTATGGCAAGAACAGTGGACTTTGAGATAATGGCTCTTTTCTGTACAGCTTCCCTGTCCATTCATTCACAAGAGACAGGTCGAAAAAAGGCCTGACTTTGTCCTTTGACCTCCTTTGACCTGAGTTTTTATGTTATTTGCACATAATGTCAAAGTAGTGGATAACTAATATACATGTTTGGATGTATGTTTGAGGTTTATTCAGTCATCTTGATGATGTGCTATACAGAAAATAATTCAGCCTGAAACAGAATGTGATGACTGCAATGATTGGAAGGATATGCTATCAGAGTACATGGACAACAAGTGCAGCTTTTAGCCACTGACAAGCTAATTTGAGCTCACACAACCTCACCCTGAAATTTTAGGGTTTTTTTTGTGTCACTGGCTGGTTATTCTGTCAAAAGATCAAATATTTGCGAATTAATCTGCCGACAGTTAAGTCTGTTAGGAATAAAAGCATAAAGGGAGTAATGTCAATTTGGTTTATTTCAGCTTTGTTGTCATAATGTTACTGTCACATCTAGCTTAATCTGTTTTATGGGATTTTAATTCATCTTTATCAATATTGTAAATCAATAAATTGAGCTTTTTCAAGGGCAATTTGCAAAAGTACCTTGATTTATCAGATACTTGATTTTCCAGATAAACCTGTTCCTTCTTTTTTGAATTAAAAAACTGTTAATCTATACATGTATTTTCTAAAAACAGACTATAATTAAAATATAATGTAAATGTCCAAACAATTGTCAAACCAAAAGTATACAACAACCATCTCAAAATAGATTTGTTTTCAGTGTAGAGAAATCCACTGGAATGAGCTCTGCAGTTTGAAATTGCCTGAAACTTGGCAATTAAAGCCCTGATGTGGCTAATTTTAAAAGAATTATAGCATGTTTCATGCATTCACGTTTTGTTTGCGAGAAAAAGGAGCTAATCCAAGAACAAGTTGGAGGATCCATTTGGATGTCTTTAAGAATATATACGACCACAAGGAGGCACCAGAATCAGAAATGTGCCTTCATGTATAGGGGCTGATTTTTAAAACAAGTTTAATTTCTTCAAAATACTGAAGACAGAATCATATGAGTCTATCAGTCTGTTTAATATTCAGAAAAAACATTTGAACTGTATTCTTCAATCAACACTTGTATGGGAGAACACCTGCTTCCTACTTTTTTTCCCCAAATAAAGATGTGATGCCGTTTTTCATTTATCTCTGTTACTGGAATAAATGTATACGGTGCAGATGAAATATTAAAGACGGGCTCTTTTTCAAACACAGATAGACAAACCCAGAGACTTTGATTGCCCGGTCCCACATGCTAAAACCAGATCGTAACGCTGTATGACTGCAATGCACATTAGATTTCCACTGCCTTTCATCAGAAAAAAATATATATACATACGGCAAGGGAAGATAAATGAAAACTTTCATCACACTGAAAACCCATACAGAATAAAAATGATGCCATTACATGAGATCTGAACGATATAGAACAAAAAAAAGAAAAACATGAGGATTGTGTTGCAGCACGTCTTTAGCAGAGGCAGGAAAACCTCCAGCAGGTTTTAATAATCACTGCTCCCATCAGCAGAGCATATCTCAGCAAGGGGAATCATAATGTACAAGCTGTCAAGGAGTTTATCTGTGGAATATACACTCACCCCGAGCCGCACTCTTGTGAAATTTTGCACATCAACTGAAGCATACACACACAATCCTGCTCAAAGGTGGCACACACACACACACGCACACGCACACGCACACGCACACGCACACACACACGCACACACACACACACACACACACACACACACACACACGCACACACACACACATGTGCTGGCATCTTTCCATGTTTTTACCTAAGGCAACTGCTGCACAATCTCTCCTCTAATGCAGAATCCACTGAAGCATAATTGAAAATGACTTTGGAGATTCGACACATTAAGATTGGAAGATGTTGTATTTGCAGGTGTTTGTGTGGGACAGCGCTGAGTTTTGTGTGAGACACACGAGGGAGCAGAGGACGGTGAAGCATGAAAAAAATAATGGAACCTCATAAGACTGAGCACTGTATGCCGAAGTCTGTCTTTCTTTCAATAGATTAAGAAATGTGTTTATGTCCATAGCCACTCTTGTGTGTGTGTGTGTGTGTGTGTGTGTGTGTGTGTGAGTGTTTGCATTAATGTATGTGTCTGTTTTAGCGGGAGAGAGAGAGAAGAAGGAAAATATAAAAACAACCCATGTGTGAAACAAAAAGAAAAAGGAAATGTGCCAGCAGACTGTGCTGCAATTAATGCCGCTGCTTCGACAAAGAGAAAGTCAGAGAGGATCCTGTAGTGTAAATCAAAAGACTCCACGTAACAAACGGGCGCAGATGAAGTGTGATAACATGTAAACAAAAGACAGGCTAGAAAAGAGAGAGAACAGGTTATAAAAAAAATATCATCCTCACTGTATCCTGCGCTGCCATCGGGCCTTACCAAAAATAACCCTGGACGCATTATTGCGCAACGGCTGACAAATGCAGCGTTGAGGAAATACCTTAAAGGAATAAGCTGAGTGGGGCAGAAGTGCTGACATTCAAAGATCGCTTTCAGTGACAACATTCGTCGTGTATCCCTCTCACAGCCCCTGTTCTCCAGTCAACCTTGACAGCTGGTAGGCAAGTGTTTTTCCCTTCATCGCCTTCCCTGTTCTCCACATTGAAGGAAGCTTTTTTTTTTAAGAGTTCATCTTTTTAGAAAAAGCATCAATCTTTAAAAAAATTCCCAGAGACATGATGACGTTTTTATGAGTTCTAGAAGGACATTTTTTGGCCTTACTAAAGATAAATGTGCTTTTGACATCTATGTTGTTTCCACTGAGGATGTCTCCTGCTGACCTCGGCCATATTGTCTAACGACTTTATCACCTAGCACACTGTGAGGTGCACCAAGTTCCCCCCTGTAGTCCATCACAGATGTTATGGTACAGTTTGTGATTTAAATCTTAGTCAGAGTGCAGGCTCTGGAGCACACACACACACACACACACACACACACACACACACACACACACACACACACACACACACACACACAACAACAACACACACTCACCCAAAAAAGCCTCTAGTGTATCTTTCATCCTTGCAAAGCTGGCGGGCAAAGAACAACCAGAAATGACTTCCATTCATTATTCATAGTGAGAGAAGGCCTGAGAAAACAGCAATTTGAAGACTTGATTATTGCAAAGCTGGAGAGTGGCAGTGCACCATAGTAAACATTTGGTTCCAGTTTTTTGCTCCAACAGGTCTCTGGAGTGTTGTAAGGGATGATAACTGACATGTCAGGGACTGGAAGACCAGGAAGTCCAAGTGCCAAAAAAAAACAAAAAGGACTTGGGAGTGTGTGTGCTCACAGACATGTTTATTATTTTCATTCCCTTATAGAAAACTGGAAATAAGAATCAATGTTAGCTCAGTTTCTAGTGGATCATTGCTAGCTTGCATTGTGCAAGAGTCCTTTTGAGGCAGTACAACCCAAAAGGAAAAATTCAACTGCAGCTACTGCTCACCAATATGGTGGCTTAAACGATGACAGAAGGGGGTTATCAGAGGAGTCAAAAAAATGCACTTAATTAAAAGGTTTCTATTTTGGATCTTCTCCTTTAACCTCAACTTGTTGATTATAAAACAATTCAGTTCATTGAATAAATGAAGTATAATTAGATTTTACCCTTAATTAACTTTTCACTTGCCATCGTTTTTTAAAAACACATTTTTTTTAAGTAATTTATGAACAAAACAAAGTTTGTCTTTAATCATTAAGATCCATTACAAACATACAAATTTAGCCATTTACATTTTACTCTTTCTAATCTTTCATTATAATTTGTGCTCAACGTTCTATAATTTCCTCTAATCTGCAATTGTATTAATACTTTGGTTGTACAGAATACTACTGCTTTATAAATGTATAAATAAAATCTCAGTAGTTTTCTGCTTTCAAAGTATACAAGCAAACCTTGACATAGTTATCAGGCTAAGCCTACTTACAAGTTTTGAGTTGAGGTTGTTTTAAAGGCACAGTATGTAAATTCCGCCAACCAGGGGGCTCTCAATCAATCAAACAATTCTACAATTCACTTAGCAGACGCTTTTATCCAAAGCGACGTACATCAGAGAATAAGTACAACACAAGCAAGGATCTAGAAAAAAGGAAACAAAGTGCAAACGATCAGCTTTGAGTCCGATTGGATGCACAGGTGCTGACAGGCAATGCACAGAGGCAAAGCACAACATTGACGGCAGCTCTTAAGATCTCTAACCAGTATAGAAACCATCTTAAAAGTCATCGTTATCAAACAAAACAATAACAAAGGATGATGTTGAGGCTGGCAAAACATTGAATCATAAGTTGACAAAAAGTCAAAATGCTGAGGTCAGCATAATATCATCCATGGTCTACTATGTTTTGTTAAAATAAGAACTTTGCAGCTTTTGAAAAAGTCTGAGGCACTCAGAGGGTTAAGTATAAAAAGCCTTTAATTCATCTGGGCTAAAGGTTCATAAAAACATGCCAACATGTTTTAGCCATATAGGCCTTCATCAGCCCTGATGCACGCACTGAAGAGCACCAGAAGGACGAATTACCAGAATATTTTTCAACACCCATGCAGCACTCCATGCATCTGCTTTTTCGAATGAGAACTGTGCACTTGATAAAGAAGATTGATATAGGTAATTGTGTCATGGGAAAGTAGCAGTCGGTGGCTACTATTAAAGGTTACTACTACTATTATTTTAAATGTGTCGCAGCCTGTTGAAAGTCCCAGCTCTGATAGTATCTTGCTTTTAGTTCAGATATGCTCAGTAGCCACATGTTGCACACACAAACACACGCACGCATGAACGTGCACACACACACACACACACACACACTGGACATAATTTAACATCCCTTAATTAAATTAGGCTATAAGTAATTTAAAAGTTGTGTGTGGGCATGGGGTAAACTGATGATTCAGTATGTGTAAGGTACATTACATCTGAAGTAAAGAAGCAGAAATAAGGCTCTAATATAAGTCAATAGCAATTCCCCTTTAATATTTCAACCCCAGGTATCTTTACTATTTTATTTGGTTATGTTTTGGCTTAACTGTGCCATTTGAAATCATTTTATTTTTGATGCCTCATACTCCAGAAAATAACTTCTATAGACCTCATTTAAACTGCATTCATCTGTGATATAGCATAAAGTAGAAGTTTGGACTTTGAGGCTGATGCACTGCCCCATTTTCTAGTCTGTATTTCAGAGATGATTGCCTCGAACTTATCGATCACATGGCATTTGGAGATAGCTTAATGATCTGTCTATAGACCTCCTGAGTTATTCTGCAAACAAGCAGACATAGCTTGCATTTTAAAAACGACTATTTTAATGTGTTCTGCAGGGACCTCTCACGATCCTCTTCTGCAGTCATGGAGGAGGGCTGCGAACAAACTTGATTTTTATCTGCCATAATTCCTGTGGATTTATGCACATCATGAGGCGTGTTTGCAGAATCCAAATTTTAATTTCATTTATAAATCATTCCCTCCTATTCTGTCACCACTGACGCTGCATGCTGAGGTGAGTTTGAACGCCTCACATATGCGAGTGTTTAGCAGAGCACCAGCTGTTTCTCTGATGGAGTCTTGGTAAAGAAGGAGTGATAAAAGCCAGGCAGGAGTTTAAGAAGTCTGAGCACGCTCTGTGAGTCTTTTCGTTTGATCCCCTGCTCATTTGGCGGCGTGCATCCTGTTGCAGCCGCACAGGGTAAATACACGTTTTGTTTCCATTTCCAAAGAGAAGGGGGGGATTGTTCTCTTGGAGGGTGAGCGAGAGCTATCCTTCACGACTCTGCTCTGCCTTTATCTGGTTGCCTTTCTTCTCTCTGATAAGTAGCTCCGCAGCCAATCATGTGGAACTTATAACTCAGACATGTGAAAGTAAAGTTTTACAAAGGTGAGTAAGGAGAAGGAGGAGAAATATGACTAATAATCTTTCTTCCAACCTTTTTAAACTTGCTCTGTGTGCTGCACATATACTTGACAGTTCACACATTCAGCTCATTCTGGCTGTGTCTCTCAGTGTTGGCAGTAACCTGTTCACAATATCAACACGTCTAAGCATGTGGCCTCAGCGCTGACTGTATATGTTCAGTTGTTGTGCAGGCAGTGTGCAGCTGATATAGGGCAAAAACAAAACATGCACCTAGCCACACTACCCAGGGCACAAGCCACATCACCAGCCACCACGGTCCAGCTCCATGCTGCAGGCAATTTGTGTCACAATGTTGTCCTTAATGTGAATATTTACGTCATTTCAGATAAGCCGTGGAGTCAAAGCTCGCAGGCGAGTCACTGCTGTCGTCAAACACGGGAACACTCATCATAAATTTAGGGCATTAACTGGCCTGTATGCTCGGGAATCCACGACAAACAGATTTATCCCTTCAGGATCAAAATATTGAAAAACAAGATGCTCGAGTAACAATCACAAAAAAGACGCACCTCAAAGAGAGAAGCCCTTGAATTCCTCAAGTTTTAAGCCTCTTGATGAAATTCACTTCATGCTGTTATGGCAGCAGGCTGAGTACAAGCTTGAGGAAAAAAAAGGTGTAATTAAAAAAAGGTACGATTTTAAATATTCGGGTGGAAGGATCAATATAAATGACCTTTTAAATAACAGCGAGGTGATTTATGTGTTAATTCTGAGGTAAAGCACAAAATGGGGAAACAAAAAAGGCTGGAATTCCCATGAAATGTGTTTTAAAGCAGCATCTATATAATGACGAGGTTTTTCAGTGTGCACACAACCGTGCTTGTTGATGTGTCGGCTTTGTTAAGTTGTCGTTTATAGAGCCAAATACCAACAGAAGGAAACTCAGTGCACCTTTCATGCAGAGTAAGTCGAGTCTGCACTCTGAATCTGTATCATTTATGTTTACTACAATTCAGCAGCTCAACTAATAATCCTGTATGTGTGTGGCAGGCTTCTCTTGGTTACATGTGATATTTCTAACTGCCTGAATTGTATACGAAAATGAAAACCAGTGACTGGTACCAGCATTGTATGTTAATATGACAAACATAAGCATTGAAGTTTAAACTGGTTCTTATTTTGTTGTCGTTCCTTTTTGGTCAGCCTGCTCCTATACTAACATGATATTCATACATTTTATGAAACACCTAAGCTATATTTTGGGGATATAAAGAACGATAAATGCAAAAAAACAAAAAACACCAAACTAACAAAAAAAAATTTGCTAGCAATCACATGCAGCACTCGATTCTTAGCCGACAGGGCTAATGCTGAGCGTAGAAGTTTCTAAACACTATAACTGGTAATCCAAGAAAGACACAATGATGCTGCGTACCAGCTGTGCAGCAGGTTGGCATACTGTCTAAAAAGTCTTAATGGTTTTATTAATATCCTAACTTTGTGCACAGTCAAATATTCTTTCTGGTGTAATTTGACAATTTGATAGACTTTCCCATCTTTGATGTTTGTATTTTGTAGTTGTATTTATTTTATAGGATAAGCCCCTTGAGATGTACTATCTCATTTTCAAGGGGGTCCTAGCAGAAGACAATTTACAACATGACAAAATGAAGAAAAATGACAACAATTCAAAAGAGAAAAGAACAGAATTTTTTTTTTTTTTTTTTAATAAAAAAAAATAAAAAAGACAAGACAAAACAAAATGGTAACAATACACAAACAGACAACAAAATGCAACTCACTAAGACAGGACAGAGTAGTGGATGAAAAACATAACAACCATATGGTGGCCAAAATGGCCAGGAGTAACAAAGGAAAGAATATGAGCGGATCCAAAAAAAACAAATGACGACGATGACAGTATAAGAGGTAACAAGAACACTCCATCACTGTGAAAGAGGACAAAGCATTCTTAAACAAACGTTAAGACATAATAGATCTGATCTCTACAGGTAAGTTAGTCAGCAGGAGCTTTAAACCTAAAAGCTTTTTTGCCACTCGCTCTTTTAACACATGGAACAACAAAATATATCTGACTGGAATTCCTAGACTTTCCCATCTTTGATGTTTGTTTGAAAATAATTAAAGGTTGTCTCGTATTGACGCCTGTCCCAAATAAAGGCAGGGTCATTTCATTCAACAAAGTAAATAAAAGCCTGGGCTATCAATATAACTTACTTTAAATTATGTACATAAGACTCCAATCAGCTTGAAGACTATTGTAGATTTGTGCTACCATTCGCTTTAAATGCAATTTTAAAGTTACTGGTGACAGAATTATTTGTCAGTGTTGTTTTGTTCTTTCACTTCAAGTGTCTCCACTGCTGCAAATGAAAATAATGACTCTCCTTTTAGCCTCCTATGTCTACAAAAACTCCATAGGGTTATATCAGTCCCTATAGCTGCTATGCTTTCTACTGCAGCAAATCATTAACACTGTCTGACTTCTGTTTGTTGCTGGGCAGCCAGTGTGAGGAGAGTGATTGTTCACTGAGTACAGCTACCATATATGGGAGCAATGTCAATGAGAGTAATAAGACAGACTTGAAACTACTAACTTAACTTTGAAACCAAAACAGGTGGTCACAGAAGCTAAAATATTCATTCATAGGGCTGAGGGGATCTGGGGAGTGATGCATTGAAATACTGCTTGGTACAGCTTTTTGCAGATGCCTAATGCAAGTGCACTTGTACTTATCCGCAGTACTATTCACTGTTTTTATGATTTTAAGTGATCCAACTATAGACGCATCAGCCTTGCCATTTCCAGAGTGCTTTTTATTGAAGTGCTTATGAAAAGTTCGGACGAGCCCAAGCTGGCTAGGTTTTAGAGGGGAAATACGGAGTCCAATTGCAAAAGGTCAGAGACATCAGGTGGGTCTCACGGAGAGAGCCAGGCCCTTATTATAGGCACTGACCTGTGAAATATCACATACCCTGTGAGCATGCTCAGCAAAATGATGCAATTTGAGAGGATGTCACTCCTCACCCCCAGGTGACCCCATCCTGGCTCAGTGAGGAGAAATGGAGTCTGCAGCCAGGGAGTGATAACGCAGAACTATCTCCACTTTCTCTCTCATACTCCCTCAGTCTCTCTAATGGACTCCAGTTTTAGGCGAGGAAATCCCCTCCAACATGAAGGTCCTCTTTAAATAAAGTGGAGCCACTAATGTTTGTTTGTTTGTTTGCTTTTCCCTCCCTTTTCCTTATCTTTTCATGGTGGAAAAACACGGGGACCTGCAGCTTCTTGTATATGAATTATATATAAAAAAAAATGTATATGACATTTGTTGTGAATTGGCGCTATACAAATTAAGATTGATTGATTGATTTGACAAGGCACAAGTCTAATGAAATGGGTTCATTACAGAGATGAATTACCTAACAGTTATTTAATTTTTCAAAATTGGGGTTGTGTCATGAAGTCTAATGATCTTATTAGTTTATTCTGGGAATTACTGAATTAATTTAAAGAGGACATATATTACCCCTTTTCCATCTTTTCAAACAGTCCCCTGTGGTCTAAATGAAACATCTGTGCTGTGCTTTGGTCAAAATATAACATGAATCAAGCACCAGAGGAGGTTTGTGAACCTGTATAAACCAGCTCTCTCAGAACACTCCGTTTTGGTGTGTATGTCTCTTTAAATTCATTGAGCCCTCCCTGAGTTTTCCAAGTAGACATCAGTCCTTCACTAGCGAGAAAAAGCAATGGCGGACCTGCACAAAAGTTGTGCTCTAGGCTGGGGGTGGAGTCCATGGGTGGAGAAAACAGGTGAGGGGAGTTTTTTTTTTTTTTTACCAGAATCCCACTGTGACGTCACAAGGAGAGCAAATTTGAAACGGAGCATTTTTCTCTGTGTTGTAAGACTTGTGCAGACCACAAACAAAGGACTGGATGGATTTATTCCACATTTTGTGGGTCAGTATACACTCAGGTTACCCAAATATATGTTCAAAAACACTGTAAGAGTGTATTGTTCATCATATGTCTGCTTTAAAGCAAAGGTTCTCTTTATTTGGTAAACTTACCTATTGGTATCCCTTCTTTACTGCAGAAGTCGTTGTTTTATATAGTGAATAGTACACACGATTTTTCTTTAAATCTGAGCTTTGATGGAATAAGGAAAAAGTTATAGTGGTACACAATATTTAACAAGTAAAGTATTGTAAATTGAATACGAAGGAATACGACAATAATTGATCAAAAACTCCACCTGAGTCAGCATAAGTTGGATTTTAAGACTACTACATTGAAAGTCATCTGTATGCGGATTTAGAAAGAATTTGTCCTACCAGACACACTTTTTTTTTTTACCTTTGCCAATCACATAACAGCTGCTGCAGACATAACAGGTCAATATCTGACCAAATTGAACTCAATTGATGCCGTCCTGTGTTAACAGAAATGCCGAGGCCAATTTTTGTAAAGGTCGATGAATGTTTGGAATGATGAAAAATGTCATGGCTGGTGGTGTTACATCAGTTCTGATTCTTTCTTTAAAATGTGTGCATGACGAATCAGACAGTGTTGAAGGAGTGTAAGACAGTTAACTATTACTGGCATAACATTGTGTAACAGACTGATATCTATATTTTTGTAAATGAAAGAGCAAAGGTTCAGATATTGTGAGTTAAAGACCATATATGGGTCACTCTCCAAAAAAACACTTATCCATTATGCAACCAACAGCATATTTTTGCTAGCTCCTCCCTGCCTGGTTCTTGGTCAAAGAGATGAAAAGAATGCATGATGATATCTTTAGTCGTCATATTCTTTACTTGAAAAGGCTTAACCAGAGGCAAAGAAGATATTATTCAACCATTGCCCCAGTCTCTTAAGCACTACTCCCCTTGACTAGTAAAAATGACCCTGTAACTTCTCCATAATTATTTGTTTCAGACCTGAAGCAGATGTAGTGCTGTAATTATCTCCCCACCAGTAATCAAACTGTTGCCAAATACTCCATAATCCCTGCCATTTTCAGCAGCACTATTTTAAGTGTAGTTATCATCATAATGAACATTTCCTCATACAAAACATCATTACAGCTCTAATCAGCAGCGTAATAGAGGACAGAAATAAAGTGAAAAGAATGCTCTTTTTTTATTATCAGATCAGCGTCAATTTGCTGAAGGCGAGAATAAGAGCAATTAAATCAAAATAATTAGACTCAAACGCCTGAACATTTGGTGTGAAACTTTACATGCTGTAATGTGATAAGACAAACTGACTCAGACTACAGCGATGTTCCCCGAGGGATACAATGAAAAGTCTGACAGTTAGTGCATGTTTGTCGGTGGTACTGTGGTGTCATCATTTCGCAGTTCAATAGGAGAGCGATGCTCATCCTCACAGATATTGATTCACCGTTTTCAGACCACAGAGAGAGCATAATAATTGTTGAACTGAGAGGTGTTCTCACTTCATGCACTGCAGGTGCAGATGAGACTTCAGCTGTTAAAACCAAACACCCACATCAAGGGATAATTGTCAGCCGCGTTTAGTGTTATTATTTATGAGTCAAAGCCTGAAAGGCACGGCTTCTCCAACATGTGTTGCCAGATTTTAGAAACACTAAGTCACCTAATGAGTTTTAAGCCTCAAACCCATTTAACTAATGTAAAAAACTCCTTTGAACACTTAGGTGGTAAAAGGAATAATATGTAGCATTTTTACACTAAAATATCTAAATTAATTAAAAATGGACTAAATCTTGATATTTTTTTGTTGAGTACTTACATAACCTCAAATATTTCCAACAGTTATCAAAGCCAGAGGAATCCTTTATTTTAAAGTTGTGTCTTTCATGGCGGCCGTCATAGAAGAGCCGCCATGACATGCACGACATGTTTATCGTTGCAAATGAAACACTTGATGCTGCTGAGATAAAAATGTAGATATACAACGTCTGTAAACATATTCTCCTACTCAAGTCTGTTTCGCTCACTGTCTTGACTACTGCGGTCAACTCAGACTACATTTTCATCTGGTGTGAGGGGTGGCAGAGAGAATCACTCCCATGATTCCCTGACAGCGTCGACGTCATATTTTGTTATTGTTAGATTGATTGATAGCCCCCTGGTGGCGAACTTTACATACTGTGTGTTTAAAGAAATGAACAGAGAATTGATGCCTCAATATGATCTTAAAAAGCAAACCAGAGAGTTGGGTGGAAGATAGATCAGTTCTATTTAGTTATTTTAAATTACTGTTACTTCTACCAGTAGGTTAGCGACAGATTTACAGCCCACTGCTGAGGCTGAAGACTGAAGTGCCTAAAACCTGCATTATCTCTAATGGCCAGCAGGGGACAGCGCTCCTGGTTACAAAATCTGTACAAAAGTGTACCAGAAAGTTACTCTTCTCAGTTAAGTTATTACAAGTTTAAGTCTTCTTAAATGAATCACAATCATGTTGTGAAGGCTTCAAAACAATATTGAAACAACTAAAAGCAAACACCAGGGTGGCTATCTCTAATTTTTACAGTATAAAAGTTCTTGTTCATCACAGCTGTAGCCCTGTCTGTCCCCATTAAGTGAAAGGAGTGCTGAAGTTAGTGACGTTATTGCCTGTCATTCACACCAGGTGTACTCACTTCAGTTTGATCATTTGCTGTTTGGTCCTGTACCAAACCTCTTAAATAATTAAGCCTTCAGTTAATTGCCGCAATATCTGACTCGAAGTGGATCAGCATCAAATAATAATTAAGGACTCTGCATTTTCTTTTGTGTACTTTAGTGGGACAGAAAGACTGCAGCTAATCACGAGCGTTCCAGTTCAATGATTCAGTGATACACTGTGAGTATACAACTTCTATAAACTTTGTATGTAGCACTGAGAACAATTACTGCATAGGCTTGTTTGCAAAAAGTACAAGTAGGCATATAGGATATGTCAGATTTATATAATGATAGGAGGGAAATACAGCCTGACTTTGTTGTTGGCATTCATTTCATGTTTGAATACCTGTAAATGAGTACAGGGCTTGTCATAAGTGATCAGTTTTCTTCCACAGAGGGGCAATGCTCCAGAGACCAAGATGAGAGAGGTTGAACAACTTTGAAGAACTGTTTTGCTGAGTTGATTTATTGTCAACAATGAGCAGCTCGCCTTTGTTTCTTTCTCCAAAACCACGCACATAGCAGGGCTTCTTTGAAAATTATGCAAAGACAGACTGAGCAGCTTTCATTGTTTAAGGTCAGGATGTTCATTAAAATTGACAGACTGACTTGGCGATACTTTGAGGTGTTGCCACTGGCTTGACCTTTGCAAAAAGGCAGCGTTAGACTTTCCATTCGAGACGTCTTCCGATAAACATTCACTCCAACTGCTCATCTTCAATCCCTATCAAAGCTGTGATCTCACATAGCTGGCAACAGAAGACAAATCACAGACAGGAGCTGACGTGAGTCAGCCAGGTTTCCCAGCACTGCCACAGTTGAGCTGATTCAAGAAAATTGCTGTTTCATTAAAGAACTTGCCCTTTATCTTTCTATTTTTTTCATATTTCCCTCTATCATGTTCCTCAACTTCTAGCATTTGTATCTCAAATTCAACCCGAGTTATTATTTACAAGTAGACTATAAACAGATTATTTATGTTTGTTTTAAAAAAACACAATCTTGCATCTCTTCAGACAGTGACATATTGGAAAGTCAAGCTTAGATGGACAGCTGCTCCCCTCACTGTAGGTTTGTGGGTGAGTGACAGGGCTGGGAGTGCTGCCAATAATGCTGATCTTCAAGCAGAGTGATGTCCCTGTCCTCACATCATGGATAAGTTACTTCACCTGATTACATCTTCCCTGCAGAGTTAAACTGTCAGGCGCACTTAACTCTGATGACAGTTTCAGGGTTTGTGTGGGTCAAATCATCGCTTGTGAGACAAATTAGCAATGTAGCAGAGAGTAACTCTCAGACATACCACTGATGTGCCTTTGATAAAATCTGTAAAGAGCTTTTGCAGGTGCTCATTGGATTTTATCTTTGTGGATTAATGTAGTAATTTATAACTTTGTTTGATACATCTAGTAAAGAACTTATGATGTAGGTGTGGAGCCTGCAGCCTGATTGTGCACCTACAGAGCAGTGGGGAAAAGGGTGACACACAGATTCCGTGGTCAACCACCTTTAATCACTCAAACTTAAATGAACATAGTATGTCTAATGCATGCAGTGTTCCAGCACCAACTTTACACTTGTCGGAATTAGTATCTACAACTGCTCTCAGTCAACGCCAACTGATGGGACAAATACCCAGTCCCATACGCCTTTTATCTCTGACATCTTGCAATATTTAATTCCCTGAGAAAAACAGGCATGCACATTTTGATGTTGGGGACTTACATTTGTATTTAAGATGTCTGTGTTGCAAACTGAGTAGGCGGTAGCAATAGGCTTATTTGGCCCAGTTTAATTGAAAAGAAGTTACCATTGTCCCACGAGCTAGACTTTAGGTCAAAGGCAATGTGAACCTTCTTCTATTGTTATTTCCTGCAATCAAGAAAGTCTGTCTTCTTTTTCTAGACCATAAAAAATGCAAACGGATATTTCTATTTTTTGGAGTATTGGAAGAAGTTGAGGTCTTTTTTGAGCAACACATGTCAGTTTAAAAGCTTCATGTGGCCTGCATTGGGAAAGATGTGGACCCGGATACTTTATTGCTTAAAACCAAGCAATGTATTCTTGTGGTGCAATTTCCCAAAAAGTCAATATAAACAGCTGTATGTTGGCTGCATATGTAAACCAGATGCCGTCAATATGTGACTTACCACATTCAGTGACACTGCCATTCACCAGAGAGACAAATAGGCAGAAACTCCACAGTTAAAATTAATGCTTGTAGTTGGTTTCCATCTAAAAAGTGCATGTACCAAGTTAGTTTGTTTAAGAGTGAGACCTCAATTAATTGGCAGCTGCAATAAAGCTAACCCTGTTCCTGCAAATCCAGCACTGCAATCAACCAAGCTGTAAACTCATCTGAATTACATTATACACCCGGACAAGATATCTGGTTTGCATTTGGACTGAACACAGCTTAACAATGATGATACAAGAAACAGCACAGTGGTGCCCAGAGTGACTTACACTCCTGTCCAGTCTGACTGTTCCAGAGCCTAGCATTAGATCATGTTGCAACAGAACGTATACTTGCAATTGTTGATTGGCAATTGCTGCTTTGTTAATGCTTCACATTCCTTGGCTCACTCATCAGCTGCTAGGCTACTAGCTGGTGTGTAACATTCAGTCATGTGGAACTATCGGTATACGATATGTCTCAGGCCTGCTGTTATATTCAAACAAGAGGCCCCCTAAGCATTTAATGCGAAGGAAAGAAAGTGGCAGTAAAACAGTAAATTTAAGGGAATGACGCAGTGAGTTTTATCTATTTGAGTAAATAATAATTGAAAGAGCAAAATGTCTGTCTTCCCTTGTACATAAAACCAACAGAAGTCCACTGGAGTTTTGTAATAGCTTCAGTAAGACTGAATGGGACGCCATTTGGATGGACGAAGCATCCATTTAACTTTCTACATCCATGATGGCAATGCTATTTGCAGCCTCAGCTCTCTCCACCCTACCCTACTTCTTATTTTTGAGTATTACTTATTAAACAAAGATCCAAAGTTCGTGTTTTCTTATTCAAGTGGGTTTGTTCTCCAAACAGAATCTCCATTCCATCATAGCTTCATTGATTATTTGGGCTACCTTAAAGAGCAGAGCCTCTGGAGGCACCATTGAATATAACATGAGAAGGCATCATCTCAGATGGGTCGATCACTGAGTATGAGCATTTTGAGAACTAAAACTTTGCTTTTGATAAATGCATCATGTGCTGAGAGTAACCCAAGTTTGTGCTCGAGCAAGTTTATTTCAGTTCCATTCACTTTGCATTATGATGGTTTTCACCTCTCCTTTAGGCTACATTATGTCCTCTCTCTGCCATCTGTGGTGGTTTCAACAGGGATATGTCCAGGGGACTTTATGTAACTGTAGGGATCACCAAAGTGTGTCAGGACATACTGTAGGAGCCCTTTTTTTACTGAAGTGTTCTTGGTTGTATAACAGGCTAAACCTGAGAGAAAAGGTGGCTAAAATTTGAGAGGACAGACGATACACACATTATATAAATGCAGCAAGTAGAGGCTTATCACGAAGCAATCACTGAATTATTTAAAGAGGTTTTGCTGGACTCTTTTATGACCCATAGTGTCTTCAGTTTAATCAACTGTGTTCTGTCTTTCTCAACAGACATTTTTCTTGCACATACTGTATAAAAACCTAAACATGCTCTTTTTTTTGCCTCAGGGTCCAAATTACATAGAAGCTGTCTAAATGCCAGAAGTAGCGAGCAGCCACTTAGGCACTGCTTGGGAAAAGTAGCCAGACTTCATGAGTGCAAATGTGTTGGGCTTTGAAAGACTGTCAGCAAAAGAATCTTAAAAATGATACAGAGATAAGACTGGTCCTTCCTCATAGGCAAATAGAGCTGCTGAGATTAAAACCCATATTTTTACACTACAAGTGGAATAGTGTAGTGAATCATTGGGAGAGGGAGGCATCGAAAGCATATGGAATTTGGATTAATTAAAAGTAACTCTTCTTCTGTTTTCCTTTAAAAAACGATCAATTCTGTAAAAATGTCAGGTTTCCTCAGCAACCTTACTTAAGGATAAAAACAAATATTTTTTGGCAATGTTGTAATTTACTCAAAGGAAAGGATGATATAAGTCATGAAATAAGCAAAAGAATAACTGGTAACTCCAAATTCAAAACATTGGAAAGAGCTGTCTACCCAGCCACCTCCTGCTTAGAGTCGATGTGCACGCAGGTTGCTTTGTCGCAGACACTGGAACTTCAGAATTAAACCAGCTCTGCATCAGTCTTGAAACCGTTCTGCGTTCTAACATTGCTTAATTGTTCTGCAATTTTACAATATTTATCCTAGTTCTACCATGTTTCTAGTCATGTAGCTTATTAGAAAAAATGCTGAGGCTTTTTAGATCATGTAGAATCAGTTATATTTGAACCACCAGTTGCTTCCTTTGCTGCAACACCTGTTGGTTTGCCGTTCGCCTGGCAAACCGAGGGGCAAGGAGCAAAAATAGCCATGTGGGGGTACCTTCTCTGGTCAAAACTAAAACAAACCATTCTCTGCACCAGAATGGAAACTTAGAAGGAGGACATACTGGCTGCTGCGTTGTTCTTGACAAAGAAGTCAGAACTTCAACATAGCATGTCTGAGGATATAGTAAGGTCAGTAGATATCTTACATATTGGACCTTTAAGTTTACAACCCTCCGGCCTCCACCAAATTCTACACTCTTAGTATTGGTGTTTCACAAGCAAAGACCCAGTTAGCAAACTTGGCCCTGCCAGTCAATTGTTCCATTGCTACATGCCACATAATGCAGTGTACAATCTTAGTCAGGGATTTACTTTAAAAAGATTCAGTAATTTTGAGCTTCTGGTCTTTGATTCCAAGCCCAAGCAGACAAAGACAGGCTAGTCATTTTGAGATAACAACAGTCATTTTTCTAAGCTGAAATGACAACTTTAGCTGGCAGTTATTTCTTAGCTGCAACACGATCCACTTAGATTTGAAAAATGGGTTACATGCAGTTTCAACTCATCGGGGATGTGTTACCCATCCCACTGCTATTGCATTTTTACTCTTTACAAGCAATGTTGTTGTTTCAGGAGTGAGTGTGCATATGTATGTGTGTTTATTCTATTCCCTGAACTGGTGAGGAAGGAGGGTACATGAGACAATGTGCCAGAAACAAGAGTATGGCAAACAGCAAACTCCACCCTGAGTGCCCGGTCTGACCGTGCGTGACACCAGAACAAACTGTTCACAGCAGCAGAGGAGCAGTGAGGAAAAGATACAGAGTGATTGCAGACAGGAGGTAGAAAGAGACTCTTTGTTTTATTGTTAAGGGTCACACTGGGAGAGAAAGCATAACCTTACTGATCAATTAGCTGAAGCATCAAATGAATTCAAGGATCATCGTACAAGGCTACTTCCACCCTTTGTCTCTTCCTGCAGCACTGCAGGATTCAGAGACACCTGTGTGTAAATATGTTGGCCATTAAAAGCTCCTGTGTACTCACCTCCAAAGAGTGCTCTCAGTGACGCTGCCAATATGGAAGTCATACAGCTTGGTTAGAATCAGGATCACCTGTAAACAGAGGACAGATTCAACCGTTAAAATCTTTGAATGAAAACATTAAAGTGAGCAATGAATTCTCCTTAGACTGACAGCAAACACCAAGAATATCACCTAAGTTTATACTGACTCTAATACCACATAAAGGAACCAAAGCTTCTTGTCCCCAAGTGATGGTATGGTGGAATTTGAGATCAACAGATGGTTCAGTACAGCTGTACTGGACTTTACATGCAAAAGTGTAGCTGAGCCAGGAGCTCTTGATACCAGTTGACCTACTTTGCAACTTTCTCTCTCCTGAAATGCTCCTATAGCCACGACAAACGCACATTAAGCCCTAAGCAGTAAACCAAGATACTATTTTCGAAAGTTTTTGGAAGGCTGGGGCTTATACAATGAACTGTATACAGTACGAGAAATCTACATGGTCTCTGGGCAACCACTTTTTAAACCTTAAGTTTGGCTTTTTTGCCATCACAATTTTTTTTTTTGGGAGGGGGGGGGGGGGTATGTCATATTGCACAAGTGTAAGGATCGTGTCATTCAGTTAGCCTTACCCTAAAACATGCCTTCAAACTAACTCAAATGTATGCACTTTACTTGCTTAGGTCTTTTGTTCAATTTAATATCAATACACTTAAAACAACTTTCTTCCTCAATATCTCTTGAAAAGAAAAAATCCTGCACACTACTCTTGCTAAGTATCAGCAATATATTAGAAAAATCACAAATTGCGGTCCCTCTGACCCTTTGTCAAGTGTGTGCTTTCTCAATGCCTCTAACATTTAATGCATCACTCTAAAGGCCCATGACAAAAGACATAAAATAACTCCTTAATACCTGTTGGTAAATTGTTACAAGGTTCCGTAAGTAATTTGCTGAGCAGGTTGGGAGGTATTGTTTTAAATAATAAACACTGTGTAACCAGCAAAGCGTATACTACTTTACTAACCAGGTTGTTTCTATTGGTGGAGCGTGCTGCTGTCATTACCTCTGTGGAAAAGCCTGCTCCTACTGTCTCAGTGTTCACAGCTTTGGTCTCTGCTCTTTTGGAGAGATAATCAGCAGGCAGAGCACTTTGATCAGCACTGTAAAATTCTCGGAGCAAATCACAAGACAAGGCACAAGAAGGGCCAAGTCTGCCGTGACAGAATCAGTGGTCAGCTGAGATTCTCCATACCAAAGTGGAGGATCACTGTAGCTCAGAGAAGGGGGGGGGGGGGGGGGGGGGGTGTTATAGTTGTGAAAAGATGAGAGGTGAAACTCTTAACTAGGGGAGAAAAAAAGCACTCCTTAATACACTTAACCATATGGTAGTATTTACGTCTGATAATTCCCTCTGGTTACAAAATGAAACCAGCGGAGCGTGAAAAAATGAGGCAACCACATGTGAAAACACAGAGAAATGTGCACACACAATTATTTAGCATTTATCACACTTGACCTGACCTCAGCGGGGGAAACATCCTTTTACATAATAGATGCTATTTCCATCCATCGGTCTGCATGTTATTTGAGTTCCTCTTTTCCTTCCTTTACAAAATGACCGCTGCTTGTCCTCATTAGCATCACTCGTTAGTATTTCCTTCTCCGAAACAAGCTTGTTTAAAGCATCCTGACAAGTCTGACTTGAGTCACATGGCTGGAAGGGAATGAAGGGGGTGTGGCTATGTTCCCTCTGACAGCGAAGAGCAAGTTAGGGCTACATGAGGGGAAAGTGAATCTCTGTACAGTTTGGAAAAGAACCTGTGACCTGGCATCCTCGACCTTGCAGAGTGCTCATGTCCCCATGAAGCTTTGAGGCCCGCAGACTTCAGAGACCTTTCCACCCATGGCTGAGCCTCAGTGTCCCCAAAAGCCCTTTGAGCAAGCCAGTCGCTCACGAGGGACCCTTGGATAGTACTCGTGGGGAAGATGTGCCACATGCCTGAGGGATCCTCATGCTAAGACTGTGAACATATGGTTCAGGCCAAGCAAGCCTGCACGCCAGAGAGGGGCAATGTTGGATACTATAAAAAATTGGTTCTAGCTTTTCAGCTGCACACCATAAAATACTGGATTGTCTGGTCATGAGCTTGTGTTTGTCTATAGATGCATATTTTCTTTAAGAGCATACTAAGTGCTTGCCAGCACACTGTAGAAATTAGTTTTTCAGTCATTGTGTGTATATGTGTGTGCTCCTATAGGATGTCAGCTGTCAGAGATCTGGATACGACACACACATACATGGGTCATCCCGGCCCCAAATGACAGTCTTATATTCCCATTGAACAGCCAGAACACCATGCTGGCTGGCAAAATGTACAAAACCTGATATATGGTCACTTCAAGTGCTTCTTGAGAGGATCTTAAAATGTGTCTGTTACATATCTTGTAGCCTTTTTAAAGAACTAACTCATGAAGCCCCAAGGTGAATGAAAATGACTTTCACAGAATTTCAAAAGCCAACATGTAGATACTCTTCCTGATTATTTAAGAGCTTGCTCTAAAATGTTCCTGTTTTTGGTTCAGCAGATAGTGGTTTTAATTGAAGGACAAAACTGCAGGTGTGTATCTGAATCTCTCGTTGACTAGCAATTATGACATTAAAATGTCAGTCACATTGCACGCAAGCCTTTTTGTCAAAGCAATTAACCTGAAAACATATTACAAGCATTATTAAATTCCCCCACTGTCCTCTAATGCCATGTCGTGGTTCTAAATTAAATGTTGTATTCTGTGTTCCTCACATGGCTTGCTAATGAAAGTGCTAATGAATTTTCTGAGAAAAATGATCAGCTTGTACTTTGTACAGAATTAGTTTATTTGTGCTACAGACGTGAAGACTCTCTGACCACGGGCGACCTAGCAAGGACATTTAATTCCCTTTGCCTTACCACAATAGCAGTGGATGGATTTTTTTGAAATCATGCTGAATGTCTTGATAACTTGAAAAAGTAAAAGATACACGTTACTGTATGTTTTAATTTCAACCTTTTGAAACATTTTTATATACAGTTGGACACTTTGGTCTGACCTTTTTCTTTTCTGCTGTGTTTATTCTAAAAAGGCCGACTAATGTTCTTTTCCAGGCACATTTCTAACCAATTTATTGTACCCAAAAGTGACGTCTGGACGTCCATAAACTTTATTCAGTCATTGGTTCTTGATCATTACCTACATCATCTAAACTCACTGCATGTTGTAGATTAATCAGCTTTCAAATATATAATTTTAAACACCAATGCATACACATTTTTATACAATATGCTTTTTTACATTTTTGGTTTATTTTACTTTTTTCTGTTTAAATTCCCAAAAGAAGTATGTACTGTGGGTACTTTGATGCTTTTTTAACACAAAGAAGAATTACTTGTACTGTATGTGTAAACTTAGTTAACAAGGAACAGTGCTCGGCTGTAAACACTTATTTACTTATTGTGTGCTGCTTGAATCCTTGGCTATATTCTCTAATATGTGCCTGATGGATACTAGACAATTTCTATTGCTGTCTGGGCTTAATTGCCAGTGGCACTCATTCATGTACAAGAATATTTATAAATCAAACTTTGTTGCATAAGAGCGTATGAGTGTTTGTGTTTCTTCATATCTTTCGGCAGATAGTGGACACACAAGCACACATGAAGGAGAGCTTGGAGTTTTTGGCCTTGTGCAGTTCAAGCTGGATTCTCCCTGAGGTGTACCAGCGATCTAAAAGGTAGCGGTGAGCGTTTCCTTTTATTCTGACTTTAAATTGTAAATGGACTTAAGCTTGTAGAGTGCTTTTCTCTTCTGACCACTCAAAGTGCTTTACAGTACAGTATATACTGAAGGTCACAATCACCCATTCACACCACGTTCGCACACTGATGGCAGAGGCTGCTATGTGAAAGGTCCATCAGTATGAACTAAGCCCATTCATACACATTCACACACCACTGATGCAGCAGCGGGAGCAATTCGGTGTTCGGTGTCTTGCCCAAGGACACTTCAGGTGCATTCACGCAGTAAAGGTTTGTTCCTTCTGGTTTTGTTTCATGATACTTTGTTGGACTGCTGATTCTTATTGACTTAGTTATGTACTTACTTTAACTGTAGATTTACTAATTTAAGTAAATAATGATAGTAATTCAACCGCATAATTTATTCATGTATTTATTTAATCTTCATTTTTATATTATCTTGATTTTGATTGGATATATTAATGTTTCTATTTGTAAAACAGATGTTTTTAACCTGTAGCTTTACTTATATATTCACCTCTACATGTTTTTAATTCTTTCAAATCATCTAAAATATTTAATTATTGATCTCTTTATTTCCACAGACTCAAGTTTGACTTAACAATGTGACTGCATTAACTAGGGTTGGAACTCTCAGCCTATCAGTTGAGAGACAACCAACACTACTGCTGAACCACAGCCACCCTAGCATCTCTAGAACAGCCTCATGTCCAAAGGAAGAAGATGACTGCAGACAGGGAAGCAGAAGCTTGCCGTCTCCCAACCCTCCATTAAAAATTAAATCGGAATGTATCAGCAAATACAAAAATATTTTAACTTAGAAGTGGGAGCCCTGCTGTGCTTCCATTGTGTGTCTAACGGGCAGAGTGGAAGTCTTTTAAAAACCCATTAATGTATGCTTATCTATCTAATGTGTCTTCTAAATAGCAGGATAATACAATGCAACAGACTTAAGACTTTTTAATTGGATTATGGCACAGTCGCTTTCTAAGTCCTCAAAATAGGAGCGTGTCACTTGTGCGCCTGACCGCACCTTGTTTTAGGACCAATTCACCTATGGGTGCTACTGTAACAGGGGTGCAAGATCATTTGCTATTTATACAACACAGGCGCTGAGCATGAAAATGACAAATGTGTCTGGTGGAAACTAGGTACGACACATGCTGCACATCAATAGGACTCTTTGTTTCTGGTGTGAATGTACCTATGTTAGCTGAAAGGCTACTTTTTGTTAGCAGTCCTGTTGCCTGCTGTTGTAAAATGATCCTATAATGATAACAAATTGTAAAATATGCATAATTCCCTTGAACAAATGACATTGTATGCTGTTAAAGTTTAAACCAAAGACATAAATTGTAAAATCATAGTCTCCTTCAACAAGATAAGACTTCATTTGAAAGGTTATTTGAAAACCAAGTGTCAGCTAGCATGGATGATTGACAGTAATGTTAGCATAGAGACATCTCCACTTTCAGACCGTGAATCCAGAACCTGTTGGTTTTCTATTGATTGAAGTCTAATTAACCCGACCCTTCTCTATTCTCAATGTTACCCTGCAATCCCTCACACAATCATAGCCACTATTTATTACTTTGCTCTTGCCCTGTTTCCCTCGCACAAAAAAATATATGTACATGAAAGTTTTGTAAACAAACCTCATGACTCATGCTTTGGCCTCAAAGTCACTGATCAACGACAAAAACAAAAGAAAAGAAAACTTGAATCCACATCTAAAGCATATTTCACCTCAAACAACTTCTGAAGACATCTGCTTTGAACGCTCCTTTTCTGAACAAAAGCGTCGTCTCTGCCTTTGATTGCAAAATGTCATGGTACTATTATTGACAGTCTCACACACTACTGACAACAAGCTTTTAGTAGTGTGCAAACAAACGTCGGGCTAGTCAACACCAAAATGGCAGCTGGAACTGATCATTATCTAGAAGTGATTAAGCCTCTCAGTAGCATGTCAACAGCTGAGCAATTACTCTGTCAATTGGTGAGAGCTCTTTATGAGACACATTGTCAAATGGTGGCAACAGAGCAACCAGTTAACAGCAAGGCAAGGCAAAAAAAAAAAAAAAAGAAGCAGAATCCTTTCACACAATCTGGCATGACTATGGGGGGAAAAAAGCTGTTTATTTAATAGTAAGTGGATAAATACACAGATGTTGTTGTTTTTTTTGTTTTTTTTTAATTGTAAGGACCATACGAAGAGACGCATACAAAGTCCAATTAAAGAGGGTGACAACAATAAAGGCCATCTGACAATAAGGAAAACAACCAAACAACCATCATCTGTTGCCTATGTTTTCTCACAACAACAAAGAGGGCTGTCACTAAGTGTCTTATCTGCTCATCATTTTCGTCAAAGCATCAGTCAACCAGATAATGAAACACTCTTGTAGAGCAGCATAATTACACATAGACATTAGTCTCTGAGAATCAAGCTGCACAAGTCAATATTTGTATGCAATGGATCATATGAGGTGTCACATACAGAAATTATTACCATTATCAATTTCAAAGAACAGTGTACTAACTCTTCACTCGTACACGGCTTCTAGGGGGAGCAAGGGAGTTTGTTAATCCAGTCTACATGTGTTTTGTGGACTTGAAGGCCTACGATCGTGTCCCTTGTGGCGTTACATATAGGGGGTACTGGGGGAATTTGGGAATTGGAGCCATTCAGTCCCTATATGACCAAAGTGAGATCTGTGTCCCAATCCTCAAAGTCAGACATGTTTGCAGTGGCTGTGTTGACCCTTTTCACTGATTCTGTTAATGGATTTTATGGATAGGATCTCAAGATGCAGATGGGGGGAGGAGGGCATCCCTGCTTTTTTTTTGCAAATGATGTAGTTCTGTTGGCTTCTAACGGCTGGGTCCTCAAGCGGGCATTGGGGCGGTTTGCAGCTCAGTACGATGGGATTGAGATGAGAGTCAAGTTAGAGGCCATGGTTCTGTGCTGGAAACCGATGGATTGCCCCCTACCCTTGGGGGGAGAGTCTCTGCCTCAAGAAAAGGAGTTCAAGTATATCTTGATCTTGTTCACCAGTGAGGGTAAAATGGTTTGTGAGATTGACAGGTAGATTGGTGCATCATCAGCAATAGGCTAGTGGAGGGCGTTGAACAGGACCATCGTGATGGTATCTTTTATTAATTTTGTTTTTCTTCCATTTTATTTGGCTAAAATATGTGAATCTTATATCATCACTGTTGATCCTGTCTCTGTAATATTTTGTGTAAGTCTGTTCTGTTCTAGCATATTTATCTTTCATGTCTTTTTATCAACCCATCTCTCAATTAAAAAAATAAATATACTTTCAATATTATTTCCTCTGAATGGAGCTCAAGCGTTATACATATTCCAGAGGACACTAGCCTTGTACAAACACTTAAATGTCAAGCCTCCACTTCTTCCTTAAATAATGAGATTACTTTGGGCAGAAGAAAAGGGTTGAACTTGGTAAACTGCTGTTCTGTAGACTGCCTTGCAATGACAAAGTCTGCTGAATGCCTCTTTCATGATTCAATGTAGGCCATCAGCAAGGGAAGTGAGTTAAGATGTAAAATGAGGGGTGTTAGCGTGAGTAAATGCAGTCCACCAGGGTTTGTTATAGCAGTTGGCATGTTGTATTCCCATCAAGACCACACCAGGGAGAAGACTACGGTACTGTGCTCCTTCTGGACATCACTCACTCGGCTTCCTCGCATAGTCCTCCTTCTCTTTCTCTCTCTGTCACTGTGCTGCTTCACTCTCACGCTCTCTGTCTCCATCTTTCTGTATGCCTCCCTATAGTGAAGACTCTTTCATTTATTGCATCTGTCATTTGTCTGTCTATCCCCCATTCCCTCTTTTTCTCGCCGGCCATATCTCACCATTACCTTACCAACTCTAAGTGTTCCTTCCAACTTAGGCCACTTTATCTCTGTTTATCTGGTCTTTTTTTTTCTTTCTTCCTTTTGTACTGCTCTCGTGGTTTATCTCCTTGCTTCCCTCCTATCTATTTTCCAAAATCTTATTCATATATTTCCTTCCCAATATGACCCAACCTCTGCTTCTCACCTGCATTCTGTCATTTTTCCTCAGATTATCTCTGGTTATTTTTCCTCTGGCTATCTTTTCTTTCAACAGTGAAGCCACTCAGAGTGATTTATACAAAATATGTAGGAATTAAGACAAGATCTAAATAAATAAGGCACAACAACTGACATAAGGGTCATCCTAAGATCCAGAAGGTAACTGCATTCAACCTCTGATGATAGTTTTGCCAAGATTGGACAGTGCAGTCCAAATATTAGGCCTATATTTTAGGGCTGTCAATTTATTCATTTTTTTAAATTGTGATTAATGCCTACATTTCAATATAAGCTCAATAAATCACAATTTGAATCAAATGTTTGATATATGATTATTTAACATTTCCTTACCGTGTTTGTTATGGTATGTATTTCTCCTGTTTTAAGCTAAGTTTCATTTACTTCCTGCTTGGAAAAAATGCTTTCATTTTGCAGGAGAATAAAGACCTTCCGGTAGATCTTAAGGTATGACAATAACTTAACTAAACTGCAGAACTATTGGCTGATAAGGTGGGCAGGATGGCAGTTAACAGCAGCCACATTAGGTGGATACATAACTTCCTTTTTCAGAGGCAACAGTTTTTTAACATAGATGGGTTTACAGTTATGAACAATCAGGACCCACACTGGAGTACCGCAAGGGTGCGTCCTCTCACCTGTGTTGTTCACTTTGTGTACCAATGACTGCATTAGTCATCAGGATAATTGTAAATGAATTACATGTGCAGATAATGTTGCTCTAATAGGTTTTTTAAACTACAATAGGACCAACTATGTTATGTATGTGCTGTCCTGTATGGTTGTCGGTGCCTTGCGTCACTTATGTAATGTTTATACTCTTTGTGCAAGGCAAATTCCTCTTGGGGAAATAAAGGTTTCATGTTGTTCACAGCTACTTTTTATTTTTAACATTAAAGACGGCTGTAACAGTAGCCTTTTTTGCTTAGATATTCACACACACAAACCTTTACAGGTGATAATCCTTCAAAATTGCTTGTTGTGCTTACCCAAGTGAAAACAGATGCAGCCAGCATCCTTTATTTTTCTTCTTCATTTTGTAGTTGTCAGACGTTTTTTTTTTATGTTTTTACTTAGAAATCAAGCTTGTGTGCGTGCTGCTTCTAAACACTGAAAATGGAACTTCTAGGGACAGCGAAGGAAGGTCAGTTTTAGAAAATGTGATCTAAAACAACGACTTTAATAGCTAGAGCAGTTTTCAGCATTTTCATACATTTCAAGGTAAAGTTTAGGCTGAATTGTTTTGCATGTTGTTGTACATTGTTGATGTGGCCTTGTAAAACATGGGTGTCAGTAAGCACAAATACAAATGGAAGCATGCCGGGCCTTTTCTATTGCAGAGTTCTAACTTTCTTTTAGTCACACACTGCACATCAGTCTGCTGGTGGAGCCCAAACACCGAAGTAAAAACTAACTTTTTTTTTTGGACAGGAGGAGTACCTTATAATGATTTAATCGTAAAATTAATGTATATATTGTAATTAAAGGTCATATTCTGCTCCTTTTTTTCTTTAAGGTAACTTAAGTTTAACTTTACAAGTGATGGGGATCATTTCAGGGCCAAAGCCCTTCATTGGATTATTTTATCATTGAACAACACAAGTTTGTGCTTGAGCAGGAGACATTGCATTCAAAAGCGAGCTGGAGGATCAATATGGTGCTACAAGGTGAGATGAAGGTCAATTGATAAAGCAATCAAGAGGGCTGCATGGCAGCAGTGAGATTGTGAGTTTTATCACCTCCTCTGGACTTGTAGACTGTGTGAGGAATAACCTTCCCAGCATACCGAGATAAACCTGTCGTATTACGCCATGCATTTCCTCTCCAAAAAAAAGTTTCCGTGCTCCCATTTGACACGAGCACGCTATATCCTACCTCAGCTTCAAAGACTGGAGATAGAAACGTTACCATAACAACCACTTTCTGTAAAGCAGCGGCAAATGCTCGGAGAGCTCCAGCCATTCTGGCTCCACAGTTTCTAGAATTGGTGGGAATCCTCCTGCTATCTTCTTCAGACCAGATTTATAATTTGTCTAAAGCAAGCATATTCTGGCCTGGATGATATGAAAATGAAACGCACCTAATGTCAAAAGGAATTGGAAAGTTTTTTGTGTTTTTTTTATTCTACTACTTTTTTGCTGCACTGCCATGAGCTGGCTGCATATATGCACAGCTTGATACTGAGCTGTTGTGCTAAGCTTTTGCTGCCATTTTGAATGATAGCAGTAGGCTGGAGGATGTTTCATCTAAAAAAAAAAAAAAAAGATGTGGCAGTCCTTCAGATTTAAATCTGTATTTGCAAGTATTTTTTGGGCATTTCTTTCCACCTCTTTGGAGTTTACCCACAGTGCTTCCTGCACAGTTTCACGGTGTAAGGCAAAACATTGGCCTCATTCCAACAACTAATTAGGCTTAACTAACTCAAAAACTATTTGCAGATTCAGAAGGAAATCTACATTGTCTTAATCAAACAAAGGGGAAAATATACAGCCTCTCAAGTCTTTGGTTAAAGGGAGAAAACATTCAAAGTTATTATTAACGGTTTCCATTTGCATTTGGATATTCCAGGCATTGGAAAAGCATGCAGGACACAGTTCTTCCTATTTGCCCATTATTTCCTTTCCCATGGTGCAGCTGTGTCTCAGGCCAGCTCCCGAGGAAGTCAAGCGGAGCAAACACTATCTGGCTGGCTGTGAAGCCTGCACTGGGGGTTAGAGCTTATCATAGTGCAGGCAAGGGTGCAATAAAAACAAAGGCTGCGTAGACTCCTTCACTTTAGCCCATCATACTTTATAACACAGAGACAGATAGGAAAATGGATGCGGTGGCATTTTATTGACACACAGACACAGACTTGAGACATCCCAGCACAACCAAAATGACATCCCACTATCTTATGAGATGATACTGATTATAAAAAAGGAAGATTAAGCTACAATAATATCTCTTTGTTTGTATTTTTCTCCTTTTTGAAGCAGTCCAGTTTCTCTGTTACACTGATTTTTCCACATTTTATCATTGCATACACAGAGGCTTTGGAGCCCAGAGAGACAATCTGGGATATGTTAAAGAATTTTCGATTTCTCTACAGGAGCTATTTATGTAAGAATGTAGCCCTGCACGTCCTCTAATTAGAAAAGAGGAGCAGTTGCTTCAGTGTAAATGGGATGCAAGTGATACATTGTGTTGAAAAATGGACTGCGGCACAGAAAAGAAAAAGGAAGAATGTCACTAATAAGATGCTGTCGGAAATAGCCTGTAAGCATGTGCGGTGTTGTTTGTTGATACAGCATGTTCTCCAAAAGAAAAGAAAAAAGGAGGCTACTGATTAGTTCAGTTTTAAAAGAAGCAAACAAACTTAAACAAGCTTCCTTATCAGAGACGAAAGTTATCAAGAAAGGGATCAAAATGCATGCTTTGCTGTCTCCAATGCAGATGCTTTATACTTCTTGTCTTGACTTTGCATATTAGGCAGATATGATTGTGTTTATTCAGTACATATACACCTCATATTGTTCAGGTGTTAAGCACGTGTTGGGACCAACACCACTACTGTTTGCAGTAACTAGAAACATATCTATTTCCTTTGCAGATTCAATAACGGCGTTACAATTACTGACATTTAAAAGCGCTCGTTACTTTATGTGAAACAGCAGACAACAAGCGGGCGACACCAACAACAGCACAGCAGCATCCTCGGAGAAAGAACGTTGTGCGCTGTAAACAAACACAGGCAGGTGATCATTCAGCTTTGAACTTCCTGTCTCGGAAATACCAACATTATTTTTCCCTCCTCGAGTTAAACGACAAGAATATAGCAGTGAGTTGTAGTCTGTGTGCAGAAACAAAAACTTCTCTCAGAAGAAAGAAGAACTCAGCCAAATAACATGTTTCTACTAAACCAGCTGTCAGAGCTTCACTGCAGTCACCGGACACCCAGCTCATGTTAGCTCATCAGACCAAGAAGGAGACACTCCATCTGAACAGCCAGCTTGATTTAAAACACCGCCTGCTCAACGATCTTTTAGCTGGACTAGTAGATTGTGTCGGCAACATGCTTCATATCAACTTTTAAGTCTTTTGCCTTCGAGGATCAAATTGGTAAAATAACTACGAATCGATTAAAGACTACAGTTTTATTTGAAATGAAAGTTGTCACCGCTCAATTGTAGTACAGCAACACTAAATAATGTGAACAATAATATGAAGATTGAAGCAAAAAAAGGAACGCTGAAGTTACTTTCCCAAGTAATTGGTAACTTTATAAAGCAGTAACTGCGTTAGTAGCTTAGTTACTTTTTAATAGTAACTTGTACCTGTAACAAGTTACAAATATTCAGTAAAGTGCCCAACACTGGTGTTAAGACACTTTTACCCTTAATAAAAAAAAACAGGTGGTATCATTTTGCATTCAAAACCATTCAAAGGTGTAAAAATCAGCATTGTTCATGGGTGAGAAATAATTGTTGAAATCTTCTTGCTTGCAAATTCTATTCAGAGTTATTGTTTCAGACGTTTAGAGCACCCCAAAGCTACTTAATCCAAGGCTCGATAGATCTCTTCACAACTAGACGGATGTGAAAAACTTGATGGTGTGCACCTTTAAAAGAAAATTCAGGATAAATCAGATCCTTTCTACAGAAGTGATAAAACAGAGAAGAAACTCGACAAAATGTTCTTGTGTAATTGTCCTTGATGTTCTTCAGGGTGTCAAAGCTTGTGATGATTTTTCTTCTTGCGGAGAAGACAATGAAGAAGATGATGCAATTTAAAGTTCTGGTGAAAAGAAATGTCAGAGAGAGAAAGAAAAAAAAGGAATTTGAGAAGTTTTCACCTGACAGAAGCATTATGCATTTTCTGCCAGAGGGAACCAGGCGGACGGATGGTCTGCAGCTCACAAGTGACAGACACCCGACTGTGAAATGTACGAGTGGGAAATGTAAGTCCACACAAGTTTTGGCAAGAAAATGGTCTGTTTTTTTCCAAATTAGTGTGAAAAACTAATTTGTCCATGGAAGGAAACATGAGTAGATGGTATCTGCGCAGAGTCAGAGTCAGGGTGGGATGTAACACCCGCCCACAGTTATCAGAGTTATTGTGAAATTTCTACCTTTTTTCCTTGATTTTTTTTTCTAAGACAGAAGGGAACACTTTTTGCTATTATCACAATGAAGACTGCTAGCTGTTAGTCTCAAAAAACGTGAATCACCCTGACAACTGGAGGTCTGAATACATTCTCCAGCACATCATTAATCTAATCAAGCTAAAACAAGCCTGGATGTGGTTTTCCACAGGCACGTCATTTCAGATTAGAGCAGCATATTGCTCTTTATTCAGCAAATGTGCGACAGGAATTAGTTGGAGTCTGTCATTTACATCTTCACATTATTTCCCTTTTTTCACATCATTTCTCTGAGTTCTGGTAATTTTCCCTCTTTGGTGTCAGCAGGAGCCGAAGAGAAGAGGAGAGACAGGAGGCAGGGAGCTCTAACTGTAGGCGTTCTCGTGTGTCGTTGGGAATCTTCTCTGAGGTGACACTATGTGGAGGCAGCAGGACAGCTGATTAACACCAGGCTCTGTCTGAAACCCTTTAATACATTCTCCCCACACCCGGATCCTTGTCTCGGGACGGTATATTGTGCTAGCTAAAGCAGGTGTGCCTGACTTCGACACGGCAGACACACTAAAAGCAGCAGAAGTGAGCAGGGCGTAATTAAAATTGCAGCATGTTGTCTTTTCAGGGACATTATGTTATCCATCAGACACTTGATCCATCGGCCCGGCTCGACACGTGGCAGCCCGCTGATGGCTAAGATGCTGCTTACACCGACATCTGCTGTGACAGCGCTGGGTTGGCAGACACCAGAGTGTGCTGCTGACGCCACCCTGTCGCACCATCCATTACTGTAATACCCCCACCTGACTGATCTACTGTTTGGAGAGTCATTTGAGGTCAGACCCGTTTTTTTTTGTAGTTAAAAACTAAGTATGGGGCAATTCTTTGGATGTACTGCATCACTTTATTTTTCTTTTGAGCCCAACTTTGTCTGCTATAAAGAGAAAAAAAAAAAGTCTATATCCAAGACAAAATAGAGTTTTCTGCCATATGAACAGCTCTGAAGCATTATTTATAGTAGAGCTACGATTGCAATGCTGAATTTCATAAGGGGAGAGTTTGCCCTTGTGTCTTCTCTGGTGGGGTTCAGTATATCCAGGAGAGGAGCATTCACACAAACCAATTAACAAAAAAACACCCAATGTGTAAAATATAAATATCTACAATCAAGCCCAGTGTTTCCAACCTCCAAACACCTGGAATCACATGTTGTGAAAACTGGGTATAGAGTGAAACAGAGTCATGTTATTTGAGTGCCTTTATAAAACATACTGCTGATGAATATTGTCAAAAGAGCACAAGAGCAGCGTCATTCTTTGTGAAACACTTCAGCTCTTAGTTTTTTTTTTTTTTTTCTCTGAGTCCTCCACTGCTGTTTTACAGTAACATTTTAACAACAGTATGCTACCAATGCCAAAAAGCTGATTTTGAAAGGTGTTGAATCAGTTTTCAGTTTTAGATTAGTACATTAGCATGCTTACTTATTCCCTGTATGACAGGTTGATATTTATACACTTGTGGATTTCTTTATTAGACACAGAACAGTCAAACATTTGGTCAGTATTTGGGCATGTTTAAGCTGCCAGTTATGTGATTTATTTTAACGAAGACAGAAACAATAATATTGACAACAATAGGGTCCTCGCAACATTTTTGGAGCTCAGGCCCTTATTATTGTAACTAAAAAAGTGTGTTGACTTCTACTCTCAGTCTTCCTGTTCACGTGGTTACTTGTAAGTTATTATTTGATTGTCAAATACATTTGACCGCAGAGGAAACAACTCCCCAGATTCTTCTCCACATTTTTAGGGTTAAAATTAGTTGTGAACATGAGGTACTTTTTTGTATTTATAATTTTGAACCCAAATATTTTTTTTAAAGGGCCTGATGGTCATAGATGTACAAATGTTGATGGTCATCAATATCTTTATGGGATATGACCATTGGGGATAATATTGCACTTAAAATCACATTAATGGAGTACTGACTTGATTTTATTCCTTAGTAGGGTTTTTTATGGGAGGTGGGTTTTTTAGGTATATTTATATATGTTCTTTTTTTCCTGTTACACTGCTAGGGGGTGGGAGAAAAGCAAGTTGTCTTTTTTTTATTTACGATGATACATGAGGACAAACAGAATCTTGAAACTTGAATTTTAGCCTCATGATGGTGCTGGAGGAAAAGTCAGGGAAACTACAAAGTCATAAGTCAAGACCCACTTGGAACTATGGATATCTGCAAACTTAAAGGGATACTTCACCCATTGAAACATGAATCTGTAGTGAAATTGGGTCATATATGTAGTAGCAATGTGAAATAAATTTTGAAGTTGGTGCCTTCTTGACCGAGAAAAGGCAGAAAGTGTCTTTTTGCCTTATGTAGATTAGAGACAACAACTCCCAGAATGCACAGCACCGCAGGACACTCCCGCTGAAGGAGAGGTGCATTCACGTGGTATCGGAAAAATGAGATTTTGAGTTGTAAAATGCACATGAAACACCTGCTCAAGTCGGTTTTTTGTTTTGTTAACATACTTTTTATTCATGCACGTATTGCACATAAACTTTTTGCTCAAATATAACTTTTGACAATAAGATTTCTCTAAGAAACTTGGACCACCCGAGCAGCACCTGAATGCAGCATTACTCGCGGACATTACCTAGAATAATACAGCAGTTTCCTCAACTGAATCAGAGATTTCTTTCAGAAGGAATTGGCATCTTGGAAATTCCTGGCAGAAAACAGACTCTATGTCTGTGTCCATAGGCAAACAGTCACAGCACCGACAACACAAGTCTGCCCCGGCTCCTTCTTCCTTGTCACAGCCGCGGACCTAGCCAGCTAAGCTAGGCTAGGCTAGCTAGCCTGCCTGTCGGCACCTATGGCCAGCAGCCAGCTCGCCGCTACATTGCGGCTCGTAGAAAGAGCCACGAACATCCGATTCGAGCACAAAACCTTTAAAATCCCCTCCATCCATATCAGTTTGAAGTTGAAACATACTTTTTTCGCCATTCTTGTCCTTCAGCTTTAGCCATAGAGACATCCTGGGGTTGTAGTGTTGGCGGGACGGGCTGGTCCGTGTGGGTCCTCTGTGGCTCCTTGCCTCTTGGTTCTGGGGAGCCCTCTACATCAGGGCCAGTTTCACACCTGTCCCTCTCACTCTCTGTCCTCACGGGCCGGACCCCTAACCAGTCTGCCTCTTAATGTACACTTCACACATCTCACACCGCACTGTATATAGTTGCTCTTAGGCACATATAGGGACACAACAATTAGGGCTCCGAGGGCGGGGGGGGTTGAGTAGGGTGGGCTCTGCGGTGGGGCGGATTGCAGGGCTATACGGCGCTATGTCCTCCCCATCCCCCCCCCCTGCTTGCCTCCCCTGCTCTCCAATTATTTTATTTTTTTTAATGCACCATACACACAACTTGGGGGGAGGTCTGGGGTGGCTCGGGGACTTTGGTTCAGGGTAGGTGGCAGAGTACCCATCCCCTGCAGCCCTCTGGCCTGCCCCCTTGCCAGCTCACCCACCCTCCCTCCCCAACTTTTAATGCACCACATTACACTCAGGGTTACACTTGAACACGGTGTAGGGATAATGTTTCTGCGTCAGGGATCGGGAAACATAGTAAAAAGGGGGTAAAGTTATTTATTTTCTTTTTTTTTTTTCTCTTCTCCCACCAGCATACACAAGGCCTTGCTGGGGGGGCCCGGCCCTCCCTGGCATGGAGCAGTGAGGGTGGACCATCATCTGTGTTACTGCGGCTGGGGGCCCCTGGGACTTGGGGTTGGTGGCCTGGGGGGGGGTTCTCATGCGTGCCTGTTCGGTCCCTGCTGGTGCGGTGAATCTCGGTGGGCTGCGGGGGCTGGATCGGTTGGCCTGGTGGGCGCTGTGGCTGTGGCGCGGGCTGGCTGTGTGTGGTGGCTCGGCTCCTGCATCTGGCCTCCTGGCCGTGGGGCCTCCTGCCTTCTCGGGGGTGGGGGATTGGGCGTGGTGTGGGCGGGTGGGGGGTGCTGGGGTACTGGGGGGTGCTGGGGTGGGGGGGATGGGTGTTGGGTGATGGGTTTGCCCTCGTGCCCCGTGCCGCCTGGGCCTGTCCTGGCGCGCTGGGTGTGGCGGTCGCTGCCCCTCTTGTTCCCCGGGCCCGCGTGGCTCTCGGTTGCTCTGGTGGTTCTCTGGGGATACCTCCTGGGTGCTCCTGTGATCCGCGGGGGGGGTGCGCGCTCTGCCCGCCTGGCCCTGCTGTGCTGTGATGGCTGCTCTAGGCTTTGGAGTTCATCACACTTGCATGTTGATCAGGGCTTACTAGCTCCTGTTGAGTCCCATTGCCGAGAAAAGTTGGGACCCTCCAGAATGTGCTGAGTCTCTCCCCAGAGTCCCTACACTAAACACATGCCCTCTTCTCACCTGTATCCTCGGGCGGCCTACTCTATACTTTCAGGGCATCCACAATAATGGCGTCTGACACAACTTCTTTTTTGGGTCTGATTCTCTGTTTTTTTGTCTTGTCTTGTTTCTTTTTAGATGTGGAGCTGGTGGTTAGAAATAACACAGCACTCTTCGATTCTGATAGCACTGCCTCCCTATTCCCTCCCCTGTTCGCCTTGTCTCGTCCTGTCCAGCCTTTGTTTCCCCCTCAGATCACTGCGGTGCAGCACTGCCCTCCCTGGCACATAATAGGGAAATCTAATAAAGAATGTCAACTTAGCTTCCAGAGAGGGCCGGTGATGGTCACGCACACGCACTAAATATGAAAATATTTGGCTGCAAGACTAAAATATGCCTCAAAGTTGACACCCCCCTTTGTGGTGTTAAACGATGAGAAAAAATGCAGACAAATATAAAAAAAAAAAAAAAAAAAAAAGCCATAGAGACACCCAGCTTGAGCCGGCTCAGGCTCCCTGTCTCACAGCAGCTGTCTGTCTGCAGAAGGCACCTGGCAGCAATATTGCGGGCGGCTCGTAGAAAGAGCCGCGAACATCCGTTTCGAGCACAAAACCTTCAAAATCCCCTTCATTCATATCAGTTTGTAGTTGACTTTCCGCCATTGTTGGTTTTACTCAGCTTTATCCACAGAGCCTGTTAGCACAGCTTCCAACTAAGCAATATGGCGGATGTTAAGTTTCGTTTTTGGGAGTGAGGTCCCGCCCACTGATCTGTGATAGGTCTGTAGCTTCAGTGGTTGAAAACATGAGGAACTAGCAAAGTAGTTTCACCCCTGCTAACCACAACAGCCGCCAGTGATGCAATATGACAATTTTTGCATCACTGGAGGCTGCTTGTCAGAAAAGAAATTACAGATATTTCTCATCTTAGGGGGAAATGAGGGCTGGATGCAAGACCATTCAATAAAAACACAAGTTTACTACAAAGCCTAATGCAAATGGGTGAAGTATCCCTTTAATGGAATCCACTCAGTGGTTGTTGGGATAATTCGGTCTGGACTTCAGTGGTTGTGCTGTATTACGACGTTATGAACAAGAGGTAATCGAGCTCAGGCACGGTTAGTCCTGATGCAGTGTGACCACCTTAGACGTATAAATATGTCGAAGGTTTGGTGGAGCAAAAATGCAGGATTACTGACCCTTAAATGAGACCTCTGCATTCTCAAATAAACATTATTGAGCACTGGAGGGTTTTAAGGTGTCTGAAAATCATGTCTGTGTACCTGACTCTTTCTTCCAACAATGGCCCCTTAAATCATTGGCAACATTTATATAAATTATGCGTCATTTGCACAGGGAACCTTGTGAGCCTTATTGGTTGAACTTGAAATAAAGAAAAGGATTATCAGTGGATTGTAACTTCAGTTACTTGGCCTTTGTCTAACTTCTGTTTGGTTGGTGGATTGTTATGCTGTAATGTCTGTGTAGGTTCATAGTCATCTGGTTCATGGTAAATGCGAAGCTTGATCCAAAGGTAACTGGACTGGTTGAAGATCTTGAAGATTTTTCACCTGTCCTCAAAAAGGCTTCTTCAGTTCTAAACCACCAGATAGTTTAGCCTTTCGGAGGAGACGTGAAATGTCTTTAATATCTTCTATAGGTCCAGTTTCCTTTTGATCAAGCTTCTAAGTCATGCTGTAATGTTTGGGGTTACAGTTTATTTCTAGAAACACTCAGGGCCAACCAGGCACTAAGACACTTAGGCATTAACCGTCTTGCAGAGCCTCCAGATAAAAATGACAAAGATATCATTGATTTTCTGATAAGTGTAAAAAACAAGAACAACTTGAGCTCTAAAAATAACTTAGCTCCAGTGCAAACCAATTTTGGAATTTCCTTCACAAGGCATCTGTTTGTCACTGTTTCTGATTGATTTTTTAAAAAGCTGACAGTCAATGTTTTTCCTTGAAGAGTTTTAAAGGAATACACTTTTTTCATGGTGAAAATCAACTACTTCTGAAATCATGTGTGACTTGACTTCAATGACTGCTATACAAGCGCAGTGCTCACATGGTGCGGATGGAAAAAAAGACGCCTAAACTTATCTAGCCATACTTCAGTGCAGCTCTGAGAGACTTCCTGTAAACCAATTAGGGGAGGAAAAGGTCATACACTAGCCTTGGAGAAAAAAGAGATAAAAGCCTGATTGGATTTGTTCATGCTCTAATTTGGACCATCACACTTTTCACAAATTGTATTCAATTGAGCGTAGAGAAGTAGAGAGAAGATGAGAGCATATGCCTGTTTCAGTCTGTCTACCAATGCTGCTGATAAAAATATCGCAAACTTATCTAAAAGAATTGCCAGCGCCCAGATCACTGTGTTCATGTGATGCAGAAAGTACCCAAAAAGATGAGAAATGGTGAGAATGACAACAACATGAGACATGAATAGCTTATCAGTGGGGGGAAAAAGAGGAGTCAGCTGCACATGGGAAATCCCCGGCTGTAAAATCAAACTGGTGCAGCCTGCACATGCACACAAGGCTTGACCATTAGGTTTAATGTTTTTAACCTCAAGCGCAGTGCTTGATATACAACTCAGACTAACACGTCCCCTGTGCTTTCAGCAGGTACTTAGATACTTACATTTACCTTGATTAAATTAATTATGTGAAATAGTTGCAACATGCAGACTGTGTTTGACGAAGAAAACCTTGGAGCCCCAGGCCAAACATCCAGACAACCCGGAGGCGATTCATCTTTTAATCACAATATTTGATGAAAATCTAAAATTTTCTTTTAGAATTTAGCCAAAGTCAACTCAAAACTATCATCTTGAAAAAAACTGTTTTACTGAACAGTGTTAAAGGAAGAATGTGCGACTTTTTGATCCAGTAGATGTCGCCCTTGAGCACCAGCATGAAACAAGGCGTTTGGCGACAACTCCAACGCTATACTCGGGCCTCCGCTCTCCACCAGTGACACACCTCCACTCGCGTTTGCAAGGAGAAGGAGACAAGCGCAAGGAGCAGACAAAATTGTCCTTTGCTTGTGCTGCAATTGCCTGTGGCCTGCATTGTTGTGTTAGCAGGCTAATGTTAGCACACTTTAATTAGCTCGTAGCTTCACATTGCATGTAAATTGACACAGAATGACCGTGATCTAAAAACACTTACGTGACATTCAAATAAGCAGTAAGTATATTATTATTAGTCCTTGACTAAAACAACTTTTATACACAAGTGGAGGAGCCGGCCGTCCTGTCCATGTAAACCTGATGTAAACACAGCTTCAACAACACAGCCAGCAGGACTGGCGTATCTCACTCATTGTAGACAGTCATGACTCAGAGAGACATTTACATATGATATACTTGCTTTCTGCTTTATTTATGTTGCATATTTTCCCTTTAAGTTAAATACAGATAGTTTTTCAAGAGATGATATGTTAGTTTCCTAGCATCTCTTCCACTACAGTTGTGTCATTGGTCAAAAGTCGATATGATCATCCAATCATAGGGGCGTGCCATGACACCTGTCACTCATTTACTCAGTTGAAAAGAATGGAAGATGATGCTCCAGTACTTGGGCTGTAAAGATTTAAATATATTGCATTATTTTTCTTGTAACTATTGGTTTTGATTGCTACTCTAGGTTCCACCAACATTTTAAACACTCTATTGTAAGTTATTTAAATAATATTTCTCATCTTAATGTATCCAAAAGGGAAGGCTTAGCCCTTTAAGGCCATTTATACCATCTGTCAATGGACATGCACTAATGGAGAGATGTCAGAGTAAGGGGAGCTGCACACAGACGAGTAAAACCAGCAGCTGGAGATCGGGTTCCTTGCTCAAGGGCACCTTGGCAGTGCCCAGCAAGTGAACTGGCACATCTCCAGCAACCAGCCACAATTTACACAATTTGGTCTGCACTGGGACTTTAATTATGGCGACCCTCTGTTTCTTCACCTAAAGCTGAGACTGAACCACAGCATGAACCCTTCATAGTGTGAGTAAAAATCACAGTCCTTGAATCTAACGAGGTATGTTCTCAGCGTAAAAAGCTGAAAAATCACTGTGCACCTCCTGTTGTTTTGGGCATTTAATATGCTTTGTTGCCTTGAATGCAGAGAGAAAAGAAAGGATTTTCTATTGATGCAGAGAATTAGGACCATTAGGTCTCATTAGGAAACTCGATCAGCGCCTGCTGGTGTGCTCTTTCTTTTTCTCTCTACTTCAGGCCTGCTCGGGAGATAGTCCAGGCCTGAAGTGATCGTTACAAACAGAAGCACATTTATTCTTTCTGTCAGATGCTGAGACACAGTGGATGCTGCCAATGAATCTCTAATTTCTGAAGCCGCTGAAACGGGTAATTTCCCCCCCAAAAAAAGCACCTAGCAAAGCAATGTTTGTTCTACTTTTACCGCTGCAGTTGTTGTTGTTGTTGTTGTTTTTGCACCAGGGAAAGAACGAGATAGGGAAGGAGATCAAGGGGAAATAGGTAGGAACAGAGTATCTGTTTGATCTTCTTTTTTTTTTTTTCAAATTGATCAGCATCACATCATCTAAAATAAGATGTATAACTTCTGCATCTGGAGCTGTATTTATACATAAAGATGAAAACAGCAACCTAGCTTTATGCTGCCTTTCTTTCTGTTTATAAAGAGCCCACATGTCTTTTGCATCTTCCTCTTTTGTGAACCGCCACGTCTGAAACTTAAAAGTGGAACTTCACTGTGTGCTGCACTATTAAACTTACTTTTCAGCTGCCTCTCTCGGCTGCTGTTCTCGTTATATCTACAGCGACATTGCTAAGCTATAAATAGGGATCCTCAGAAAAGCGGGTAATAAAAGTGTCACAATTTTGTGATGAAGAATGATGCCTTTGCTGTTAAGTATTTCCATTGGGCTGATGTATCATTTGGGGTTGAGCTCTCATTATCAACTCGCAAGATTACAGGCCCTAACTCTCTCAGAGGAGAGTACTGTCTGCTCTTCTTGGATCAGGTGTATTTCTGCAGTACACACTCACTGCCAGTTGAATAGGGACATATCTATCCTCTGCTCTGTCTCTTAAGCCTCCCTCCTCCTCCTCTTTCTCTGCTCTCTTTACTCTTCCACTCCCTCCCGCATGTCTCCCTGCCGTCTTTCCCCTCTTGGCCATTCTCCTGCCCCCTATCTCTATCGCCTGCCTTCATTTCTTTCATGCTGTCTGAAAGTTCAAGGCTTTCATTGACTTTGCTGACTCTCAGCAGACTCTGAGGACGGCTGGAACTGAGAGTTACGGTGCTGCAGCTGACATCTCTTCTCAATTAAATCTGGGACTTTAGCTGCAGTGTGTAGTGGCTTTGGTGGTCAATTAAAAAGTGGATTTGGTCTTCTTTATAGAAGCACCGAGTGGGATAAAGGAACAAAGCTGGTGTTTTGCTTGGATTTATGTTAATACCGTATTTAACCATATGACATTATCTTAAAAGGCGTATGTCTTTCCATACCATACTATTTTAATCATACACCAGCAAAAGAGACATGCTAGTCTTTTCTTGAATCTCAAACCAGACTGATACTGTTTGTCAGTAATGATGACGTGGGTGGAAGGTGATACAACAACAGTTAGAAAACAATGTAAATCACCATATAGACATGCCTTATTATTCATTACAGTTGTTTGCAATTCAAGCATACAAGGGCTTATGAAATGCATTGTTAGCACTGACTGTGTTGCACTGTGTGGAAGACCAAGAAGGACTGCATGATGTCAAATACATTAAGGACACTATCATCCATGAACAGAGTTACTATTTGATGTTTCTTTAAAACCATTTCAACTGGAGCTAACTTCTTTTTTTTTTTACAAACTGAGGGATGAACAAAGAGGAAGAGAGGAAAAATATGAAATGTTCTTCTATTTAACACTTTAATTATCATTTGTGTCGCACACTTTACATTATATAGTGGCTTTTAAGATGTTAAACCATTTTTAAACATGTGTGTTCTTCATTGCTTTCTCAGGTATACCTTGGCAGATGTTTTGGACATCCTTCTTACGGATGATCCCCTTGCAATAATCTCAACCATTTTAGTTGTGCCAGACTCTGAGAATACTGCCCATGAAACAGACTGTGGCAGCGATTTGAACAAATAACGATGTGACCTCTGATCACAAGCCCTAATTAAATCTTGCTAGGAAGCTATGCTAACAGGCTCTGTGGAGAAAACTGAGAAGAAACCACAATAGCGAAAAAAGTATGTTTCAACTTCAAACTGATATGGATGAAGGGGATTTTTAAGGTCTTGTGCTCGAATCGGATGTTCGTGGCTATCTCTACTGTAGCCGCTATATTGCCACGAGCAGTTGAGGCTGATGGAGGGACAGGAGGCGGCTGCTGCCGACAGGCAGGTCTTGTGCCTCGGCTGTCTGTGGCTGCTGCAGCCGAGGCACAAGACCTGCCTGTCGGCCTCGGTGAGGACGAGGAGCTCGGGCCGGCTCGAGCTGGAGCGTACTGGTGGTGTCGGTGCTCTCACTGTTTGCCAATGGACACAGACGTAGAGTCCGTTTGCTGCCAGGAATTTCTAAGATGCCAATTCCTTCTGGAAGAAATCTCGGAATTAGTTGAGGAAACGGCCGTATAGATTGTAAATAGAGCACCCTAGCTTCAGTGGGAGTGGCCTGTGGTGCTGTGCATTCTGGGAGTTGTTGTCTTTCATCCACATGAGCCAAAAAGACACTTTCTCAACTCAACTCAAGTTTATTTATAAAGCGCTTTAAAACGGCCACAGCCGACACAAAGTGCTGTACATAAGCAGCCAACACAACACAGGGCATAAAACAATGGATAAAATAAGCAAAATGCATACAATACTTTCTGCCTTTTCTCGGTCAAGAAGGCACCAACTTCAAAATTGATTTCACATTTTTACTACATATCTGACCCAATGTCAATACAGATTCATGTTTCAACAGGTGAAGTATCCCTTTATTGTAGTAATGATAGTAAAACAACGTAATAGAACATACAATAATTTAACAAGGTAAATAATTAAATAGACTAATTTAAAAAAAAAAAATTCACTTAAAAAAGAAAATTGAGTTATGTCACACCTGTCAGGTGGAATATCTGACGGTGTTGACAAAAGGTTATATTTTTTCATTTAACAGCATATCTGTGGTAAGTTGCCATTTCAGTTTTCAAAGTTGCTTAGAGGTCTCTTAATGCTGACCAAAACACAGAACTAAATAAGGTTAATGGTTTATAAATCTGATTTTAAAGGGATATGGAGTTGACGTGTTATGGTTGAGACACACCTGATATTAATGAATTTCTCAAAAAATAGAAGCTTAACGATGCTTGAACAGCATCCCCACCTTTTTGAAACCAGGAATTAAGACAGGGGTCCTTTAGTTGTTGCTCATCTCTTTTTATGCCTGATTATATTGTGTTTTTGTAAAAGTCTGACGGAGTTGACAAAAAACTGGGACACAACTTTAACGGGTCAAAATGTTCATAGAAAAATACATTTTAAAGTGTAGATGACTGTAATAGTATTTGTTTACACCTGTTGTATCAGTAGGTTTTGTAGTTTTGAGATTTTGACACTTTTTTAAATAGTTTAAAGTTTTAAATTTGTGTCTGAGACAAGGGTGTTTTCTGGCATTGGGTAGGTTTAGACATTAAAATAAATGAAATCAGAACCAGATTTTGGTATTACATGTTTGTTTCATATCTAAAAATATTTGAAGAAGATATTTTCATTAAAAAAAATGGATGAAATTAGAAAGGGATAAGTGTGTTCGTAAGTGATATTTTTAAGCTCGTTTGCCTTGGACATGATTTGTCCAAATTCTCAAGAATGGGTGAAATACATAAAATAACAGGATAACATTACAGTATTACAAGAACTGCCAATAACAATTCCCAGGAAAGATTGAATAAATAATGTACCAGCTCAGCTCAAGTGAATCTTCAAGCTCTCCCTCATGCCAGATAACAGAAGCAAGTGTGGGTAGAGGTCATCTCGGCTGATCCAATCTCCAACAACAAACCATACAGTGCCTTAAAGCAGCATCCAACAATAAGGAGGTTGTTGTTTCACAGAATCAAACTAGATAACTGTGGTCAAACATGTGCAAGTTATTTTGACCAGAATGTAATTTTGTATAGAGCTGCAGATCATTAATATTAAACACGACTTGGAGTTAGTGAACTTAAGAGTAGATTAAATGAGTAGCAAAAAACATTCATTCTAACAAACTCACAGAAGTATATGAACAGATCAACCAAGAGAAGGTGTTATCACATACTGTATGTGTATACTTACAAAAAAGACTCTGCCTCCGAACCAAGATATCATGTGAAAGACAAAAGGCAAATAGTCCTGCAGTCCTTTTTATGTTCAAATACTAAAAATAAGTGCTTAAAACAGCACAAGGGAGGTTCGCTGAATTATGGTAAACACAAGAGAGCTATGTGTTTGAGAGAAAGCAAACAAAACCTTTAATAAAGTGGGCAGGAAAAAAAACAGACTCAGAGCCATGAATCCTTGTGTATTTATATGACGGAGTTATAGCAAGTGCTGCATGTTTTCTTATAAAACACAGGAAAAAAAGGGATTTATGTTCTTCTGTTAATAATCGATTAAACAAAGCTGTTGGAGCATGAGAGCTAAGAAGGGCACATTTATAAACTTGCACCATGTTTTGGAAAAGTGTTCTTGTTGGCTATTAACTGAAGAATTGGAAAATCTTCCTGAAATCAATGCTTCATTTAAGCTTTCATTCCCGATACTTGTCACTGCTCTTGGTTGACTCTGCAATGTTACAAAGTGCATTTCTAATGAAATCTAAGAGACCTCTGTTATATTCTATAGAGAGAGGGAAGCCTCTTTTTTCATACACTTCATGATTCCAGTATACAAAGAATGAATGAAATTGTTGCTGTAATTCAACCAAAGCATGATATGGGATGAAGTTTTTTGTACTTTTAGAGCACAGAGGCCTTTAACCATCAGAGTGAAAAGCCTTCTCACTCTGATGGCTGTAGGACATTGAATAAACCTTTACACTGCCTCCTGATTATATTTTCCAGAAGCAAAGCAAACAGTAAAAGATTCAATCTTCAAACATCTTTTAGTGTGTATCCATTATCGTGAAACAGTCCTTACCTTTTGAAGTTTAATAACCACAATGGCGACATGGATTTGGAGAGGAAAAGTGCCGTTCATATCTGCCATATGACGGAGAAAATGTACGATTGTGCACTTCACTATTTAGATTGGATTGTTTGGATTGGATAATCTTTATTGTCCCAGAGGGGCAATTTGGTTTGCAATCATAAAAACAGCACAAAGACATAAATACATACATATTAAACACAACTACCATGGATATCATCATGCTGGACGTGAGTGAGATAAGAGACACAAAGACCAACAGTCCATAGTAAGAGTGTGCCTGCAACAGTCCCTCCATCTTATTTAAAAACCCAACTGCTGATGGGACAAACAACCTCAGGTATCTGTTTGATTGGCCCTCCTAACATAAGTGAACCTCCTCCCTGTTGGCAGAAGTCTAAACTCTGCATGCAGAGGGAGCTGAGGGTCTTCCTGGATGTTCTTTGCCTTCTGAGTGGCTCTTATTTGAAAAAGATGTCCAAGATCATTCAAGTCGAAGCCAGCAATCTCTCGGTAAAAGTTTAATAACGCTCTCAGCCTGTTTTTGTTCACGAGGAATTACTGCTGCAGTGAACATGTATGGTTAGAGAGAGATATTGTAACTATTGGTTATAAAGCCAGTTTGCCATAACAACCTGCTCACAATACATTATCACTTAGTTACTATGTATTTCCAATCATTTCCCCCTTTCTTATATCGTAAGAATAAAAGGAATTAGCAGTTATTTATTTTTGAGGGATATGCTTCTCCTGTTACCTCTGACACATCAAGTTTTGGACATTTCCAAACAAAAATAAACTCATCATTTGAAATTGTAAACATCACTTTAAGGTCCCCTGTAGTCAAGACCACACTAACCGAAACCAAGACATCCCGAGACTAGGGTGCTTCTGAGACCGAGACAAGACTAAAACATTTAGGGATCGAGACCGAGTCAAGTCCAAAACCAAGGCAGGGCGAGACCGAGACAAGACGGAGACCATAAATATCACTGAAAAAATCATCATCTTGTGTGTAGCGGGTATGTCACTTTCTTTGAACGGTAACATTGGGAAGGTTGCGGCCGTAACCGGGTGATACAAATCTAATTATGACTGATTTGAAGTCATTTGTTCTTTTAAAAAGGGGAGTTTTCCTTCTAATCACAGTGATGATGATGTGGAAAAATAGCCTATCAGTGGTTGTCTTGACCAGTAGTAATAAAAAATCTGGAGTCCGCCCAGGTTGAGAAAGAGACAAGAACAAGTAAAAATGTGGTCTTGAGACCGGCCTTGAGACCAAGACCGATTTCGAGTACTACAACACTAGTCCCTCAGTTGGGACATTTTACAACAATTTGGTTCAAGGTGGCTTCCTAATATCCAGCCTACAGACAATGCCATGCTTGAAAAGACTACTACCTTTTTTTGAAATGGAGAAGTGTTTAGGGTTACCACATACTTTTAGTGTCTGTAATTCCCTAAAAAGCCTCAAGCAACATTCCTGGGATGCTGATATTCAACAATACATAATACACTTGAGAAATGAAAATGGCAGGGTGCCCATTAAAAAAAAAATCCTTTAATGGAATTAGCCCCAGCCCAAAAACCATACAAGGAAAAATGATTTTTCTCCAGTTGCCATTGATGATCAAACTTTACAGAGATATGGTGTATGAATGAATGAAAATATACCTAAAATATTAAGAAGATGTTCATAATAACAAAACCCATTTATCTAGAGTGCACCATTAAATTTAGATGCATCATCTTATTGAGTCTACAACCTAGAATCTGGTCCAAAAAATTCGTTTCAACATGCTTCCGTCTTATATCAACAAATTATACGTCACATTACAGTTTGAGCCTGCATGTTAGTGTACGCTCGTGTGGCTGTCCATTTGTTTATTCATGTTTCTGATAAATGTTAATAGCAAACTAGAAGTTCTGCTCTCTCTGCTGTGAGTGTGACCTGTTGAAGGTCCCTTTCTACTGCATTTACATACAAATATGGCTCCTGTGTGAAGTGTTTTACTTGTTGGAACTATATTTAGGTACCTAGCAGGCTCTGTTGGAGGAGTCTGTCAGGGGTTGGAGCTACAAGTGACCTTTCCAACAGCCAACACTCACGGCAGCCTCCAGTCACCTCCTCAACTCTAACTCGGAGTGTTAAGACTCCGCTGAAGGCTCCCTGACACCCACCAGCTCCAGCACATCTCCCTTTAGATGCACATACAATACACACTGGTTTGCTCACACAATAAAACCACATAAACAAGACTGTTTCAAGACCCTGCCACACGTGTGTGTACGCAGTCACCTCTCAGATGCTGGATCGCTTCCTCTATACTCCCTCTCTTTCTCCTCTATATCTCTCTGCTTTCTTCACAGCCACACGCAAACACACTCAGTGGATCAATCTCCTCCGATTGGATTGATGGCCCGCAAGCCTTCTGCTGACTAAGGCGATGCCAAATATGGAGAGTTATTGGGGAAATTATGCTTAGCTGCCACTCTATCTGGAATGGGGATCCACTTTGTCAATCCTGATCTTTAGCTGCTGTCACCGCAGCACCACCCAGCGTGCCTCTGTGACCCGATGCTGCTAATGCAGACGGAGCAGATTTCACCACAGGCGTGATAAATGCATCCCAATGAGCTCAGTGGTTGCCTATTGTGATCTATATTACCAACCCTCAAAAGAGGAATGTTACATTTACTAGATGACATTTTAGTCAAATTCAGGTGCAGGAAATTAAAGCACATGCCAAGAGATTTATTGGAAGTAAAACAGCCGGCATTGTCCGCTGTTTGGCAGGAACAGTCAAATAAATAAGGATTATATAAAACAAGTGTCTGTGTGTGGTCTAAGGTTAGAGAAACAAAGGCACACTGAATTTCTCTTTCCTTTCATGCCCGGTCATTTCCATATGTCCCCCCTTGCTCTCCTGCCCATCCATCAAATTTCACTCTGGGCAAGACAGCTGTCTGGAGCTGAAACATATTCACAGTTCAGCAGTCCATCAAATTGCACCAAATACAGTAATTCTTCAGTCAAGCTGGAGCAGGGGGGTTTAAAGCAAAAAGTGTCAAGGAGGCAGAGTCATGTTTGTGAACCCTACCAAGCTTAACCCTTTCTCTCCCCACAGGATTTTACAGCAAGTTTACTTTGATTTTATTTGCAAGCCACATAATAAAGCCACACGTCTGTTGCTATAGAAGTGAATTATGTATAAAAAAATGTGTTTGCCCAAACAAGTTGTTGCTTTCAAACATCAGAAATGCATCTCAAGCTGGTCTGTTTCTTACTCATTCATTCGTTAAGTCATTGTTCATTCATATCACTTCCTTACTCTCTATCTCCCTCTCTTCTCTTCCTGTCTCTCAGATAAGCGAATTATGAGCGTTTTCTCTTTTAAGCACTAAAGCAACTAGATATGGCCACCACCTCTATTAACCAGTCATCCTGCTGCTGTCAAACTTTAAATCTGCTCTCCTTCTCTTCTGTGGTCAGATTGCCATTTCAGCATGGATCATTGCAACGCTCCTTCACCCCAATCAACTCCAATCCATCTCATCAGTATCCAGGTCCAGCTCTTCAGAAGTCCACCTCTCATCACATCATTACACCCTGCATCCTTTCTTCACCACCACCAGTGTCTAGAGTCCATTGTGTGTATGTGTGTGTGTGTGTGTGTGTGTGTGTGTGTGTGTGTGTGTGTGTGTGTGTGTGTGTGTGTGTGTGTGTGTGTGTGTGTGTGGGTGTGTGGGAGGATCAGTTGGGTCTGATCTACAAAAACTTTGCACATTATTCAACCTTTTCTAAACTTTTTACATTAAATAATTTTTCACCAGAAAAAAACAAATAAAGTTTCTCCTGTTTTAAATGAAGTATGAAAACAGGCTTAAACTCAAGAATGGTTGAAAAAAAAAAAAAAAAGGTTTTGATAAGCCATTGAATGCCACATTTACTGTAAAGCTAGGCTGTGTTCATACTGCAGCAAAAAGTGACCTGAATTTGATTTTTCTGCTCCTGTGTGACTCAGATCTGATTGTTGTATGACTGAGTGAACAGCACAGCCAAATGAAATCTGATCTTTTCAGGTCAGATTTGGGCCACTTTCATGTGTGGATTCCTACAGGAGTCTGATACAGGCCCCATTAAAAAAGTATTGTGAACATCCAAACAAAACAAAAAAGTGATCTGAGCAAAAATAAATAAATCTGAATTGAGCATCAAGGCTTGCAGTGTGAACGCAGCCTCAGAGTCCTTGTTGACTTAAACCTAATATGGGGAGTCTTAACTGGTTATGAAACAGTCTCCATTCAATAGTATGCCTTTGAATGATCAAGTAAAGTAAATCAGGCCATCAGGAGACTGACTGTTTCTCTACTTTTGAACGCCTGTCACCACTGTCAATGTTTCTGATGCAAACAGAGTGATGAAAGACGTCTCCTATATTTAACAGTACGTTTATCAGAAACAGAACGAATGCTTATTAATACATACAGTATGCATCCACATGATTGATAGCATTCAGAAAGACTGGTTATGTGTGATCAACATGTCAATTTATGTAACATAAGACTTATGACTGACATTTACAGCACGGGAGATTGGACTGATTTTCTACTGTTTAGTGTCAAGATGATGACAGATGTGACAGATGATCCTATCTTGTGTTTTTTATGATACAAGCAGCTTTATAATGGTATAAATAATGGAACTTGAGAGAATGTGGTAGCCCAGAATGGACTTCACATGTGTAGGAGTTTAAAAGACGTTTAATTTATAATGTGAAATTTTAATTTGTCTGCAGAGATCTCTGCAGCAGAGGAGTGAAGCAGATCCATAATTAGATAATTAATTTTTTATTGTGCAGTCTGAGGAGTCACTGCTGTGAGGAACAAATGGTGGACAATAACATCGAACTCGAACATTCTCTGGCATCAAGGTAAGTTTTGTTTACGAGATCAGCTATAGACTTTTATGTGTTGTGAAGAGGCCTCTCTTATCTGCTGGGTTGAAATGTTTAATGGCGTGTGAAATTTGTCAAATATTATGTAGAAATGTATTCATTTTTACACTAAAATATCTAAATTAATTCAAAATGGACTAAACCTATGCTGTATATATTTGTTTTGTTGAGTACTTACATTACCTGAAATATTTCCAAAAGTTATCAAAGCCAGAGAAATCCGTAATTGTATCACTGCTGCGGGACGTGTCTTGTCGTGACGGCCGCAATGACAGACTCAACATGTTTATCGTTGCCTTGGAAACACCAGATGTAACGTCAAAGACGGCTACACAAGGAAGCGGGAATTGCTACTGAACGCTGCCGTACTGTTGCTGTATGTGCTGCTGTGATTAAACCGTCATGTAAATTATACTCGGATAGATCGTCGATTAAACATATTCCCTCAGGTCTGTATCGCCGGTTCGTCTTGAATACGGTCAACTCTGAGTTCGGTTTCATCGGGGTTGGGGGTGGAGTTGCAGCGAGAACTCGTATGATTCCGCGTCAGCCTCAACGTCATATTTTGTCATTGCATTGATTGACAGCTCCCTTGCGGCAGAATTTACATACTGTGCCTTTAATGCACTGAATTTCAAAATAAATGAAATAAACAGCTGTAAAACCAAGGGGGACATCTGGACACATCTGGACACATTTTAAATGAAATAGGCCAAATACTCGCACATAGAGCAAAAAATATCACTTGGCAATGTAAGTAAATTTCTAATGTCAAAGAAATCACAGATTTAAAAAAATAATAGTTTCCCATCACTAACAAATACCTTTATCTGATAAACAGATACTTAAACAGACATTTAAGGGGTCTCTTGTTTTAAACCAAAACAGCTAATAAATACAACTAAAATAGAGTTTAAGAAGACGTGTTCAATATTTTAGAGAAAAAAGCATAGCATTCAATGCTAATATAGTTGTCTTGAATTAAGACTCTATGTGTATTTTTCTTATTGTACTGTATTGTATTGTATTGTCTACTGAACTGTAAAGCACTTTGGTCGACCGTTGGTCGTTTAAAATGTGCTCTATAAATAAAGTTTGAGTTGAGTTGAGTTGAAGACTCCATGCCATCCATACTTGTAGCTGAAGTTATACTGACCCACTGAAGGCTACTTGCAATGTTTAATTTGTGTCATTACCAGCAAAAAAAAAGGAATAAATCTCAGCCTCAATCCTTTCTTATCCAAACTAGTATTCTCAAAAGACAATTTATAGATGTAACAGAATAGTAAAAATGACTCATGTTGTGTTCACCAGATGAGAAAGTGTTCTGTCTTTGTAAATAAATCATTGCTTCCCTGTGGTGTGAGATAGACATTCGACAACTGTTTTCAACAACTCCATTCTGTGTTCTACAAACTGTATGTGAAGTAACGGAAACTATTCATGTGAAAGAAATTGACTCAGACTGTTTAATATAAACAAATGTACTTTTCTGGTAAGTCTTGTTTTAAGCATTTCTTAAAGGAGAATCAGTTATAAAATCTCAGTAAAACATTTTAATTTCTTATTAATACAAATATCGGGCAAATAGATTTTATTTTAGATCTGACTTAGTATCACTTGCAGTTTAGATCCATAAACTCTTCATGGACAATTCATGAGCATGATTATAAGACAAACACTGTTCCTTATTGTCTTACCTTGTTGATGTCTGATCTTACCAGATTTATAAAAATATATATAAACTGTCGATAAGCAAATCAATAACATTATTATCCAACAAAAACAGAACTTACATGATAAGCTATTATTTTCAGCTGGCTTGTTTCAGATCCTCAAGAAGAAAGAAAATGGAAATGGTGCTCAACAAGAAAGTCACTGTAACAGTCCACAAGGTTGCAGAGGAGGTGAGAAAGCAGGCGCTTTAGATCCAAAGGGAAATCAATCGTGAAGGAGCAGAAATGATTGAAGAAAAGCTTGATTTGTCTATTTTGTTGATGGATAAAGGTCCAATACAAAGACCTCACAGAGGAAGGCTTCATGATTTCATTTAGCATGAATTCCTTGAGATGCATTTGGTCACCGTTTTGTAGTAAAGGGATACAAATACAGAAGAGTAAACCTCAAGGATCCATGATGCAAAAAAAAAACACAAAAACTAAAGCATTTCTTTTTTCAAACCTCAACTACTACTAAAAAGCAGTGTTGCTAAGTAACGTGTTACTGTAACGCCACTACTATTTGCAGTAACTAGTGTATTTAGTTACTTTTCAGATTTCATAACAGCAGTTACAGTTACAAATACTTAGGGGGGGTTGCCTTGATTTATTAGGACGGTGGATAGAGTAGGAAATCGGGAGAGAGTGGGGAAGACATGCCAGAAAGGAGCCACATGTCAGATTTGAACCCGGGCCCCATGTCAGATTTGAACCCGGGCCCCCTGCTTGGAGGACAATAGCCTCCGTACATGGGGCAAGAATCACTAAGCCATCTACGCCCCACAATTACAGATATTTAGAGGCACTCGTTACATTAAGTGAAATAGCTGACAACTAGGCAACAATATGAGATTATGGTTTATTGACTTTGATTCGTAAAGCAGGGTTACGCTAACGTAACGCTGATGATCATTCAGATGTGAGCTTTCTGTCTTTTAAATACCAACATTATCTTTCTGTGCTTGAGTTAAACTGCAAGAATAGAGTGGTGAGTGGTATAAGTCTATGTGCAGAAAGGAAAACTTTGTCCATTGCTAAGGACAGTTATTCTAATCTCATGAAACCCTGAGCTAAACAACACTCTTCTACTAAACGGGTAGTCAGAGAGCACGGTGCTGTTAACTCCAGAGACCCAGGTGCACCTCAAGTTAGCTCCACAGACAAACAGACGAGGCTAGCAAAATACCTATCCAAAATGGCTATAAGGTTATATGAAATTTGCAAGTTGTTTCCTCTCTGCCACAGTAACACTAAATAATGTAAACATAAATACGAGTATTGAAGCAAAAACTTTCTCCACTGGTTACTTTTATAATGCAGTTACTCAGTTATGTGATGGAGCTGAGTTAAGTTTTGATATTAGTAACTAGCAACTCTAACTAGTTTGTTCAGAAACTTGCCGATCACTGCTTGAAGAGAAAACAACTCTGCAGAATGATATTCAACATGTCATTTTAAAACATGAGGTACAACCATTTCATTTCCTGTAAACACAGCTGAACTTGTGTGAGAGGTTTATTTCGCTGACCTCTTTCTTTCCCTCTTTCTTTTCCCTTTGAGAGGTTTATGACTTTTTGGAAAGGCTTGGACTGGAATGGGCCATTGTTCTCTCTGGGGTATGTTGATTCTTCATTGGAGAGTGCCTTGTTAACCCACTCAGCCAGCACATGAGTGCACTTTACTTAATGCATGGAGGTGGCACCTAGCCAGCTGCTGCACAATTTTATATTATGGCAGGCTTCACTCAAATCCCCTCTATTAAAATGCTGCCAGCTCCCACTCCTGCAATTACTCATTATGTTATGATCAACCTGTGGGGGTCTTCTGCACCATGGCTTGTCCCTCTTTTGTCCCTAAAGACAATTCTAAGCATTCACAGGAATGCAAATGAAAGGAGAATAATGTGGTGGATGAAAATACCATGTTCATACTATTGGGATTCTTTCCCTTACATGCATTCCTACCTTGTGGTGGAATTGCTTGTATGCCCTGGTTACCCTTTAGGAGCTGTGTTGTCAGGGGCAATAGCTCCTGATAGGCATCGTGAAGACAAATAAGTCCAACGTGAGAGGTTAGACAATTCATAGACCCTTTTGTTCCTTGTGTAAGAAAGACTGAACTCCCCCCTTGGAGCAGGGGCAGCTCAGGGGTAAGTGCTCTTTACTCATTGGCCTTGTCTGGCTCTGCTGCCACTGCCATGTGAGTACACTAACTCGAGGAAAGGTGTACAGTCTGGTGAATAAACAGTCAGATTGAAGGAACAAATGTATTTTTCATCTTCTACCAAATTAAATCCTGTTTTTTGTTTGTTCCAAGGAAACACTTGTTCAAGCAACATCACTGTGTCTTATATTAGAAAGTAGGTTTGTCTTCCAAAAGGATAGACCATTGGTATATCTTTCTTTATAAAGCTTTACAACATGAATTGCCTTCTAATTTATTTTCAATACTGTCTCTTCAAACTGTCAGTTGCTATAACCTTTGGTCTCATGTACTTTTCATATATAATGTTCCTCTAATGCTGCCTGTTTGCCTGTTTATCACAGCAACAGAAAGTAGACCATGTTAGACAGACAAAGGAGATTACTCATGAACATAGTGATGCATTAAGGAGTTACACAGAAAGTTCAAGTGTAGATGAACAATGCCAACATCTTAACATGGTCTTGAACCAAGGGCCAAGTCTTTACTCTGAAAAGCATGCAGGAGGCAGCGTGTTTAGTCAGGATGTACTCAAGAGCTGTGGGAAGGAGTGTCTTTCAAGGGCAGGATGGAGAACTCACAAAAGCCCGACTAGTCTGAAGTAGGACCACGCTCTTTTGTAAAGAATGAACTGAATTAGTTCATACAACTAATCAGGAGGCAGCTCTGTGGAGAAATTCCAAACCAAGTGTTATTGGCATAAGTCTGACCAAGAACACACTGAAAAGATTAAATATAATCATGTTGAGCAAGAGGAATGTCCGGGCTACTTTGCTTGGCCTGCAGCTACGACACAGATTCAGGTATGCTGTGGAAATGTATGAGTGGGTGGCTTTGTTTACCTCTTTACACGTTTCCTTTCATACCAATCAGAAGGTCCATTTAAGGTTCTGATGAAAAGGAAGGCCTTTGAACTGAACTGAGAGAAAGCAATTAATAGTCCTGATCAACAGTTCAATCACGTCAATTACTTAGAAATATACTGGAAGAGAAGAGAGCCAAGTGACATCGAAGCAGGAAAAAAAAAAGATTTCTCAGAATAAACATCCAGTTAGGTTGTTTCAATACCAAGAAGGACAAGTGTTTCATTTTTCATTGTGGAATGAATTGCTACTTGTCATGCAAAAAAAACGAGAGACAGCAAAACAAGAGAAAGCAGTCTGGACAATAAATACAGATTACATATCAAATATTAGCACAGTTAATTAACTCCAAATCGCGGTCGGGTAAACAGTGCAGCAGTTTTGGAATATCAGCCCCAGGCTGTGAATTAATGTGTCAAACTGACAGTAATTTCCTACCATTTCAAATGTAATGGAAACATTTGAAACTGGCACCAGCAGTGACGAGAACTAAAAGTTGTTCTATTGAAAGAAGATCATGCTGGAAATGAAACTTAACACTGTGACATCTCCGGAGACTCATAACTTTTTTTCCTAATGTTAAAGTTTGCAAAGTTAACCAGCATTCCACCCAGTAGTCTTCATATACTTTTAAAAAAAGAAAATCTCATTTTCAAGAATTTAAACTATATAAAAAGACAGAGGAAAATGTGGAGTGTGCATCAGTTGTGACCATCAGAAATCCATAGATGTGTACAATAATCAACAACTACAATAGTCAACGACTTTGACAGATATCCTCACAAAGTAGGAGGGAAGCCACAGAAGACAAATAAACCAGAGAAGAACAGGAAGTGTTCCAGAGATGTGCAAAACTCTTTGTACATCTAACAAGGATCCACAAGTTCATATGTCTCTTATCATGCACTTAAATATGATGCACCTGTAACATTATGATGTGGAATAAAAATAGAGAAAGTTTGGCCAATTTGCAAATCCCTGTTTTATTTAGAAAAATGGACTATCTTCTAATTGAAGTCCTATCAAAACTTCTGTACGAAAACACCCAGCATTATGAGAGATGGCTAGCCATTCCCTGTAATGTTTTATTAATGTGGCCTCTGTGCCTGAGGGGTAAATGTTTCTTTAGTGCCACATATCCCCTTTAAGAAATCAATCATTCTGCTCACTAATGGCAGACCATCTGCATTGCCAGGCAAGCAACATCTTTTCAAATCCATGAGCTTTTGCACTCTGATCAGAGACTGCAGGTTAAAAGTGATGCATTGATGGAGCTGAAAATGTAATAAGGCTGTGAGGTCTGAAGATGAGTTTTGAGAAACACAATAAAGATACCTCGTAACACAAAAATGTGTAAAATATAAAATAAAATTAACATAACTGACCAAAAGCCCAAACCATACTTCTCTTCCACTTACTGATACCTAACCATTCATACCATTTGCTGTAACATGAGGCCCTTCCCCCCTCAATGTAATTGTAATGTTGGCTTAAAGGTCACTTACTGTCCTTTTTTACAAATTCAAATAAGTCTCAGAGCTCCCTAAAACATGTCAGTGAAGTTTCTTTCCAAAAATAGACTCTGATCCTGTATTTTATCATGCCTATAAACCCCTCTATTTCAGCCCTGCTCAGAACAGGCTGTTTCTGTGTCTAGCTTTAAATGCAAATGAGCTTTGTATGACTACGCCCCTCTGGAATGGTTTGGGTTGATCGGGGCTTTTTCACTCCATGCCTAATTGTTTACAGTGAGAAGAAAGACAAACACCTTTACATTAAAATATCTAACTTAAATTAAAAATGGACTAAACCCATGTTATATATATTTTTTAGTTGAGTACTTACATCACCTCAAATATTTCCAAAAGTTATCAAAGCCAGAGAAATCCGTAATTTTATAGTTGTAACTGGACGTGTCTTGTAGGCGGCCGCCGTGATGAGCCGCCATGATAGACACGAAATGTTGATTGTTGTCAAGGAAACACTGGATGTTACGTCAAAGACCGCGGCATAGGCTAGCGCTAGCTGCTATTGAAAGCTGCCGTACTGTCGCTGTATGTGCTGCTGTGATAAAAAAGTAATGTAAATTATACTTGGATACATCGTCAGTGCACATATTGTCTTTCTCAGGTCGGTTTCGCCCGTTCGTATTGATTTGTTCGTTTTTACTCCCATGATACACAGCAAGCCTCGGCGTCATCTTTTGTTATTGTTTTGATTGAGAGCCCCCTAGCGGTGGATTTTACATACTGTATGTTTAAAAGTGGTTGAAAGATACCTTTTGCCATTATTCTACCACAAATTATGATTTGTCAGACAAATATCTTAAACTAGAAGCATGGTGTCTTGGTTTTCACTTTCTGTTGTCCTATAACATGCTGATCTGTCAGGAAATTGTAAAATGATAGCAATCTGTCACATTCCCTTGGTTTCTACATTTTGTATAGACCTGAAAAACAATACATGATCCCTCACAGCCCTCCCATCCAACAACATAGCCAACAATGAATGTTGGAATACATGAACAAGTTAGGGATACATCATATGGGAATGATACCCCTCTGTCTTTGATGCTGTAAAATCAGCTTCTGTACTACCTGAACACTTGCAGCCTTCGAACTTGATTGTTATGGATGGTGTGATTAAACGTAACAGCTGGGGACACTCTGGAGCACATCCAGGCACAAAGCACAAATAAAAAAGGAAAAAGATGTTCCAAATCTGATGTAAAACTAACAACAGCAGGAACTTTCAGGCATCCACAGGAGGACTTAGATTTGCAGCCAGCAGTCTGGGTGTTAGGAAGACGCCTTGCTAGACATGCCTAATGCATTTTAAAGACTCTGCACAAGCTACGCCTTGAATAGTAAGAATATATATCACTACATTTATGCTCTAAAGGTCTTGTAAGGAGCTTTGAAGGGCACAGATAGTTACAGGATTGAGTTGGTTGGAAGCGGACAGCTCAGTGCTGCTTTTATATCTTTTTTTCTGATTTAGACTTCAGTAAACCATCTTATCGTTTACTGGTGGTTTAATACATTGTATATTGAAAAAGCAAATTCTTGACATGATTACGGAAAAACAAAAGAAACAAATATATAACTGATACAAACACACTTGTCTGTATCAATTTACGAGTTGTCATAAAAGCAGCTTTTAATCTGTGCTCTTATCTGCTTTATTGGCTGGTAAAATACCATCTATTTTTAGACTTTCAGTTACTGTTAAAATCCCTCAGCCCTCCTGGTGAGTTTTTTTTTTAAATTCAGTATCTCTTTCTTAGTCTCTGGTATATGGAGGTGTGCAGGCTGCATAGCAACATAAAAAAAGATCTTGATTCATTCGCTTGCATATTAAGATTTTGCCCTGAAAACCAACTCTGTTATTGTCATTGTTCAGGCAATACCTATCTGGCAGAGCTTCCTGGCCCTGTTCATGCACGAAACAACACTGTAGGAAATGCAGAATAACCACAGAGCTAACCTTGGCCACAGCTGCGACGGTGGGAGGCTGATGGAGGAGCGGAGGAGTGGAAGAGGAAGAGGTCATGACCTGCCCCTCTGGTACTAAATGGATAATTCAACTCTATTTCACTAAAACACCTACCGGAGCCGAGGCAGTAGAGTTTGTACAATACCTCATGCCATCAACAACAAAACAAGCTCCATCACCTCTTGGAATAAAGGGATGAAATAGCAGGCAGCCCTCTCCACGTAAACACCTCCTACCCTCACTTTCTTTTCTATTACTTATTTCTGCCGTTCCCTGCCTGTAGCTCGATACAATCCATCATCTTCTGCTGCGGCTCAGTATCCTCAGGTTGAGCAGTGAGTGCTCAGTGCACCGTATGGTTTCCTTAACAAAACAGTTTTCCTCTCGGAATCCAACTCTCTGCCACTGTTCTTTTGACCTCTTGTTATTTATAGACAAGATACGGAGCAAACCACTTAGGGAAAAGTTTGCTTTTTTATAACCAAACAGAAAGTAAACAAAGGCTGAAGCAAAAGACGGTTAAGATATTACTTCTGATTTGGCATTCATGAATCTGCCTGGTTTTGCTCTCAATATTAGATAAAAATGATTCAAAATGCAAAAGCAATGCTCCAAAAGGGAACCCTGTTATCCAGCCAAGGAAATAACAACAAGAGGCAGCTCTTTGTGCATTATTGAAAGAAGTGTTCTCCTGGAAGGCACAGTGTTAAATAACTTGTAACTGAGCAGATCCAGTCAGTGGACAAACTGATTCAGAAAAGTATTAGGTGAACACAGGGGCGAAGTCTGACAGAGCCTCGAAGAAATAAGCTAGTAACTTCACAGTTTGTGTTCTAACAAGCCGATACACCATCACACCATTACACCATTTCCATGGTCATGCAAAAAGTTTTCAATTACACAAAATATCCTACAAGGTTCTGGAGCAATGTAAAGCTGCTCATTACTGCAGTAAAGCAAAAGGGTTTGCTTGCAGGCCAGATATGCAAGCAAGATTAAAAGTCTATGATACTGCAGACGGCTAACACACATCTACAATAATTTGACAGAATAACAATCGGTATGGTAACCTTCCAGAAACATGTTTTTCACTATATCAAAATCAAGAAATAGCGAGTTTAATAGCATATGGACTTTTTCTAACAAACTGAAGTTTTTCAGAAGTCAGTTTTCTATTTCTTCGGTTATACCTGTTTATTTGCAGAACTAAAACAATTTTTACCAATAAGGTTTATATGTCACATATATGTACAATGCTGAGTAAGCAGTTTCACCTTAAGCGGAGTTCACACTACAAGGTAATAGTCTTGATTTTGGACGCCTTGCTACAATCTAAAGCAAAGTCCAGACTTGTCAATCTCGCTGAATTTTCCTGTGGTGTGAGGTTTGTTAAGTTTCATACGATCTGCCGGGAAGGACGTTGAGGACACCCCGATTTGAAATGGTAAATATTGAACATGTTTCAATATAATTAAACATGGTTAATAAAGCAAGCCGATTTCTTGTTGTGTGGGGGAAACCCAGAGGAAAGCACAGCACGCATTCTGTGGATTGTGACGTGAGCGAATCGATAGCCAATTGGGGAGCAAGCCGTCTGAGGAAAGAAGCACAAACACAACACGGAAAATCTATTATTACTCACCTCCATCCCACGCTGTAAAATGTACTGCCCATGTTTATGCTGTCTCCATCTCTTTATACATATAGTTTTGCCCATTTCTTTGTGAATTTTCAGTCAAAAGTTGTCCGAAAACAAACGCACATTCTTCCTGACCATCATCCGCCATGTTTTTGACTCAACTGTTGCGTTTGACTGCAACTGATTTTGTAAGGTTTACAATGTTGAGAGATGGGACTCTAGTTTATTGTGAATGGAATATTTGAGCGTGTGGTTTGTTGTTTGGTCATACCGTTGCTCTCCACGCATCAAAAGTACAAAATCTATGATTGTTTGTTGTCCTGTGAGGGGTCACTAACATTCAAAATCTGTTCAGATTTTAAAAACCTTTTAGTGTTGGCCAGGCTTTAAGTGTTCATATTCAGGAAATGGTAGAAAGCCTTTAACCAATCAGAATTGAGTATTAACCTAGACCATGATACAAGGACATTTAAAGGAAGTCTTTGCCTTCTGTCTTGTAATTTCCCTTCCACCACCACATCTCAATGTTTTGATTTGTACACACTGTGTTGTAGGATTTTCAGACAAACTTGAAGGTCACTATGTTTTGTTTTTTTTAATTGAAAAGATAAAAGGCTTCAGAGCATCTTAGGTATTATGAACAGATGTAAAATCGAGTAAACAGATATTCAGACCTTAAGACGTTCGGGTATTAAACACAATGCTGTCTATCTGTAATAATTGTGTGTGGATTGTTGTGTCCTTTTTTAATGGAAGGATTATTCTGCAGTGCGCTGGAAGCATTTGTTGTCTCTGACAATATGCGTTATCCCTGGCTTACTGATAGACCCGGTACCAGATAATTATGGGTTGTACTTGTATTGCACTGTTAAAAAAATCTTGATAGCAATTCAACATTCAGCTGTTGGTATAATACAAAGAGACACAAACCGCTGCAGCAACAATCAATATCCCAGGTTTCTTCAACATGTTAACTCAATATTTCTCACACAACCTAAATGCTACAGATTCTGCAAACTGAACACACAGCAACTAAAAATGTGTGGGGGAAGAAAAAAAAAGGCAGACATAGGCGCAAAGGCAGCCAGACGGTGTAACTGCCAAACATTAATTGAGGAAAATCATTAAAACCACCTTCAAAGACCTTATCGAGGCAACTTGTTTCTCGGCTGCCTCAAAGGGGTAAACATATTCCGTCAGCAGCAAAACAGTTTTGTTAAAGACGCTCACTTTTGTTATAAAGTCAAATGAAGGATAAAGAAACAATCCGTCTCATGTAGCTCATTAGAGGAGAGATGAGCCGGGCGCTCCCAGCAGAGTAAGACCCATCAGCTGTCAAACACCTGCTTTTTGTGTCTGGGAGACAGGCAGGCGGGGAGCCTCACAAAGCAGAGTGCAAACTGTCGGTGCCACTGTAAAAGATCCAAAACAACATCAAGAGGAATATGCCACATCATTACGACTGGAAGGCATTCCACAAGTACACGACAATATGATAACAACTCAGAGCCTTTGTTCAGATACAAAGGATTTTCACTGCTGAAAAAACAGACAAACACCTGATGAATGCTTGATTTATTTACAGTACACATATGCTTACATTTAAATCACTGCCTTCCCTTTAGAATGACATATATTCCAACTCCTACGCAGCTTTTTATTCTGTTAAAACCTGACAAGGTCAGACTAAGTACTGAGTGAAGAATTCATTAAATCTACTTATCTATGCCAGAAGTGTAATGATGAATTGTCCATCAAGCTGAGGCCTGTCCCAGGAGAGCTTTAAGGGATATGCCCCGCTTGGTCTTTGGACCACCAGCATTGATCATCTTTTAGGTCAGAGTGGTTTAGATTAAAGCCAGCCGAGCTAGAGGCTTAAAGGCTGACATCAAATATGCATCAAGAGATTTTCCCAACCTGTAATTAGCTCACGATTATCTGACAATTAGATTATGTCATATTTCATGAATATTTAGGTACATTCATAACACTCATATTTTGATTTTCATATCGAATTTGGCACCTGTATAACCAGTCTCAATAATGACAAATATGATCACATGAGGATATGTTTACCTTTAAACATTACAGAAAGAAAATCATATATTTTTTTAAATGAACCTAATTAGAAATTGAAAGACCGCTCAATCTAAAAGTAACACCTTAAAGATGGGACGTTATGATGCACTGTGTCAACTCCTCATACTTAAAAAAAAGAAGCATTTGTTGCAAGGGTGGCATGAAGTTTAACAAAAAACTAAAATTCAAATGAAGAGCATTGAAGTATAATTTCATAACTTTGAAAAGTGGCACAAAAGAGTAGCATTATGAAGGTCTTGTAAGCTTAATTCTACTTATAAAGAAAAGATGTACTGGATGTCAATTTAATGTACCTTAAAATTTCAAGCAATACATTATTTTATGCAGATTTTTTTTTGGACCAATTTTCCCAAAATGTAAATTACAGAAGAAACTTCTAGCAACAGTTAAACCTCAGCCAAAATAGTTGATTTAAAGCTAAGTCCAGCCTCTGTCAAGGCAAAAGGCCAATCATTGGTATGGATTTTAGGGTAGCCCCCATGCGTGGCCAATTAGACTTAAGGGGGGTGGGGTGGTTCTCATGACGTGAAAATCTCAATTCATCACCTACACATCGCTCACATTTCAACACCATTCAGCCTGCGAATTTCAATGAGAATTTTAAACTTTTTCACCTCTGAAACTGAGAAGTTACACTTGGTTTGACAACTTCAACTTCTTTAAGGGTTGGAATTTCAACTCTCTGTGTAACTGGGGAAGTCTCCAGTTCATATTTAATTTAGAGTCTCTGATTAATGTCTGCCTTTGTAAGAAAGAAAACAGCGTTTCTACTCACACATCATTTTCCTGTAAAATTCTATTAAAATAAGGAATTCAGATTGATAATTCAATTTCCCCCGGCAAGTCCGTGTAGACTTCGACACAGCACAGATGAACAGAGCATATGTGATATATAGCCTGAACCCAACCACTCTCCACCTCCTGCTAAGTTACCATGAATCTGGTCTACAGTTTCACTTATAACACCAGGAAAAATTTAAAATCCAACATTTTTCGACAGTGAGAAAATATAGAAAGTACAATTATTCTATATTACACCTCGCTTCTGGCTAAATTCAACCCTTAAATCACACATAGCTTCTCTTAAGAGGGAAGCTCATTTTGTCAGAGGAGTAAATGATCTTCTCGCTTCCCTGCTTTTTCCCTTGTTTCACCAAGCAAAAGACTCATTCTTAATCTCTTCATGAAATGAGACTATAAACAATGAGAAATTCACCAGACATCTCCTATTCCATTCCACTGGAAAAGGTTGAAGTTAGCCTTGGGCAAAGCTGTTAGTGCTTCATGCTCCAGCAATCTGGCAACTATTTCTGTTGGGGAACCTTCGTGCAGGGGTGAGAGGGCTGTGTATCTTGCCAGGCAGCATGATATGTTTTTCTTTTTTTTTCTCACTTGCTTTTTTGTTTTGAAAATCAATCCTTATTTTGGTGGTGTACAGAGGAAAGAGGAGGAATACAGTGTTTTTTTTTTTTTTTTTTGATTTTTGCCACAGACACATTCAAACCACATGATCTTCCTGATTAATGCTACGTTTAAGCCAAATCAAATTAGAATTTAGCTTGAATGTGGGAATAACTGAGGAAAGCACACGAAGCAAAGAGCTGGTGGAAGCCAACTGTCATCAAAGTGGCAACACTCAGATTATGCATATGTATTCATGTTATTTAAACATTTACTTATTTCAAAATTCACTCCCTTAACGTTTTCATGATTAATAAGATACGGGGCTAAAACAGGTTCTGTTGCACCAGGTGGTAAATATGTTGAATCCTGCTGTAAAGAACATTTTCACATTGGGCTGTATAGGGATTGGCTCACTTTTGGAGCCAGCCTCAAGTGGCTATTTCAGGAACTGCATTTGTTTGCCCTTCCACACTGGCTTGATGCAGCCATCTTCTTCTAGCAAACTGTCTCTTAAGGCCTTCTGCAGAGGATGCCTCTGCTCATTAACCTTTGTGCTCCAGCACACCCTGCGGCTCCTTTTTTTTTGGCACATTTGCTTCTTTTATGTAACTCAGGGTCTGCGTGCAGGGCCATTTTACTGCTTGACCAGATGCCTCCTATCACTCCCTCTGAACCTCTTTAGCACATTTCTGCCTTCCTCTATCTGCCTCTGTCCTCCGATAATAGTCTCCTATCATGCTGGTCGCTGAGTCCTCCTGTTCTCCTCTGCAAACCACCAGAGGGTATCCTCTAACTCTGCACTGTCCTAGCACATTAAATCAATATATCCTCTTTGGGCAGAAGATGCCTTATGCCATATCCCTCCCTCTTTCAAAGGGGGACTCATATAAATTCGATGAATGTCCAAACAAAGACATGTCCACCAAAATCCACTTACCATGAGAGAAAGACCTGCTCAGCATTTCAGTTTGGGCCTCCAGCTGGAATTCTCTGAGTAACTCTGAGTTACTTTCCTAATTGCCAGTTTACTACGGATTAAATCTAAAATCTGGTTTCCATATAGACTTTGAAGATAGCAGCATGATTGGGGGGGTCATGTTTTATTCAGCAGAGCAAGATACATTTAATCTAATTTTCTTTTAAAAGCTGTAGTGTACAAGTCCTATCAAGTTCAGATAAAGAAGGTGCATTTTGGGCCTTTTTGCCTTTATTGGATAGTATAGCTGAAGAGAGGCAATACATATTGGGAGGAGGGAGTGGGGGATGACATGCAGCAAAGGTCGGAGGTTAGATTCTAACCCACTGCCACTGCAATGAGACTATAGCCTCCGTACACAGGTGGCACAAAATAACCGCTAGGCTATCGGGCACCCCTGATTCAGATACATTTCACGTTATCAAGCCATTATGTACAGACTTTGTTTAACTTTTATGCTCAAAAGCTTTCATAAAGCTTTTACTTTGTTTAAGACTGCTATTTAGAGGACAACTAAAAATAAGTTTACTCTAAATGCTCCTTTATTTCATCTCTTTTCGTTACATTCTGGTAACGTCACACAGACTTTTAGACAAGATCAGATTACACAGGATAAGCCTTCCTCTCTCTCACAGTTGCAATCAGTGTGGCCTCACCATTACATCCCATTATAAATGTGCGTGCAATCGTTTCATAATTCTAGAGTCATACATTCATATCACAAAACTACAGCTTTCGTCAACACAGGCATAAAATGCAGGTGAAATGCCCACTCTGTATGCAACCACCTGTCCTCCAAAACATCCCAACTTGAGAACTATCTCTACTGCTGAACTCCTCTGAAATCTATCATTCTTAATCCTGTGAAAAAGTGTTCCCTGCAGTCTGTGAGTAGTTTGTTGTGTGTGTGATATGTGAAACTGATGCCTGTTTAAGACGTATTATGACTGCTAATGTAGTGAACTGAGCTTCACTTCTGTTCTGCATTTAAACTCTTACAGCTTCCAATTTCTTAGAAAAACATCGGATTCTAGCTCGCAAAATGCTCATCTTGGTTCATCAGCTTTATCTGCTTTCTCTGTCTGATTGAAGTTTGGTGCCTGGCACTTTACATAGAGTGAATTTATCCCAGTGGTGGAGCTTCATGTAGCACTTTGGTCTTTTACTGAAGAAAACAATATAACATTGTAGGATGGATACATACAAGTCTTGAGTAAATGCACGTACTATCGATCACAGGTTGGTGTTTTTCTACTGAGGGTATGATAATGGATAATGAGTATAGTTACTGGCAACATTTGTGGATCTGACCTGTGGACCTATGGTGTGCTCTAAGGCCAGAACAATTGGCTAAAAGAAGCTAAAAGACCTGCAGGGCTATGTGAAACTGCAAAGTTTGCTGCTATTGTCTTCACCATCATGAGTGACTTTCTGATTGTTAGTGTATAGATCCATGGTTAATAAATTGTATGTGTTTAAGCAGCTATAAGGTAAAGTGACATTTTTTTGCCATGTAAATTTCACACTGCAAAAGTAATTCAAGCATTAAGGCAATAGAGGGTCAAAGTGCAGTCCCAGCATTCACAGTGAACAATAGGAAAACTAAAGTAAAATAAGAAATGAAACCTAATCCATTATGACATACTTTATTCATATATTTGCTACAGAAGTAATGCTTGCTACATATTTTCTAGAGAGAGTGCAGGATCTTTAGCACAGAGTAGCAAGACATCAGCACAGTTTGCGTCTAATGAAGCAAAAACTACAGCACTATCCGTTTGTGTTCCATTTTAATGAAATGACTAAATATTGCTTTCAGGCTTGGATGTCAGCAGAGCAGTAAGGAATGCAGTCCACGGACAAAAAGGCTTTTGTGTCTTTACTCATCACCACCCCACATTGCTGCAGTATGTCACTGAGGTAAAGTACTGTTTTGAAATCCAATGTGATGAAATTGCTCTCAATATCCTGCCCTGAGCTTGCTCAATAATAGCATTTGGCAAGCCCTTTGTTCTTCATTATTGTCTGCTTTCTTCAAAGACAAGCTTGATGAGCAATCATTCAGTTGAAATACCGTGCAACACCTTGGCAAAAATGTTTTCACTTTGTAATACAGTTAAAACATACGGAAGGTATCTATCAACACACTTTTTTTTTTTCCTACAGTGTCATAATAAAATCGTCATATTGAGTTTCTAGAGCTAATATCATACTTGACAACTTATCATGAACTTTAGACAACTTCCACTTCTCTCAGTTCAGTGTCTTTATCTCTATCTTTCCATCGTACTCATTCCCATTTCTGATTCAGTTGACAGATCATCTCAAGCACCGACTTTTGTCATTTCCGATGCCTTCCTTATCCTCAATAGGGATTCTTGCCTTCCTCTTATTCTTGCCACCTTTCGTTTCCTTCCCCCGTCTGTTTCACTCCTTCTTCCAAGGCCCCAGACTGCAGCTGCTGCTTCACATTTTAATACAAACTGGGTAAATGCAGACACCCCAAACAGGGTCCTTCGGCGCCAATTGCATTAATCCTGGCTCCCTCCTATCACCTGCCTCTTTTTCCACAATACCTTTGAAAAGTTTCACAGTTTCTCCAAACTGTTACACAATCTGGTTACAGTATGGGGAAACTATGTTGAACAATGGGTGCAATCAAATTCACCCCCCCTTTTTTTCTTTCCTTATCCTTCTAGCTCCTCCAACTCTCTTATGTTCTTCTTTCATGATGATCCGGCTACGTGTAGTTAGTTCTTTGACTAACTTCACTTAGATGGAGTTAAACCTTTTACGCCTCCTACAGACTGTGCAATTTTTGTCATCAGTGTGCGTCAACTTTATTAAGCTGAGGTTGTCATGGCGGTCAGCAGAAAGATGCTCTTGCCATTGTATCATCCATGTGCATGGATAAAAAAAAAAAAAAAAAGAGGAGGAATAGAATAATGTGGACACCGTCCTGGGTAGGGGAAAGAGGCCAAATTGGGATCCCAGTGTTGCAAAGATAGCTTAAGGTGAAGTCATCTTATTGTTAACATACGCTTTCGACAGCTCTGGCGCCTGTGCGCTCGCGCTGATTAGTGAGTCGTTTAATGCTGCATTTCTATTGGTTGGTAATTGACTTAGATTGTAGAAGCATTCACATTGGGAGATGATCGTCCTAAATTTCTGACACTGTCAGATATTTGTCCCAGGCCATCATTGGTCCCAAGACCAGGAGATTGGTCATCTTTGATCCTCCTTCACAGTGCGTCGTAGGACCACCATTTTGGAGCCACAACCACCAATTTAGTCATGATTGATGAGCTTTCGTATGGGACAGCCCAAAACCGTAGAGTCAGTACCCAGCTTTAGGAAGCAAAATAAAAACAAGTTAAATAGTATATGGAGTTGTTCATGCTCTCTGAGGATGCCCATGAGAAAAGTTGACATATTTTATTGTTCCAAATAATAATAATAATAATAATGAATTGTATTTGTAATGCACTTTATACTGAGCGAACAATCTCAAAGTGCTACATAAGAAATAAAAAATAAAAGGAAAAGTTAAAAATCAAAGGCTTTTTTAAAAAGGTAGGTTTTTAGGCCTTTTTTAAAAGTGTCCAGGGTCAGTGGTGCTCTCAGGTGGTCAGGGAGAGCATTCCAAAGACAGGGAGCGGCGTGACAGAAAGCTCTGTCTCCCATGGTTCGGAGTTTGGTCCTTGGGATCTGCAGGAGGTTTGCCTGACCGGAGCGGAGGTGTCGTGAAGTGGGCTGAGGGGTGATTAGCTCCTTCAGGTAAATAGGAGCATTACCATGGAGGCACTGGTGGGTCAGTAGGGAAACCTTGTATTTAATCCTGAATGGGACAGGGAGCCAGTGGAGGGATTTGAGAATTGGTGTGATGTGGTCAAATTTTCGTGTCCTTGTAAGGATCCGGGCAGCACAGTTTTGAATGTATTGGAGTTTTTGGATGTTTTTGTTGGAGATCCCGGCAAGAAGAGCATTACAGTAGTCCAGCCTGGTGGAGACAAAGGCATGGACGAGTTTTTCTGCATCTGGGAGAGAGAGTGATGGACGGAGTTTTGCAATGTTTTTTAGGTGGAAAAAAGAGAGCATCCCGCCCTGCTGTTGTGCAATTAGCTTATTCAACTGTGCTGTGATTGGCTGGTACTTTATTCCTGCCTGCCTTCAGGACCTTCTTCAAGAAAGATTATCTCCAAGAAATGTATTCCACAGCTGTTAATGCCAAGTGGAAATGTTAAGTGAAATAATGAAAATCTGAAGTCTACATCGACTGGCTTCTTAAGTGTTTTACATTTGTGGTGACCAATTAATGGGGTTCAAGATAATTGGCTTCTTTTTGTGCAGTGAAGACTAAAAGGTTGGGAAGTTCTCTAAAATAGCATGGTTCATTTCGTTCATCTGCTTCTCACTTTCCACACTTTGATTTGTTCTTGCAAGTGAGAAGTTTGATGCGTTCTACAAGCTCTGTTAGGTTCTTTATCTAATAAATAATCAACTCAGGCAGTTACTAACAACTAGAATCTCATTATGTGTGGAGCACTGTTGTTAACTTTCCAAATAGGTACTGAAATAGCCTTTGTCATGGACTAATAATTTGACAATTTAGCGTTTGCCAATCCCTTGCTTCTCTCCACTCCCACCCTTTGATCAAGACTGATCTTTTTTTCTTACAGTTTTTATCAGCATGTCTTTGAGGGCACAGTTACTTTTTACAGTATGTTTAAAACATTAGATTAGAAGGCAAGTCTTCACTGCTTGTTGACATTAGCAGAGGCCCAATCATGATGACATTGGAGCGGTTTGTTTAGTAACTCCCCGTGGATGTCCAGAATCTAATTAAATGCAGTTCAAAACATTGCCATGACATTTCTTCCCTTGCCACATTACTGGGCTTTCTGGGATTTCATCTCCTCCTAGAGAAAACACAGATGGCACTTTGGAACTGATGTGTTCAGGACTAAATGGGCCATGAACATTTCGGCTTGACCTGCTGTAAGAGTGCATATCCCTGAAAGAGAAAAATGCATGTCACCTTTGTGGAAGTTTTTGCACAGCTTTTCTCTTCTCATCCATTGTTTCTCTCTGTGAGCAAGTCAAGGATTTAATGTACTAATTTGATGCAGTTCTCATCAGTGCAACTTTCTCTAAGTCAATGCCAACATGACTTCAAGTTCTAATAGTCAAAGTAATTTGCTTTTGCATTTTGTGACTCCACAGGGAGACTTGAAAATGGACATATGGACAGAGGCTACGAGACTGTGAAAGTCATTGCAATTAGTTTATTTCCTTATTGAGGCCATCAACAGCTTGTCAGTGTGGCATTTCATTGCCACGTTCTCAGCAGGATATAACTAACAGCGAGAGCGGGACAAGCAATAACAGCACCTGTCATTTTAACGGCTTTGACATGCTGGTTAAAGGCCAAACAGCCATGTGTAAATGAGACAAAAATATACTGTCTAATTCACAAAGCACTTTCAAAGGGTTAAATGCTTTCCAAACTGTGCTGCTGACCAAATAGCATTTCTGAAGGCAGGTGCTGTTTACATGTATTTAAATGAGCCAAAAAATGTGGGGCAAAATTGAACCCTTTCTTTTGAAATGAGCCACATTGCCAAAAACCTAACAATTAACAAAGAACGGCTCTGATAGCCACGCACAGTAAGAGTTCATAAATTACTGTCTGCTCAGAGGTGGCGGTAACTAACTGCGGCTAAGTATTTTTCAGGAAAATCATGCTTAAATGTCTCATTGCTTAGGGCAAAGTCCTACCTCTGTATGACCAAAAAAGAAATAATCTGTAAATGAAGTATGAAAAGAAAATACATTGAAATAAGGGATAATCCTTGCAATCCTTCCTGGGCTGCCTGACGCTCAACCCCAGCACATACTGGCATGGGTGATGGGGAAGATTTTTTTGGGGGGGTTGGGGGATGGACGAAGTGTTGAGGCTGGCTGAATCACATCTGTTGAGTCTGGCTTCAAAATGAACCAGAAAAGGTGTCCCATCTCTCTACAGCTCTTCTTCCTTAATTTGACAATCCCCGTGCCACAGAAGGTTGAGAAAGCTCATCTTGTCTATCAGACGCACGACAAGAGCAAACTACGCGGAGCAGGACATCTCTGTGAGTGTGTTTTTTTGCTTATCTCATTAGAACAATACGTTTTGTGAAAAGGACCATGAGATAGCACGGCCAATTGTTGCGCAATTCATTGAGCTATTAGGTGTCCATCCATTCCTAGTAAAGTCATTTACATTAAGAAATAAATCATCTTTCAAAAAATAGGGGTATCAAGTCCATACAAATGTTTTTCCAGGCATGTACTGTATGCCTAAGCATTGTGCAACAGGAAAGTCTACAACATGTTTTAATTTGACACATACTGTATGACTATGTACGTACACAACGTCTGCTGATTCAGAGACAGTGTCGTCTACATGCACATACTGACCTTTCCATCAGTTCATCCATGTGAAATCGTTCATCTGATTTGTCGTGGCCGGTTAGCGACGCAACGTAACAAACACTGTGACAGGAGGATCATTTCATGGCTCCTCATATGCACAGTTAGGCATACAGTAGATTCATATCATATGCTTGAGTGTATCTCCCCAACCAAGTGCATTGATGTGTTCTGCTATTTCACTCTTTATTATAACGAGTCAAACTACACAAAGAACTGGACCCATGAAGATTGAAAGCTAAGAAGCCCAGCTAAACAGAACAAGAGATCTTATCAGTTTATTTGCGTGATTCATTGAGTGTCTCCATCAGTGAGCACCTTAAGAGCAGCATGTAATTAGCTCAACTCAAAGACAATCAATCATTAAGGCAACAACATGTAGGAATTCAGTTGGCGCCCACCAAAGTCTCTGTGTGCAACTGTATTGTCGTAAAACACACAGTGCTGTTACACTTGCAGATCGACAAGGGAAGAGACAACTTTTGGCATGAGATCTATTTATTTGAATGCAAACCTGAGGCAAAAGTTGGGTTAGATGACTTCTGAGTCGGGAAAACTGCTAAAAATGATGATACCATTCACAATACAGCCTAACATTATGTCACAATCTATTATGAATAATTCGATGTACACAGTTTTATCTGTCACTGTCCTCTTCCATCTGTAGACTGTTCCACAGATGTGGAGCAGCCACCGCAAAGGTTCTGTCACCTCAGTTTTAAGCCTGCATCTGGGAACATCCAAGAGCATCTGGTGGGTTGACCACGGAGCTCTGACTGGAGCATGTTGTTGCAACAGCTCATACAAATACGAAGATGCCAACCCATTCCAAAGTCTTTTAAACAAGTAATACAATCTTAAACTGGATCCTGAAGCTCACAGGAAGCCAGTGGAGAGAAGCCAGTACAGGAGCTTGTGGTCACGTTGTCTCTTTCCAGTCTGAATACTTGATGCTGCGTTCTGAACCAGCTGCAAGCCCTGAAGAGATGACTGACGCACACCATAATCTGACTCTCTCAAATGCATTTGAAAGAAAGAAAGGGCTTTACCTTTACCAGCAATCTCAGTTGAAAAAATGGTGGTCTTGACCATCAAGCTAATCTGTTGCTCAAATTTGAAAAGCCAAGGCCAAGAACACTGTCTGTATCATTTAGGAATTCAGATTTTCCAAACACTGTGATTTATTTGTTTCTTGTCGTTTCGATTCAGGAAGTACACAGAGGATAACAACGATGGCAAAGCCTTATTCTTTATTTCATGGAATTACTTATTAGACTATCTATTTTCAGCAAGCACTCCAAGCCACAATAAGTACAAAGATATTTTTGGTAATCTGATATTGTGCATACAAAGTGGCCCATTGTGCAAAATGTATTTTCATACTGGTTTGTGTAATGCCTGATTTTCCACCGAAATTCAAACTGTTTACAAGTTTAATCTAAGAGATGTGTAACTTCAGGCTGTTCTCTTTGTACATGTCCTTTTTCTTATTCTCTATCCCCTCAAACTCTCAATCCTCACTGTCCAAAAGTCAAAACCTCGCCCGCAGCTATAAATGCTGTTTAGCTCCCTGCATGCCCTTAGAAGCACACCATACTTTGACTTGTCATTAGGCAGATGGAAAGTTAGCAGAAAAATATGGAAAACATGTGGATAACTTTGTTCAAAATGCCTTACAGAATAACAACATGTATTTTTAGCAGCAGTTTGCCAGTTGATGTTCACATGCGCAGTTCTTTAACTCCAAAGCCAATGCATTACTTAATCCCTCATATTTGTCCTTTTTTTTGTGAAGTACACATTTAATATGAATGTCAAAAAGTTCAGTTCATACTTTAGTGATGATTAATCTTTTCAAGTGAATGAAACCCCCAATGCTCGAGGACTTAAAGGTACAGTATGTAGAATTGAATGCTATTGTTTACATTAAAATATCTATCTAAATTAAAAATTGACTAAACCCATGTTATATATATTTTTTAGTTGAGTACTTACATCACCTCAAATATTTCCAAAAGTTATCAAAGCCAGAGAAATCCGTAATTTTATAGTTGTAACGGGACGTGTCTTGTAGGCGGCCGCCATGATGAGCCGCCATGATAGACGCAAAATGTTGATTGTTGTCAAGGAAACACCGGATGTTACGTCAAAGACCGCTGCATAAGCTAGCGCTAGCTGCTACTGAGAGCTGCCGTTCTGTCGCTGTATGTGCTGCTGTGATAAAAAACGTCATGTAAATTATACTTGGATACATCGTCAGTACACATATTGTCTTTTTCAGGTCGGCTTGGCCCGTTCGTATTGATTCAACAAGGAGCTCTTTCGTTTTCTCCCATAATACCCCGCGAACCTCAACGTCATCTTTTGTTATTGTTTTAAATTGAGAGCCCCTGGCGGTGGATTTTACATACTGTACGTTTAAAATGATGTATTTACTTCACAAACAGAAAAGTTCCTAAACATGGAGCAACATTATAGGAGTAAGAGGTTTCTAATGATAGCAGTGAGACATCAGTAAATGACCCATGTAATAGCTTGTAAAGGGCGTTGTGGTTTTTTCCCCTCTATTTTGCTTCAGGCGGTCAGCGTTAACATGTTTCTACGTTCATCATCCCTAGTCCTTGAAATATTTACATTGGTCATCTTAACATAAATTGAGTTAAAACTGTTTCTTTGTTTTTGTTTATTTAATTTAGCCGAGTTAATAATTCTTCTCGACACGGCTTGACTGTACCTTTAGAAAAAAATGAAAATCTGTTGTTATCCAAAACGCATACGCAACCAACACACAAAAGATTAGCAGCGCTACAAAAGGCCTGTAGATAATTGTCCTCACCTAGACAGCGAAAGCATTTCATCTGTTTGATGAGATAATGATTCCAGCCCTCTCAACAACCCTTAAATGAACACTTGAGTTGAAGAGGGCTTGAGTGCTCAGAAATGTAACCAGGCAAAGGTTTGTGTTGTGCTTAGAATACAGACAACATCACACAAGTCAAATTTGGTCTCATGAGACTCACAGAAGTAAAATCAGAATATAATTTAACCCCAAAGCAGTCACAATTGGCTCAGAGACATGCCATCCCAATCTAGCTGCTGTATATGGATGGAAAAACCTCAAACCATAATCAGAGACCCTCTCTATCCTGTAAAAGCTTCCTAACAAGATCAGGGATTGAGTCATCCACATTGTGAAAGAGGTTTTCCTTATCTCAGAAACCAATTAATGGCAAAAGCTTGAATAATGCTCACCATGGGAACATGCTAACGCAACACTTTCGACACAGCACGACAGTTAAAGCAGATCACTCATGGGCATGATCAAAGTACAGATGCTGGACAGTGTGGCGTTTTCTATGGCACACTGATATGCGGGGATATTTTTAGCCTCCGTGAAAGATAGATGAAATGATTAGATATATTCAGAGGATGAGGAACCTATATATAGTTAACTGATTTGACAATAAGGATTAATCTGACTAAGAGAGATAGAACTACTTACAGTTTAATGTTATTAAATATATACATTTTCCTATGGATGGCAATCAGTCCGGACTGAAATGTCTGTAAACGATTTAATTAATTCACATGAAGTTATTTGGAACCCAAAGGCTGAAGCCTATATTCACTTTCATAATCCACTGAAATAACAAGGAACAGCATCATCTTTAATGTGTTTAATACTGATGAGACTAAAGGTTTCACACTAATGACAATGCCATTGGTTCCAGTTTACTTGTGTTGAGTGCTTATTAGAAAGTGTTGTAAGATTCTAAGCTTTGATGATGAACATGGCAGAAATTGTACCTGCTAATGTTAGCACGTTAGCATTTCGTTTTGTGAACGTTTTAGCATGGTGACATTAGAAATGTATCCAAACACGGTCATGCCTGGGTAAAAACTTAGGGCAGCCAACATAGCTCCAGGCCCCTAATCTAGTTAAACATGCAGTACTATGCAAGAAAAATGGTCTGCCTGTGCTTTTCATTGAAAACATTTTAAATATTGGGATGTTTTTTGGAGTATTAATTAGCTCTCTTGCTCTTTAAGGGTCAATTTATTCCATTGGTATGAAAAAGGCTAATAAAGATGTATGATGATTTAATTAAACAGAATCATGTCATCTGCATATATGACTCAATGACGTTTTTCTACAAAGACATCTCCGGCTTTCTTTATGAGTTTGATTCATATTTATTCAAATGGTGCACCAGATAGAAAATGACAACCATAATTTGGCATATAACCATTGGCATAATGTTGGTTTAGTAGTTGTACTATGGAAATTTTATCTACTAATAAATCTGCCTGCATATTAGTATGTAATGAGACTGCTTCATGTAAGATTCATCACTCAGTCCCTAGCTGCTTTCAACTGGAACAAAAGATGGAATATTGCATACAAGCCTGTGAACTTATGAACCGGTTTCTAGCCCTGTGTGTGTTCTTGGCTTTCTTTCTGCCTCTCTATGGTTCTTCTTCTCAACAGTCAGTGTTTGCCTCATCTCCATTTTGATACTGTTTGTTCTGTTTTGTTTTTCCATCTATCACTTGGGAGAGAGAACGTATTCCTTCGGAAAGCTAGGAATTTATAGCACTGACTATGGAAAAAAGCTAGATGTTAGATTCTAAACACTTGCCTGATTATTGCCACCAAAAAAAATGACGTAAAGAAAAATGAAGCAACAGCTGTGTGGGTAACTGATTATGTTACAATTTGGCTGATCATTATTTTAGTGAGAAGAAAAGGAAAAATAGATGTAGCTTAAAAGCTTCGAAACCTTTCTCTAAATATTAGCTGACAAAAAAACGTATGAAATAAACAACTTCCAAGATAAAGCACTGATCTCTGCAAGTATGTAATCAGAAAATCTGTGTCATTTGACTGCCTAAAAGAATCTGTATAAAGAGTATGAATAGACTGAGCGACTTGGCTCATCCATCCATCCATTTTCCTCCGCTTATCCAAAGTTTTATTTGTAGGTAAAGTGAAGTGGCACTTGAGTTTTTTGACCAGTCTTTTCTGTGCAGCGTTTCCCTACATGGCGGGTAAGAAAGCACCTGATGCCCTGGAAAACATACTTCTGGAAACAGAGAACTGTGAACGATTTCATGTATACGTCTTTGGAAAGTAATCTAACTCAAGTGTTTTTTTAATGCACCAGCTGGAAAAGAACCCTACATTTTATTTTAGAATGAGAAAATTAGAAAAATGGGGTAGTTATACACACATCAAGAAGGTGCAAAGCAGTGCAAAAACAGCAGACTGAGGAAGAAGATATGGCCACACATTTGCTCAAATGCCACAGAACGTTTTTATTCCATCATAATCACAGTAAGGGTAATGTAATAATTTGAAAAAGTATCACCTGAAGAAGACCTCTGGTTGAAACGTTGTGGTTTTGATGGAATAAAAAAAAAATAGTGGCATTTAAGCAAGTGTGCTGGCATGTCTTCTTCCTTAGATTAAGAAAATGAAATTACTTCTTTTTACAATCCCTGACTTAAAGTTCTCCTTATTAACATCAACTTTTGTGTAATTCAGTAACACATTAGGGAATCCTGAATGTGTTACTGAATTCAGAATTCCCTACATTCCCCCTGATACAGGATTGTTGCAGGATATTTTGGACAGTGCCCAGGCTGGTGGGTATTTGAGCAACACTACTGGTGATATTTTTCTACCATATAACAATATCACCAGTAGTGTTGTATCACAGTTAAAGGGATACTTCACCCATTTGCATTAAGCTTTGTATCAGTAGTAAACTTGTGTTTTTATTGAATGGTCTTGCATCCAGCCCTCATTTCCCCCTGAGACGGGAAAAATCTGTATTTTCTTTTCTGAGATGCCTCCTCAATAGACGCAAAAATCGTCATATTGCGTCACTCGCGGAGGCTATGGTTAGCACGGGTTAGCAGGCTAAAACTACATTGCTATTTCCTCATGTTTTCAACCACTGAAGCTACAGACCTATCACGGATCAGTGGGCGGGGCTTCAATGCCAGAATCGAAACTTAACATCCGCCATCTTGCTTGAAGGCTATGCTACCAGGCTCTATTTAGAAATCTAATATCTGCCGACAATGGTGAAAAAAGTATGTTTCAACTTCAAACTGATATGGATGAAGGGGATTTTGAAGGTCTTGTGCTCGAATCGGATGTTCGTGGCTCTTTCTACGAGCCGCCCGCAATATTGCTGCCAGGTGCCTTCTGCAGACACAGCGGCTGTGAGACAGGGAGCCTGAGCCGGGCTCAAGCTGGGTGTCTCTACGGATAAGCTAATATGGACCGAGAATGAAGAAAAACGTATGTTTCAACTTCAAACTGATATGGATGAAGGGGATTTTGAAGGTCTTGTGCTCGAATCGGATGTTCCTGGCTCTTTCTACGAGCCGCCCGCAATATTGCTGCCAGGTGCCTTCTGCAGACACAGCGGCTGTGAGACAGGGAGCCTGAGCCGGGCTCAAGCTGGGTGTCTCTACGGATAAGCTAATATGGACCGAGAATGAAGAAAAACGTATGTTTCAACTTCAAACTGATATGACTGAAGGGGATTTTGAAGGTCTTGTGCTTGAATCGGATGTGTGTGGCTCTTTCTACGAGCCGCAATGTAGCGGCGAGCTGGCTGCTGAGTGCCGACAGGCAGGCTAGCTAGCCTAGCATGCTAGGTCCGAGGCTGTGAGAGAAAAGAAGGAGCCGGGGCAGACTTGTGGTGTCGGTGCTGTCACTGTTTGCCTATGGACACAGACATATAGTCTGTTTTCTGTTAGGAATTTCCAAGATGCCAATTCCTTATGGAAGAAATCTCTGAATCAGTTGTGGAAACTGCTGTATTATTGTCCGCGAGTAATGCTGCATTCAGGTGCTGCTCGGGAGGTATAAGTTTCCGAGTTGGGAAGTCATTCTTACGACTTCCCAACTCGGAGAAATCTTATTGTCAAGTTATATTTTAGCAAAAAGTTGATGTGCAATACGTGCCTGAATAAAAAGTATGTTAACAAAACACAAAACCGAATGAGCAGGTGTTTCATTTGCATTTTACAACTCGGAATCTCATTTTTCCGATATCACATGAATGCACCTCTCCTTCAGCGGGAGTGTCCTGCGGTGCTGTGCATTCTGGGAGATGTGTCTTTGCAGAGAAAACGCAAAAATACACTTTTTGCCTTTTTCTCGGTCAAGAAGGCACCAATTTCAAAATTTATTTCACATTTCTACTACATATATGACCCAATGTCACTACAGATTCATGTTTCACCGGGTGAAGTATCCCTTTAAATACTGGCCAATCATCATCCATATTAAAAAAGCACAATCTGTTTATGAATGAGTTAAAGCAGCAATATGTAGGGATTCAGTTTGGTGTGCTTGGAGCCCACCGAAGGTCTCTGAGTTCAACTGTTGTAAAACACACAGTGCTGTTAACTTATTTACAACTTGCTTTTGTTGACAGAGTTATCCAAAGCGAGTGACACTGACCGTACCGATAAATATCAGGTTTAGATAAAGAAAAGCTGCAAAACATAAAGCTGTATGTCTTGTCTCTTTAAAGGGATACTTCACCCGTTGAAACATGAATCTGTAGTGACATTGGGTCATATATGTGGTAGAAATGTGAAATAAATTTTGAAATTGGTGCCTTCTTGACCGAGAAAAGGCAAAAAAGTGTCTTTTTGTCTTTTCTCTGCAAAGACAACAACTCCCAGAATGCACAGCACCGCAGGACACTCCCGCTGAAGGAGAGGTGCATTCATGTAATATCGGAAAAATGAGATTTCGAGTTGTAAAATGCACATGAAACACCTGCTCAAGTCGGTTTTGTGTTTTGTAACATACTTTTTATTCATGCACGTATTGCACATCAACTTTTTGCTTAAATATAACTTGACTATAAGATTTCTCCGAGTTGAATGACTTCCCAACTCGGAAACTTAAACCACCCGAGCAGCACCTGAATGCAGCATTACTCGCGGACAATAATACAGCCGTTTCCACAACTGATTCAGAGATTTCTTTCAGAAGGAAATGGCATCTTGGAAATTCCTGGAAGAAAACAGACTCTATGTCTGTGTCCATAGGCAAACAGTGACAGCACCGACAACACAAGTCTGCCCCGGCTCCTTCTTCCTCTCACAGCCGCGGACCTAGCATGCTAGGCTAGCTAGCCTGCCTGTCGGCACCAGCAGCCAGCTCGCCGCTATATTGCGGCTCGTAGAAAGAACCACGAACATCCGATTCAAGCACAAAACCTTCAAAATCCCCTTCAGTCATATCAGTTTGAAGTTGAAACATACGATTTTCGCCATTCGCGGTCCATAAGAGCTATATCCATAGAGACACCCAGCTTGAGCCGGCTCAGGGTCCCTGTTCAGGCGCTGTGTCTGCAGAAGGCACCTGGCAGCGATATTGCGGGCGGCTCGTAGAAAGAGCCACGAACATCCGATTCGAGCACAAGACCTTCAAAATCCCCTTCATCCATATCAGTTTGAAGTTGAAACATACTTTTTTCGCCATTGTCGGCTGTTATTAGATTTCTCCATAGAGCCTGGTAGCATAGCCTTAAAGCAAGATGGCGGATGTTAAGTTTCGATTCTGGCAGTGAAGCCCCGCCCACTGATCTGTGATAGGTCTGTAGCTTCAGTGGTCGAAAACATGAGGAACTAGCGATGTAGTTTTACCCTGCTAACCACAACAGCCGCGAGTGACGCAAAAATCGTCATATTGCGTCACTCGCGGCAGCATCTCAGAAAAGAAAATACAGATTTTTCTCGTCTCAGGGGGAAATGAGGGCTGGATGCAAGACCATTCAATAAAAAAACAAGTTTACTACTGATACAAAGCTTAATGCAAATGGGTGAAGTATCCCTTTAAGTGTATGAATATTGTGATTGGTGGTGGAAATGGTTGCATTACAAGGGGCACCAGCTAAAATCTTGCCTATAGGGCACCAAGTGGGTTAGCCTCTACAGTCCATTGTTTGCAAACTATTTGCATGTGGAGTATGTGTGTGTTTATTCAACTGTTGCCAACACTGACACAGTTAACGATACAGCCTGGTGTTATGATGCAATCTGTTATGAAATTTACTTTCAGGGATATTCACTCGGCTGTCAGATTACTGCTTTCTCATTAGCCGTGATAAAGATCATAACGCTTAAAAACATTATGACGACTACTTGCTGGGCCATATTTGTAGTGCAACCAGTTTGCAACTGTCCAACAGCAACATAGCCAGCTTGTTATTGGAATTGCTGCCCACCGTTTTGTGAATCTCCTGCCAACATGTAAAAGGCTGTCCAATATTTACTCAAGTCCAGCTTTTTGCTCCGTTACTATCTCTTTTCTCTTCTTAGCTTCATCTGTTAACGCCCTCTTCTGTCTTATAGCCTTAGCCATAGTATCAAGCAGCCAAGACGGGCTGACCGGCTTGTTTTTAGCTAGTGGCTGATGTGTAAACTACAGTACTGTAAATCTGTACACACCACTTGCAAGGTGACCTCGGCCCACAGCCAAAGTTAGTGCAGTAACCAGGCAACCAGGGCGCTTTATGGACATCAGACAGATGCAATTCTCCCTGTTGAAAGTTATTGTACTCTTAGATTGACTTTACAAACTACTATTCTGAGGTAGAAAAGTTTCATATTGTCACTTTAAACTGCAGATCAGAGCATTGCGTTTGACGATTTTTCAAAACCCCTTATTATCTCCAAACTTTGATCCAGACTAATTTTCAGGAAGCAACTGTTACTGGCCAGAAATAAATTAGAACCTTCTGTGTAATGGAACAAAGGTGTCTGTACAGAATCTATGTTGTGGGAGCTGTAGAATTGTGACTATACTTTATTAAAACAATTGTGTGCTAAGCTACTTCACCACTGTTGCTTTCATTGTTTAGAGTGATTACAGGTGTGTGCGGGGGGGACCTCACTATAACACTTTCAAAAAACAACATGGATGATGGATTTGACAGATTTTCTTAGTTAAAATTGAACAAGTGGAACTTGTTTTGTTTAATTTGGTTCAGTTTCATTAACTTCTTCAAATGTTCAGCCCCAGTTACTTTACTTGAAACCAAGCAGAACACAGTACACCTCCTCTACTCTCTTTGGCAGAACCACCAGATGAATAATGCACTTTTGTTTTTTATGTTGGGAGCTTCTACATGATCACGATTTCTATTTCCAAAGAATGAAGTTCATGCAAGGGCATTAATCGATGGGTCAAAGGCTCAATCCACATTGTGTTAACTGATTCAGCAGGTGAAGGTGACTTAACAGATATCTGTTAAACTGAAATGATAGCTTTAGTTAAGAGATGGGGGGGGGGGGGGTTTCGGGGGGGAGTGCAGATCAATTGGCAATGGCATTTAAAAACATCAATATGAATCTCAGCCAGACATTTAAAAACAATATTTACAAAACTAATTTTTGCAGAACTATGACTGAACACCATTTACTACAAATGTCACTTATAATCTCTCCCTACAATGATACTGAACTTTTGGACTTTACTGAAATCCTGACAGATGGAATCAGAAATAAGTATTCCAAGGATACAAGACTGACATAGTCTTTATAGGAAGCTTAAGTGAATAAGATATAAGAATATCTTGGGGAAATAAAGATCGTTGAATTACCAACATTATACGACCATGTTCAGGGGCACACGTCTGATTATTAAAACTGATGGCAAAAGATAAAACATTAGGAGCAAATTAATAGGCATTAGGAAAGACAAATGAGACAATTCCAGCAAATTGGTAATGGCTCATTATATTGGGGGGTGATTATTCAGTGGAATTCAATTTAAGTGAATTCAGCTCAGGGAGTCATTACGCTCAAAGTTAGTCCTCTGTGTGCAATTGCACTGCCATGCATGATGAGAAAAATACCTAAATGCAGCGAGGTGACCAGAGGGGTCAAACAGGGTCAAAGCAGAAAGAAAAAAATAACGATTCTGCCTTTTGCAAAGGGATCATAGCTTCATAAAAGATATCCACAGCAGCATGATTATCTGCGAATAAGCATAGTGGATATATGACAAATGTGGAATCAGTTAATATTTCCATCTATTGCATTTGCCTTGCTAACTAGCTGGATAGCTAATAGTGGGGGGAACAGCAATTCAACCTTGAGAGAGCCAACAAGCAGAGTTTTGCACTCAATAATGAACCAGAGTCAGACATGACCTTAAAGTTAAAACAGTGAGAGGGCCTCTGTTTGTATCTTTTCATTATCTCTGTTGAGTTTGCATGTTATTTTTAATTATGACCCTAAAGACCCATCTTCACCTGAAGTCTAAATTAAGGGGGGGGGGGGGGGGGGGAATTGAACAAAGGCCTGGATTAATGAAGGACAAGTTGATTAAAGTGAGATAAACATCCTTTAAGGTAATTCAAATTCTGTATTCACTTTCAGGCTGATGGTTAATTCATTTATATCCTTGAACTTGTTTTTCCACCGGATCACAATCTCTCTCTTGGTATGCCATGATGATTCTTCAGAGACTTTACAGGGAATATTCTTAAAATAAACCAGTCAAAAAGGGTAACTAGCTTTTAAACTTGAAGAATTTGGGAAGAAAGTGCTACTCTTACTCTTCTCTGCAGAAGTTAGGGTTTATGATCTTTAGACAATACAGTAAGTGTTACATGTCGAGCTAAAACAAAACAACTGAAGCCCTCTTGAAGATGGCAGAGGCTTGTTTCAGGCTTCATCTTCTTTAATTAACTGTCTTCCTATATTCTCAGCTTCTGTTTTAAAGTATGTCTGTACAAAGCCACTTACTGGAACAGCTTCTCCAAATGTACTTAAAAGAAAAACTCAAGCGCAATTACAGTGAGGATTCCACATAGATGATCTTTAGTCTGCCAAATATAGAAAGATTGTGTTTGAATTCATGTACGACAACATTAGCTATAATAACACGTCTATGTCCTATTTATTATTATTTTCAATGAGGTTAAAAATAAGTTTTGCTATCCAGATAAGTCAACACAAATCAAGTCGCTTTGAGTTGTATACTTAAAGCTCTGATCTTGGAGATCTCTCTTAAAGAAATGTTTGTTAAGTCAATATAACTTTTGCCATGTGAGTTAATTGTGACTGAGGTTATTGCTCACTAAAAACAGCCCTTGCATTAGCAGTTTTCCTTGGTATTAAAAAACAAATTTCAATTAACTGGGGGGGGGGGGGGGGTAGATATATTTTTCTATTGTCCTTTCTGTGTTTGGAATGAACAGTTAAAAAAGACAGACAAAAAAATATATGAAACAAATGAAAGGGGAATGATTGCAGACACGGAACCCAAAGGCAAATTCAAATCAACGTCAACATCAAGAAAACATGGCATTGTTTTTCTGACACTGTTAGGACAGATTTGAAAAATCATTCAGGCCTTTATGCCAGAAGATACAATGAACCAAATATATTCATGTAATTACATAAATGAATAATAGCGAAAATAAAACACGACATCAACTCTCAAAAGCCTGGTCTGAATAATCAGAGGGGACTCGGACTTATGATTGCTGCATTTTGGGGGGGGGGGGGGGGTTATGATCTTAAACAGTCTGCATGTAAACACATCACAGCTGATTGTCTGTCTGCATCTGCACATTGGAGATGGTAACTAACCTCGACTAGAAAGAATCTAATCAACACAACTGTTGATTGCAATCATTTATAACCAAAGCATATGAAAAGTGCTACAGCGACATTTTGTAATTGTGTAGGGAATATGCAGATGCTCACCTAAGAGTGTGAAATACCTGAAAATCAAGTTGAGCTAAATGACAATTGGTAAAGCTCCTCGAGTGTAATACTCCCAGATCAGACTGAATTACAGGGGATTTTCCAACAACCTTCTGTAAAAGAATTCTTCTCATCAACACTTTCATCTTCATCTGTGTGAGTGCAGATTGTATGTTTTGCTCTGCCATCAAAGCATGAAACTGAAACTACATCCTCCGCACTTATTCCAGACTAAGGGACAGACATTGCCAGCTTTGTCCTGCCTTTTAGCCAGAACATACTTATCAAGATATTTAAAAGCTGTCCATCCCTGGCACAAACAGGAAATAGTTAATATTCAGATTTTTCATGGATCACTCTTTTATATGGCTCTGGTAAAGGTACTGTTCTCTCATCATTTGCAGAGCCTAGCTGTTAATTCACTGGACACACAATAGATGTCACATGCAGAATGTTATCTCTAGCAGTTTGTCATCGTTCCCTGGTGTAAAGAATCAAAGCTGGTCCGTGACATAGCCATTCGTTGTCAGATGTAGCCATCATCCATTGTTTTGTTGACTGCTTCATTGGAGCCGTGGATTTGTCGATTAGGTCGTTGCCATGCTGATTTCTGGAGCCAGAAGAGACCATATGGGGTGTAGTTAGTAAGGACCAGGAGTGTGCAAACACCGAGTTACTGGAGCTTTCCTGGGCCACTAAAATCATGTTGCATGGGCTGTCACAAAGAAAAATCAATGTATGACATCCACTGAAAAGGCTAAAAAGCCTTGTACAGTGTGCACTTAAACTGATACCCATGCTGCTGATAAAAATACAGACGATATCAGAATTTCACTACATGAAAATAGTTGTACAGACTTATTGCATGGTCCATGTCATCTGTGTGTTCAATAAACAGCGCAACTTGACACATTATTTCTTCGATATTTAAAATTAAAACAATGATGGAGCCTACTTTAGTATTTTGGGGGGGTCTATGTGGTTAAGTATGAAATATGATACTGGCCATTTTTTGAACGTTTGATGTGTTGCAGCGTGCGTGATTTTGTGTTTGGATTTCGTTTTGCCTTTTGGAATCTAACTGAAAATGACGCATTTGGAAAATATTTATAACTGCCTCTAAAGATTTCGGTAGTTTTTTTATTTTTTGGTGTATACTGTATGTGCTCTTAACCGAGAAGCTGATGTTTATTTGTTTTGTTAACCCAGAGCTGACGTCATATTGATGATTGGTTGCAGGCCTGTAGCCACTTCCTATTTAAGATGTCACGCCTATTTTGACAAACTTGTTGCCTGATGAAGGTCTAGTACCGAAACGTTGCCAATTAATGTTTGTTTGCAAGTTAGATAGTGTGCGGGGGTTTATCTTTACGGTTTTGATGGACACATTGCTCTCCTACGCACCTGTCTTGTGAAGTAGACGTGCAAAGGTTTTTTTTCTAATTAAAACAATCTCAAAAATACACCTTCACCACAAACATGGCTGAGAGCTGGAGTTCTCAGCCGTGAGGTTGCCAGTTAGGCTTTACCCAGTATCGTTATCTTTACAGCTAATGATGAATCGATAGACGCAATAGAACATAAAACATACTGAATCATCTAATTAGGGCTGAAATAACTGCTTAATTTATGAGTTTAAGAATGTAAGGCACTGATACAGTCCTTCCCACTCAACATCAGCCCACACGCAGTTAGAGACAGTTTGACATGACGGGAGAAGAAACACTTTCACTGCGGGATGCATGGAACGATTAATGAACTGCTGACATTATATATTTATTTACTAGTCATTAGGATTCAGGACCCGAGGAGTCACATCCTCTCTCTGCCAAGGCTCTCCAAGGAGCATTCATTTTGTTTGGTCTACATAACAAAGAGAAAAATTAAAAGCTGGCATAGAAGCCCTCAAGCTGAAAGCACACAAAGCTTTAAGTTTGCTCTGTTGACGTGGAAGCTTAAAGCAGGGAGAGGGAATTCTGTGACTGAATGTTTATAGATTTAATTAAATTACAAGACGAGACAAAAAGCCCAAAGGCAAAGCGCTATAGTGTTTAACAGAAGCTGGATATGGCTATTGTTAGGAGTGAACAATCAGCTGGAATTCCTTTTTGAGGCTGAATACTGCTTTATATTCTGCACAATATGCTGACTTAGAAATGGTATCAGTGGGTTTATTAAGTAATAGCTGCACTGTAGAACAATTCTCAATAGTGTGATCTGGGAAAAGAAACAGCAAGCATAAGAGAAACAGGAGTTCTAAAGAATGTGAGTGTGCATATGCAGAAGTTTTTTAATTAATGTCTGCAAGTGGCTGCTACATTTATTATGTGTATAATATATGCTGTAGGTGTGAAAAACCATTCATCTGCAGCCCCCTCCTCTTCTTCCTCCTCTCACAAGCCAGAGGTGATGAACTGGCATGGAAGACTGCCATCATTATGTTATATCATCAATTAGTGTCATCAATTAATCTGGTGACATAACATGCCCTCCGACTACACTGAGAGCTCATTCTCACAGTGCCCTTGCCCGTATGTATCCCCAGTGACAAAAGCCACAGTGTTGCCAAGGCCTGATATTGCCGCGCAGAAGGTCGTGCTAAACGAAGAGGCTCGTCCAACTACTGATGCTTTTTTACATCTTACGACATTATGCCCCCCACCCCACCCCACCCCCGCACCTTCCAAATACAACAGGTCTGCAGCAAAGTGCTGCCTCTGAAACCATGACCTTTTTTCACATGGTGTAAATGTCAGTGAGCATGTGAACTTCTAGCTTGAAATGAGCGGAAGTGGTTCAAATGATCAAAATGGAAAACAGCATGAAGAGATAACCAGAAGCTGAGGTCAAATGAAAGTGTGATTACTACGCTAGTTTTTTTTAGCACCAGTCTGAGCAGGAGATACCAGCATGTTTTAGAATAGATTTTAAGATTTCACAGGTTGCTTCAAAGGCTGTTCTTGACCGTACTCCCAGCTATAGCTGATATATCCTGGACCCTTTAACTACTGTAAGTTCAATACTTTCAGATTCACAGGCAGTGTGGCTTTGAGCATTTTGTTCCAGAAGCCTGCTTGAAAATGTGTTTGCAGTCAGGGATCATAGCCTTGGAGTTATTTGCTGAACAAAAATAAAGTCAGCCAAGTCAGTGATCTCTTTTGAGTCCATTCTTAAGTCATACATTTATAAAGGACACTATTCCCGATATTTGTATGACTTTAAAGTATCTCTAATAGGGCTGGGCGATAATACCTCAAATCAATATCCCGATTAATTGAACATTTTACGTCGATTACGATTAATGACCGATTATTTGGTTTTTGGTTTTTGCCCTCATAGTTCACTGACATGGACTCTACTGTAAATATGCGCCACTATTACTGTAAAGCTGGGATATTTTTTCTAATGAAAGAGTGCATAATGATGAACTATTTGGTGGTTATTTATTGAATATTTTCAAACTGAAATCAAAGCATCGCTTGAAATGGAAACGACACACTTTAGTTTTAAAGTAGAAATTAACTTCTCTCAAACAGTAGAAAATAAATAACTTGCGTTTCTTGCAGTGTTTCCATTTGACATGTTTTTGTTCGGGGTCGTCTTCCCTAAAGACAAAATGTGTCTAAACGATGGACATTGCTTCCATGTCGCGGATTGGACGTGTCATCATGTGACTCTGCCCTGAAAATAATTGAAATAATTGACATGGACAAGATTACATCGATTATAGGTTCTGAATGTCGGTTTAGATTCATTTTCGATTAATTGCCCAGCCCTAATCTCTAAACTGTCTTTTTTGATGTTTTTTCTTTTCTTGTGTTTGCCTTTAATGCATTTGTATCTGCACTAAATGCCTTGTAACATGGTTCTGAAATGTGCTCAATAAAAAAAACTTGTTCTTATCATTATTATGAGGAGTAGCAATGAAAGCAGTGGTAGTAAAAGTAGTAATATGAGCCATAGGAGGAGGTGATAGTAGTTTGGATATACTTGTAATAAGATCATGAACATGAACTGTGACTCAGCATGTATGTTCATGTTTAGGATCACTATGACAGAGAAATGCACCATCTGTCTATATCTGTCCTGCCCCCACATGCTCTAATTGATCAAGTATACAAATTCTTCTTTACAATAATCTACTACATGTTGACAACCCGGTAGGCAAACTCTTTGAAATAAGCCTTAATTAAGATCAGTGCTCCCTTTAGGCCATCCTCCTAGTTAAGAATGAACAAATCACCTACTTATTATTCTTTTATCATAGCAGAGGGATGAGGAAATACCAAGAGCAGAGCAGATTTCAAAAATCATTCCGCACCAGATGTTACCAAGAATTACCAGCATGCTGTGGTTATCCAAAACATAAGCCAACCCTGAAATGCAACGACACAAGAAATTACACATATTATTTTGGTCCTTTTTTGTCTTTGTGAGAACAAATCCACTTGCTGCATGACACGCTCAAGATGAATAAAACAGCATGAAGCCCCAAACAGATTAGAGAAAAGACCAGAATCATAATTTGATGATAAAAAGAATCGAGGCAGGAATACCCTGCCAATACTAAATACAAAAATCCCCTCTGCTGTTTCTGCTTCGGCATTTTAACTGTTAGAAATACAAATTTATAAAATAGGTTGTATTACCTATAATCTTTTTAAAATTGCCTCGAATAAAAAGACATGTGGAGTTCATGCAATATGAAATCAAAGTTTATACTCCTACTCATTTATTCTGATATTAGTTTGAACCTTCACCCCTGGTTGAGCTCCCAGAGGGCAACTGGCCAGGTGTTGCGAGGGGAGGGGGGGTTACTGGGTCAGCATGTTGCTGCGGGGACAGCAGTGAGTGGGTACTGAGGCAGAAATAGGTCAGTGCTGAGAGAGGACAGCAAATTGGCAGTGACACTAAACCCCAATTGGAGCAGGAGAATGTGGGGAAACAGGGATGGAATATATGTAATACATGGGATACCACAAGTATCCATTCCAGAGGTTTACAAACGTGACACATGTTCTTCAAAGACTTGCATCTTTATTTACATCAGTGTCGAGACATTACGTCTTGAATATAATTGAAGAAGTTCATGAGTTCCTGGCTCACAGGCACAGTGGCCTCCTGCTGTGGACTGAACTCTTAATGTACCGTGGTTGGGTGAGGTGGGAAGGTAGCATCAAAGAAAGTGCCCAGCTGGTAACCTCTAGCAGTGTTCCCAGCCTATGTGTGTGAAGAACCCAACAGCCCATTCAAAGATGCACTAATACACTCATCATAGACAGCTGACATCAAGAGATCTTGAAAAATAGGCTTTTTCATAGTTATTAGTTGGTGTGTTTGATTTTGATGATTTGCATTCAAGGGAGAGATGAAATATGTGGAAGAGGAAGCAAACTTCAATGGCTGGATTACAGTTTAGTTTTTTTAATTATTTATCTTGTTATGCAAATGTAGAAACATGTCCCCTGTTTTATGCAAAATAGTTTAATGTAAGGCGTGGTCTCTTTTATTCTTTATTGTTTTTTTTGAAAGTCACAGTTACTACTGAGCTTATTGACAGAACCTGGACCAGTCAGAGACTGATGGCACAAAACTCTCCAGAGGTATGGTAAGTGTTATGTGAGAAATGTTGAAGTCAAGTGAGGCGGTGAAAAGATCTATAATGTGTCTTTGGGCTGTCAGTACCTTTTTTACCTCACATAGCACACCTTTCATAAGTAAGTAAGTAGTCACAGTAGAATAGACTAAAAAAGATCAGTCATAAGACTAAAATTGTTGTCCCATTAGTGTGTTTTTACTTTCCTTTTCAAACCTGCAATAATGATTTTTTTCCTGCCCCCCTGGGGGCAGTGCAAACAAGCTGTGAACACTAAATTGGGACATCAACACCTCTGAAGTTAATATGGGCAAACTTGTTAGCAAACAGTTGCTCATTTTCACATCGAGCAGGTACAGAGCAACATAAAAAAAAACTGCTTCAGAGTTATGTGTGTGTCTATTTTGGCTGCTCACAATTCCTGAGGGAAATATGTGACTGTTCAGATGCTAAAGACTGTGTCCATCTTCAGTTGGCTGTTGTGCTGGTAGAGTTCTGTGGATTTTGGGAGCTTTCTCTACGGGAACAGCTTCCGCTTCAGTTGGAAAATAAAGCTATAAGCAGTGAGTGTGGAGCAGAACAGTAAGTTTTGGACCCAAGCTGTGGGCCAGTAAGCAGACCAATGAGATGGAACCCACTAAGACGGTACAATAAATCTAAGGGATGTGCAAATGCAGGTCCATCTCTTTCACACATGGATTTCAGGTTTTTGGTCACACAAATAAAATATTTCCAGCCACTCTAAACACATGTATGACTTTACAATGAGATCATAGTTTTCTCTTTCAAAGGATGTAACTCTATAACATGTCTGTGTACAGCAGGTTGATTGCTGCAGCTTCATGCATCAGATCAAGAGGCAACCTCCTGTGTTGAAAAATGAAGCAAATTCGAAAGCGAAAAAAAACTGCAGCCCATTGAGGGGCCGCTTGAGGCTTGCTCCAAAAGCCATGAAAGTCAAATACACAACACAGTCATTGGGAATGTGTTTTTTTTTTTTACTACACATCCGTTTTGATTTTATGAACGATATGAGTTATGCAGTTAGGCCCAAGGCTGACCATATCAACAGGCGAGCGCTACAGCGGTTTGTCAGGTAGCTTAAAACCCGCCTCAGCTCCAGCTCTAAGCCTGTCTTTAGGTTGTCTGTAAATTAGGGTGAGACGGGATTTTCAGCATGACAGATACCGCCCTCAGTAAAAGATGGGTGACGTCACTCAGGCTTCGTCCATCAATATTTTCAGTCTATGATTGTGTTACAGGTTGGGTTCACCCTGTACAGGTAAAATATATTTAGTACAATATGCCTTTTATTCTTCCTCTTAATCTCTAAATCACTCTCTGTTTTGAATTTTTCTCATCAGTTCTTCTTCACTCATTTTACTTTAAAATAGTTCAGACACGTGCACCTTCCAAATGTTACCATAGCAAAAGGATTGCAACTCTCCCCAACATAATTCCCTTCACAAACCATGAGCACACTCAGAGAAAATAATATGAATTATAAAGGGAGCTGTGGATGAGCTCAGCCATAAACAGTTAAGCTGATGCTTAGCACAGAGAACAAAACAACATAAGCACAATGTAGAATTAATGAATAGCTCTACGACAAAAGCTTTCTTCCCAATTGTGTTATGTCACGGTTATTGATGCTGTTGTGAAAATAAAGTCACAGTCAAGTAATGCACGATGAGAAGAAATAAAGAATTTAAAACACAATATTATGCATATTTGCTGTAACCAGTGAGCTGAGAAAGCCTGTACTTGAAAAGGTACTGAAGATGAATGTTTTAGCATCGTAAGTGTTTGTCTGCTTTTGTCTAATCTCTTTTAAACCCTGTTTGCTCAAAGAGAGAACTTATGATGTGAATATTCATGTTGGCATGAACACTCAGACATAGAGATTATCTGTGTGTTAGCCACTACATAGCTAAAGAACAAAGAAGGTGGGGTCGTGCAGTCAAATAGAAGTAAATGGCTCTTATGTGAACAGTAAATATACTGGATATGTGATGGAGAAAAAAATCTAATCTCATGTCTCAAGGATTGCATTGTGTAAAACAGTCGTTACACTTATACTCACCATTCTTCTGACATTAAAGAAAGGAGTTCTACTGTGTTTATCAGGCTCCCTAACCTCGGGATCCCCAACCACGTGAGGTAGCATGGAATTTAAAATTTGGGGTTGCCTGAAACTTGTTTTTTATTGATCAATAAAATATATATTGAACATAGGCTGATGTGGGCCTTAGCCAATGCCAAAACAAAGGAATTACAGTCCCTGTCTGTCTGTCATCCATCGTGAAGAAATGTCATCCTGCAGCATTTCTTCCTCTGTCCACAATAATATACATGAAAAAGCTTAAATGCGGTCTAGATTAGCGTTTTCTTGCAACACAGTAGAACAATTATTAATGGATTTAAAACTAATTTGAGGAAAAATGTGTTTTGACTGATGGGGTCACTAGAGTTTTTTTTAAGTCAAAGTGGGGTCACAAGCCCAAAAAGATTGGGAGCCACTGGTTAGTGGTGTTGTTTCTGCAAAGAGGTAAAACAAAAATACCATCCCCTCCATCCATTATCTTTACCGCTTTTTCCCGTTCAGGGTCGCGGGGAGGCTTGAGCCGATCCCAGCTGTCATTGGGCGTGTGGGGGAGTACACCCTGGACTGTTTGCCAGTCAAAAACAAGGCTGACATATAGAGACAGACAAACAGCCACTCTCACATTCACACCTACGGGCAATGAGGAATCACCAATTTACCTATAACGGGCATGTCTTTGGACTGTGGGAGGAAGCCGGAGTACTCGGAGAGAACCCACGCATGCACGGGGAGAACATGCAAACTCCACACAGAGAGGCTCCTGTCAGACGGGGATTCGAACCAGGAACCTTCTCGCTCTGAGGCAACAACGCTAACCAATGTTTCACTTAAATGTTTTTGTTGTTGTTTTCTTATCGTGATGTTATTTTTTTGATAAATTAGGATGTTTTGTATCCATAAAATCTCTACGATCTAAAGGTCATAAGAGTTTTGCAATTAATGCTCAGTTGATGTTTTTTTTCAGATTCATTTGAACAGGATTATGCGTTTATAATTGTCTCCTGCAGCCAGATCATGTAAAAATAGTAAGTCTTAGCTTTTATTTTCCCAAACAAGTATTGTGCCTCAGTTTTTTATAAACTCTTGATTTAATCAGGATCATGTTAAAAAAAGATTTTTATAGAGATGTTTGACTTAAAATAAAATAATATAAACTCCACAAACAGGCAATAAATAACAAGGGCACTACTTTGTTTTGAAAAGTTTTCATTGGAGCTTTTATGCACCTGATGATTTGACAGTGGGCGGGTCCTGAGCCCTCACACAAGTGGTGGGAACTCTATCAAAGTCCGCAAGGCTGCAAGTGGGGAGACTAGGATTGGACCAGAGCCACCTTCTTGGAAGGTTTTAGATTTTCTGTTTGAAGCAGATCAAGGCCTTAACCTCAGCCACGGTTGCTATGGTAAAGAGACAAGTCTGAGGTGGAAATCAGAAATGAGAACCAACCCTTGCATCGTCCTTAAAGAATGTATCCAAAATTGAATCAATGAGTAACAATAAACTGATCTGAATATGTCTACGTTTGGTGAAACTTCAATACACAGTGCAATGTACACCGACCTAAATGCTCCTTGGGATGTTTTGTGACACACACATTTTTATATATTTTGTACTCATTGGTTTAAGAACCGCACAATTTCTTTCACAACTGCTTGTTTATTGCAACACTTATTTCAGCCGGTGATCTAGATCCCCAACAAAGCCATGGAATTGCACCAACTGTGAAACAGTAGATTAACAGTCCACAATAAAAACAAACCTTTAATTTCCAGTCTTTGGTGCGTGACATCTTAACCGTGATACTAACAGGGGGCCCAGATGGCTGCAGGTCGCATCCCAGAAGGTCACATCCCATGTACAGAGGCCATCATCCTCCAAGCAGGAGACCCAGGTTCAAGTCTGACCTGTGGCTCCTTTCCAGCACGTCAATCCCCACTCTATCTCTCTCTCTGTTTCCTACTCTATCCACGGTCCTATCCAATAAAGGCAAGAATAATTCTTAAAAAGAACACGATGCAAATGAGAAAATAATTAAAAGTTATCTTTACATGTTAAAATATTGGTGTTGCCGGGCTTCGAGGAGACGAGAAATTGTACAGTATCAGTCAGGATGTAATTTATTTCCATGTCAGAAAGCCCAGCAACATGTCAATTGACTGTTTTTAATTAAAATTGTTGCATGGTATTTCCTCATACGGGCCCGGCCACTTAAGAAGTAAAAACTGGAAAGATAAAGGTAGACCTTGAGCAAATTACTAAGCAAGACAGAGCGGAAGACATCATGAGGGAGACGGGGACGGAGTGGGAGGGGGCGAGTTTGATTAGACAAACTCTGAGACGGGTTTCGTTCGGTTTGAGGGCTGTTAATTACCGCTACAGTTCAAAACAATCTCCCTCTCCTGCTGAGATACTCCCCTCCTTTTACACCATCAGCCACATGCTCTGTCACATGGTTGCTCCCTCATCAGGGCTCGGAGGCACGAGTTACACATGGTATCCTCATCACCCCAGACGGGCGAAGATCACCCTCTCCCCCTGTAATAAGCTCTCATAGTCCAGCAGTCATGATCAAAGTCCTAACATCACTTCTGAAGATAGTGCAAAGTTACCGATTGACTTCCTTAACTCTGTAATTTGCATGTCAATGGAGCCGTTTGTGGAATATATTACAGAACTTGCATGGCCTTGTAGGATTGCTGTATATACGGCTGATACAAGTCACTCTGGACCTTGACATGACCATACATTTTCTCCTGACTGAATATGCATTGGATATAAAATGTCAGCTTGAGTCATTTCCAATGCATTTGAAGGTAAACATCATGTTGTCTAACATAATATTAGCTTCATCATAAAGATTCTATCACTTAATGGAAACCCTTTGACTACAAGGTCTTCTATCCCATTCAGTCAAATTGAAAAATATGTCACATGGCTACATTTTCTTCTCTATTTGAATCTTTATCATCAAGTATTTTTGATGCCTCTGATAATAAAAAAAGCAAATATGGTGATGGCCAATGTAAAACGGCCTTGAAGTGGCATTCGTCTCTTCATTTTAAAGTCTACCAGAACAAAAAGGTCCATACTTTTGACCTGTTTATAACATCAGTGAACATTTCTCTGACAGCTAGCATAACTGAAGTTATCTTTGATACAGCATGAGTTCTGCACACCCATCTTATATTCCTTTACTTCCTCCCTGCAGTCCTAAAAAAAAACACCTCCTTCACAAATGTTCTGTAGATCTTCTACAGTCTAAATCCAAGCATCTGGTAATTCCCTTTTCCATATCACATCAAGTAACTTCAGTACGTCTTCCCAAAATACACAACCGCACTTTCATCTCTGCTTAAAGCATGCAATAGTGTCATTTTGTGAGCACATTGTGGGTTTTTTTACAGAATCAATATGTTTTGACAACATCCTGGTACAGTATATGAGAACTGTCAAATGATGTCATACTGATGCTGATTTTTTGTTCCAGAGTTAAAGATAGATGGCATCAAAATTCAGTCGCAGGCGTTGCCAGGGAGGCATGGCAGCCATCTTCCTGGAACAGGACCCGTTTAATGCAGTACTCTAATTGATCAGCATTCATCCCTCATCCACAGTGGATTTACGGAGACCCAGCCAGTGGCTGCCATAGTGCTGCCAGACCTAAAGAGAAATGGCCGGAGGAGCTCTGCCATCCACCATTCACACCGGGAGGTTTCAGACACCGTCACCACACAGGCTGTTTACTAATCAAGATTTACGCTGTTTGGTTGTATATATCTATAAATCAGCTGTGAGTGTGTGTGAATGACAATGAATCTAAAACAGGAGTAGATCTCTAATTGCCTCCCACAGGGCGGAAGCGTATATATATATATATATATATATATATATATATATATACACACCATGGTTTTACCTCCTAGAGTTAAATATAAGACTATGGGGAACAAATGCTTTATTTTAAATGCTATATAACGATGGCTTCTGGGGATATTTTTTATATTAAGGCAGTCTTAATAGCAAGAAGAGATCAACCCAAGTGCCAGAGGCAAGGCTGTGGATTCATCAACCACATATCCAACGCCGTGTTTTGAAAGAATCTAATTTCTTTCAAGTCCCTGGTGAGAAAAGAAATGTGTTTTCTAACTTGGAGATAGAATGATCCAACCACTAAACTAAATGTGCCTCTAAAGACACATTTTCACATTTAAAATGTCATCCTCTGATTAGGGTGAAATGTCAAATTCCCTGAGGTTCAAGCCAGTGCCTTTCAAGGATGGATGGAAGGGAATATTATATGTATAAAATAGAGGAAAAGATACCATCTCAAGGTCACAAAGTGAGACCGAGATATCTGTAATAGACAGAAGGACCCTTAGAGGAGAGACGGAGGTGCAGGGGGCTGTGGAGATGGTTTAAGTTCCTGTCCTTGGGGAAATCTCCATCCATCTGGGGAGTCGTAGGGAGCACAGCCAATTCACGTGCTCTAACAAGCCCTTAATTTGGGTAAACATATGCCACTGCTAAGGTCCTTTGGAATCAGTTCACATGGTAGATATTGGTTGTTATGATGGGCATTAGCTCAGAGACTAAACGAGCATACATAATAATATTCATCTGATGTACACATACCTCTCTGCTGTTTCACTGTCAATGCATGTTTTCACACTTGTTTATGTTCAATGACACTAAGAACTATTGAATTCTGCACATCACAATATGGAAATCTACAATCTTAAATGCCCCCCTTTCTGTGTGTAAATCTAAATTAAATCCATAAAGCATTCCTGAACCAAATCCCTATCTGTTGTTTTGGATTAAGCCTGCAGGCAAAAACCTGTAGAAGTTGTTTGAGTTAAATGTCATTGCAGTACGTATTTCAAGTAAAAGTCCTTCATCAAAGATGTTTTTTTTAAAAGCACATTAGTATAAGATGCTAATTGCTTTTTTTGTTTACCTTGAAATATTATTGTAATTAAGATGTCAGTGAGTATTTGCACTTTTACGACCAAGGGTATCATTTGCAATCATTTGCAGTTTTAAGTGTGGCTCTGTTACATGTGTACTTACAATATTTACAAGCTCTGTGTGATCTCAACCTACCCCTGAGAGAAATATTTGTCTCTCTCTCTCTCTAAGTTAAATCCCTTACAACTATCTGTGCTTGATCATTTTGGCTAAATTCGCGTTGGTTCTGGGCTGTCATCATACAGTAGGTTTTTCACAGGTTGTTTTTTGGTAACCCGTAAGGTGAAAACAGGGTAGTCGTATGGGCACAGTGGCAAATAACTTAAGAGCAAACTGAAAGACGCTGAAACACTTTGTGAGGGAATCTCTGGGAATCCTCTGTGGGTGGGTCAATGGGAGCATCTTTCTCATTACATCATGTATACTGTAACACTTCAATTAATAGCCTGGGCTCTTATTTACAAAAGTCTATCAAATGACTGCTTTTATTTCGGACAGGCGTCAATACGAGACAGGCCTTTACTTATTGTCAAACGAAACTTGAGCACATCAAAGATGGGAAAGTCTATAAAATTGTAAATTTACAACAGAAAGAAAATGTAAATGTGTCAAAATTAGGATATAGAAAAAATAAACTTACAAATCACTGATTTGATCTTACTTTGTAAGACAATCCATTCATTACCAAACCTGCTGCACTGTGGGGGCGAGAGGGAGACACCCTTATATTTTTGGTCAACAAACTAATCAACAATAAACGCAAAGCGGCCTCTAATTGAGACCTGCCTTCATTACACCAGGCTGGTTAAATTGGGATGAGCTTTATTTGAAGTTGTACGGTAAATCATCTGACTTTCTTACATCATTGGCGTCATCCTCAAATGTAATATACTCTAAGACTGTATTGTTCCTAAAGTTTAGAATATATATTAAAGTTTTTGAAACAACTATTGGGGGTATTTCTCACATGGCCTCTTGTGACTACATATTCAAACTTTGAGGGGGTTTCTTTTATGAAAAAAATATTTTAAGAGGAGCATACATCAAATCTACGGTTGGAAACGGGCACCAATGGAAAAAATTATGTTTTCATCTGAACTTTATATCTGACAATTAAATGTGTAATACTTAGAATGAAGAAGAACTTTCATTTTCACTCAAACTTTGGTATAAGTACAAGTTATAAGTAAAAAAAAAAATCTATTAGAGAATAAACATTTTATTAATTCCAGACTCATTCTGGAGTACAAACTAAAATAGTGGTTGTAATTGTATACGAAGAACATGTTACATCTTTGTGTGCAAAGAAACCAGTTACTACAGTTGTTGAATAAAGGGAGCAGATTTACTTACTTACACACATGTGGTGTATACAGTAGCATAACATGGAAAACTGTTGCTAAAGCACCTTACAGTACAACTATGTAGAAAGGTCAAAATAAAGGAATGCTTTTGTGTTATTAGGGTTCCCTGCAGGGGTGAAACGATCTTGGCCACTATACACTCAAACACAAGTCCATTCTCTTTGAATCAACATATTTCCCAGAGGTCCCCCGCACAGCCACCATCCATCCAAGCTCTGTGTGCTGCTTACTGGCCTGGATAGCAGTAACATCTCAACGCTGATTATTCACGCCCAGCCACAGCCACGATAATGCCACAGTGTCAAGCTTGCACTTTACTCTTTTTAACAGTGGCTCCGAGCTTTAACTCCTATCCTTCTGCAGCACACCACCGTGGTGAGAGAAGTATTCTACTACTGTGGCAGCCCCAGAGGGAACGCAGAAAAATGTGGAGTGGGCTCTTTCAGTAATTTCAGTCCAAGCCCCCACCATGCACATCAGAGCCGGAGGAGCAGATATGGTCCGAATTGTGAATCCACCCACACTGCATGTCACTCTGTATAACACACAGACTGAAACTGTGAGCATGCTATCTACGTCAACCACATACATGTGCACGCACACCTACGCATAGCAGAAACAGAATGTTGCACACACGGAAACGGAAAGCTTGAAAACAAGAAAAGATGGAAGACAATGATGGAATCAATGTGCTGTAGATAAGAACAGGTATCGCATATTCCTACAATGCATTTGAACATATATGAGAGCTTCCAGTCACGCTTCCGTTCTAATCATCTACAATCTCGTCTGGACGTTGAATCTAAGGTTGGAGTATGAGTGGGAGCTTGGCATGTTGGCACGCTCTTTGTCTGCCTCCTAATAGAACTCTTTCCACTCGGATGAATTACCCACTCCACGATGACTCAGTGCAGCAGAGCAAAAAATGATGCTCCCCAGACTCCTGTGTATTCAGATTCAAATGGATTCCTTTGCCCCTCCTTTACACTGCAGACGTCACAGCGGCAGCAACAGGAATACAGTTCTTGATACATTTTCTTCGGTATACAGCTGGTAAAAAAAAATGTGTTTCTATCTATTTGTGCATGTATATATTTTTGGGAATATGGATCTTATTCAAAACATTCAATGATTTTGTAGCCAAAGTGTTTGATAAGCAAGCGACTGCAGGCTGATTCCATTAGAATGCTTAAATGTGTGTTTGCTTTGGCATTCTTGATCCTCATGAATTCGAGTTCTGATCAACTTGTGTATGCGCTGCAGTTCATTTCAGGATATAACCATCACTGGAAAGAATAACATGACACTTCAAATGTGCTGAGGAATGAAATTGCCCCATTACTAAGTGGAATAACAGGACAGATTTTAATTTAGATTATTTTAATTTCCATGCACAACTGGATTTCAGTGCCTGTGCAAACTCACAGATCATTTTATTCAACTGTTTTATTTCAGCAGTGTTGTCACTTTCAAATCTATGAGTCATTGATTAACTCGACCCATCACCTGTCAACCAGACGCCGGGTGCCAGTCACTGTGTGAGCAGGCGGGGGGGGAGGGGGTAGTGAAAACAATTCCCCTGACCTTTCAACTTGTGTTGACAACATAGCTGCGTCAAGTTGCCTAGGAGACTCATGCGTGTCTCGTCTGACATACTGATGACATGAGACATAATGCATTGGAAGGCTTGTGTTGGCATTCACTCTGCAGGAAATTAAGACTTGGTTGACAGCATGATGAATATAAATTTGCTATCTATGTAAACGATTTCGAGGGAACAACACATTAAGTTAAAATGCTGAGCAATAAATATAAGAGCAATGTGTTCTGTCGGATTAGAAACCTGTGCGTTTGTTTATGATCTTTGCCTGCTGATTGGTTATCTGTGGAAAACTTTGGGAACAGATTTGCAAACTGTGGGAACAGATATGTAAACAGTAGACATGGTTTTAATATAGATGATTTATTTTTGGACCATTTCCACGGTGAACGTATGCGACAAGGAAATCCAAATGCTCTGGATTTAAGGGTAGATTTAATGCTAAAATTTGTGTTTTATCATTGCTGACTTTGGTTACTTGGCAGATGCCGTTGCCACGGAAATGGTCCATTACTTGTCCTCTGAAGAAAGAGCTCTTGTTAAAAAAACGTGCCGAAAGATTGCTAATCAGCGGGCAAAGATTATGAATCTTTTGGCCGAGATCATAAACTGTACGCACAGATTTTGTAAACTGAGAGCGCAGATTTATAGAAGGCTGTATTTTTTTTTCTCAGCCGAGACCACATAGGGTTTGTAGATGTTCAATAAGATGAACTTATTGCTGCAATGAAACATGTCTTATGCAACCTAGGTCACAACATCCCGTCTCCCTTTCTCCTTTCCTGTCAATCATTTGACAGGGAGCAAAGCACGAAGGTCTTAAAATAAACAAACAGCCCAGAGACCGTCAAGTGGTAAATTCCACATCTGGGTCCCCACTGGTCAAGGACGGAATCCCTTCACAACTTTTTTTGTCCTTCACTGCTCTATCAGCCTAACTAGTCACCTACTGCTTACTAGACTGTATGACTCACACTTTTTTGTAGGCCCTTAAAGGGTTTGCAAATAACCAGAACTTCATTATGGATTGATCTGATCTCATTCTGCCCCAAAACCAATATAGTCAACGTACATGAATGAATTTCAAAATATTTGAAGCAAAAATAGCAGAAAGGCAAAAGACTAGTTCATGAATAGTGCAATTGCCTGGTGTTGTGAGCCATCCAAAACAATGCAATTTGCAATATTTATAAAACGTTTAATCCACAAAATGATCAGACAAAATCAGAATATCTGGTGATTAGGACGCTGTCATGTTCAAGGTGGGTCATAATTTAAGTCAATCGGTTTTGTTAGATTAACCCTGAAAGATTGTTTTTTTTTTTAAGTAAAAACAATGGGTTTGCAGTTAATCTTTAGAGTTTTGCCTGATATTGACGCTTCAGGAAAGATCCAGGTGTCACACAAGTTATTAGAAACCATCCTCTGTGAGTCATAAATAACCAATGACATTTTGAGATAATCTATGGAGACATGCCCTTGACAAAAGAATTGGGCAGACAAGTAGAAAGACTGAGCAACAATGTTGAGACCAGCAGGGGGAAAAATAATAAAGGTTAGCTGACACACTTTCTTCAGGGTAGATGAATGACAGTGAATTCATATGCCACCCAGTGACCACTGTATCCTGAGGCGCAGTACTTCTCCGATTTGGCTCCACATAAATTCCCTCTCCCAGTGATGGCTAAAACTAAAGCTCCTTAAATGCAGAGATAGGCTGCAGAAGCGAAGAATCTTTACTAGCCGGATTATCTCTCTTGTAGCAGCCCCCTCTACAAATGCTTTTCTATCTGGTAAACCATGTAGCTCTAAATTCAATTAGGGCCTCATAAACATTTTCATGTGTGGCAAGTGAGCTGTGAAAGGGCAGCGCACAGGCTCAGGCTGCAGCTGGGAAGAGACGAGCAGGGCCTGATCTGCTCCTGAGCAACAGAGAAGGGGGAAAGATTTGAGATGCTGCAGGAGATGTGCTGTAATATTTAGCATGCACAGAACTTGCTGCTTTGTGAGAGTCCAAGCGAGCGCCTGTGTCTCTTTATCACGTTGTACGTCTGCAGCTGTCATGTTTCCATCCATCTATCTGACTCCATGCCTCCCCCTCTGCCTTCTCTCATCACACACAAACACACACTGACAAACACAGACCAAACACCATAGTTATCAATTTCTATCAATCACAGAATCCGTTTAATCTCGCATGAAAAGCTGTTTTCTTTGCAGGATTTGTCTGGCGGCATCAATCCAGCTACACTCTGCATTTACAACAAGCAGCATATTCATCATTTAGTATCTATGTGCACTGAAGCTGTACGAGGCTCAATGTGGCTACAGCTCTAAAATAAGGGTAATGAATAATCAGTGGTTTCTCCCTCTCCCTCTACTTCTCTCCATGTCCTTCTGTCCTGCAACTCATATTACACTTCATTATTCTTTAGGCTACCCACTCCCTCTAGTGATGGACAAAGGCACTGCCTAAGGAGCAGCCGGCAGGCAGGCAGGCGGCCAATGTGGGACCACAGGAATGACAGGAAGAGTCAGCCTCCCTGGCTGCAGGCTGGATGCCGTGCCAGGGCTGCCGGTGGGAAACACAGTGGTGGACTTAGAGGAACACTTGTGTGACAAGAACACACAAAACAGTCACTACGGCATAAAAATGACTGACTGAGTGCATTCTCCGTTTCAGGGAGTTTGGTGGGTTGAAGTGCTAAAAGGCACAAACAAAAAGGATACAAGAACAGGCAGAGGACAGCAGGCATACACACACAAACAGATTCACACAAACACACTTGATTAAACTGCTTTCTGCTGTGAAAAAGCACCTTCATTTGTATTTAAGTGGCACCACATGATAATTACCTGGGCCAGGTTTCTCCTGAGCTGCATGCTACTCTGTGGGTTCCCGACAAGGCCTAGTTTCCCTCAGCCCCCACTCCACTCATCCATCTCACTGGTCTGTATGATGAAGTGATGCTTTCAGTTGCAGCCCTACCTCTGCAAATGTTAATAATCATACACAGCCTCCACTTTCCCCATCTACATCGCCAGCTCTTATCGGTGGTATATCGTCTACCAAAGATACACTGTGAGCACGAAAAAATAATAATCCAGGTCTGCAGCTTTAATAACATATTCGTTTTCATATCAGATTATGTGTCCATGTATTTGCAACAGAGAAGATTAGCCCACTTAGAGTGAGGATGCATGCATAGATACATAATTAATATAATAGCTCACTCCAGACCTGCATGCGTCCAACATATTATAAGGTGAGGAAGAATTCAACGCTCTGGACTCAATAGAATTCATTAAATAAAGTTGCTAGGGAACACCCTCCATGCAGCAACTTATTGCTTCTGTTTGAGTGGTCTCATTTAAATTACATTATGTCCTTACACTGACATGCTTAAAATCAGACGGGGACTGGAATGAGATCTATCCCCTTCAAGATAATTGATACCGCCAGGGTCTGGGCAGACCACACAGTGGAAATGGGGTATTATTCATAATTCATCAAATTTTACATAACTGACTTACTTTTGAAGATTACACAATAAAATATTCGTTGTTCAAGGGAGAGTCATGGTCACCCCAGACCTAACAAGCATTGTTGAATTAAAGGCCCAGTCAGAATGAGAATACCCCCCCCCCATGTGTTCTGTCTGAGACATGCTCGGCAGTCTGTCGACAAATTACTCGTCTACCACAGAGTGTGTTTAAGCGTTGATTCCAGGTGTTCCCAGAGTAAACGTTATCTCACTGATGTTGGCATTTTACAGGTTTCCTGCATTTTTCCTGTCGTGATTCTTCTCCTTTCTCTCATGGCGAAAAGGTCAAGCCTAAGCTAATGCTCCTGCTATCACATTGTGACAGCTCTGGGATAATGTGTGATAATTAAAAAGGCTTTGGCATATGGCTAGCATTGCGAACATGCTGTGTGAGTCAATGGGAGCTATTTTTTGCCTAGTGGGAGAAAGAAAATGAATTGCCATTTTGGATGAAAATGCACCATTGCACAAACAAACAACAAACATGCATGCATATTCAGGGCAGTCTTAAGGACGAGGTAAAAAAGCAGAGACTTGACAAAAAAAAATTAACATCAATTTAGCAACTTTAGCAAAAAATCAACCTTAGCTAACAGGCAGAGAGAACTGGAGGATTGACAAACATCCAAAACAGTTCTGAATTTGAGCTCTTCCATCTGGACGGATATTTAATGTCTCTTCTTGTATTACCGAAACTGCAAGACATACTGTAGGCGTGTACATTCCATGAAAGTCACTGTGACATTAGCCTACTTCAAAAAGAAATGAATCTGTTAGCTCCAGGCTATAAAAGGTGCAAATGATAGTTACAGTCTTCTAAGTCATTAAATAGTCTGTTCCCAATAAAAAAACAGATACATTACCTCTTATTTTAACGGCTGTATTAAACCAAAAGAAAAGGTTGAAAAATATGCTTAACTTGAAGAAAACGTAAGCATGTGCTGCCGAAACTAATCCACTGAATGTTTCTTAGTGTTGCTGTCAGAGCACGTAGATACAACGTTAGCATTTACTGTCGGTTTCCAGCCACCTTGCTGTGCACACAGTAACTAGACGTGGAGGATACCAAATATTCAACCCTTCAAAACCTTTTAACCATTATTCACAAATTGTTTCTTGCCAAAATGGCTACCCAAGGAAAAAAAATGAGACTAGTAACATCGGAAACCATCCCAAAAGTCGTGTGATATATTGGGGGTGTCAAAATTATTGATAGATGCAGTTTTATTACCTAAACCACAAGAAGATACAGCACCCCCGAAAAAAGTCAGACTGTGGCTGAACTTTTACTTGCCTTCTTTTCACTGTAGCCTGCAGGCACATGACACACCAGGAATGATACTGAGCACCATTGATTGTAAAGGCCCACTATCAGTCTCTCTATGACAGGACTGGGGCAGCACAGTAAGCTACCTTCTCTGAGAATTATTGGGATTTAAAATGTTCAACCTTCTACTTTTAGGCACACCGGCTGGGTTTGTGATGACTCCATGTGCTTGTGATCAACAAACCACACAGGAAATGGAAAGGAATATTCAAGAGGAACTTATAGCCACTACAAACAAATTGATAAAGCTTAACATAAAAAACAACAAGAAGCCCTTGTAGATGCTGTTTTTTTCTTTCTTTTATGTGCTGCTCTCAGCACGACAAGCCACACTGAGCAGAAAATCACTTTGCTGTTGATGCAGGCAAAAAGAGGTTTGCAAGCTGGAGCACGTAAAAAGTGTCAGACAAAGGGTATTTATTTGGTTGCACGCCTGTTACCACTCATTACTCAACATTACTGCTTGTATTCATTACAACCTCAACTAAAGACGCGCTGTGAATGAAGTGCGGAAAACAAACAGAGAAAGTGGGAAAACGAGCCATGAGGGTCCAAGTGGGGCCACTTGGGGATGTCTTTATCACCACAGCAGGGATTATTTAGCAGTGGAGGTAAATGTAAAGTAAAAGGGAAATCAGTGCTTTATTTTATATTTCAGGTTTGCTGTGTATGGTTATATAAATTGCGTAATCTTTTTGAAACTGTGTAGTATTTCTTCTTTCATTTTTGCTGCAAACAAAGGCTTTCTTCATCAGTTAAGGCAGCACAGCTGAAAACCTTCTCTTCAGCATGCTTCATTAGGTGTTTTACGCTACTCGCAGCTTGCAACCATTAAAACATACAGCATGTGTTTTTGCACACACATACACATTTTGCATAAACTGCATACACATATCCCCCCTACACTCAAACCGGAATGTTCACACTTTCCAACTATTGATCACCAGAAATGTGACAAGCTGAAGCAACTGCAGTCTTGTTTCCAGGATGTTTGCAGGTCTACCTGGCAAGAAATAGGAGCATAGATGGATACATCCCCCTCTCATCTCTATGCTGAAACAAGACAGACGCTGACCAGCAACAGAAAGCAACAGCCTCATTCCTCTGTGCATATGTGCATAAGCTAAACAACTTGATTACAGGTGGCAGCAGCTTGCTGTCTGTTGAATCAAGGCGCCAATTCTCAAAGAGCATTTAAAGCAAGTATCAGCTGAAACAACAAATCAAATACCATTTGGCAGATAGATTCAGTGTGCTTCTCAAACAGAGTGCCAGAAAAATAGAACCCCTGTAATACGACCCACAGCAACAGTTCTGTGAGAAAAGTTTCGATCCATCCTCTATCCATTATCTTCTGCTTATCCAGAGCCACAAGCTAGGCAAGCAAGTCTAGACATCCCTTTCCCCAGTTCTTTTTTCCAGCTCCTTCTAAGAGATTCTGAGGCATTCGTAGGCCTCAGATGAGATACGTATCCCCTACAGCAAGTTCAGGGTCCACTGTGGGGTATTCTACCTTTACAACGTGCCCTAAAAAAAGCCTCCAAGCTAAGGCGCCCAAGAGGCATCATAATCAGATGCTGGATCAGCCTCAGCTGGCTCGTTTTGATGCAAAGGAACAGCAGCTCAACTCCGAGCTCCGTCCTTATGACTGAGCTCTTTACCCGATCGCTAAAGCCGAGCGCCACTCTGCAAGGGAAGCTCATTTCAGCCGCTCGTATTGGCAATGTCATTTCTCAGTCACTACCAAAACCCCATGACAGTAGGCGAGGGTGTAACTACGCATTACTGCTGACGCCACACCAAACTTTCTGACAATCCATTTCACTTACACTTGTCAAAAAGATCGCAATATACTTTAACTTCTTCGCTTTACCTTCTAAAACAACATAGATGAGAAGCCCTTTCATCATCACTTTGAACTAAAAAAAAAAAAACATAGTGATAGTGGTACTTGCTTGAACAAAGAGAGACAGAAAAAGTGGAAAGGAATCAGTTTTGCAGCAAAATCAATCCTAAATTAGCTTATATTAGCTCACATTAGCCACCACAAGCTTCTGTTTTAACCAGAATGCAAAACCTCTGAGTATACAGCTCCAAGCAAGAGCGCATTTCATATTTAAGAATAAGTTAAATATTTTAGGAGAAAATAGTTTAAAAGTTGCATAGTGTCTCCTAACTCAACTGTGACATTGGAAAACGGACTTCAGAGGCCAGTTCTCCTCTCATGTCACCGTTGACCATATCACCATGCAAGCCACCATTTGTAGTTGTGATCATGTCAGAGAGATGTTGACTGTTTCTCTGAGAGGGAAAATAAGCATTAAACAATGCAGTCCAATATACACTCAATCACTACAATTTACAGCCTCAAAGTGTAACGCAGTTATGCATCAGCATGTGACTGAAGTCTCACTAAGAATGGACATAAAGCAGAAGTAAGTAATTTGCGTTAAAACATACACTTGTTTCTACATTACAAAGCACGAGTGCTTATTATAAAGTCCCTTTGGTCCTTCACAGAGGGAATTTCAGTGTAAGTGTCACGTCTATTAATTGACTATCTGAAGGGATTGGTAGCAGTTCCTTTAGCTTGGCCTATCTTACTCCTACTCTTTGACGGTAACAGTATGTTTTTCTCAGCAGGATTATGTGCACTGTGCGTTCTTTTCCAGTGGAAGTTCCACCCTCAAAGAAAACACCTATAAAAGAGCTGGAGGATTAATAATTCATTGATATCCATGGCCACTCACACACACTCCTTTATACGGCAGACTCATATTAGTGCCGTACCCGTCAGCATGCAGTTCAAACAACTCTTACGGCATCATTAACATTTTAAAAGCAGCTCAGCTAGGGGGCTGGGTAAATAAGAGACAATTATTGTGTTTGATAGAAATGTAATATGGTCCTGTTTCAAGAGAAGTAAGCGCAAAGCTTGCTGGAAGGAAAATGACTTATAGCCGGTTGAAGGATGATTTATTTAAAGGGCACTTTTCAGACTGAGTTCCACGCCAGATACCACGGTTGGTCAGGAGTTCAGTCACGTATGGTGGCTGCTTAGGTATTTTGTGCAGCTTGAGCTGGGCATTAAGGGGAAATTGAAATCCAAAATCATGAGCATCTATCTCCCACCGGCGTCAATGAAAGATGCTAATACAACCTGTTTGGTAATGGGTGGGATGCTTAAGCAGGTTATTACCATTAAAATCCACATCGGAATAAAAAAAGCAGACCTGATTGTAAAGTTAATGCGGCGTGGACCCATTTTACAGCCGCTTTCAATCTCTCATAGATAAACCAGTAGATCACTTTAATTAGACAATGTGTTAATTGACTGCAGGTCCTGGGGTGTGATGTGTCAACATTAGTCTCCATCAATGACAACCACCTCCAGGCATGACACCACTCACTCCGACAGAGAGAGACGAGACACTGAGAATGATTGAGGGCGTGTGTGTGTGTGTGTGTGTGTGTGTGTGTGTGTGTGTGTGTGTGTGTGTGTGTGTGTGTGTGTGTGTGTGCATGTTAGTGTGCGTCTATCTTTTTATCTTCTTCATGGACATATCTGTGCATGCATGCAACTTTGTATCTACTCCTACTTGCATAGGAACGAGTATGTCTTTTGGTGCCTAAGATTTTATTTGACCTAGTGAAGACATGTTAATGCGTGGGAGAGAGAGCGTGATGAAGGAGGACAGAGAGAAAAGAGGAAGAAAAAGAAAATAGAGGGTGAGGCAGAGAGAGAGAGAGAGAGAGAGAGAGAAACAGCATGCGGTCTATCACTTCACAGTTGTCCCACATTATTACATGCTCATCGCCTGGCCGCTCTCTCCAGCTCGCCCATGTTTGGGAAATGGCAAGGGACATCAACATTACAAGGTATCACACTTGGCTCTGAAAAAAAAAGGTGGTAAAGGTCAAGCTGCACGGTGCCTCGGGGAGTTGGAAGATTCAAAGCTCGATATTCTGGAAGTCAATCCATAGGTGTTTCGAACTGCGCACAGTAAGTGAAGACAGAGGGAAGCACGCTGCACTGGTAGGTGGTACCCCACATTCTCTGGTGGGAAAAAAAGCATTTAATAGAATAGAAATGAAACTAAATTAAATCTGACACTGGGGTGTACCAGTGTAATTAACACACATAGTTACCCTCACACTTCTCCCTGCCTCACACTCTTTCTTGCACATGGATAATGTCGGCACCCTTGTGCTGCGGAGCAGGATCAGTGGCCAAGCGTATGATTAACACTCAAGCCTCTGAAGTCACGGCGAGGTAGCTTCCATCAGCACCTCAACTAACGTGGCAATCATACAGGAAACATAATGAGGCCATTAGTTCTGGTGAACGCAGCCTTAAAGCCTTCCTGTCCTACCTGCTGGGCTTTTTCTATGCACATGCTCATAGACCTTCAAAGCTTTTTGCAGCTTGATGTGAACTGAGATCTGCGGCACTGCAGCAGCAAATGCAATGCACCCTGATTGGATGGCTTCCTGAATGGCTTCCTAAATGTGGTAGTATTTCCGCACCCAAGCGCTACAGAGAGTTCCAACGTCATGTGACACCTTTAAGTCTGCTGACCTTTAAGAGTTGATATAAAACCATAGATATCCTTAAATTTAGCTGACCCTGTTAACTTCGCCAAAATGGAAGAGATGGGTTTTTGCATTATGTAGACATTAGGGTAAGATGTTTTTGTCTTCAATGGATATTTAGGCTTAACTGTTCTTTTTTTGGTTACATGGCAAACAAATGGTTAGCTGTGTATGCTTTTGCAAAGCAATAATAAAAGCGACACATATAGACGTATCCAGATATTCAATTTGACAGGCTAAACAATAGTGACATGGTCAAATTACACATGGAATTTGAAACTTTGGGTATACAGAGTAAGCATTGGGTGTCATCACATCCTTTCAAACCACACTGCGTGACATCAGGCGGTCAAGAGTGAATATGCCCACTGTACGGAAAACTGCGGCCAAGAGTTTGACTCTGGAGGCCATTCAAGACAGATTCTCCATGCATGTTTTGTGGCATATGGCTTCTTGCCATAGAATTATACTTCGAAAGAAAAGAAAAAGAAAAAAAAAACAGGCGACAGGAAACAAAACTTATAGGCACTAATTAGAGGGGGAAGGGGAGGGGTAGGAGGGAGGAGAAATCGAGGAATATGGGAGATGAGGCCCACTGGAAGGGCTACATTATTTATGACGTTCTCGTTTTCTTCCCCTCTCTCTTCCTCCAGAGCAGAGGGCCAACAGGGTAGCAGGAGAGGGGAGAAAAAAAAAACAAGTTTATAATGTATTACCTTCAGTAATTTAGGCTGAGGGGTGAGATGGGCTGAGGGAAAGTGAGCGGGAAAGAGACCTGCCTCCACATCCTAAATCATATCCCGCTCGCTGCAGAGAAAACCGTTGGAAATGCTACTCACGGCTCTGTCCTTGTTGTTGGGTCTCAGGGCTATTCCCACAATATTGGTGGTGCATATAATGACTGGAACATGCAAATAGCATCCAGTCAGGCTGATGAAGTAGTCTACAACATTTTTGCAGTAGTGGGATTCTTTCGAAACAGAAATCATTTTTTAACTCCTGTTTTGTAATAAGTCGACACCCTGCAAAAATGTGTTTTAAATATTGAGCTTACATACACATAGGAGATGTGTTTGTTCTTGCTGCATGACATTTTGCCTTCAAATGCCACTCATGAGACTCTGCATGTGTTCCTCTAGCTCTCAAGAGGGATTTAGGAATTTCAAACACACATAGCTCTATTGATGACTTGCCAGATATGACTGACCTGTCTCTGTGTGAGTTCTCACGACTTTAAAAGACCACTCGAGTCGAGCCGAGTACTCACTCTGTCTTATGCTAATGCCCCAACGGATGAAGGGACATCAAAAACATGCGACCATGTGTGGTGGTATATGAAAATAATGTTAAGATAAACACGCACAGGAGGGGTAAAATGCCATTGAGCAGCTGAAATGCTGACACCGTCCATAGCTATCAATAGGCTGACATTTATGGTCACAGTTTTCTTAATGGAACATATTTATTATGATTATGCTGTTGGGAGGAATTCTCAAGGTTTCCCCAAAAGAGATGGATGTTTTAAGATCCAAACTAAAGAGGCACTGCTAAAGCTATCCATTTTGTATTCATGTTCTCAGTCACAATGCCATTATGCTCATGTCTGCTAAAGGTGGAAGGATTACAGTCTCAGAGATACTTAAGGCAAGAACTTCTCACTCTGCTTTCAGGATGCGTCACTGAATTTATGCCAAAAAATATTTCAAACAACATACTATATCAACATTCACAATTGAAATTTTAAGAACCTGCGTAAGCTGGAGGTGCAGACACAAGGATACATGCGACAACAGACAGAGTGAAAGAAAGGGAGGAAAAGTGGGGGCTGAAACAGAAAGCTGTACAGGTAGAGAAAGACAGAGAGAGTGCATTAGCTTTGTGTACACGCCTCAGAGGACACGCCATTCCCTCCCAAGGGAAGCTACAGCGGCGTCAATTCCTCCAGGAGGTAGTCACAGTACAGGACACGGCCGAGCAATCTGGCTGAAATAAGACTGGGAGAAACTTTCTAGACCAAAGATGTTGTGGAATTATGTTCAATGCCGGGGCCGCTCAACCAAATAGGAATGAAATATTTGAACCCAAGAGGAGTTCAGTTTCTAGACTGAAGGCCAATGGAACACCTTCCAAAGCTTTACCCATGCGGGAGTTGACTGATCTGACTCACATCTCTGGTCATTGTTTGGTTACATTTATGGATTTACAAATCTTGGCAAGTGATAGGGAGAGAGGGTACAAGGATAAAAGGAGGGGGACACTGTTGTCATGCTTTGAATAAACTACTGTTGGCAACATCACACACAGAGAGCCATATATGCATCGTTCAATGACATCAGTCAGGGGTAAAGAAAAAGGTAACTGTTTAAGATAAGACCAGGCTGTTCCTAGTTTATAATGAGAAAGAAAGAAAGCGACAAGTATCTTACAGCTCTAACTTTGAGCCCCTTGAGGCCACTGGATGGTTAAGTTTGGATATACATATCCATGCTTAGAAGAAGTACACTGTTAAGGATCTGGAAAGATGGTGGTAAAGATTAAAGGGAGCCCACAATCGCTCTGTTTAGTTGTAATAGACCACTTCAATTATTTTAAATACCCAAAACAGATTACAAATGATCTACAAAAACACCCTAATCAGTTTAAACAGATGCAAACTTATCAAATGTTTTATCAATTCTAGATTTGTGGTTAAAACACGTTGATGTAATTATGTTGGGACCATTGTTTCCTAATCGTTATATTTCAGAGGCTGTTGGCAAACCACCACATGGGGGCATTTCTTCCATGTTTGTGGTGCAAGAGTGGGTACATGTGTGTTGTAAGCTGTTTGCGTTATGAAGACCAACACAATAACGAGAACTACTGCACTAGAGAGAAAAAGATATCCATCTTCAGGGAAGTCATCAAACACAGACCAATGAGATAAAGCTGCATGTGTCTGTGCTGAAAGGTATACCAGAAAAACAGGATGTATGAATCATTTTGTGCATATCACTGAGCTGGTCCCATTACACGTCACACTGTTTTAGAATAACAATAATGTGCATGTAAATGCAGACAAGGAGTATTGGCAGATGGGTTGATAATACAGTTGTCAAGTTTCTTTGTTTGATTCTTTGGCACCCATACTTCCTTTAAAAGATGTTTCATTGAGCAACAGTCATGTCAGGGTACTTCTGTCTGACCAATTAAGGTTGATTGTCTGGAAAACTTAACTCAAGGTTGCCCAAAAGGTTTTATACTGATTGATTTAATATTTGAAACAGAAAGAGAGAGTCAAGGCTGTGCAACAAAAGTGTAATAGAACCAGAGATTTGTTTTTCTTTGGTATCAGTCTTAACACAAATAACAACAGGAAGGCTCAGGTGTTAAAATGTATAAGCAAATAAATGGCACAGCAGGCTGTGAACAAAAGGCCAAGATTAAGGTGGCTGCACAGAGTTGGTCATCCAGTCAACTATTCACTCTTACTCTAACTAAACAACTACTGCAGTTCAGTTAGTGGACTCTAAGCTCACTCCCTTCCACCACTCCATTCATTGCCACAACAAGCACCAAACGGGAATGAAGATTAAGTAGCAGATCTTCACTCTTGAGGACGCTCTCGAGGCCAGCCTGATTTCCCTTTTTGTGCTGCAAAAAAAAAGGGAGATTTTGAAAAACAGAGGCCTCAGTCTCCAAGATAATAAAGATTTAAAGCTGAGGGGCAGCAGCACAAAATAACCTCTTCACCCTCTCTGTCCAGCACACACTCAAGAGTCACACACACACACACACACACACACACACACACACACACACTAATACATACGCACACAAACATGTTCCCTACACACTGCCTCAGTCTTCACTGCGGGTTAAAAAACAAGTTCATGCACCGTGTGGTAATCAGCTCAGACAAGACTGAATATGTGGGATTTTTTTTCTCCAAATGGAATAAAGCAGGAGGAAGAGCCACAACAACAAATTAAGCTCGTAAAAACCACAAAGAAGAGGCCCATTGGCTCACTGTGAGCTCACAGGGTTGTGTAAATGACTTTGATTCATTTTGTGTCATTATTCTCTTCCTGTGAGAGCCCACTTGTGCAAGAGGGGCAGGGTTCGCATCCAGTTTGTCTGGAGAACAGGCTTCAGTGTGGTCAGTGTGATTTAAGAATAAATGGTACAGTGAGAACTGCTGTTGTTACGATTTACACATTATGACAGCAGGTTGGCCCTGCCTTTGACCGGCACTGTTATGTTTTGACACCCAAAGGACTGTATCTCGTCCGTCTGCACCCAGAGGGCAAGGTAACCTATTTAGGCTTCCGTTTTTATGACGAGACATGAATCCTTGGGTCTTTAATTGAGAATTTATATTCTTGAATTGTATTTTTAATGAGGCAGTTTTAGGAGTTAAGCAAATAATTGTTTTGTATTTATTTGGATGGTTTTTTTGTAGTACAAAATACTTTTATTTACCCATTAGCCTTGTTTCTTGTATGTGCTGTTGTGAGCTGTCTTCAAATTCAGTGCAGTATGACATTTAAATTCAGTGCCCCACTGTTTCAAGACGCATGCATCTCCCGCTTAGTAATAATGCAGATGGGGGTAAGACCCATCATACAAACACTGAACACCCTCCTTTGGAAAGTCTGTGGTAATGCATCCAGGTTTGAAACGGTTTAATATGCAATGAAATCACTGCTGTGATAGTAAGAAAATATCCAAAACAGTCACTGTTCTTAGATTTAAAAAAATGTGTTCACTTCAGTTAAAGCAAACATTCAGGGGAAGCTCAGACAGTTGAACAGAGAATAATTTCATAATCTAAAGATTTTAAGAGTTTATTGGAGATTGAGCAATAATTTATGACTCCCTCCCTCCCCAATCAATTAGTTTGGATGAAAACCCTCGCATCATTTGGGAGGAGTGAAACATGCTCAAAATCTCAAATCGCTGCAAATAAATCATAAATAGGTTTTCCAACTAAGACTATGAGTTCGAAATGCTCAATATTAAACTCAAATTGCACGACTTTTAGAGCATTCACAGGCGGGTAGACTAGAAATTAGGATGAAAGCAAGAAACATTACAAGGGTCGCTGTTACAGAGAAGGGGCATCGTGCGTAATTTCGGTGGGAGTCAAAGGTCGCGAATACGATTTACAATCCCTGCACATGTCTGGCATTTAGGCAACAGTGTGCGTCGATGTGCATCTGTAGCTTCCAGTGCACCTGTTAACAGTGAAGCTCAACTCAGCGGCACGACAGAGCGCAGAGTCTCCACTCTGTGCGTCACGGAGTTTGATCCCCAGCCGCTTTCAACACTTCGCTCTCAGGATAGAGTTCATGTCTGATGTTGAGCCGTGTAAACAAAGAGAATATAGAGATGGGGACAATTAGAACAATATTAAATGTTTACTTACGCTGCTGTTCTGCCCTGACCAGTAGACCACAGCGTGGTTATGGGCAGAGTCTCCCGTCAGAGCAAAAGTGCTGCTGGTGAGCTTAGGCTCATCCTGCTTGTTATTCCCTCTCACTTCGTCCCTGTTCCATCTGAACTCGGACCTGCCCTTGTTGAGTCCGTCTAACAACGAGCCTCGATCCTCCGTTGCGCCCGCATCCACGCCGGTCCACCCGTTTGCGCTCAACTCGGCAAACTCAGGACCACTTCTCTTCGCTCTCCGGAGCGCAACATCCTCTCCCTCTCCGGTCACTCCTGCCTTAATATTGCCCCTGCGACTTTCTTCCATGGAGCCCAGCGCGTCCTCCTTAACACCAACTCTATCCGAACTGACATGTTGTGAGAACCGGGGGACATCCCCGAAAGAAACGCCTTTCTCATCGTCGTTTTCAACTCCAGCATTTTGGTCAGTAACCCCTACTTCACTAAACTCTACTCGGATGTTTTTTAGGCTACCCGGCTCCTCTGTCGGGTCAGCGCGCATCCCCAGCTGTAATTCCTCTAGGTTTAGTTGAAGTGGCGACGGGCAAGATGCGCACGTTATCTCCGCCTTGGCATTTTGTAGGGTATGAACGGCTATCATCAGCCAGATACCCAGAGATAAGTGCAAGCCTGGGCAAAAGCCAGCCCAAGTCTCCATCGCTGACAGAGATTTGGGGGGGGTGAAGGACCGTTAGAGACCTTATCCGATACCTTAACTCCCTTCTCTCAGGTCGATACGGAATAACTAACGCCTCTTTTGTCCGTCTGGTTGTTTGGGGGGGTAGAAAAGTGCTCCTCAGCAAAACTGTTCACGTCCAAGGATCTCTGGTCGGGAAAGCCACCACACAGGAGGGAGGAGCTGTATAGCAGCCAGCTGCCGAGTGTGCGCCCGGAAGAGACAGTTAGAGAGAGAGAGAGAGAGAGAGAGAGAGAGAGAGAGAGAGAGAGAGAGAGCGAGGGAGAGAGGAGCTGTCCGTGGTGCTGAGCATGCTCCTATTCTTAAGGTAGTGAACATTTTGCAACGCAAAATAGTTTCCTATATTGATAATTCCACATTTCTAATAGGCATATTCAATTTCAATTTAGGTTAACAGATGATCTATAAATGGAAACAGTAAAGTACATATCTGGTGACACAAGAAACAATAGAAAGTCATATACAGGATAGTTTGAAAGCTTTACATCTGTGACGCAACAGTTCTTTTGTCAGGGACGGAGATTATTATTATTATTAATAATAACAATAGCTGAAGTTGTTGTTCTTGTTGTTATTAAAATTAAAACAGCCTTTAGGAGAGCAACCTTGGTAGCCTAAACCTGTCATGTATGTGACTTATGTCAGGGCTTTGCTCATTCACAGCTGGCCAGTCTCTATTTCTCTAACACCAAACTATAATGTGAACGGTGGAGAAATCATAAGCAGCTCCTTGTGGTGAAAAAGACCTGGTCACTCATGGTGTGGGAAAAAATAACAGCGCTAGAGCATGTGGAGTACCCGGGGGGGGAAAGAACATTCACATGGATTGGGATGGATTGGGAAGAATTGGCAGGGAGTTGCACCACTCCTGGGGGGAAACAAAGCAGCGCCTAGAGGCATGAGAGAAGGAGGGAAGGGGGATGCCGGGATGCAGTGGTGCTGCACTTTAAGTATCAAACTACGGATGGGAAGGTGATAGAAAAGAAGAAAACAGACACCTGTGTCTGTATTGTGAATTTTGCAAGAAGAAAAAAAAGGGAGGGAGAGAAAGAGAGAGAGCTTGTAGGGGTGTTAGGGTGTGTATCCCTAAGTGCAGAGCGTTACTCATTAATGATCCAGCATGTTGTGCCCTTGTCTATCAACCTGACAGCCCACAAATAGCTCGTCCGGGAACACTAACAGACAGAGTCTGAATTTCAACAAATTAACAGTCATATCAGTGAGAAAAAGACAGTTTTTTGGGGGGATTTCGACTCCAGGAGCGAAAGTAACCATAGCTTCTTCAATATCAGTTGGAGGGAACCAGTCCAGTATTATAAACTTAGTGATCCATTTCCTTTTTCCTACGCCGAGCAAGCAAGCACAATTTACACAGGTTATTTATCTAAGGCAGGGGTTAACTGTGTTGTATGCAGTTAGCATGTTCTCCCGGTGCCCACGTCCTCGCTATAGGTGCTCTGGCTTCCGCTTACAGTCCACAGCCATTAGGTAAACTGTCCGTAGGTGTGAATGTGACCATGGATGGTTGTCTGTCTCTATGTGTCAGCCCTGTGATTGACTGGACAGGGTGGCCAATGTCAGATGGGATTGGCTCCAACCCCCCTGTCACCCTTCAAAGGTTAAGCGAGTGAAGCTAATGGATGGATGTCTGAGTCTGAAGGAAATTAAAAACCCCACAGAGAGTTGTTTATAATTGTAATTTTCATTTTTGTTGACACAAATTAAAGTACAAAAAAGGAGTTTCATCCAGGGGGATAGGATTGAAGTCCTGTGGGGGATCAACAGACAAAACTGAATTATCCTGCCTTCACCTGCTCTCAGAGTTGTTCTGAGTTTAATGCGAGCCACGAAAGGGAAAAACACACAGAGTGATGGTGAATACCATCTTACAAGTTACATGCAGTCAAAAAAGAAAAGATGAACATTTCATATGTCAATCATTCAAGTATTTTTTCCCATTAACCCAACATTAACTTTGGTTTCTGCAAAATATGACATGAAGTTTGCCAATGTGGCAAGAGTGCCAGCGATTTCTTCTACAGTTGTAGTTCCAACTAGACTGGGTCTTAACGTGAATTTTTCCAGATCAGGAACTAAAAGCTCGCCACGCCACATGAATGAGCACAACGCATTAATGTTGTAAATGACTTATGTACATATATGACATGTCTTGACACCCTTCTTTTATAGTTTACTGAAAGTACCATAAAACAGCTTAGCTATCCTCTTAAACCTAAACAACAGAGTTCAAGGTTTTTAAGACACAAGTTAAACAGTGGCTGAAACTGAAGCACGTCTGTGAGCATTGACTGTTTCCTCTTATAATCCTCATTAAACTGTTTAGTCTTATTCAGTCTCTTGTTCTTATTGAGGTTATAATGTCTATATTTGTATAGTATCACTGTTTCTGTATATCTTTAAGTCTAATGATTCTGTTTTAATCCTAAAAGTTTAGCCAGGGACTGGAGTTCCTAGCCACGGCTAGGAACCTGCACTGTTTATCTCTACCTTGTATATATGTTATTATAGTGTTTACTGAGTACTTACTTCTTGCTTATTTTTATTGCTATTATTATCTCTATTTCCTACTGTGTATTGAAGAGCTACGCTGGCACCCGAATTTCCCCCCGGTGATTAATAAAGTATTTCTGATTCTGATTCATGCATGGCATCTACTGTAAATTGAATATATGTAGACATGTTCATTGCATGTGTCCCTGTTAAATAAACAAATACAAATTAAAGAAAGTATTTTTGTGCCTTAACCTGAATAAAATTCAATCATGTTTTAAACGTGGTAAAGGCACCAAAACTTAGGTTAAGTTACAGCAAAACACAAAGTTATAACAGCCAAAGGTGACTTCTGTTGTCACAGGAAGCTTGCAGTTGTCTCTAGTGAAAAGGGATTTTTTAATTTTTCCCACCAGAAAGCCGTAAAGGGTTTCAGGGAAAGTGATTCTAGCCACCAAGGTGTTACGTGCTTATTTTACACAATTGAAATGTTAAAGTTTTGATAGATAAAAAAACACCAAAAACACATTACTCAACACACACTGAGCAGTGTCAAGAGTCGTTCTGGCACAGTAGCGCCCCCTTGTTTCCATGTATCTTTGCATTATGTCACTTTTAAGATTTCTATCAAATGTCAAGCTTTTCATTGGTTAGCTGTGCTGCCAACCAACTACTGGCACAGTTCTGGTTGATTCTCCCTTCTTTTTTTCCTTTCATTGGAAAAACTACAAAAAAAAACGCTGTACCTGCTTAGCAACAAAAAGCACCAGACACTGTAAGGGACTACTTGGTGAACAAAGTGAGGAATGTTTAAGCTACAGAGGTGTTTATTTTACAAGTTAGTAGAAACCACAGACCGAGCTGGAAAGGACTGAAGACAGAACATACATTTGTGAAATGACAAGAAACAAAACTTTGCATCAATGCTTATGCTTCTTAAACTGATTGATGTGTAAATATTTCCCTAACAAGCTTGTGGTTACAGCTTTAAAAGTGATGGGATGTGAGCAGTGTTTAAGCTGTTTATTCAGCCTAAAGAATCAACATTTTAATGTTTTGCTTTGCTTATACTATCACAGTAAACAAGACAATATATTATGCCGATAAGAATCCCCATCCTCAGATATCTGATACGAAGTCCTAATAGACACGAGTGTGCACGTAAAGCTCAGCAATAAAGTAACTATACGCATTTCCCAGAATGTCAAATAATTTCTTTAATGAGTCCCATGACCTTTACGCACTCTACCCTAAAAGGACTATGACCAAGCAGACCGTCACCAACGAAAGACCCCAAGCAGCTCAGATCAAAACAGAGACAAGGACTGTGTGCCAAGACTGAAATATCTCAGCGAGAGACATGTAATGAGATTTTAATGAAAGTGAATGAAACTTCTCATCTCTTTTGATGCTGCCATTCATCAATTACCATGGCTTTCTAATGGAGTGGAAATTATTAATCCATTTTAACGATAAATCGATGAAGATTTTCATATCAATCAACATCCAAGTAAGATGTATTTTTTTGTATCTTAGAGAGGAACTCCAAAGTACTATGGAAGTTTCATTAAGGGCTGTAGTGAGGGGCCACTTTTTAACACAAGGAAGTGTCCTAAAGCAAGACGCTTAAATCTTCTCTGAACCCGTGGGGGCTGATCTGTAACTGCCCTGCTCTCTGTCCTGCCTGCTCCGGGTCAGCAGGAACTTCAGTACACAGTTTAAAGTATCACAAAATACCAGTTTATATAAAAAAAACTTCAGTAGTACATAGATTCATACAATATCAGAAGTATCAGATAATATTAAATTACATCAAAAACCTCTTCTGGGCCCTGAAGTACATCACCATATGATGACTGAAATCAAATCCTCCCACTTACAATATATGGATCCAGACAGTTTGGGATATCTATCAAATGGAACAAATTACATACCTATTACGACTCCAAAAAGAAACTTTTACAACAAGATGGAGGCCTGTAATGGCTTTACTAATACAATAGAGAGTGATATTTCATTTAAGCACAGACCATCATCATGCACCATTTCTCCCTGGGGTTGACTTTGCACCTGTACTTTGACAAGTGATATCTTTGAGTGGATTAGAACTCATATTTATGATTACAATTTGTATTTATTCTTTTCATTTCTCCTCTACTTGTAGGAACATGTATTTACATGTTGGTTCATGTGTATATTCTTTGGAGTGGGTATTTTGGTTTGTATTCTCTTTGTAATCTATTTCTGCTGGCATTAACTAGATGAATGTAACACATTTTTATACGGCTGGAAAAAAAGAAAATGTATATTTTCCATATTGTACTGTTGTTGGTGAAAAAAATGAATAAAAACTAAGTTCCAAAAAAATTGCTCTTATGAATCGAATCACTTAAAAAAATGGAACATTTCTAATGAATTGTATATAGGCCTATGTGAAGTACAACAGAGAGTTAGTCTTTTATGCAATAAAAGATTAAGTGTGCTCACTAGGGGCTTCTTGATATGCTATTAAATAGACATGGCACAATGGAAAAAAAGACAGAAACAGAATGAATAAGAGGGGTCTCGTAATAATCAAGGGGGGTTAAAGGAAGTCAAGAACTGTGTGTTTTAAATATTTATCAGCTAAAATTAAATGACACAGAAAACAGAAACAACATGGCACTCTTTAACCTCTTAAATCCCCCCCCCACACTACCCACACTTAAAAAACCCCAACATGATCTGTTAAATATGCGCTCTGCACGTACAGACAGCTTAACAAGATTTCTTAGCGGCTCAGAGTCAGTTGATAGCTATAATGCTTAAAAGCTTAGGAATAAGAACCAAACAGTCACATTTAGTGTGCCAAGGCCACGGCCGTAATTGGCTAATGAACCCAATTCACACACTATCACCAACTTGGAATGTTAGCTAGCTGCACATGGTCATTTGTGTGCAGTCTAAAAACCCAATTTAAAGATGAACATCACAGTTTGTTTGATTGAATAAAACTTTAAATTGATAAACATGAACTTTTTACAAATTAGGACTGTAGGGTAACAAAAGATAGGAAATATGAATCATTTGATTCTTTGCTTTTGAGTTACCTGGTTGTTGGGGGAGGTCACTTCCTGGTAGAGCAAAAGATGTGGGCAGGGCTGAGGACTCTAAAATTCAAAAGGCACCTCACAGGGCCAAACCATGTGCTGCCTAGTCATCGGGGGGATTAAGGTATAGTTGGTTTTTGATTGTCCTTTAGTTGGTGTTGGTGTTCAACAGGTCACCCCTTGTGTGTTATTGAGTTTGGCAGTGTTCCCTATTTTTTTTTTTTGGGTTTGTTCAGTTTTTGTTTTTTACACGGTTTAGCTGTAACATTATGCAAACTTATCCTTTGTTGAGCCCTTTAATAGGCCCATATATAAACTGATTGGTTTATTAAGATTTTGTCACCTTTTGGGTAAATAACAACCTAGCTCTACATTTACAAAAATACAGTCTCACTGCTTTGTCACAAGTGTACTGTCACAGAATTCATCCGTACTTCTTTTACTTCACAATCAAATGCATTATAAAGCTTTTGAGCCATAAGCTTATAAGATATGTTAGAGCTCTACTCTCAAGTCTGCCCCTTAAGATATCTGTTTGCACATTCTAAAGACACTCCTACACAGAGGGAGACTTGTATGGTTTCTGTGGCAATCAGAAAAACGGTGACGAGTCAAGGACGCTGGACAAGAGACACAAAAAGGCCCATGTTGTAGTCAGTATACGCAGTTTCTCAGCATCAAATCTAAACCAGTCAGAGCATCAATAGGAGGAGTTTGAAGAACATAATGATGCAGCTGGAAAGTGGTCTTACTCCCAACATGTCAAAAGCAGCAGACTGGCCTCTGGCTTTATGCTTTTGACCAACTAGATAACTCTGCAGCCTCAATTTTGCACATCCAGGGCTTAGTGGTCAAGTGAGAAATACTAAATAAGTAACATTTGCTTAGACTTGCAAAGCAGGCATCTGTCTGATAATAAAGAAGCAACCTTGAGGCAGAATTTTAAATATATGGCTTGATGGGAAACATCCAATGTTATGATTGTATGTGAGCAGCAATAATTTCACACTTTATGTTGTAAGATGGTGTAGAGACCGAAACTCATTGATTAATTCTGGTAAAAGATCATGGTTTTGATTCAACGTACTTACATCACATGATATGAAAAACTGCATTTTTTTAGGATTTAAAAATGGTATATTGGTTTCATGCAAGTTTGAAACGCAAAACAGACTTGTTTTGCTTTTTATGCAGCATCAACAAATACCAGAGGGAACTTTAGAAATATGAACCACCTTTTTACAAAAGTGATGCTGCAGGTGTATCAAATGTTGTCGTGTTTAACCAAAAGGAAGCTTCTGTATTTGACGGAGAACGGTCTGAGAATGTGCTGAATAGAAGGTTGAAAAGCCACAGATAAAGCTAGTTGTTTAACTTTTAAGTCACATTATTATATCACAAAATAATAAAAGGTTTATTATCAAATCGCGCCACGGTTTTGTTCCGTCAGACGGCGCGCGCCCATTCACACTGGATACGTTTCTGGAACGTCAGCGCAGCGAAGCGCACTCATGATCATGCTGTACACACATCACGGGAGAACTACAAGATCACGTGGGAATAAAGAGAAAAACGTGCAGACGACATGTCTCTTTGTCTTTATGAGCTTGATTTGTTGTTCGTTTGGTGCCTGTTTTGACGTTATGTTGATAAAGTGATGAAAAATACGATTGCAAGTCCGTATCTTGTGTTTTATTTTGAAATTGACCAGATACTCTGTGCGTTTCCTTGTCTGACTTCCTGTCCGGGTTGGGATATTCTGTCTGGCTTGACGCGTGTCTGCAGCGTACTCCGTCGAAAAATGGACTTGCAGCGTATTTGGTGGCACGCTCCGGAGTGCCCGCTGTGTGAACACAATGATTGGCTAGAGTGGCGGCTAACTATGGCGTTGTGCACAGCGTAGTGCGTAGTGCGTGGCGTAGTGCGTGGCGTAGTGCGCGGCGCTGACAGATCGCAGCGCGCACAGAGTATGTGTGAATCCGCCTTGAGAAGAGCAGGTCTGCTTAATAGCCTCCTGAAACAGTCTGTTCAGGTGTGCTGCATTACAGAATCCTCTCAGACTCCTCCCACATCTACCTGCAACAAGGAGAACAAAGCCAGCAACAGGGAAGAACAAACAGGTAAAGAGGCAAACCCTGAGGCAGTTACAGGTTCAAATGGGAATCAAACTGAAGTCTGCTTGTCAGAGCCAAAATCATTACTTGTTGTATTAAGAGTTCTTATTATTAAAACTCATAAACAATCGTTTGATGCAGTTGGTGTATTGAGGGAAAATACGCCAAACAGATTTCCAGGTGCTCCAGTAGCCTAGTGGTTAGTGCCCTCGCCCCATGTACGGAGGCCATAGTATTCCAAGTGGACAGCCCGGGTTCAAATCCGACCTGTGGCTTCTTTCACACAAGTCATTTCATACATCCTTCTGACTCCATCCACTGTCCTCTCTCTCAAATAAAGGCATAAATAAGATGGCGCAAGCCTCCCATAGGACTGCTGGAGGTCAAACATATAATATATGTTTGGTCTGCATTATGGTTCCATTAACAGCTTTCACACCAGCACAAACTTACCACACTAGCTTAGCAAACGAACTCGAGTTTGTTTAACCGAACCAAACAAGTTAGGTGTGAAAGGGCCCTTTATTAACAACATTTCTTATTATGTATAAAATAAGATAATCCTTTATTCATCTCACAACAGAGACATTTACAGTGTTACAGCAGCAAAAGAGCAAAGATTGCAAACAAAATAAACACACAGTGCACAATTAAATAAAAAATATATAGATCAATAGAGCCAGCAACAGAGCTGCAGTTGACATAATGATACATGATGATATAAAGTTTATTTCTAAGTAAAGAAAATGAAAAGCATTTTGAGAGTGACAAATAAACGCAAACACTCTCATAAGACTAATGATTCCGACTCTATCTGATAAGAGTAAGAATTCTTCAGTAAGATCTTACAAGAGAAAAAAAGATGTGAAAAACGATACCAACCCCCAATTTATAAGTTATACAGTAGAATGTGTGTTTGTTCATAAAGTAACTGTAGGATTTAATCTTAGGAGGTCACATGGACTGAATCGATAAGATGTTACACGGTAAACACTCAGAAGCCTGGGGAATCAAATATTGTCAGGAAACATGTGACATTTGAATAAGGCTCTTGTGGGTTTTCTGGCACATCAAGCTAAAAGGTCAGGCTATGATACTAGAGTCCTTGGACACGCAACTGTAATTGACCTTTTCCTTTGATAATAGGACATGGATTGACACATGCTTCTATAGAGGCCCCAGCTCCATTCACTGCTGTACAAATATAATTAGTCAAGTTGCTCGGGGAGTCATTAGGTACAGCAAGACTTAAGCTTAGAGGACAAAGTTCAGCAGTGGTGATGGAACTAAAACATTTCTTTTTCTGTCTTTGCATACAGCATAGTGGCAGATTTATCTTGAAGACCTGATGTCAAAAAGAGACATCACTGTTTTGATGGGCTCTGATTTGTCTTGTGTATTTAATGTCATGACTGTTGTCTTGGCTTTCTTTGCGATCAACGCCATTAAGATGCGCGCTGGCCGCAGTTGATTAATGACTCAGTATGTATCTGGTATCCAACACAGGCTTACCACCTTTATTGAATTTCTACTGTGGAAATGAATCATAGCAAGTTTGTCACAACTATTAGTTTTCCATTTCTGAATGAGCTTCAAATTAGGCATAGGTGTTGATTACTGAAAGAGTACATCCTGAGTGTGCTGTTCTGTCCTACTCGTAGACATATGCGTATAAATCTTAATAATCAACATTTGTATCGTGTGATTGAAGTAATCATACCTTATTCAGTAGCCTCTGTGCCTTAAAAACTGCATATTAGATTAATGAGTGAAAACAGTGTGTTACATAATATGACTACATAATATAACCAACTTAGGTTAGAAATGCACAATAAACAATATAACATAATCAACTGAGTTCTGAAGCAATTTAACCAAACAGAAGACTTCATCAACAGTCAGAAATACTGAACAGAGGGAGGTCAGAAGTTGAAATCATACAGCCCATGAACAACGGCAGGCCCTAACCCCCAATTCACACATAATCCGTGCGTGATGCGCGCCTCCCATCCCCACTGGATCCGTTTCTGGAACGTGAATGAGCAGAGCGCACCCATGAGCAGCTGTACACACATCACAGGAGAACTACAGGATCACGCGGGAATAAAGAGAAAAACTTGCAAACAACATGTTGCTTTGTCTTTCTCAGGATGATTTGTTGTTCATACAGTGCCTGTTTTTACACAATGTTGATTAAGTGATGAAAAATAACATCGCTAGCCCGTATATTGTGTTATTTTTTTTTAAATTGATCGGAAGTTCTGTGCGTTTCCTTGTCTGACTTCCTGTCTGGGTTGTGATATTCTATCTAGCTTGACGTGTGTTTGTAGCTACTCCGTCGAAAATAGACTTGCAGCGTATTTGAAACGGAGCAGAGAGTAGTGGTGCTGGTGGCACGCTCCGGACATGGACCGCGGCGCCCGCTGTGTGAACACACTAATTGAGTAGAGTGGCAGCAATCTACTGCGTAGTGCGCGGCGCTGACGGACCGCAGCACGCTCGGACTGCGTGTGAATTGGGTGTAAGAAGCAGTCAGATAATACAGCACTTACAGCTGGCAGACCTTGAAAGACAGCCAGATAAGAAAGTCTGTTGGGCACATATTAAAAACCATAAATGAGTAGAAAAACCTATTGATTTAGTAGATTCTTGTGCCAATGACCTTATTATGAACTTGCATTATCAACAGTGAGGAGACATGAGTCATACACTAGATACCAATAAAAAAAGAAATTCAAACCGTACCTCACAAGGTAAAGGGCATGTTATGACAGTATAGGCTCTGGATAGAATCCAGATTAACGGCTTTGTTGGTCTCCGGGTTCCTGTCTCTGAAGAATATCAAGCAAACTTGAAGACTCCAATAAAAACTTGAAGATGACAACTAGACTTAGAAAATCAAAGTGTTGTAGCTTTATTATTCATATTTATTTTTGGTACATACTGGGCTGTGGTAATAACAACAGATTTAGGATGTATGACATTGCATTGAAAGATCAACCTTGTGGGGGCTTGTTCCCCTTAAGGCGGGCAGACACTGTGCGATTTTTTCGATCGTTTTGAAAATCTCAGACTCAAACTGCACGAGTAAATCGCATGCGATGAAAAGCCAAAGCTCCCGATGTATGTGCGCACACTGTGCGGGCCGATGCTCGGCTGCGACCTGATTGCTCACACTATAAGAGCGAAATAAACACGTCGGGGTCCCCAAATCCGGAAGAGGACTGGAGAGATGCTGACGAAGGAGAAGCGTGCTGCCTTGGCCATTTGTGCCATTCTATGCGCTGAAACAACAGTAAAGAAGAGGCGCCGGCGTGTATGGATGCGTAGATGGCTAGGAAGACATGGACAATACGGTCTGTCAATTTTACAACGCGAACTGGAGGTAAGCTACAGTTAAATTACATCACAGATAGCCTGATAGCATACCATAGTCTCCTGTTTTGCTTGCTACAAAGTAGACCAAAGATTCTAGAGCGCTTTAGGCTATTACAATAGGCTACAAATCTTCACCACTTTGCCTATTGACGTTTTGTTTGTAAATACGGAATTTGTTTGTAAATAGGTGGATGATATGAAGGGTTTCCGGGACCTTCTTAGAATGTCTGTGGAAGACTTCAATTTCCTCCTGGAGAAGGTAACTCCACATATCATCAAGAAGGATACCCACCTAAGAAAGGCCATCAGCCCCAAGGAGAGGCTTTCTGTTACAATACGGTTTCTGGCAACAGGCAAGTGTGCACACACACCTAATCAACTTTCTCTGAAATGCTGTCAACTAAACTAAACAGGTTGACATGAGGCAACGTCTATGCTCACCTATCTGTTTCACTATCCATCTATCTACCAGTGGTTCTCAAACTTTTTAAACTGTGTAGCCTACCACCTCCGAAAATATTTGGCTCATACGTACCACCATGATGGTAGACGTTAAAATACAGCGTAGGCCTATTTCTACACACATTTCAAGCAGGAGGCAAATGTATTCATAAAAATAATATAATTTATTATTGACTGTTGGCCATGCTGCCAGTTCTTGCGCTGAGGGCTAGCGCTAGAACTGGCACTTAAACACACAACTCTGACATTTGCCCAAATCAAAAAAAATAAAAATGACAACTTTATACCAACAACCTGTTTGAAAATATTTAGTCTCCAGTGTTTCCCACAAATAGACAAGGCCGCCCAAGTAAATTTGCGACCGACCTGTTCTTATTTAATTTTTCATTCATTCATAAAATTGCTACGTGCGCGAGCAAGAGAGAGCGGGGGGGGGGTGGGCTGGGGGGGAGAGCGCGCGCATGAGACAGTGCAGGAGAGAGTGGACAGTTTTGGTGATTTGGTGACATTGATTATGCTCAGTCTTTGCTTGGGATTCACTATGGTGTTGAAAAAAGATTCAAAAGCATTCATTCACAACATGACCATGTCCCTATCTTACTTGTGGTTCACAGACACCATCAACTGAGTCCGAGTGGAGGACCATTGCAAGAGACTTTGCAGACAAGTGGCAATTTCCAAACTGCTTAGGGGCTGTGGATGGGAAACACATCTACATTCAACCCCCTGCCAATAGTGGAAGCATGTTCCACAATTACAAGTCAAGGTTTTCTGTAATTCTTATGACTGTAGTTGACGGCAACTACAGGTTTGTGTATGCGAGTGTAGGGACACAGGGAAGGGTGTCAGATGCCGGTGTGTTTGCCCATTCTGACCTGAGAGAGGCTCTGGACACAGGCCTACTGCACATCCCCCCTGACAATGCTCTACCCAACACTGATGTAATGATGCCATACATGTTTGTTGGAGATGAGGCTTATCCACTGAGACCAGATCTCATGAAACCCTATCCCTTCCGAAACCTGAGCACCAGTCAAAGAATCTTCAACTACCGTCTCTCCAGGGCACGCCGTGTTGTGGACAATGCATTTGGAATTCTGGCCAATCGCTTCAGGGTTTTTAGGTCCACTATCTGCCTGGATCCAGACAAGGTTGTCACCATTACTTTTGCCTCTCTTTACCTACACAACTTTTTACGCCACCAGAGATCCGATGCCTATGTACCACCTGGCTATGTGGATTCTGAAGATGCCAACCATCAACTCATCGAAGGCGCATGGAGGAGAGAGGGAGCACTTCAGTCTGTGTCAACTGGCAGAGCAAGAAACCCCACAGTGGCAGCAAAAGCACAACGTGACAGTCTTTGTCAATACCTTGTGGCACCTGCGGGGAGTGTGTCATGGCAAGAAGAAATGCTGTAGTGTAACATCACATTTTCTGCCCATCACTGGGAGTCAAGTATGAACTTTTAAGTGTGAGTGTATTAAGTTCAACTCCACAATGTCAAGAAATATTATTTTATTGCTTAATAATGATATCATTTGTTGTAAACTTATTTGTATCAACCTCAGTTTTCAGTTGCTGTTTACAGTTCGTATAGTGCTGTTTTTCTTTTAATAGTGACAATAAAAAATGGACCTGCAAGTCATTACAAAAAAGTACTTGGTCCACAAATTCAAAAATATAAATAAAACATTTAAAAACAACAAATGTACAAAAAATGTGTTCTGCACCATTGACAGAAACATTTGAGGTAGATAACTATTATAATAGCACCATAAAGAACAAACAAAGTTGTAGAGGACTAGGCAACTGACAAAATGCTTCAACGTAATTATGTCATCATGTACGTATTCTAACCTATTAATTATCAGAATTTAGCATTTTTAGGAAGGACATTGGTGCTTGGGTTGTTGGGGCCTGCAGGTCCTGTTGGGGGATTTGCTGTGCCTGGTATACAGGATAGTGAGCAGGCAAGGGTGTATAGTGAGTATAAGGCCTAGCCTGTGAGGATTGCAGCCCTGTGAACTGAGAAAGATTCTGGCTAGCCTGCTCAGCCTCTTGCATATCATAGATCATGTTCATTATACTCCTGCGAAGCCTCAGTTGCATAGCTTTATCTTTAACATTTCTCAGCTCGCTGGCTACTTGTTGGCCAAATATTTCTTCACTATCTGGACTTGAGGCTGACAGCGTGCTATGAACCTTCTGTAACAAAGACAGTTTGGCAACCTCAATGTTATTCTCTGTTGATTTGGCTCTAGCTTTGCCCACCCTAGGCCTTTTGGGAGCGCCACTAATGGACTCCTCCACTGTCCAAGAGAAAGAACTAGGGGACGAAGTGCTTGAAGGAGGAATGATGTTGTGGTCCTCATCTTCTTCTTCTACGAGTCCCGGGTCTGTTGGTCCTGGGTCTGTTACTACTGTGTCCTCGGACTCAGTGCCAAGCTGTAGGAACAGTTCATAGGGAAATTGATTAGATGAAAGTGAAGACTGTCAGCTTTGTTAGTTTAGGGCCGGAAACTCTTTTTTTTCTTTATCACTAGGACTGTCAAAAGGCAACTTACATTAAAATTCTATGACTGAAGGATCACATTCAAAGCTCACAATGCTATACACTAACAGAAAATAATACAATAGACTTTATTGTCACATCCTGCATGTAAATTGTCTTTGGTCTCACCTGTAAGCTAAAACATGAAAACACATAGAATAGACACATTTCAGCCAGTCACTTAAATGCATCATAGCCGCAGTATAGACATAAGATAAATAGATGACAATAAAGTGGCCTCCGTGTCAGAATAAACATTACTAGCATGCCATAAAGAAACAGCGGAAGACATTGGGGTAAAGACAGAAGAGAAAACAATGCCATTTGGTTTTGAACTTACATTCAGTGTGGATTCTGTTGGTCTGTGCATCACATGAGGCTTCAAAAAGTCCAACTGCTGTAAAAGCCATTTATTTTTGGAACTAAGAGGTTTGTTGCCACTTCCACTGGGTATGGGCTTTAGAAGTTTTCCATATTGCGTCCGTAAGCTCGCCATTCGTGTTTGCAAGTCATTTACTGATTTTTTTTTTGAATATTTACATCTCAGACACATATGGCTACAACAACAAACATATGCTTCACTAGCTAGCATACATGCTAACTTACCAGACACCTGTAGTTTAACAGCCATGTCCGTACAGCACATCGCCCTGATGTTCCTATCATGGTAGGTAGCGGAGGACACGTCGGAAAGGCATGAGTGTGCCTGCCACATCTCAACAAGGCTGGCCTCCATGTCCTCAGTCCAAACTACACGCTGCGGCGGCACCGACATGACTACTGTAGCCTACATGCTTCTTCTTCTGGACGTGGTAATGTTTACATTTTTCACGCAGGCGCAATGAGGGGAAACTCACTGATCTCAGGTGAATCGGCTCGTAGCTCTGCTTCAACTGTGCGACACCCTCACGAGGGGCGACCAAAATATCAAACAGGTTTGATTTTCATGCGACCAGCCGATTGCCGGTCGGGAGCTGGTCGGGAGGGGTATATCGGTGCTCGTTGCCCCCTGTATACTACACGACTCACGATTAAGCTGAAATTCGGCCCGACTCCAAAAATTCTCGCACGACTCAGAAATCGGCCCAAAATAGGGAAAAAATCGCACAGTGTATGCCCGCCTTAAGTCCCTCTCCCCATTTGACCTCCACCACATGCTGTAGACCAGGGCCAGTATTCACAAACATTCTAAGAATCCTCTCAGAGAGCTCCTAACTTAGCTTCAAAAATCCTAGCAAGGATTAGCCTAGGAGTGATTTCGGAACATTCTTAGAGCAACTCTGAGCAAGGAAGAGACAGAAACTTTGATCTCATTGAGACGGCGTGGTTGACCCCGTTGCTAGGTATGACACATTTTTTCAGAAGCTGTGGTTGATGCAACAAAATGGAGAAAAACAGTCAATCATAGAATATAGTTAGACAGTGTGTAATTATGAACACTATGAGCATCTGTGTGATAATATGTTAGACTTACTTTAAAAGTATATAGCCTACAAAATGTTTGAAATCACATGCCCACTGCATGATGCTGCAGCGTCTTCACATGCTGATCGTTATATCAGCAGGTAAAGGGCCTTAATTAGAGCTTGCACCTGTGGAGGTAACCACATGAGGAGAAACTCAACATGCATATCTCACTATGCACAGAAAAAAAAGTAATTGTTGGCTTGAAATATCTACACAAATCATTTTTGTCTGTTCGGCACAACAAACTTTTTTTAATTTCAAGGCATTTTTGAAATAAAATAAGGAGGCTAAGTTTATACTGTAGCTAGGTCTTAGAGGATTTAATGTTTAAAAGAAACAGAGCCAAATAATCATGAAATTATCATAAATTATGTTGAGCAGTGTAAACTTTCCAGATGATTTATTTATTGTTTTAGGCCTAGTCCACACAGAGGTTTTTCTGTGCGTTTTGGACTTTTCGTACACACGCAAACAGCATTTTAGGTCACTGAAGACACACCTTTTGGAAAAACCCCTCCAGGGTGAAGATTTTCAGAAACTCTGTTGAAGGTGTTTATGTGTAGTCGGGGAAAACAGAGTGTTGGGCTTGTAATGTCAAACTGTGCGCCGGTTTCTCCTCCGTTTTACGTCATTGTGCGACGCTGTCAGTTTTGTTCACATGAGATTAGTGCGATAGCAGACGTAACCTAACTAGTGCTCCTACTATGTTGATGGGCAGAGGCAGCTGAACGGACAACTTTGAAAAATGAAATGGTGATTGGTCATTGCAGATAAATGGCGAGAACATTTTAGCATGTCAAGGACATTTTATGACTTGGTATGCTCATAACTGCCGCATTTTTTGCTATTTCATGTAGACATTTCGTGTGGCTGGGAATTATTTTTTGAAAAGGAGGAGGAAAACCTCAAAACCTAAACTATTTCACTGTGTGAACCTTGACTGACTGTGTGGGACATACATAAGATTCTGACTGTTGACGTGTCTGTAAATTTGAAGTTAAAGCGTAGTGCGTTGTGCATAGATGTGCACTGCGCCTCTCTTGATTGTGAGACCCACTGATAAATTCTGCTGCAGTGGAATTGCTTTAGTTGACTTATAAACTCAATTATACCAGCAACATACGTGCTATTCAGAATTTAAAAAATGTATGACACCATTAGCCCAATTAATTGCGATATGACTGCAATCCGCACATCACCATGACACAAAAACTGTTTTTGACCGCACATGAACAAGCATGGAGGTGAACAGACATGCCGGCCTTCGCTCGAAAATTGAATAAATCATTGGGGTCTTATAACAAAACCTAACAAAAACAATAACAGTTTTTATCAGTAAACAAGTGCAAGTCCTCTTCTCCATCTTCCGAGTCCAAACGCAGTTCATGTTCACGTCTGAGTCTAAGTCTAAGTCATCAGTGCTCAAGTCCAAGTCATGTCGTGAGTCCTGAAAATCGTGACTCGTGAGACCTGGACTTAAGAACCAAAAAACTGCATATTATTAATATTATTATTATGGTCTCTAAATATTGTCTTGGCCACTGCAATCTGGGAAATCTGTGGATTGATTTTTAGCGGGAAGAGACTTTCAATGTGCATCATTTGTACACATTCTGTGAACCCTCTTAGCCAGCTACTAAAAACCCAGCTGTGAGCTACCGACCACAAGCTACTAGAAGCGTGTCAGCAACGTGTTGGAGACCCCTGACATGGACTGAATATAAGTAATGGGGGCAGTTCACTTGGTTTCAAGTGAAGCTAAAGTCAGTGTGTATTACACAAGATTCTTTGTAATGGACAGCAAAAGGCCACTAGACTGGTTGCAAAAAGAAGTCTGATCTGAAGTCCACCAGAAATTGACTATGTAGCAGTTACAAATGAACCTTTCATCTCAATATGGTCACTCGATGATCCAAAACACTAGGATGACCTTGGCCAGAATGTCAAACTAAAGGCTTCAAAATGCTTTTCAGTCTTTGGTCAAGGATCTCTTTTATACTTCCATAGTGGCCAGACATGTAGAAATTGTTGCTTCAGCTCTGTTCACATGTTTAACTAAAACTGGATTTACATCTTTAAGGTTCAAGTGTATTATCTCCACTAAATATGTATTGTAGTAGCTTTCTGAACAACAGAGCAAAAAACTAACCGTAACAATAGGGATACTCAAATGCATGAATTAGCTGAGAACTATTTTTGTTCTGCACTTTCCTTCACCTTTTAAAACTGTTGAAGTACAATCAGCCTTAAAATTTCTCATTTTGTATTCCGACCCATCCGATAAACCTCCTTTACATCTACCGGCAGCTGCTTTCAGCCCCCTAAAGTCCACCTCTACGAACACCTCTGCAGAAAGGTGTAGATGTGAACACATTTGCTCTCACTGTTTGACAAGAAGAGACACCTTTTACTGGTCTTTAATTTCACACTGCATGCTTGTTGAGACTAATACCACACTGCAGAATACAAATACTGTTTTCTTCCCCGAGTTGACTGTGCAGGACTATAGAGTTAATTAGCGATTCAATGTCCTGAGCAGCTTTTGAGATAACTGTCTGCAGCAACAAGATTGACATGAAAGCTAATGAGAAGGCATGTCAGTTTCAGCCTGTTCTCGCTCCCAACTTGTCACGGATAGCAGCTTGGTCTGTGGCCCTGTGCTTGAAATACTCTGATCTTGGTACCCTTTGAGCATCTTTTTTTGGAGGGTGTCCTTTAGCATATTGTTTGATGTGCCATTAAGGTCCATTGACTCGGAATGAAGAGCTTGAAATTCCTCTTTAGTGGCTGGCATTGATGATGGATCCTAAGGTAGATTAGGGTTTGGCTCAAATGTAAAACCAATATCAATTTTGACTTCACATGAACAATGTAAAAAACACAACTTATGTAACACTGGTAATTTACATACATTGGTTAAATATTTTAAAGCATGTTTTGATGTAACATAACTCATAGCATATATATGTTAGTACTTATTTCAAACCAAACCTCAGAATTTAATGCCTGAATTAAGACAAATAACATTTTATCAGAGCAGATTTTTCCTCTACACCAGACCTGTCCACAAATCACATTTTTTAGGTACGGGGGGGGGGACTTAAATTGTTGTCTGAACACAAAATTAGATGACATATACACAGCCCCTTGAAGCTCAGCTAAGATGATTCAATCTTTAATGGTGTAATTTTTGTAATTGGACCCTTGACACTTCCACAACCCGTCTAGTAGGGCGTTCTCTCTTTTTTTTTTCACACAGGTTCACCATACCTTCACACATAGGGAATATTTCTTAAAAGAACAGCTAAAACAGTCAGTGCTGTCCTGTTCATAAGATGCTATTTATCATATCAGATAATGCTGCAGTTCTGGAGCTACAAATCAGAGGATGGGATTATACCCGACCCCCCTGATGCCATAATTGTTTAGTATCAAATGAAGATTTTGTTGCTTTTGTTTCTCAGCAGTTTTTTTTTTTTAATGTTGAAAGTAAATAAAACTCCAGAGATTTGGGGCTAATTATTATCAGAGACATTTAAAGTATAAGTGAGGGGAGAAATGATTTGCACATGAATCTAAAACATAAAGGAGATTGGCAGACATATCTCAGCACATTATGAGGTCTATTCTATTGTTCCAACGCCAGATTTGCATAAAGTACAGCAATTAATACAGGAAGAATTTGACATTCTTTCTACAAGCATTCAGTACTGAATAACATTACTGAAGAACTGTTGTTATATAATAAGGTAGAGAACATCTTTGAGCCGTGCACAGTGAGAGAGAGGAGTGGGTACCAAAATCTGACATCTTGCCAGAAGAGTTACAAAGGCCACCAGATCTGTTTTACATTTGAGTAAGTGTAGGTTAAGAAGCAGAAGATGAGAGGTGTAACAAGAGGATCCACTAAAAGACTGAGGGATTTTTCTGCATTTCTGCATTTACCCAATAACGTATAATGAATGTGAGATCATTCATATTTGTTTTTGCTGAAATGCTGTATTTGTAGTGATATATGTATGTCCCTAATCTATGTAAATGTGTTTGTGTTTGTATATTTATTCATACATTTAGGCATGTATCAATACACATACTGCTTTTTTTAGTGCTTGGTTCGTCAACCAGGTTGACGTTGTGTTGTAGTTGTTTTCTTGGTTTATACAGAACACTTACAGTATATTGCTGCAAAATTCACTGCATTCTTTTTGTGTTTTATAATAGCTCAATACACAAAGTTATTATGAAAAAAGAACATGTTAAAAAAAGCCGATTGTTTCACAACATTAATGGAGAGAACCTGCATTGTCATATTTTAAAGGAAAGGACATCCGACAATGCTTCTGTACATCATGAGTCGGGAGTTAGAACATGTCAGACAGTTGCTACCACTGTAGCTTGTACGGGTTATGACTTTGAACTGAAATCCCACTGTCCAAAGCATGTTTACTGGCACTCATCTGTTATTTAATGTACTGAGGTCTTCAAGAAACATGCAGAGGTGGGCACAGTTAATCAAAAATTAACCTCTGTTAACCGTTTACATGCTAACAAAGATGTTAACTTCCATATCAGTTAATCCATTAATACTGTTAATATTTATCTGAAGTGAAAATTAACATTAACATTAACTGGTAAAAAAGAAAAAAAAGAAAAGTCAAAAAGAAACAAAAACATCAGCTTTTTAGATTGTTAATAGTTGAAAATTTACAAATAATACAAACTTTTTTTCATATGTCAGCACATCCCCTGACCTGCATATGTGTTTTCTCATTATCACTGTCATGTAACCACCTGCTGTTCTGTTTATCACTCAAGCTACATCACTAGAAAGCTTCAGTTCTTGTAACTCTGACCATGTAAACCATTACAAGGTTCAACCAGCACAACAGCCACAATCTACACATCTGTCAGACCACCAACAAACAATCTTTTGGATTAAATTTTCTTACCATCTGAGGGTCTACTGTAGGCTACACTACTCTTCCGGTCATAATGTTGCAACAGACACGGTCCTGCTGTGTTAGCGCAATGGTCCTCACGATCCAAATCCAGTAGATCCACAGATTGATTTTCAAGTTTTCCGCCACTGTTCAGCCGTTTCCTCTAATCTACTCTGAACTTTTGAATGACACCTCATTTGACCAATTACGACCCTTCATTCACTGTTCCTAGGCTACTAGTAGAAACAGGACTTTATTTCTCTCCCCTCCGTAACACTGGCAATACTCATGATACAGATGTGTGAGTTGAAAAAAGGGTGAACAACAGTCTCAGGAGCAAATGAGGTCATGTGACTTGGAGTTGGTGAAAGTGTAGTGACTGTTGAGGTCTCTTTGTGCACTTTCATTCTTAAACATCTCAAACAGTGTCTAAAGCTTACTTGTTTGTGTACTCTGATTCAAAATCACTTAAATACGACACATTCCTCTCCTTCAATGCTTATCACTCGATCAGTCTATCGCTAATTGCCTGTGCTTTGCACAATCACGCCTGGCAGCCGAATTACTTGTACTGCTTTTGTGAGTAATTTTTCTTTAAGAAAGCACAGGTGATAAATGTAGCCCTGAGCAGTGTGCTTTTATGTGAATAATTGTATCTGCCTTGAGGCACCGCTTCAGTGGATGTCACTTGTTAATGGGAAAGGATGCAGGGACATAATATAAACGTAGAAGTTTTGAAGTATTTCAAAGCCTTCCGTTTAGCTCAAGAAAGCATGAGAGGCAGGGTGAATAGTTTCTGTATCGATTGCTGCTTTAATTCTAAATAGAGACTGACAGTTCAGGCAGCTACTGGATCCTCCAAAGGCTGAGTCAGTGCCTTGTCGCTGTCACAGCTGTGCTTGCCTGTGGCAGGTTTGTTCCCCTATCAGTGGATAAGGATATCCATCTTCACACCTCAGGGTTCTCAGAAGGCAGCAGCTCTCCCAATCGGTCAACTTTGCTAACACCAAGCAGGGCATTTCAGGTAACTCTCCCTGGGATGCATTACTTAGCCATTCTATGGCGACCTTTTTGGTGCTGGTGCAGGAAACTCGGGGGGCAATGCCTTGAACTCTTATCACACATCGTTTTATGGGTGCAACAAGTTTTATGATTTAGTCACCGAATGTAGAACCGAGTCTTGCCAATATGTGGTGTATTCAATATGAAATCTCAACAAAGAAAGAAAAAGTTTATGACAGAACTGGGAGAAGCATATTAGGAATTGTTTTTTAACAAGTTACTGATTGTTTGCGAAGATATGCTAACGCAGTACCCATATTAATGAGACAAAGCAGAGAGACTGCTTCACTTTCCAATCCTTTCATAAATGAAAGCTTTTTACGGCTCAAAGACCTGTTTCGCAGTCAAAGCAATTTTTTGTTCACCTGACAAGCAAACATGTATTAATTGACACACTTGCGTAAAACATGCTGCTTTTGTTGCCTATAATGCAATGTTAAAATAATTCAAATCCTCTGTTTTTTAAATTCAAATTAACAATACCCACTTTTTGATTATCTGGATGGATTATTCTATAAATTTTTATCATTTTCACCACTTCATCTTGCCTTCAGTCACGCCTTCTCTTCAGTCTTACTGCCAATTTCAACATAGTCCGAAGCGGAGCATATGCCATGAGCAGGTGTACTCACATCACAGGAGAACAAAAAGATCAGAGGGGAATAAAGAGATGCTGATCATTTGGTTCCTGTTTTGATGTAACATTGATTTGGACTTGGAGCGAATTTGAAAGAGCTGAGCGTAGTGACGCTGCTTACAATCTCCGGAGACGGACTGCGGCGCTTGCTGTGTAAACATGATCATTGACCAGAGTGGCAGCGAACAGCGCTGTAGTGCGCGGCGCTGACCGACCACGGAGCCCACGGACGTGGAAATTGGCCACATTTTGCACATTCCACTGTTTTATGCCCCAGATAAAATAGTATTAAATGCACTGACTAGTGCTCAAATTAAATCAAACTTTTCCAAACATTTCACTATGATGCTTGCTTGCGTTTTACTGGTGTGTTCAAACAAAAAGTGCAGATTATCACAATCAAAACAACACTGTATGTAAAGCACTGAGACAACTTGTATTTGGAGTGAAATCATATTTCAGTCGAGGTTTATTTCAAACCATTGCTTAATGTGCCAGATTGACTGTATCAAACCAGCAGGAAAGATTATGATGAATAATTAACTGAAAAACTTACCAAACAACCACAGAGTCTCTCTCTCTCTCTCTCTCTCTCTCTCTCTCTCTCTCTCTCTCTCTCTCTCTCTCTCTCTCTCTCTCTCTCTCTCTCTCTCTCTCTCTCTCTCTCTCTCTCTCTCTCTCTCTCTCTCTCTCTCTCTCTCTCTCTCTCTCTCTCTCTCTCTCTCTCTCTCTCTCTCTCTCTCTCTCTCTCTCTCTCTCTCTCTCTCTCTCTCTCTCTCTCTCTCTCTCTCTCTCTCTCTCTCTCTCTCTCTCTCTCTCTCTCTCTCTCTCTCTCTCTCTCTCTCTCTCTCTCTCTCTCTCTCTCTCTGTATATTCTTCCTTTGAACATTGTTTCGTCTTTTCTGTCACAATAACTGTTTTTTTATTTTCTAGTTTCTGTGGTCTTTTTCTTAAAGAAACTACTTAAAAAAAAGTTGTACCAAATAAAAGAGGTCTCTTACAGCAAGGTCCAAGGTGAAAATATGTAAAATACTGCCTGCAGGTTAACTTGTATTTTTATTTTAATTCAGTAGCATTTTTGCGTTGTTTAGGTTAATCAGTTACATGATATAGCTTTGCTTCCACATCTTTCATACAGCACCTGGTGGCAGCAAGAAGTGGCATTAAAACAAATATTCCTGATAGATTATTTTACTGTTGTGTGTCATTTGTGACCATCAGTATTAATTTCATCCAGTTTCATAACCAGATTAAACTCCTTACAGTATGTTGTAACAGTTGCAGTGCAACATTTTTGCAAGTTAAAATGAATTATTAATGTTTCATTCGTCATGTATATCCTCCTAATGAAACAAATCATTGGCCCTTTGCAAGACTGTATTCGACTATATAGCCACATGTAAACACAATGCTTGTTGTATGGTACACATAATGCAGATTCTTCATCCACAAGTACATCCTCTATTAAATGTTTCATGGGCTTGTCTTCAGCTCATGTAACACAGCATGTGCTTGTGTTTGGGGATTTTGCAGTAGTCTGGCGATGCATTCTCAGCAGATGTTCTTGAATTGTTGTAGTCTTGTTTCTCATCTTCCCTGGCCTGTGAAAACCCTCTGCTCAATGCAGCTCAGTAAATATGTACTGCACATATAAATGGAATTTAAGAACAAAAAAAAACAAAAACAAATTTTCTTTCTGCCCCTATTTGTCTCGAGTTGTGCACCCATGCCTTCTGGTTTTTTTTCAGGAAGTGATTTAGCAATAACAGGAGGCATCTCAAAAGAAAGACAAAAAATATTCAAAATTTAAGTAGCGAGAAAATTAGAGGTTTTAAAAAAAAACATGTTGCTTTGTCTTTCAGTAGTTGCTTTGTTGTTAGTTTGCTGTCAGTTTTTATGTCATGTTGATAAAGTGATGAAAAATACGATCTTGAGTCCTTATATAGTTTTTATTTTGAAGCTGACCAGACGCTCTGTGCGTTTCTTTGTCTGACTTCCTGTCTTGGTTGTTCTATTCTGTCAGCTTGATGCGTGCTTGCAGCGTGCTCCATCAAAAATAGACCCGCAGCGTATTTGAAATGGAGCAGAGCCTAATGGCGCTGCTGCTGGCACGCTCCGGAGACAGACGGCAGCGCCCGCTGTGGAAACATGAGCATTGACTACAGTGGCAACCAACAGGGTTGCAGTGCGAGGCGCTGACGGACCGCAGCGCACGTAGTATGTTGAAATGGGGGGTTAGTGCGGGTAGAGCTCTAAAAACACAGCATCCTTATGTTTCATTTAGGAATCATTACAGTCTTCTTAATATGTTATGGCATCTTGCAGAAATATGTTCTGGGGCATTCTTGTATTTTGTAAACTTATTCTCTACTTATTGTATTATTGGGTACTCATGACTAAAAGGTCAAGTTCGGAGTGACTGCAGATCGCTACTGGAGTGCCGTCCAGGATGAACAGATAAAAGTAATTATCCCTAATTTATCTGTTTCTTATTAGTATCATAAAGTAGCAGTGGTACATGAACTGCTCTTGGTAGTGGCTTAACCTCCAGCTGATGCTTTGAGAGGAAGTAAATAAATTATTAAGTTGAAGACAAAGCACAACATCAATAGGAATATTCTGATTCCTACATCTGATTTTCTTCGACAAGCCTGGCGACTACACTTACTAAGGCTGTGACTTTTTTTATGTCCTTTGAATTTTTTAAAAAGTGATGTTTTTAATTGCGCAAGCATCAGAACCGTCACCACTTCTGTGCCCTTTCATTTGCAATTCTCTCTTTCCTCTTTAAGAGATAGAAGAGGCAAACCGCTTTATTTCAGTGCCTCTGAATAATTGATGTGTAATGCTGTTGTGAAGTGGAAAGCACCTCATGGTGGCTGCTTGAGCGAGCAAGGGAGACATGGTGCACCTTTTCAAGCTTCCTCCTCCTGATTTAAGAACAGAGCCAAAGAAAGGGGAGAGAGGAGGAGGAAAGGGCAGTCAAAGGAGAGAGGCAGAGAACTGACCACCCCCACACTGCCACCCCCGTGGCCAGTGATATCATTGACAAGGCTGGTAGTACTGTTCTGCAGGTTAAAGAGGAGTTTGGGACTAGAGAGAAGAAGAACAAAAAGACTAAGACAGGGGAGGTTTGGGTCAGTGGAGCTAAACTTAGCCTTGCAATATTTCCAAAGTGTTTTGATCCACAATTATTGCAATATACATAAAGTTTTATTTTATCTATTACAAGTATTTTTGTAAATAAAAAACAGCACCTTCTGACAAAAAATTCACTATATAGCCTATTTTTTGTAAGAAGATCTGACACAGTATTCTGCTCTGATTCCTGTAATGTTCAGTTATTTTGTTGACAATCTAATGATCATAGTGATTGAGATTGATGAGACAGCGTTATGTTCAAAGGATTTCCTTATACTCACACTTGATAATATTCTACAGAGCCCTCTACCAATTCTCATCCCAAATCAGGATAAATGCCCGAAAAGACAAGCAGCAGAATCCTGTGCATATAGACTGAACTTTTTTCTTTGCTCGGTGAGTCAGCAGAATTCTCAAACTTGTGTGTTTCATTTAGAAGCCCTTCAATCTTGCAAGACAAAAGCCTTTTCGTGTCAGTCTTCACGTTTCATAATGTGGTTGTGCCATTCATTATTTGCCCAGCAGGCCTTAGTGGCTCTTTAACTTCTGTCCCTAAGAAACCAGATCTCAACATTGAAGGCCTGGTTCACAAAAGGCTTTCGACCCCTGCTAAACCAGTGCAAAATACACCGTCTAATTCACAAATAAACGCAAAGGGATGAACACACCCTCAACTGCGCTGTAGAGCAAACTCTTCTGTACGCTTGTGCCATTTGAGTGTATTTAAATGAGCTATTGTGAAGTCAATATGTGAAAAATTAGAGCCTTTATATGCAAATTGACCTCATTGCTAGATACATTATTCACAAACACCAATGCTAATAATAACGTGCAGTAAGAGTGAAAAAATGACCATCTGTTGAGACTAGGCGTAACTGCGCCGCAGTATTTATGAGAGATGTCCCACAAGCTCCATTGATCAGGAAAACAATGCCACCTCTGTATGACTTAAAAAAAAAATATATTATTTACAGTCTGTAAACATGATGTTGACCTTGATTATTCTCAATATAACCAGGGCTTAAATCAGTCAGGGGCTGTCAGCAGCTCGACACTTCATACATATATGTGTGGAGATGTCTGGACGTCTTTTTTTTTCTTCAAGTTTTCCTTTCTTGCTCCCTTCAGGGAGGAAGCATTGTTATTGAATGGTAAAAATCATATAACATTTTCTCAGTCTGGACTCAGAAGTAATTTGAAAACGTTTCCTCTTGCTTCCTACCTCATCATCATTATGTTGACAAAATTGTGCTCTGAGAGCGCAGCCTCAGCGCAGATGTGAAAATGTATTCTCTCCACATTCCGACCCAAATCAAAAGCAAACTGAACGGAGCCGGACAACTTTAGGGGCATGTTTGCGCCTGAGATATCATTAGCGCTATTTGCTCTGTGAGTTAGAATCTCCAGACTGAGCACGATAAGAGGGAGCAACAATGTGCAATTGTTGAAGCGATCAGTGGCCCTGATCCATTCTTTGTGAATCAGGAGTGTTTCATTTTTACCAAAATGATGATATCTCCCTTTACTAACCAATCATTTTAGTGCCTTATATTTAACAATCACTAATGCCAGACTTCTTCTTGACCAGGTGTTGAACAAACAGTCAAACTTCATAGCTTCTCTTGACCAACGATCCATTGCACAGACCACTACCGCAGTGGATTTAATGCTCTTTAAAATACAACGTTTTTGAACAAACATTTTCACCTGAAGAAGACCTCTGGTGGAAAAGTTGTGATTGTGATGGAATACAAACTTTTTGTGGCATATCTTCTTCCTCAGTCTCCTATTTTTGAACTGCCCTGCACCTACAGATGTGCGTACAACAACAACCTTTTTCTTAATAATCTTATGTTACCAGAGACTAAAAGGCTTTTCATGTTCGAGACACAAAGTAGAAATCCAAATCAACTAAACTCCTTTGTAATTCATGTTGTCTTGGCATGTAGCAAATAGAAAAATCTACACTTGAAAAAGAGGAATATGATTTGATTTCATTATTTTTTTAAACTGCTGTGAGATTGAGTTTGGGTTGAACTGCATTATCTCTGTAAAGCAGTTGAACTGGATTGAAAGATTTTTAGGATGGGTCTGATAAAGTGGCAACTGCAAGAGTATGTAAAACTGAATAAACTGTACGTTAACTTGAATACCTTAGTGTCACCATTACCTGGGACAAGGTGGCCTCAGAGCCAAAGTGTTTATGAACAAAATGTGTGTGGTGGAACATGTAGGCACACTTGACTCAAACCACAAAATTGAAGTGAAGTTGCAGATAAGCTTGGGCACTTTTTTAAGCTTTCATGAATTAGTATCAGTATTTTGTCCCCAGTTGTGTTAACTTACATGAAAGTGATCAACTGGAAACTCTTCTGGCCTGTTCTCCCACCACCACCAAGAGAATGAGAATAAAAACTAGACACTGCAGTCATTCCAATTAAAACACACTGGTTCCTGTGCATATAGGATCTGGGTTTGGTACAAAAAGTACTTGGCTTTACTGGGGAAAAAATTCTGCGAAAGACATGCGAGGAGCTGTTTGGACTGGTAGGAGGCTTGAGACTAAGATGGAGATTAAAGCCACAATCACTGCTGGGCCAAGAAGCAGCTGGAGCCAGGGAGTGCGAATTTCCATTTTTCAATTTCTCATCATCCAATATTTTCACAGGCCAATTCATCTGAAAGCCCCCGCCCCCTTTGAAGAAGGGAGGAAAGCATTTGCTTCATGGCAGTTCTTAAAACAAGCCCGCATGTGTTTGTGTGTGGGTGTGCAGTCACAGAAGGATAAAATGGCAAAATGTGCATGCACACTGTATAAGAACGTGAATGTGTACAAGTTGTGTAGCTGTAACTGATCTCTAAAGGAGGCAGCACGTTTTGACGGATTTGGAGTTCAGAAAAGAAAGAAATGAGGAAAAAGAATCAGCATCTCTGAAATCTACTCCAGCTACTCATATGCATGTATAAATATTAATGCAACTGTGCTGCCAACAAGCTTTTAAAGAGCTGTACAGTCAAACGTGGCACTGACATATTTTATAGTCAACTCTCAAAGCCTTTATGATATTCGGACAGATGCTGACAGAACCTATCACAATCATGATCTCAGAACAAGTGGAATCTGCTCAGTCGTGTTTAGTTAGAGCAATAATAAGTGACAGTAAAGTGAGAACAGATTAGAGTGATATTAAAGTGCACCTACTCACCACTCTCCCCTCCGTTTAATGTCCAAGCTGATATTCAGCTGGTGCCTTGTCTTTTTATAAAAGCACAGGGGATTTAGGCCTGGTATGAATATCAAATGGTAAGTTGATATATATTGGTTTTGGACATAATCACATAAACGCGATTATCAAACCTCACAAAATGTGTAAAGTGATGAAACCCTGACTATGTTGTGGAGCTTTGGATCAGTTGAAGATGCACAGTTTTGCATCATATGACTCAAAATGTACACACTACAAACATTTTAAAAAGTGGGCCAAGTAGTCTGTGTGGTATATGATTGCAAAAAAATAAAATGCTGTGGACAGTGACCACAAGTGTGTGGAAAAAAGTGCGTAGGTGTTTTGTATGTCAGTAACTGAGGTTTGAAAGTCAGTGACTTTCATAATTCCTTTTACCTACTTTGTCAATACTTTGATTTGCTTACCAACGGATAGAGTTAAATGTTTTTGGTAATTAGTATGTTAATGTTCGATTAGTGTTGATGGTAAATGTTGACAGTTTTGAGATAGGTTGCTCAGTTTTTACTGTATTGGCTGGGATAGCAAAGTTTGAGGCCTTAGTGTTGCTCTACTGCTAATCTCTGGTAGTGCATGTTGCAGCATATTCAGACAGGACTTGATTTTCTATTTGGCAATATGGTTGCCCCTGTCAGTGTGGGTTCTGTATTGAGACTTATTCTTCAAGATAAAAACTGGGAGTCATGTAGGATACACATACAGTATGCATCAGTCATACTGTAATTGCTCAGTTGGACTTAGTGACTGTGTTGCAAATAATAATACATATAATTATGTAAAATTACAACATAAATAAACAATAAAAGAAAAGGACTTACCCGGTAATAATTTTGAAAATAACACAATCTTATTCAGTCACATCTGACCGCTCATGTTTCTACAAGCGTATTGAAGTTCAAATATTTCCAGGTGGCATCGCAGTCTGACTGGAATTAAATATGTCAAATTAAATGTGACTCATGCAGCACAATTTAAAATGTGTCCTTTCTGATAACATGCCTTTCACTCTTATTAAGCGATGCCATTTGTGCAGTTTCCGTCCTAGTTTCCTTACTGTATTACAATTCTCATTAAAGAGACTTTGATTTAAAGCCAAAGTAGCAAGCAACAACAACATCACTTGACATAGTGCTAGGAGGACAACAGACTTGCAGATACAGTAAGTGAGCAGGGAACAGTCATATGCTGTATAACGGATGGACGTAATGTCAGTGAGGTCACCCATTGGTTTCTAAAGAGCCTTTTTGAAGCCTAATCAGCTGTTGCTGACTCCACCTAACTTTGGTTCACCCTCAAACATGCAAAGAGATGGATGCAGCAATGTGCCCACCTGTCATTCAACTTAAACACACCCAACTCTTAGCCCCAAAACAATGTTTATTTTCTGCTGTACAAATGACCCTTCTAATATGGGTTCCTATGGGGATTTGTTGTTTTTTTTAAAACCAGCCTTAAGTGGACTCTCAAAGAACTGAATTTTTATTCACTCCAGCATTGGATTCATTTATCAACACCGGAGGAAGCCGCTCTGGCCTAGTCAACATTGACTTTGGTATCACATAAGATCCAAACTTGATTGTGTCTGAGAATCCTTTCATCCACTTTGGATGGACTTCTGAAGGGATGGTGTGTTACCCCAACAGATAAGACCCATCATTGTTTCCTCTGTGCCCACATGTCATTTTCACACTTTAGATGCCACCATGATGCTGTCATAGAGTAGTTTTCATTTCTTGTATTTATGTGAAATCATGCTATTTGACAAAGACATGTAACATTTGAGACGATGCTAGTGACATGAAAGGCATTCTTCAGAGCTATTCAGTTAATAAAAACAGTTTTGATGAAAAAAAAAAATCAATGACTTTATTTCTAATTGGCACTTTACAGACAGAAATCGTACCACACATGGCAATCAACATTGTCAGCAATGTCACATATACTTACACAAACAACACGGTGGAAAGGAGATGGTTTACCATCACAGTTTGAACACAGACAATTTTCTGTTTTGTTCATGGAAAAATCATCACAAGCTGTCATGATGTACCACATATTCTACTTTTGTTTAATTTGCTAGTGATTTGAACAAAAGCTGCCTGTAGAAAAACATGAAGACACTGATTATTATTCACCACAGATACAAATAATGGAGGGATATGTGATGATAGCAGTATTGTCTCTCCTCCATGTCAGATATTCTTTAATATGACTTTTAACTCGATATGAGAAATTCTGATTTTTTTTTCATAGATGAAAATGAATGGCAATTTTATTTCTATTTTCAGTCCACAATTACAGTTGTCTGAGCTATTACTATCCACTCCAATCTGTGATTGGCTACTATGACAAAGTCACACTCTCAAAAGATCAATGTAAGTGGAATTGATAGATTCAAAATGCAAACCGTAATGAGGGCAACTTTGGTGATTTACACACTTTCTGCAGCTAACAGACAGTAACAGGAACTCAAAAAGCTGATGTTGTTACTGGCAGGAAGAGCTTTCTGTCAACAGACTTTTACCCCCAACTTGTCAAATATGACAGGAGTGGTCAGCAGCACTCCACTTCAAGATATGACGATAACAGGAACCCTGTAGCACCAGTTTGCACATACACACATGGATCTCCTGTGCAAAAACAAATGTTGACATATGACAAGGACTTCGAAGATGAAGCTTGCTGAGTGATATTGAATATTTTATGAGTGTGGACCTGCAATAATCATGCACAAGTGATACATACTGTGAAGTGGTCACAGTTTGGCCATGTTTAGGAGCAAAAATTTAGAATAGGAGAAAATATTAGTTTTGTTTAAACTGAAGTCTGAGTTACGTCATTTAAGATTGTTACATAACTAACTGTGTGTTCATCGAAATTCATATGCAACACCAGAGGTGGCTAGAAATGATGCTAGAGGGATACTCAAGTGTCACATTTTGAAGCTTCGGGTCATTGACCGAGCTACCATATTTGACACATTAGGAGTTAAACTTGCTTACCTCTGTTCCTCCAGAATTTCACTGGTCTTAAACTATGTCCACTCCATCTCATGAAGCACTGATAAGTAATTATGGTGCTCAGACAGTAGTTGTCAAGCAGCACACAACGTTTAGCATGGCCCCCCTCTGCCTCGCCCTTCTCAGGCAGCTGTTTTGGATTGTACCTCTGATCTGTCTTTAATGCAGTCGTTTGCAGCAGTGCACTGTTCTCTATATACCCAACAGAGAGCTCCCTTTATCTGTGCCTACTATACGGCGTACAAATAGATTTTGAATCATTGCTGGATATATCCCTTTAGCCCCCCAAAAAAGCGAGATTATTATAGGAGTTTTTGGTGATGCAAATTTATTCAGGTTTGGAGCGACGTATTAACTAGTTAGCACGTCTTTCCATTCAATTTCCCCCTTGCATTACTGCTTTTAATATGGTCTTTGATAACAAAGCTCTGTGAGAATGCACAGCAGGGATTTCATTGTGATGGAAAAGTGATGGATTCATTTTTACAGGCAGCTGAGGGATCAGTCTTAATTATCTCAGGTTTTGGACTTTGATCTGATTTCCTGTCCACGTCTCCTGGTGCCTGAGGTGTCCTTACACATCATTTGAATGTATTCAAAGTGTGTGCGGTTGGGCATGTGCCTTTATGAGGACCAAAAGTCCTCATTCTGGGAGCAAAAGACCTTTTAAAGGTAATAGAATCCTTCAGGGCCAGAGTACCAATATAAGAACCCTTTAGAAGTGTTACATTTTTTTCGTATATGCATATATTCATGAGTAAAAAAACAAAATGGCTTTTTTATAATTGATTGACTGGCGACCAGTCCAGGGTGTACACTGCCTCCCATATGCTCCAACCCCCTGCTACCCCCAACGGGAAAAGCGATACAGGTGATGGATGGATGGATCTTTACAAGTTTCGTAAATGTGCTTAAAAATGATCATGCAAGATTTGCACGTGTGATGGAATATGAGCTTCAGCATGTTACATCTAGATATGACATTCAGAATTCACATGCAATTCCACAATTTTACCACAAACCCTATAATATCTTATATCATTTCTCTTTAACTTTGTTTTTTCAGGCAAATTTCAGGGATCCTTCACCTAATGCCTTCATCAAAAACTACTGATATGGTGTGGCCCTTAATCACATTTTGGGCAAGTACTAGTGGGAAAAAAAGTTTCATCAGATTTTAAGATCAAGATGTAAGACAAGTTGAAATTGATTGGGCCCTAATAGTCCTTAAGGTCTGTAATACAGTGGAAGCACAGTTAAAAGAAGTAAGAGAACCATATTAGCCCCTGGGCATCTAGCTGATATTAACAATGTTCAGTTCAACAATGCAGAGGCCAAATGGTTTTGTTTGATTAACAGATTGCATTAATGCAAAACAGCACAAGATGGTAATTACAGACAAATGACTTAGAAATACATGGGATAAAAGTATGAGGGATCCTTGTTCCTGCTGAAACTCATAGACAGTAGTGAAGTTGGGGCATGTTTGGTGCCACCATGCCTGTCTGTTGAGCCAAAAGTGAAGCTACACTGCCACGCTGAGTGAACAGATTGGGCTTTTGTTTTACCATGCACAACACATGTTAAATACAACTAGGGCATTGGAAAAAGGGGAAGACTATTTCTGTCATAAAACCCACCATGACATCCATCTGCAGCAGTAGCATAACAATTTCTTAGTTTTTTCTGTTTAACCACATGGTCACACTTTGATATGACGATACTCTCAGCACCTTTGCTCCATCAAGCTCTTACGGAGCCCCCAAAAGGCTCAGGTAAGGAAAAAAAGAAAAAAACGTCTGTAAATCCATTCCTTCGCACATAGATTAAAGAGCTCAACAGTGTGATCCCAGAAGGAAAAATCCCCTTCATTTTCCTCATAGCGGATTTGATAATTAGTCATTATGTCATAACCATCCTAGTGTTAAACTACGGTAGGCTATATGATCCAGGAGACACAATTTTGCATAATATCATCCTAGTTTTAAGAAAAAATATGGTATAAGTAGATCATGGGGAGAAGAACTACACCACCCACAATCCTAGAATGTCATGATGTCTCTGATTGGTGGAGCCTGCTGTTACCAACTACCAGTTCACGGAAGTTCAACAAGATATCACAAATGTATTTTTAACAATATCAACACTACAATAAATAAAGAAGTGTGCTAAACCATTGTGGTCTAGTTGGAATTGCAATGGATTGCGTAGTTCCTTCACTTTCAGAAAAAAATAGGTACACACTCTGGTACCTTTGTCTTTTCCACAATTTTCAAACTTTTTTTTTTGCACAAAATTAAATATTTTTATAGTCACGAGTATTGGGGTAGGTGGTTGGCTTGGTTCCTTGATTAAAAATATGGCTATAAGGATTTCTGAAATGGCTATGGAGAAAAATTGACTTCAGGAACCACAGCTGCAGAAAAAGTGGGAAGTGACTGTGGAGCTCTCTAGTCTGTGCCAATGTGTTTGTCAACTGTCCGTATGAATTTGTAATCTTCTGATGGATGGATTTCAGCCTTCCAGTTTGCAACAGTTTATCAAACCAGTTTGCAAAGCTGTGCGCACTGTTTAGGAAGCCATGCCCACAAATGTAAACTGTGGGAATGGATTGGCTAACAGCTTTTTTAACTGAGCCTTTGGGGCCTCAGTAAGCTCTACTGTAAATATGACATCTCATTTTTTAGGTTACATTTTTTTGTTGAAAATCAGGCCACTCTTGACTCTCTCCAATGATGTTTAAACAATATCCACGACTTTATAATGAAGCATGATGAAGCCTAAGTAATGAGGTGGCAGTCAAAGGCCCTTCTATAGCTTTCCCCAAGCCCTTTAACACAGGGCCCTGACCTTTTTAACTAGCAGAATTAATTGGGCTGGGCTAACCTTTTAGATGCTAGCTGTGAAATAGGACCAGCATTCCCGGGTTGACTCATTATACTACACTAGCTTTGGTGTGCCAGTGTTCTTTTCCCCCCAATAGTTTTGGGACGCAAAGCAGCCAGTCAGCGGCTCAGATGGGGAATACATTTCAGGTCAGTTCTATTGAGCCCATTGCTCTCAGCCTGGTCCTTTATAATGTACGGTCACATGGAAATTGCTTTGCAGCAGTGCAGCCAAAGAGTTGTCCTCTCTAGAAGACAAACTCAATAGCTTCCAATTGAGCCCAATGATCATGTTCCTGCAAAAAATATATTTTTAAAAAGGGGACAAACACATGCACAAAACCCGTAAATTTAGCCAGTGTTAGTTTATCTAATATGTCATGAACCAAACATACAAATGAGAAAGAGGAGTCAGGTACTCTTCAAGGAGGAGCAGATCTTAAGAAATGTAAAAATATTTTTTCGAGAATTTAACTAAAATGTAATGCATGTTATAGCTAAAGGACACAGTTTTCACTTTGGATGCAAATCAGAAAGTGTTGGATCCTATTTTATTCCATCCCTTTCTGTTTATGATTTTGGACGCCATGTTTGGGAAACAATAAACGTGTGCTCCGGTTTGTAACAAGTTAAACCTTTATTTAACCAAGAGAAAAAAAACTTGTTGAGATTAAAAACCTCCTTTTAAAGAGTGTCCTGGCCAAGACAGGCAGAAGCACAATTAACAGAGTTTCAGACAAACATACATAATACATACACATTAAAAGACACAAAGTTCACTCAAAACAATAAATATATCAGGGAGAATATCTACAGCCGGATGTGTCTGCCTCACACTCATTCATCCTCTTAAAATCATCCAATGACAGCAGCTCGTTAAGTTTCAGGTCCTTTTGCAATTTGTTCCAAGTAAAGGGAGCAGCAAACTTAGACGCACTTTTCCCCAGTTTAGTTCTGACTTTTGGAACAGACAATAAGAAAAGGTCCTGGGACTGAAGATTATAAGTTTCTGTACTCTTCTGACTGATTTAGGTCAGAAGGTATGTGGGAAGCAGACCTCAAATAGACTATGCCAGTGTTTAAGTCTAATTGTGGACAAAGAAGACCATCAAGTACGTTCATACAATAAACAATGATGAGTGAGGGCTTTAAACATATATTAGTGGTTTAGCTTAAAGCTCCATGATACACACAGTATCCAGAGTGTGAGCTTTGAGACGAGGCGTGCCACGTGCATGTAGGCTATAAAACATCACCGTAGTCCAGCATAGACATGAAAGTGTCAGCAACCATCTTCTTAGATTCAAAAGAGAGGCAGATAAGGCCTAAAATAAAATGCAAGTTTCAGTTTTAATATTTTTCAGCTGCTGATGTCGGGTGTAAAAGAAAGATATTCATCAATGAAAATACCAAGACATATGTAGCTAGAAGTGGAGATTGAAGGTAGGTTGGGTGGTTTAGATTTTGCATTTGAAAACAGCATGACTTTCTTTTTGTCTGCATTTAACAAAAGTTTTAAATCGTAAACATTTTGTTGAACAGTGCTAATAGCAAGTTGTCACTGTGACAGCCCACAAACTACTGCCTCAGCACCCAAGAGGTCTGACGCAAATTTACAGTAATACATTTTTGTCCAACAACATGTTGGGTTATAAGACCGAGCACAAGCTGTCACGGCTGGAAAACAGGGAGGAGGACCCAAATGCAGGAGCAAAAAATGAACTATTTAATTAAACAAAAAGGCAAACAAAAACTTACTTTTCAAAATGTCCAACAAAAATCCAAAAGGGGTGAAACACTGGGAACCACAGGAAACATGAACCAACATCCAACACGACAGACGACAATGAACTGACACAAAGATGAAGAAACACAGAGACTAAATAGACATGGGGTAATCAACACAGGTGAGACTAGTTACACAGGTGAAACTAACAAGACACAGGTGAGGACAATCAGGGCAATCAAGACAGGAGGGAAACACACAGAGGCAGGAGTAATGAACACAAACCAGAAACACTATGGACAACTACAAAGTAAATCATGAACACTGAAGACACACAGAAGTCAAGAATGTAACAAAACACAGAGAGACACAAGAAGAAGAAATTACAAAATAAAACAGGAAACACTTAAGACTAAACAAGGGAAACTAGCAATACTAGGATAGAAATAAAAAACTGGAAACCTAAACTCTGAAATACAAAACTAAAGAAGACCAAAACCATGACACAAGCAATACTCCAGACCTTTAAAAGAGACAAAGAGACTTCTGGAACAAAAACAGAGACAGCTATATTTGCTTGCTTTTCCAGACTTGACTAACAGTCAAAAGTTAACATGAAGAACTGATTCTCTGACCTTGTTTCCTGCAACTAGCTGCGTTGTTTTGAATGCCTATCTTTTTGCACAATATCTTTGTACTTTTGTATATGCGTATTTTTTCAATTTGTTTCTATTATTACAGTTTGCTCCGTGAATTGGAGAGAAACGATTTGTCTGCATGTCCAGTACGTATGGCAAACATTGACAATAAAGACCACTTTGACTTTGATTTTGTCCTTATACATTTTACATTTCTTTATTCCTCTTCTGCCTCTATCTGTTGGAATTAAGTTATTGTTTGCAACAGCTAAGCTCCTTCTAGATGTCAGAAACGTGGAAATCTAGACAGAAATCACTGCCTTCTGAAATTAAGAGCAGTGAGTTCAAGTTTTTTAGGGCATCTTATTAGGATGCTCCCTGGACACCCTTGTTGTTGAGGTGTTTCAGGCACATCCAACTGTGAAGAGACCATGAGGCAGACCAGGAGCATGCTGGAGGGATGATCTGTCTCACCTGGCCTGGAAATGGCCTGCAATGCCTCAATAGAGCCTGGTGGAGTAGATAGGGAGAAGTGCTTCTGGGCTATAATTGCAATTGCCTGTAACCAGCTCCTACCATCACAAGCATCTAGACATAAATGGATGGAAACTTGAAGCTCTTTGTAATAGTGTGCACACTCTACCAAAAAACTATTTTTCTAATCAACTACTTTGTTTCTGAAAGTCTGTGCTTTCCTCCTTTTTCAGAAAACAGTAGCCAGGGTCAGCCTGACTTCACATTGTTGACAATGCGGAGTACATAGATACAAGTTTTGCAAAACTGAAGTGACATTGTTGCTGTCACACAGAGAGATAAAAGAAAATGTTTCTGCTGTCTGAAAGGAAAGAAATGTCACCTGAGCCTGACCTTGAATTTTATCAGGCTGCCTTGCACAGAGGGAGTTGCCAAGATTTGGTGGGTTATCGGAAATATTCACGACAGCTCACTCAATGGATCAGGACTGGAAATTAGCCAAGCGCATCAAAAGTGGTTTCAAGCTTGAGCCAGTGTATAAAAGTCAACACTTTAAGGATGAAAATAAAAGAATGAAGCTAGCTCATACTGTATGTAAATGTACGATTATCAACAAATTTCAGCCTTCTTATTTCCTAACTCTTCAAATACTTAAGCTTCAACAGCAGGTAGATGGTTTAACATTTGATTCTGTAGTACACCTCTAGGGTGAGCCTCATTTTTGGACACTGCATTAGTGAAGGCTGCCAAGGGTGTTGATCAGGGTTGATTGATGGATCAAACAAACACAGGACTTTCAGCTTGAGATTGGATATCGTTCTTATATGAAAACAGTACACAAAGTGGAATAAGGAAGTGTACACTTTTTTTTGGTTACTTAATGTATGCCACAATTTAATGCTTTAATACGTTAGTGTAGGATTTCTGCTTTGTATTCTTCGCGTTCCTGTTGTCCACATTTTGTTGTTGCTAAGGTGGAGGTCGGAGCAGGCCGTGCATGAATGAGGACGGCGGTGGTTGTTGGTACGACACGGTCCCATGTGGCTGGGCGTCAGGAACGTCGGGTGGTAGTAGTGCAACCAACAACAACAAAACCCCAACAATAAAAGAACCCATACCGAAACCCAACCAACATCTAAACCCAAACATCATCAGAATTCAAGCAACATAATAACCTATAATGACTCAGGCAACATATAGGAACCCAGGCAACTTAGGTTGTTTATTAACACAAACATGACCTCATTTCTTTACCTTTTCAAGTTGCTTTGTACATGTTTTATTTTCACAATCTTACCAAACAATTCTCTCTTTTTCACTCACTTAACCTCTTTTAACATTTATAGTTTGATTGGATGTTGCAGTTCTATTATAGTTAACTTTAAATTAAGCCTTACACATGTGGAAATGATATAGTAGAGAGAATCAAACAACATATTGAGGTGTAAACCACTGAACGAGCTGCTATGATTGGAGAACGTGGGTCGAGAATATGTTGCAAATTGTAATTAAATCTAAGTGCAATTACACCATCTGAGAGGAAGATAATTGACACGTCTGACTGAATATGTAACTATTTTAATTAAAATTACATACGGCTTATTTGCGAAACCTAACCCTGTAGTCACAAGACAGTGAGTTGTACTATTAAAACAGAGGTTCATGAACCGTGTTTGAAATCATCACCCTGAATCACCCTATGCCTCTTCAACAGAGCGGTGCACATGGCTTATATTGTCTGCACTGATCAATTCCACTGAGAGCACGCCAACCTAAACTAGAAGCATCTGCTTTGTCTAGTTGTCGAGCATGTTGGTACTGGACTGGAGCTTGACCAGAGGTAAGTACTGAAGAGTGCTGAACATCTATTTTTGTATTTTGCACAACATTAAATGTTGGTCATGCCCGCCAGTTGTTTTCTTTTTGACCCAGAAAAAGTACAATACTGCAGCTACAGTCAGGAGTGGGAACAGCAGAAAACTATAACCTCAATATGTGATACTATTTTGTCTCTTCTTCATTTATTATGTGACTGATTCTTTTGCATTACAATATGTACCAGTAGTACTACATGCAAAATAAAATCAATAGTAGAGATCCATTGTATTGTGTTCTAGAAGTTTAGGTAGCTGCAGTGATCAAAAGTTGTTTAAAAAACTATACAGAACTATCCAAAAGTTGGACATCAGTACAGGTGGTAGCTTTAAATGCACAGTATGTACAGTAAATTCCGCCGCCAGGGGGCTCTCAATCAAAACAATAACAGTAGATGACGTCGAGGCTGGCGGGAATCATGGGAGGGATTCTCTCTGCCACTCCACCCCTATACCCTCCATGAAAACGAACTCCGAGTTGACCGTAGTCAAGACGAACGGGGGTGAAACAGACCTGAGGAAGGTGTTTACTAACAAGCTAATGCGTCCAAATATAATCTACGTGACGTTTTTATCACAGCAGCACATACGGCAACCGTACGGCAGCTTTCAGTAGCAGTTCCCGCTTCCTTATGCAGCGGTCTTCGACATAACATCCGGTGTTTCCATAGCAACGATCAACATGTCGTGTCTGTCATGGTGGCAATTACAACTATAAGATGAAGGATTTCTCTGGCTTTGATAAACTGTTGGAATTATTTGAGGTATTGTAATTTCTCAAGAAAAAATATATAGCATTGGTATAATCTATTTTTAATTCATTTAGATACTGCATATTAGTGTAAAAATTCTACATATTACACCTTTATATGCTAGTGGCTTTTGTAGCTGTTGATCCAGCCATTATATGCTCTAAATGTTGAGAGCTTGGGTTGAAAATAAATTGTAATAAATTCATAATTGTTGTTTTACTTTTTTTCTGAGACATAAAAAAAAGACCAAAAGATTATTAAGCTGTACTTAAGAAAGGTTATTAACATGCTATGGTACTTTGCACTTGTGCTAGTGAGTCTGCCACACCCTGGGAGAGACTTTCCAGTGTTCTGCTTTTTGTCTCAGTTAAAAAAAAATGGCTATGACCTCTTAATTATATTTCATATTCATGGTTCTAATTTAATTTGCCAGTTTAATCCTCATAAGCGCATTAATTAGTTGTTTGACCTGCATTGCTTTTTCCAAGAAAGAAAGAAACATAAAATGAGGCCAGCGTTTTAGCAAAGCCTCCACTTCTGATGAAAGGATCCCAAAACATGCAGTCTCATTTTTTGACACTTTCACTTGGGTGGCAATTTCCTCATCCCTGGAAGCTGTTAAAGTGGCAGTCTGCATTAACAGTGTGATGTTTAGTTCACAGGGTATTAACCAGGCTTATCCCTGCAGTGTCTGATGAGCTCCTTATCCACGCTAACTCGCCCAGTGAGGGTTTTTTTTTTTTTTTTTTTTTTTTTTTTTTCTTGAAACAGGATTTGCACATTGGACAAGAACCTGTAAAAAAAAAGCTAAACCAGCAGTAACAGTATCAAACACAAACATGCATTTAGCTAAATTTAGGCCTGGCTGCATCTGAAATGAGAGCTTGAAGCTCCCAGAAAGGTGGTTCACATTTGGATGTTCACTGAGTTCCTTTCAGCAAGTGAACTAATTCTTCCTCAGTGTGTGCTTATAACTTTATTTGATGATTCATGCATGATTCATCCTGGAACTGTAGTATTTAGGGGGTTGCATTCAGCCTCACTGGATAATTGCACAGTAGATATTGTCTTTCCAGACACAGACAATGCTATGTTGTTGTTGTTTTTTTGTCTTTGTTCTCTTTAGACCTAATGAGGATTTGTCATCTTTAATTACATCCTCAAGTGGCACAATGACATCCTCGCCTTCACTAAATTCCAAACGCCACCCAAACATTTGAATCAATCCAGCCTCAAATTGTGGGTGCCAGCTTTCGTCAGTAGAATTCAAGTTGAAGAAAAATATAAAAAAAACAATTCTACTTTATATGCTAAAGATTTGGTCTAGGTAAGAATGCCTTATCTATATGCAAATTATAAGTTATCAACTTCAATAACTGTTGAACGAGGTGTCTCCAAACATGCTATTGCCTTCATTTGTCAGGCTGCCAGGGCGGCCCAGTTTTTAATGCAAAGCATTCAATCTTGAGGGAGATGGCAGCAAACACAGACAAATAGTCCATGGAAAAGGGGAGAGGATAGTTAAGAGCCCAAAATGCCAGGGGTGATAATGAGTTTTGTTTGTGTGCCGCCCACTTCATCTTTATAGCAAATGATAAACCAACTAGTCGACGACAAGTGAAAAATACCTCTGTAGTGCTAATTGAAACAATTTCCAAGCGCAGCACGGGGGAATTAGCAGTTTGAGAAAACAGAACATGTGTCCTTAAGAGGATTCTGGGACAGCAGCATCCAGCAACCCTCTGCAAAGAAGAAGAATGAAGAGCATGGTTTTAAAATAATGACTTACATTTTCTTTAGATTTCGTCCCACTTTATATATTGTACAGAAGGTATTTCATACGGCCCCAGGGCAGCTCCTTCTACCACACCTATTGCTGCCACTTAAAGGCAATGGCATCAGAGAGCTCACAGTCGAAATATGGAAATCAAACGGATACTTAATTTCTGCTCAAATGTATCATCAGGGAGGATACTGGGGGGCAGAAGGGGCGTGTTTTGTTGATAAATTGTGGGCGGGATGATGTGTGCGTGTTGGGAAGAAACAACCAAAAGGTTAATGTTTTATAAATCAAATGAAATGTATTCCTTAATAAAAGGATTCCCTCCCTTCATCTACTGTGTTAGCAACAAAAAACACAACCAGGAGACACTGTTTATTGCCCACATTACAATGGAGCTTATGAAAAGAGCACTGTGCAAGGAAACACCGAAGAGTACGTTTTCCTCCAATAAGAATTTCAACGTAGGACTTATACAGACTGTGCTTTCGCGGTTGCAAGATCTTACCCCCAATTTCCGCATACTCTGAGCACGCCACGATAGGTCAGCGAATCAGAGCACAGCATGAGCAGCTGTACCCACATCACAGGAGAACGAAAAGATCACCAGGGAATCAAGAGAAAAACATGCAAACATGTTTTTTTGTCTTTCTGAGGTTGTCTTTCTTTGTTGTTCGTTTGGTTTGGTGCCTGTTTTGACATAATGTTGATAAAGGGATAGGAAATATTCACATTCAGATTCAGATTCAGACAACTTTATTAATCCCAGAAGGGCAATTCAGTTTCACAGCCTACCGAGTCATTGAAATAAACCAAGACAACATAAAGGAAACCAACACAGTCACAGCAGCATTCAGACAATTACATTCACATGTCAGAAACAAAAATTCAACAGACAAACAGGTCGCCAAATGAGAAGCCAGCGCTAGCAATCTAGAATTTAGAACATTACAGGTTACCTTAGCATACAGTAAGTCAATTAGAATCATGATCGTGAGTCTGTATATTGTGTTTTATTTTGAAAAACGCTGGATGCTATGTGCGTTTCCTTGCCTGACTTACTGTCCGGGTTGTTCTATTCTGTCCAGCTTAACGCATGTCTGCAGCGTACTCCGTCAAAAAAAGACTCACAGCGTATTTGGAACAGAGAAGAGGGCACGGAATATGTGAAAATTGGGAGTTAAACCAATGTGCACTAACCATTGCCATCATCAAAAGAGCAAATGAGGGAATATCTTTTGGAGGAAAGATATACATCCCTCCAATGGAGATCATAGACTTTTTGAAACAATGCCATGAGGGACTGAAGCTGGAAAAAAAAACCTTAATCTATGATCTGTTGAGCAAGGCACTAACCTTAGACTGCAACAATGGCTGTGATAATGAAGGACACAAATTGTAGAAGCAGTCTTAATATTGGCTGTTATCTTTTATGCATGTCTTCCTATATTAAGCATTTAGAATGCATTTCTGTTAATGTTTGTGTTCATGGTTATTGCATGAGTTAGACTTTATATTTGCATTCGGCGCTCAACTCTCGTGAGATTTCTTTTTTAAATCTTTTAAGCTGTTTAGAAGGTATTTGTAGCACTCTTTTAATTTGAACACGTTATTCTTTTCCTTTTTCTTGTTTTTACACCTTGTGTTGGTTGTAGTATTTTAAGATATGGAGCTCATTAGTCCTGATGTTTGTCTTTTACCTCTGCAAATGTTTTTGGATTTGCAGCATTCTTTTTTTTACATTGAGAGGATTTCTAAGCAAACAAAAGTTAAAATACAACAAGAAATGCACTATTATCCGAAAAATACAAATAAAATGAGAAGAAATGATTTAACAACCCTTAGTGTCTTTGTTATTGAGACATATATGTCATTAACATGATAAAGCAGTATTCACACCACGAAATAAGCTGCCTTCAAAACATTCTATATCACCTTTTCTGGGATATACAGGTTTTGTGTGAGGATGAAGGGACTGGGTCGCCAACACACACCTGCTGAGAAGTGCCTGGCTGCATATTCTTCCATCTGTCTGCCCACGGAAACTCTCCATCTATAAAGGCAAATTGTCACAGAAATCCAAAAGGGAAAGAGTCTCTTTGAATGTCAGGCAGTTTCATATATCTAATACACTTGAAGGCAAAACTGTTGAGATCCAGCGAGTCCCAGGCAAATGATTTGAGCCTTAGAAGCCCCCTTAGAGCTATAGTGCTTATCTGGTCCTCCTTCCCGCAGCAGACGGCCACTGTAAGAACGTCTCCTCCAATCGTCAGTGCTGCAAACGCTCTTATCTCCGCTCCACTGCATACCTTCTCCCTGCACTCACAAAATTGAGCCACAATTCATTTAACTGCATGTTAAGGCTTTCATCCCAAATGTGATATGTGATATATCCATTTGGAAGAAAAGGTTCTTGATATAGTTCCTATTCACACATATGATCGCATCCCTTTTTAAAATATGACTATGTTTTAAGTAAAGGTCAAAAGAGGCTGATACATTGATGTTTCAAAATACCCTTTTTGTTTGATTTGTAAGGAAAAGTAGTTTTCGCCATCCCCTTTTTTGAAGCCTCTTAAAATGTGGACATGCAATGTTAAGAGTCTTGTTAAAAAGCACAAAACTATTTAAAAAACCTTTTTAAAATAAATTCAATTCAAACATTACATTATTTAAAGCTCTCATATTTTACAAAATACACTTGACCATGTTTTTCTAACACTACAGTAATATGTGTCACTAGCCTGTCTACAAACCCCCTTTTTATGAGAAAAGCCCATCCTCGTCTTTTGCCTGCTCCACTTTTCAGAAAATGTGTGCAGGCCATTTGAAGATTTTTCCTTTGTGACATCACAATGAGCAGTAACCACTCCCCCAGGTGGGTGACAACACAGCTAGGTTTTTGTTCTGCCCTCGGAGTCTGAGTTCTGACCATAAACAATAGGACATGGAGTGAGAAGGTGCGAGCCACCCAATCCCTTGCAGAGAGGGGTGTGGTCAGACACAGTTCATTTACATTTAAAGCTACAGACACAGAAACAGCCTGTTCTGAGCAGGGCTGAAATAGAGGGGATTATAGGCATGATTTAACATAGGATCAGACTTGATTTACAACTAGAAACATCACATACATGTATTGGTGAGCTCTGAGACATATTTATACTTGTTGAAAAGGACAAAACAATGCAAATTTTAGTCTTATGACCAATTCTCAAAATTTTGGAGGTTAGGCATAACCCAATGTGATTGACAAAGTGCTTTGCTATTCATTTCATAGTTCATTTCATAGTCCCTTTTTGATCTCAAAGCTATGGATGCAATGCTAAATGAAGGCCATATGTTTAGCTGGAGTTTTATTTCAAGAGCTAAATTCCCACCACCAATACAAAACATCCATTACTGCAGTCAAAAATGACAACCACAGACAACACTACCACCCGCAGCTATCAGCAAGCTACTTGGTCCTGGACAACACCATTCAGACATCATGCTGATTTGTTTTTACAACTGGACCACTGAAGCTATAGCTAATAAATACTGATTAGCATAGCCATAGCTATGAAACTGAAACTTTAACAAGAACATTTCAACTTTGATTGAAGATAATTGTTATATTTTATAAATATTTGTATTGCTTACTAGCATACCACCCGTAATAGCAGCTGTTGTGGATTTGGCTGTGTAGTGGCTTTACAAACCTTGACATAATCACAGATACACAGAAGTGTGTGGCCATAAAACTGCCTCTCACAAATGTTGTAAAAGCTCAAACAACAAAAATCAATAGCCTGAGGAAGATTAATGCTCCACAGCATTACAGCAGCTTAAACAATAATTGTGTTACAGCTGACTTAAACTCCCTGCATGCCTCTTGTAAGGGTTATTAACAAAGGTAGTGTTTGTCATGGCTCTGTCCGGTAAATCTGGAGGGGTGTGTGCATGAAGCAGTGCGACACATTTCATCACTGTAATCGAGTGCACGCAGGCAACGCAGGAGCAGGATGTTGAGTGTCTAAACTAGTGCTTGTGTTTGACATGCCAACTCATTTTTAAAACACATCATACACTCGTATACAAATAAACTTCATTCACCAACTGACAGCCATGCCAACAAAGAAAAAAAATGAAGGTTTTTGTCTTTCATTTTGGGAAAACTATTCAGCAGTCCAACAGCAAAACAAAGTCCTCTCACAGGTATTTGTTTCTCTGTGCTTGCTTATAAAACAGAGCCACGAGACATATGTTGGCAGTGCAGGCACTGGAGTTGTAAAATGCTCTTTGTCAAAATGGCAGCGTATTCAGTTAGCAGCTTCACTTTCTGCACCGTAGAAATGTGCAATGCTACACATTCTTGCAAAAAGGAACCATGTTGAAGTAGGTCTGGGTGAGATTTGAATAGTATGTGATGTGTAATATGTTACAAAAGCACTACTAATATCATATTCCTAAGACTACAGTCTTGAGTTTATGGGCACCCTTATTCATGAATCAACTGCATCAAATGATCATCCGCTTTAGGACTTTTTAAAGTGTATGTGTCTTAAGCTTTGATTATTCTAGAGAAAAATGGAATGTGACGGTTTAATTTTACGATGACTTCAAACTCTACATTATGTGACTGAATAGTGGACATTTAATGAATACAACGACATACGCAGAACTGTTGGAAGAGTCGGGAGCTACAGAGAACTGATGGTCTATGCACAAACTTTCTACAGTAATATAGCCCCTTTTACACAGCCTGTTCAAGGAGGGACTTTTTAACACGTTTTTTGTATCTTTGCCCTTTCGTAAGGTGCAGAAACTGATTGGGAAAGGGGGGTACCAGAGGTTATAACAGAGTTAAAGGGATGTCTGTGTAAATGGGACAGTAGGCAGGATTGGACAACATGATGGCTTTTGTTGATTCAATGCAGAAATAAAAGGTGCAGTATGTGTAGCTTGTTATACTGTCTTCGTAGAACATGTTATATAAAAAGAGGGAGAAAGAAGGAGCTTATTAAATGCTTTCATAGTTGAAAGAAATAAGTGAAGACTCTCGCCTAAACAAGTTTTACTCTTACCATCTGGTTTACAGTTTGATCATTTTGATATAAAAGTTTTTGGCAGGTTGTAGTGAGTTAATTGGAAAACAATTATCACTGATATAATTTGTCATGACTCAGAAAGGAGCCCCAGTCATGACTATCCAAATAATTTTCATTGAGGTTTATAAGATGCAAATGATTTTATTGGGGGTTTGTTTGCAAGCTCTCCTTTATTTCCAGTTCAAGATAAAGAATATTTCCCCAAAAACATTCTGTTTCATCTGCTCTCCCAGCAGTATATTCTGTATTCCTGCTCACCCTCCAGCACACAAGCCAGTGAAACAGTGAAGACTTCCCCTCTATGGCTCCCATTGGGGCCATCTCCAATTTGCTGCAATTTATATGGGCCTGTCCCTATAAATCTGACTAATCGATGGGTTCAAAGTCTTTTTATTAAATAAAGGTTGTGCGAGATGCTGAGTCTCCTGAGAATAGAGTCAAATCTCATGTTAATGTAACCACACTTTTTAAATCCTCTGGAATTACACTTGAGGTGCACAGTATTCAATGAAAAAAGCTCAATGCTCATAATGTGGATCCATTTCCCATCACTATTTCATCACATATAAAGTCTTCCCCACAATAAATATGCAAAAAAAAGAATCTGATATTACACCAATTTTATAAGAGTGTTTTTTTGCCTAAATAATATTGATATAATCGTATACGTTGCTATGACTCTGTCTTAAGCTAAAACATGACTGAATATTTTATTTAAACACTACAGGAAGTGTTCACATCTGCTCTACATATAGGTCAATTAAACCCAGAGAAACAAATGGGCATGCAGGATTCACTTATCACGATGAGTTCATAAACCTAATGGGTAAATTGGTCCCCCGGGAGGGTCATGGTTAAAGACCGACGTGTCCATTAAGCCCACAGACCACAACTTACAGCTCTGAGCAGAAACACTTCCTATGAGCTCGTCTCTTTCAAGAGAAATATATATCAGGGGATCAGAGTTTCAAGAGAAGTGGTGATAGTGGCCAATAAGAATATTTTCAAATAATTGCAATTAACTGAAACCATCTGTTACTAAAATGTAACCCTAACGTTTTCCTCAGTGAACAGCAGGTCAGCCTAGGAAATAAAAATGCAAAACAAACATTTCTAATAATGATTGAATATTTACGGCTTTGTGTCTGTATGATTGTTGTGAAGCTACACCAGCAACAATTTTAGTTTAACAGAAAGATTGGAAGCAGGGGAAAAGATATTGTTGTTAAAAAAACAACACAAACTTCACCTCACATTGCATGCACATAAAAATAAATTAGACCATTAAAAAGTGGAGTAAGTGCGTATCTTTTATTATTCAAGGTTGCTAATGGATTTCTTAATCTGCTTCATAGCGAATACACATATACATGGAGTTGGTATCCATATTTTATTCTTATCAGCAACAAATAAACCAACAGAGATTGGCACAAGTCACTTTTTGCATGTCCAAACCAAGTCTCAAGTTACATTTGTGTGCAATTTAATTGCAACTTGAGTCCAAGTCTGAAACTGGAGTTGTCATCTCTGAAAACCAATTCACTCAATTACTTCCAACTTGTCTTACACTGTTGCTTCTTCAAAGGCTCAAGGCTTCATGTCACGACTCTACCCTCAAGCTTCTGTTGATCAAGCAACAAAAGAAAAGAAAAGAAATCCAACAGTAATGAAAGTGGTAACATTGTGAACTATTGGTTTATGCTTATGGATCAAACATTCTTAAAAGGTTAAGAGAAAAAGGTCAGCGTTTGGGTTTAAATGGGTTAAAACATTTTTAGCTCTTTTCTAGTCTTCTCACCACTGAAAGAGCCTTAAACTACATGTCACATTCACCTTTAAACACACTAATGACTAAGTCTGCTTTAAAAGCAGCACTGAAACTCATCTATTTTTTTTTCAAACACTGATGGCTTTGGCTTAGTCAGCAGTTTAGGGTTTGGTGTCTTGCCTATGGATACTTCGACATGTAGACCGCAGGGGCTGACGATCGAACAGCTGACCTGGAGTCTGGAAGATGATTAGTTCTACTTCCGAACAACAGCAGCCCCTAAATAAAAATACTACAAAAACATTAACATTAGTTCTGCAAATAATAGGATGTTTGCTTGTTAATGAACATCAGCTGGGAAACAGCAGTACAGCATTTCATGTAGGAAATGAGTGGTCACAAACTACACTCACATTTTCGGATCACTTTATGCACTTCATTTTATAATTCTGTCTAAGATTTGTCACTGGTTAGATTTCAAATGGGCACTTATCTGTGCATTCCATGCCTCGGTTAAGTAGAAAACCGAAGTCCTTAGTGAGGTCATAAGAGATTGTGTCATTGAGGAAAGGCCCGCATTGTCCATTAACAAAGAGATAAGGGCACATTATTGTGTTTTCTCTTAATCTCTGTCTGAAGCTCCCCCCACATTCACAAACACACACAATGATACACACCTATTCATCTGAAAGCAAGGGCATAAAATCAATCTCAATATTCATATGTGGTCGCGGCTGAGTTTACCACTCAGAGGAAAACATGCATCCTGACATATTCTGTCAAAGTGAAGCTCACGACGATGACCGTGGTGCGAGCAGAAAAGGGCTCATTTTACTCGAGACATGTCCTCTTCATTCTACGCAGCGGGGCCCTGTAGGACTCAAGGTCACCCTCTATCACTGGGAGAAATCATTACGGTGAGACAGGAAGACAAATCTATAAGGCCTGGTCTCTATTCCCTTAGCATCGCCAGCAGCTAACCTGTTTATTGGTATTCTTACAATCAAAGCACATGTGGTGTTAAAGCAGCGAGGCCAGCCTTTTTAGAACTCCTCTCTCTCTACGCACAATTGGCCGTTCAGCACATTTCTAACATAAAAAAATGCTTGGCAGCTCCCTGGTGTTGCTCTCTTCTGCACCACATGCACTGACTCGTGGCATATCATAACAGGGTGATGTCCATCAAAACCTTCACTGTGCTCACGTCTTCTCTCAGCCCTGTTGCAATATTCACCACGCAAAAGTTTCGCATTTGCTTTTTTTTCCCTTGTATTGAAATGCTAAATGGACAAAAAAATGAAGCCCAGTTCCCATTTTGTAAAATCCCTGACTCAGTCTGCATGGGTCTCATGTGAATGGAAGCATTTTGCAGTGTGGTGCCAGACATGCAGCCTCGTCGCTGAGGAGCATTTTACTGTTCAGTAAAGGACAGAAGGAATATAAAGGAGGTTGTTTTCAAAGGGTTTATTGAATCCTTTGACTTGATCTTTTATCAGGCGTTGAAGCCTTTAGCAATTAACAGGTCATTTGTATTTCTTAATTGCCAGCCTGGCAGGTGGCTGAAGTCTGTTCATTTCCTCCGGAGAGCTGTGGCCATGTTCTCCAGACCGACGCCTCCATTGATTGTAGAGGCTGATAGGACCGTGCCATCAGGGAGCCCGCTCTAAACGCTGCACACTGCCTGTTCCCTCGTGTGCTGGCTGGGCTGCGCTCTCACTCAAGTGAAAGGTTATGTGTGGGGTTCATGTCGTGTGTGTGTGTGTGTGTGTGTGTGTGTGTGTGTCTGTGTGTGTGTGGGGTGTTTGTGGACATGCAGTCAGACAATATAAGGTAGGAAAAACAAGTGAGTGATGATCTAAGGCGAAAGACAGACTGCAGGGAAATAAAGAGGAAGAGGGATAAAAACCACTGCTGTTTATCTTCCTCTTTTCTTGACTTGGTCTTCCCTCACTTGAACACAGGCAAAAGGTGGCGATACGTTTCAATTCTTCAAAAATACGGCTTGATATTTGAGGGATCACATTTTGAGATTCATCTTTACATGGACAAGAAATTATCCTCAAAAATACCAAATCTGTGCACCCTTAAATTGAATCCACTATCGTTTATTTTTCTGATCTTTGATATTCTCATGAAGACGATGTGCATCTATAATGATGTTGGCGGGAGGTTTAGAGGTCAATAATATTTAATACGGAGTCTTGCAGTTATTGCTCTGCAAACAGATCAGGCTACAACCAATGTCATGTTAGCATCTCTGACATATGGGTGAACATGCTCCCTATGGCAAAATGATCAGTGTCAAACCCTAAATGTGTTCAGAGTCAGTATTGCAGATCAGTGAAAATTATACAATTACATTTATTTTTATAAATGTTGCCCGAGTATCCTGTGAAGCCATTTGCCAGGTCTATGATATCTGAGAGACATTCATCTGGTTTCCAAGGGGATGAAATCTATCAGGGATATCTTTTAATATTAATGCAGCCTCTGTGCTGGATCACAACTCCCTGTATTCTCTGTGTAAACTCAGAAAGGTAATGCGCAAGTTTGCATATGGACAATTTTAGATACTCATCATTGTCAAGTTCATCCAGTTTTTACCTCCTCTCTCCTGTCCCAATATCCTCCTCCTCCTCCTCCTCCTCCTCCTCCTCCTCCTCCTCATCATCAGGCTTGTTGGGGGTTGGCCAGCTTAACATTACAACAACAAAAAAATCTGGCACTTTTACCAACCAAGGGCTAAAAACAGATTTCTCCCCCAATCATTGGGGGATGAATAGGATAAAATAAGCCAGAGTGTAAATCCAGCCTTAGGCAGAAGAACTACCTTGTTACGTTTTAAAAAGCTTCTTGTTAGGGTTATAAAATAACATATCACAAGCTCTTGAGTGTCTTTTCACCTTTCCTTTAACACACTCCAGTAGAGAATGAGCTCCTGGCTCAGTTTAGCAAAAGTAAGGAAATGTGTTATTGTGGATAGGATTTTTACTAAATGAAAAAAGAAGACTTTCATATTGCTTTGACAGTCAAAGTATTGCCTCAGTATCATGATAGTATGGATTTGATTATTTTACAATGACCTGATGATGAACACTACCGATGACATTCCCAGTAAATCACTTACTACAGCTTATAATAGTGCAGCATACATTAGAAATGTGAACACAATTTCCAGAAATCTGAAAAAGTTTATTTGCTGTTATTAAAAATAAGTCAGTCATTTTCAGCTACAGCAAGGAGTGGGAGGTCTTCGTCCGTCCCTTGCCAGGAGGATTCAGAAGCGCTTCAGTTGTTCATCTCTGGAGTTGCTCCACTGCACAGCTCCATTTGTAGCATCAACTGTCTGAATGCACAGCTTGTTAGCGGCTCCAGGCCAGCGAGCGCACGGCAGTGCAATGGGGACGCAAGCAGGGAAGCAGCAGGCCCACCGGCACCACTGGCCCAGCCTTAATGGTCATCATAGCAGACAGGTCGGATACTGGTTAGGGAGAGAACAAGAGGAAAAAGGGGAGATGGGTAGACCAAGGCCAGAGAGAAAGAAGAGAGAAATCAGGGACAGCAACGGCAAGAGCAGCTTTGATTATTAAAAAAAAAAGGCACAGGAGTTTCTCTCCAAATACTGCTGTTAGCAGAAAAAATGACCTGTCAATTTATTGTGGGCAGTGGTCTAAAGGGTTTTACAGAAATAGGATTGAAGCCAAAGGATGAGATGAACAGGAAGTCTTTGCATATAATGAGGGTGGGGATTTTTTGCATGAAGCTAGAGTAATCTACCTGTGCAAAATAATGGTAAAACTGTTTAATCTGTGGGTTCTGAAAGGCACGCAGGATTATGCATTTCAGAAAAATGTAATCCCATATGAGCAAAATTGGAAAAATGTTGTGCTTGGATTCACAGAATGAGAAATTCTGCCACGGAATTAAACATGGGGGAAACTATTATATCCTCTTTTGAACCATGGTCCCAAAAGTATCTTATAAGAAAGAAAATACATACAACATTTGCATCAGTGCACATTGCAGTAGTAAGCTGCAAATTACCTTAATTGTACAAACACAATAAAAGCAAAAAATAGAAAACAATCAGAATTGTTGCACAACTTATTTAGTCATAGTAAGACTTTAAAGGTCACATATTACACAAAATTCACTTTACCATTGTTGAAACACCAGAAAGAGTTACGCAATTGTTGAATTTGTTTTATTGTTTTTGTGTTTATTTCTTATTATCATTTAATTCATTTATCATTTAATTCATATAATCATAACTGCTTTTGATTGCTTTTACATATACCATTATTCATGCAAGCATTTTTTTATTAATCATGTACCTATGGTGATATAACCCCGTAAATGGATAAGCCTTGTACACCTACTCGCTCAGGTAAAGAAGTGACAATCATATCACTCTGCCTGACTGCACGGTGCCTTCACACCTTTGAAGTCAGGGAAAGTACACCATATCTTGAGCAAAACACTTTGGTGAACTTTTTAAGGTGATGCCACCTCAGCGTTTTTCAGAGTTCAGATGCTGTATGACATCCTAGTGACCTATGACCGCAGCGCTTTTGAGAATTCTGAGGCGGATGCACCTGCCTCGTTCACATTTTTTTCAAGGGTTCCGAACAAAGAGACAGATTGGCTATAAACACTCTTTGAAATGTTGATCAGGAGTCTTTTTTGCTCTTGCTAACAGACTCCACATGGCTCTGAATCTTAAAAAACTCCCGTCTTGGGACTTAGTCTCTGAGACCGAAACCTTTGAAAAAAGTGTTCACGCACTTGGTTCTACATTTTTGATATCTTACTCTTTACTTTTATTTTATTTTTTATATTTTTTACTTTACTGATTTGTATTAGAGTTTTGAAAGACTTTGTCAGATTTTTTACCTTTTGAATTTCAATAAATTTCATAAAATCTTTTGAAATCATTTTTTGACTGAGTCTCTTCACGACGCCCTGTGAGCCTCGGAGTGTAAGTATGAGACCTACCACACCACGGCACACGTCTACTCACCTTTATTCCGCACCTCATACACACCTAGCATCCGAGCTGAGGAGGGTTGCAGTTAAGGGTTGTACTTGAACCTAATTATCTAAGAAAACGGGTGTTAGGCAGTAAATCCTAAAGACAAGGCGGTTATATGAACCGTCCCTTCTTGACTGGGTGTTAGATCATTTTTCCATAAGCTGGAAGGGAGCAAGCCCTCTCTTAGTTCTAGGAAAGAGTAAACTAGTCAACTAAGGAGGCTATGAACTTCCGTTAGCTATAGGTAAAGTTATTCACCCATTTATGCATGTCCAGGACATGTGTTTTTCTAACACTATGTGTCCCTAGTCTTATGAGAAAAGTCCATCCTCTCCATCTTTTGCCTGCTCCACTTTTCAGAAAATGTGTGCTCAAACAGGCTGTTTGGAGATGTTCCCCTTGGTGACATCACAAAGGGCAGTAACCCCTCCCCCAGGTTGGTGACATTCCCACAGCTCGGTGTTTGTTCTGCCCTTTTGAGTCCACCTTCTCACCTTAAACGTTTGGGCACGGTGCGAGAAAGCCTGAGTCGACCAAGCCCTTTTAGAGGGGTGTGGTAAAACACAGCTCACTTGTATTTAAAGCTACAGTCACAGAAACTGCCTGTTCTGAGCAGGTCTGAAATAGAGGGGTTTCTTTTCATGACACAATACAGGATCTGAGTGGATTTTTAGCAAGAAGCTTCACGAACATGTTTTGAAGAGCTCTAGACTTATTTAAACTTGTTGAAAAGGAGGAGAATATGTGACCTTAAAAAATCTACAGGTGGAACAAGTGTTGACATATATGAACTGGAGTTATATGATCAGTTGTCTTGTTCTTTGTTTAAACTGTGTGTGCACGGCCACTGCAACCCAGATAAACAAACCAACAAAGCAGGAAATGTCACACAATGATACAGAATACAGATGCGGATGAAGATGTCATTTTTTGCCTTCCAGAGAGTAAAAGTAAGTTTGTGGGACTTTTGCTGCAGTTTCTACTGGAAGTCTGACGTGCCTCAAAACTGATATTCTGTTGTCAGTAACACATTTGTTTCCAGAATATTTTATAACTGTGTCACAGAGTATGAAAAGCAATTTTCCTGCAAGCTTGATCCAGTTGCACAACCTTATGTGGAGTGCAACATACCAGCATGTGTCAGCTGTTAGAGGTTTGACAATCAGTGATCTTTATGCCACATTTGTCACCGTGTCCAGTTGGAGGGAAATATTAGAGCTGAACCCAAGTGCGGTTTTATTCAGTCAAGCTGGCTCTGGAAGTTCAATAAGGCGCTATTACAAAAACACCAATATGAGTGTCATTTTTCTGAAGCGTTGGCTGTTTGCCAGACATTAAAACATTTCCAGCGGACTACTTTCTTCTTGTTTCGATTCACCCCACTGCTTGAGCTTAAGTTAAGAGCAGATTGGCTCACAGCACGCCTTATACCCGACTAAAGAGCTTTTGAGAGACTCCGATTGTTAATGTCAACTCCTTTCTATATTGCTTTTACTGCCTTTAATCATCCAGCACATTTCATTCTCAAGTCATCAACACTTTGTCAAGGCTTTCAGCATCTCATCTACAGATGCACAGAGTACCTATCAGTGCATGAGGTGCACTGGGTTTTCACCTCAGGCGGACTCTGAGATACTATTGAAGAGTTAAGTTAGAGAACAAAGACTGTTAAATTCTGGGTTAAACAACACAGGGCCTTCACTCAGGAGGCAGAGGCTCAAGTCCCATGTGACACCAAAAAATAATTGAGTTATTGTTATAACTCCAAGATCTGTTCACTATAGTGTGCGACAGGAGATAAACCAAAGGTACCTTGTGTCCCTTTAAGAGCAGAGCAGCCTTGTGCACTTGTGTTATAAATAAGTGTGTGTATCTGATGATATTCAAGGTGATATCGCTGGATAACTTGGTATCTGCAAAAACATTGTGATCAATAAACACTGAAGCATATTAGGACTTGGTTTTTAAGTAGTACAGCCTGTCCTGCCTTATTCAGTGCACAACAAAGCTGCTATAAAAGAGTAACAAGGTTTCGACTGACAAGATGCAATTTGACTCTCAGTCTTTTTTTATTGAAAATTCAAATTGTACGCTATCTAAGGGCAACCCTAGTAAATACAAACTGACATTTGTGAGTTATTTTTCAAGATGATTTTATTTTTCTACCTGCTGCAGTTGCTGTGCAGCCTGTTGACCCAGTGCCCCCGCCAGAGGGAATTCTATCTCTCAGGAATAAATAAAGCATATCAAAATATAGGGTGTACTGGAGAGCGTGAATGTATAAAAGACAGAGCAAATGATGGGATGATACTGTTTACAGTCTTCAGGCTGGACTACATCCACCCACAGCAGGAATTTAACAAACACTAATGAGCAATTGCAATTTAAATAAAGTTGCTCAGCCGTGTTGAATCTAAACAGAGCGGCAGGAGAATAGGCACAGTGGTTGTCAGCGTTTGTTTTCCGAGGAAGAGCAAGACAAAGCCTAAAACAAACAGCATCTGCTAACAAAAGCAAACTGTATGACCCACTTAGTGCCGTGCTCCGAAACCAAAGGTCCTCTCCTCTATGTTCCACGCTCTCTGCACTTCAGACTTGGCTTCTCATTACTCACATTTGAACCCCGGCCGACAAGAAGCTCCATTGGCTTTTAACTTCAACCGCGCTTGTGTTCTGTTGCCTTGCTCACGCTGCCCAGCGTCCAGATGGAACCGACCGAGGGGTGAGCGTTTACACTTTCTGTGTGCGTTCAGACATCTCCGCCATGCTTTGAAGTTACTTTGAGCACGCCTCTTGGCTTAAGAGAGCTTTGATACTGGAAAAACAGCAGGCATGGAGTCACATTTGCCAGTCGTTTCTAGAGCAACAACGACAAATTTGAAAAATCAACCAATTAGCATGAAAATGGAACCAGGACAATAGCTGCCCTCCATGGCACTAAGTGGAAAAGAGAAGAAACGACACACCTGGAGATGTGGCATCCAGCATCAACAGAAAACTCAAACAAATTAAGTCCTATTTACAAGGGTGACAGGGTTGAGGTGTTGCCACGTTGCTGTTTTGTTGTGGAGACATGAAAAAGCAGGAGACGGAGCAGGAGAGAGAGGGTGAGAGATGTAAAATGGAACAACTCCCAGGGGCAGCAGCATTCATGTTTGCTGGGGGGGGACCTAAAAGGGATTGTTGAAGAAATATAACAGCCATTAGCTGTGCAGAAAGTGGCTGCTAACAATGAGGAAACCATTTTCCTTCAGCATGCCACTGTCCCTCAAAAGTGAATGTAATGAGCCCTGTGGAGGAAAACATTCCAGGGTCAGGGGAGGCTGTGTATGTTTGTGTGTGTGTTTGCAAGGGTGTCATGAAGAGGTTACAAACTGAATAGAAGGTCTTCGGCCCTGGTTAGTTCATTTGGCACACTGAAACAGCCTCCAGGTACACAGTGAAATGAGGAACAGTAACAGGCAGGCAGTTTACTGCACCTGGAAATGATCCATTGTAGGTTCTACTGTGGCGCCTGTCTGCTGTGGCCGTTGAAACAAATTACAAAATAGTCCACACAATTAATTTCCCCCTGATTGATGTAGCCTTAGTGGTGCACAATTGCAGATAATTATGATAAAAATATGTTTCAACTGAATTAATCTAATTGAACAATGCTGTCACTAAAACAACAACATCAAATAATTACATTTTCAAGTATATAAAACAAAATAAACTATCATTGCAGTCTGCAGGGCGTGCTCTGGCTCAAACACTGAGTGTAGTCTTTGAAGATCCTTGACCTGATTCAGATGATGGATTTCTTTTCAAGTCGCCTGGAATTGAATCGTCATGGCGCCACAAACGGTTAGTGTACCCAGAGTGCACATCAGGTGTTAAAGTTAAACAACAGGCACACAATACTCAAGGCCACATGTATGAAAAAAGGAACATTGCACAACACAAATCATGAAGTCAAACGAGACTCCTGGAAAACTTGTTTTTTTCTGGGATGCAATTCATTCCATCCTGTGTCACATCCTGGGCTTGATGTCATTCTTAACAGATCACATAGGGTCTTACTTTTTAATAACTTCAAAGATAAAAACCTGTTTAAAAAAACTCATGACTTACTACTTTAAACAGACTTGTTTTTTTGGATTTGTTTCTGATCGTGTGTTAACAAAGGCACATGTAAGAGTTTTGCTTCGATGCTAACATTGGCTGCAACAGCGACTCAACATGACTGCAAATTTTAAACTGATTTATGCTCAGTTTGACTACATTACATTTAAATGACAAGTACAACGTGTTGAAAAGACAAGCATTAAAAACGTGAATTAACTAATGCATTGACTAAATGTATTACAGTAAGTCATCATGAATGCCTTTAAATCCCTTAATCTAAAATCTTAAATCTAATCATCGACCACTCCCACTAATACTGCCATGAAATATCGCATCTGTTTCCAAAACCAGCTGATTAATCGATGACTATTTAAGAGCATGAAGGGAACATACATAATTGTGATTTACTTCTCAAAAAGTGTAAAGATCCAGCCTTGCTGAAAGATATTGAAGCCGGTGCCTTCAGAATAGAGCGCATCAGACCGTCACAACATGTTGGAAGAGTGTGACGAGTGACTGATCAGCTGATTCCAACTGCTAATGCATGATCAGAATTGCTGCAACTATGTAATTCACTGTAACGGCATCTAAGCCCCCAGACACACCGCTCTTTTTTGCCTTTTGGGGCCATCTCCTAAAAACTTCTACTGTCTCCGCCTCACTGCTCTCGTCCTGATACACCAATTGGATGTCCTTATATGGAGCGATGGGGGCGTGGTAGTATGCTAATTGCAGGTTGCGGGAACTCGCTGACGATTTAGAATGATTCTGATTCACTAATATACACAAGGTGGTGAGAACAAAAGTGGCTGGTACACACGTGTCATGAATCCGACGGTGATTTTGCGTATGCACTTATTTTATGCGCAGAGTACGAACATTTCTACGCACATATTAGTGAATGAGGCCCATTGGGGTGTAACGGAATATTCTGGGTGACCTCTCAGATTCAGCATTTACAACCTTCCCTGTTCCCATAAGGAAACCGGATCTCTCAGTTAAGGTTTTGTAAGCATTAACTCTACAATGGAAGTTGGAGAACAGATGTCTTAGAGCTTCAAAGAAATTCCAATCAACATACAGACCATTTGTGTATGTTTGAATGACCTCAAATTGCTGCAGGGACCAGGTCAAGAGACCTCCTGTCTGCGGAGTTAATCAACACCCCAGAAGATTGACTGTGCTTGGGCTGTCTCTCCTCAAATTTGACTTTTATGACCTGGGACAGGATGAACTTTGTGTCTCTACCAATATGCTTAGTTTCGGATATTAAAGTATGTCCATTTGACTTCTAAATCGGATAGACATGATTTGGACATTAAGAGTGACATTTTCATGCAACTTAGATTCTGCTACGATGTACAATACTCAAGTTAAGTAAGATTAGTTTAAAAGCTAGTTCATGGATTGCAACTGAACATCTTAGGTGAAGCACAACTTCCTCCTTATGATCAGTATTTTCTTAGACACATAAAACTTTTAAACATATATTTAGACTAAGTATAATCATATTGCCTGTTATCATATATAGAGGGTTACAATATTATCTTTCCTATGTTTTCATACTATTGATCTATGATGCATTTCCTCTGATTCATTGATTAACAGTGTACTTTGAATTACAGATTTAAAGAAGAATATTTTCCTGAATGTTTAGAGATTACTCTAACAATGTTCAAACTCAGAATACTCATATTTAGTTAAATATGGTGACGTCATAAAGCGTTTTATTTTTGCGTATTTTTCTTTAAGTCAGTAAGTAAAATCAAGTAATTCAACTCTTGAGTTGTGGTAGCTTGCCCCCCTCCCTGGGAGGAGCACGCCCCTCTCTGCCCTGCAGAGATGCAGATCAACTTCTCAGGAGTTGAGTTAGTTAGCTGTCTTTTGTTTCTCGTCTTGTCAAGTCGTCCTCCTGATTCTCAAGATAGTGATCTGCTGGTCTGATTGCTAATTTGGGATATCATGTTTTTTGTATTCTTTTATTTTTCACGTTTATAAGCCATACGTAACTTCACGTCGTTTTTGCTAAGTATTTTCATTCATCATTTTTACTGACTCGATCTAACTTGATTGGCCACAAGTTTTATTTCGAGTAAGTTAATTTTGCAAGACTTTAATTCTTTTGATCCACTCGGAGCCGCTGATTGAGACTCTTACTCTGCTGTGAGACAGACAGACGACCCGGTTTCAGCTGATTGAGACTCTTATTCTGCTGTGAGTGACTTCATCCTCCACCTGACTGTTGAGGCAGTTAATTTGGCTGGCACGAGTTCTGGTTCTGGAAGAACCGACGGTACAGGCGCTGGACCACGAGGGGAGTTTGACTGAACGCCACGAACGTAAGGTCTTGTCACAGCTTCGGCCTCGAGAGAGAACTCGAGGAAGGGTCGTTGTCAATACAGTCGCTCAGAGTAAATATTTCTGAATCACATTTTTCTCTAAATCATTACCAAACCGTTTATCGTTTCATTTGTTACTTTAACTTTATAACGCCACCATAAAGTTAGAATCAAAACCATACAGTTATTAAAATCAGAGAAAGTATAATCTTTGATATTTACTTAGTTAATCTGCATTATTGTTCACAATTCCTGTAATAAATTCATACTTAATCATTTAGATCTTTGTCTGTGTTGTTTATTGATTGAAAAGTGCCCCTAAAGAATTCAACCTTCTGATTATGAGACTGATCAATTAATATTTATTTCATTCGTTAAACCAGATGATGGTGCCCCAAGGAATATTAGATATATTCATATCTTAATAACATTAATTTCGCTACAGGGGTCTGAATTCTGATATCAGTCCATTGGAATAAAGAATATAATTGTGGCCCAAACTATGATCTAGATTCTACAGTATAACAACCACATGGTTTTGTTTCCTGGTCCTAATCAAACTGCCACTGTTTTTTTCCCTTTTGTGAGATTCAGGCACCGACTCTACTTGTTAAATACAGAAAATATCATGGTTTGGTGTCACCGTGGTGTCTTTACTGTCTTGGCGTGACTTTTGGACTCCATTTTAGCCACTTTGCTGCAGTGATCAACAAGTGAGAAAACAGCTTCCAGTGAAGTTAGGGAGCTCTCCAAGATGTGGACTTCATCCCGCTGAAATGCTGTGTAGTTAGAAAGAGTCTGTTTTAGGGAGTAGAATTGCAATTTAACGTCACATTTAGAAAATTGAAATTGAAATGACTGCTCTTTTACAAAAGGGACATATTATGAAAAATCCACATTTACAGTGTTTTTGCTTGTGGTCTGCATAATTCTTACAACACAGAGAAAAGTGCTCCGTTTCAAATTTGCTCAACTTGTGACATCACAAGTGGGATTCCGGTTAAAAAAAAATGCCCTCCCCTCCGCTGGTATATCTCCACCTCCAGCCTAGAGCAAAACTGTTGCGCAGGTCTGCCATTTTTATTATCGCTACAGAGGAGTGATGTCTACTGGGAAAACTCAGTTCGGCTCATTGCATTTAAAGAGACACACACACCAAAACGGAGCGTTCTGAGAGAGCTGGTTTATACAGGGTCACAAACCTCCTCTGGTGCTTGATTCATGTTATATTTTGTCTAAAGCACAGCACAGATGTTTCATTAAGACCACAGGGGACTGTTTGAAAAGGTGGGAAAGGGGTATAATATGTCCTCTAGCAGCACTTTTTAAATAATTCACTGATTTTTTTTGTATGATTATATAATGCTTATATTTGATTGCAAATAGATAGATAGATAGATAGATAGATAGATAGATAGATAGATAGATAGATAGATAGATAGATAGATAGATAGATAGATAGATAGATAGATAGATAGATAGATAGATAGATAGATAGATAGATAGACTCTTGATCGTCATTGTATAAAGAATACAACACAACTTTGTTTGCAGCAATCCTGTACAGCAGCGTTTGCAAAATAGGTTTACATGTATAAAAATATATTCGTAGTTATGTACATTATCAGTGAATAAGTAAGTAATTAAATAAACAGTTGTGGTGGCTGAATGAATATACAAGTATTTATGTGCAGTGCCTGGGTAAGTGGACATATATATACAGATATATATATATATATATATATATAGAGAGAGAGAGAGAGAGAGAGAGAGAGAGAGAGAGAGAGAGAGAGAGATGTAGGGTGAATAATTTAACAGTTATAGTGCCTCGAATGAATATGTACAGTTATTATTGAGCAATGAGTGAATGATATAATTAATAAAAACAGATATAGGGCATTGATTGAATAAATAGACAGTTAAAGTGCAGTGGCTGAGTAATAAACAGTTTTAAGCAGTGTATTTAAAGATATGGCACGAGGAAGTAGTGAACAGTTAGCAGTTAGCAGCAGTAAAGTAATTATTGCATAGTGTATTCCCATTTGTTGGGGGGGTGATGTTTATGGGTTAAGGAGTTTGTCCACAGCTTTGGGAAAGAAGCTGTTTCTTAGTCGGTTTGTCCGTGTGCGTATGGTTCTGAGTCTGCCTGAGGGAAGGGTGGTGAACATACACTGTCCGGGGTGAGATGTGTCATTTCGGATGTTTGAGGCTGTTTGTGGAGACGGTGCGAGTGGATGTTTCTGAGGGGTGGGAGAGGGGAGCCAACAATCCACTGAGCTGTTTTGATGATCCGTTGAAGATCTTTCTTTTCTGCTGCAGTGCAGCTGGAGTACCAGACAGTACAGCCGTACGTCAGGATGCTCTCGATTGTGCAGTAGCAGAAGTTCTTCAACAGATCGCGAGGCAGTCTGTTGCGCCTCAGGGTCCTCAGGAAAAAGAGGCGTTGCTGTACCTTCTTTATTATGTGTGAGGTGTTCAGGCTCCAGCTCAGGTCCTCTGAGATGTGCACTCCCAGGAACTTAAAGCTGACGACACGCTCCACCTGTTCCTCATTTATGTGCAGACTGTTGTGGAGTGTTTTTTGTTTTTTCCTGTAGTCGATTATTATTTCCTTGGTCTTCTCTGTGTTGAGGTGCAGGTTGTTGTTTTTGCACCACACAGAGAATGTTTGAACCTCCTGCCTGTAGGCCGCCTCGTTGTTGTTGGAGATCAGTCCTACAATGGTGGTGTCATCTGCAAATTTGAAGAAGGTGTTGGAGCTGTGGGGTAGTGCAGTTGTGGGAGTACAAGGAGTAGAGAATAGGACTGAGGACGCAACCTTGGGGTACACCAGTGTTGAGGATGATGGTGGAGGAGATGCTGTCTCCCAGCCGAACATGCTGAGGTCTGTTGGATAGAAAGTCCTGGATCCACAGACAGAGGGGGGTTCCTAACTGCAGTGTGTGCAGTTTGCTGACCAGTTTGCTAGGCTGGATGGAGTTGAATGCAGAGCTGAAGTCAACAAACAACATTCTGACATAGGTGTTGGGCTGTTCCAGGTGGGTGAGGGCAGTGTGTAGTGCGAGTGAGATGGCGTCATCTGTGGATCTGTTGGTCTTGTAGGCGAACTAGTGTTGATCAAAACCAGGGGGGATGCAGGATTTTATGTGGGACAGTACCAGTCTCTCCATGCATTTCATGATTACCGGAGTCAGGGCAACTGGCTGGTAATCATTCAGGCTTGAGACTGCCGATGTTTTGGGCGCTGGGATGATTGTTGCGGTTTTCAGGCAGGTGGGGACTGTGGCTTGTTGTAGAGACTTGTTGAAGATTTCTGTGAAGACAACAGGAAGCTGGTCTGCACAAGCCTGTATGTATCACATTGCATCTAACGAGCAATAATAGTTAATACACACAAAGAACTGTCTGTTTTGTCTGCAATTGAAGTGTTACAATAATGTTACTGTGACCAATTGTCAAAATGCATCAAGATTAAAGCAGTAGGTGCATAGTAACAGCTACTAATGTTTTTTGCATTAAAAAGCCTGAACCTATACCGTCATCCTAAAGGATATGCTGCTAACACATCGTGTCCATAAACCAGTATCAGCATTAAGATACTAAAATTGTTTAAGCAAATATACTAGACTTGTTTAATACAACACAGCACTACAAAGGGAGTGAACTTAGATTTATCTGGTGCCCAGAATGTGACAAAAACACAAACATGTTTTATTGCTGGGTGTGTCCAACCGCAACTATCTTAAATGTTCTGCATTACACCTCTATGAAGTTATCATAGAAATATTGCGTGCTACATTGATTGTACTTTTGTTTGTGCTGCCTGCAAGGGTACAACAAATATATATTAATGCTGCGTTAACTGCATGGAAATGCTAATGCTTTAAGGTTTTCTGTGATTTAAAAGGTTTAAGAAAAGGTGCAAAAAAAGCAGGAAATTAAAAGACAGCCAATTCTAGCGATGACAATGGTGGTGTAAATCTGGCATTGTTTCTGAGAGCAAAACAATCATTTCTTGGTCCCCTTATATTCAACAGTAGACTTTGACCACAGACCAGGCTTGTCATTTGTGGGACAGGCGAGGACAATCTCTTCTCGTCACTCTCTTGATCTCAGATGGGGAGCAGGCAGGCAATTCCTTTGTGCTGACAGGTAACGGCAGTCCCTCTGAAGAGGAAGAATCGCACTTTGTAATGAGCTATCTCCCCTAAATCGGCTCAGGAGGACGGCCAGAAGAGATAGAAAGTTGAAGCTGACACACAGGTATGATGGGAATTAAAATACCCTGCTTGTGACAGGAACATCAAAAGTATGATAATGTGTCTTTGCTTCAGTGTTGTAACTGTCACTTTACTACAGACTTTAACTTCACATTCACTCAGTCAGTGATCTGTGACACAGCTATGATTACGTTTCATTTTACACAGCTGATAAATGTGCCTTTAGAACCTTTAACACATGTAATTTGATGTTCAGTATACGGAACATCTGCTGAAAAGGACCTCCTGTGTGCGATTTCACCTGTACATTTTACTCATGTTCCCAAGTTGACTCTGTACAACATCCTCTAAATATTAGAAGTAGAAATAAAAGTTGAGTTCATTCAGTGGTAAACAAATGGAGCCCACATGGGAGCATTTGAAAATGTACTAATTAAATATTGGCAAGCACTAAGAGGTCCTCTCAAGTGGCACAGTAATTAGTTGTTGCATATTCATTTTTTTATTAATGTATCTTCACAATGGTAGAGAATGGTGGACTTTTTTTATTTTGAATCATTCGGTTCATTCCTACTTGATGAAGAAGTCTTAATAAGCATAACATACACTATGGCACTCTGTAGACTTAACCCTAGAACACTATCGCTAAAATTAGTAACACCATCACTAACGCCGGGTGATTTTTACCCGCTATAATATATCCAATAAAAAGTACTTGTCATCAAAATATATCAAAATATGACAATACATGACAAATTAGAGTAGTGTTCTTTTATTTTCAACTGTGCCATGTCTAACATAATGAAAACAAATATCATGGGGGGACCCTATAAAATGCTCCAAAATTACTGAAAAATTAGGAATTCGACAAAAAATTCCTAAAAAATAAATAAAATAAAACTGGAAACTTGGTCTTTGGTCCACCCATTCTTGGGACATTTGAGACTTCCCTGGTGAAGGCATAGGCTCCTTGACATAAGAACAGCTGCAGGAGAGAGAAACAAAAAATGGTGAAAATCACCCGAACACGTGCCTGTAGGAAAAGCATGTTTTGGAGAAGGAAAACACCCACGCCTTCAAAGACGTCAAAGACAATGCTGAAGCTACCCACGGATCCATGACACTCAGACAAACGCACGGTTTGCTGGAGTGAAAATCACCCGGTGATAGTGTTCTAGGATAAAACCTCATGCTTTTTTAAAGTGTAATTAAAATGGTGTCAAAAATGTAAAAGGTGAATTTAAAAATAAAGAGTTTAAAATCAGGAAAAAAAGAAAAATCTGGTCATGTATGGAAGATTACCTCAGAAGTATGAAATCTATTTAAATGTATTTATTTTTCTTGGGGTTTTTATCAACTAGCATCATAGCTACTGTTTAATCATGTCATGTGGTGGATGGAAAGATTTTCAAAGATTATGAAAATATTCAAACATTTTTGAATATCAATAAATTGTTCGAAGAAACCATTTCACTGTTTTTGTAATAGAACTTCAAAAATAACAAAAAAGGAGCACACTCGACAGTAAACACAGTAAAAGATGCACGACCGCAATAAGACTAGAAAGAGAACGCTGAACGCTGATGAAGGCCTAGTGCCGAAACACGTCCGTTGCTGTTGTTTGTTTGCTGTCTTACCAAGATAAAGGAAAGTGTGCTGACTTTTCTGTCTCTTTCTTGCAATAGAACTTTCAATCCATTTGTTTTCATTTCTTAAAAGATGATTCTTCTTGTATTATAAAATGTTCTTGTTTCAAATGTTTTTCTTTGTGGAAAAAACACAAAACCAAAATGGCCTGTGAACACTATAATCTGAAAAGTAGCAGTTTATCTATATATATTTGAATGCCCACAGCACCTTTATAGCTATAACAGACAAGTATCAACATAAGCAGGATTCATTCTGATGATGAAGACCTCTTGATGGGAACATGTAAAGGAGTGCACACAGGGAGCACCCTTTCTTCTATCTACACTGTTCAATCTGCAGGACTTCGCTCTTAATTGTGACAATCTGTGTTCCATTTGTTAATCTCTTCTCTCAAATCATGCAGCAATTAGTGCCATTGTGTGCACAATGAGTGCTTGGCTAAATTATGCAGGGTTTTCACTTTAAACCTTAACTCACAGTTACTATTTTTAGTAGCTCGGGCACAGTACGAAAGCCTGAATGGAATTATGATCAGGTAAGGTAAGTGAAACTGCAGGCTTTTAATCAGTTTATTGCCTTTTCTCCAAAGGATGGTTGGCATGAATATGAAGTGAAGCCTATCCAAGTTGGTTAGAAGCAGCAAATATAATATAGTATTGATGCATTGATGCAGTATTGACCTGCCATGACACTTCCTGGTCACTGGTCTGACAAGAGACCATTGGGGTGCACCTCCCCTCCTCACATTTCTCTCTCTCTACAGCTGTCTTATCTAATAAAGACAAAAGGCCAATTAATAGATTTACATCCATATACATTTAATTCGATTTGATTGTTCAGAAGAAACTTGATTTTTTTTTCCTGTTTAAGGCAATTCCCTATTGGCTAATCTAATAAACCAACAACTCTGGTTAGCATATTTAGAATCTCATACTTTCCAAAAAGGGCAGTTAAGGGTCTAATTAGCCAGGTGATTTATTAGCACTGAGTCAAGAGAACTAGAGCTTTGATAAGTAATCATTTGTCAACCCCCTGCTCCTCCTTGGCTTCATCTTCGCATCGCACTGCAGCACAGATTTTAATAAGGATAATAAATTAACCATAACTCCTCTTCATTACCTCACTCTGTTACCTTTTACCAAACCACATAATGCCTTTAACTGGATGCAGCTTTTTTGCAAGTGAATTTTTGCGTGTGCTTTGAATTTACATAATTAATCCCACGAGGAGAACCAGACTGACCTTGTGTCAGGTCTCATGGAAATAAGGGCCTGTTTGAACGGGTACATGATTGAACATTATGAAATGAATGAAAAATATTTATCTGAAAAGATGTCCAGCTTCTGATTAAGAGGCACAACCTCAGTTATTACTTTTTAAGCTGAGAGTTTAACCCATCACCAAAGTAGTAGAATAAAAACCTGAACCTAAAAATCATGACTGCGATGAACTCATTCAGTGGAAAGCACTTGAGAAATGTGCCCTCAAATGATATCTATATTTTTTCATCCCAAACTTTACCAACTTTGACATAACTTCATGATATAAAAGCCAAACACAGCTTGTAAATTAAAAAGTTGCCCTTGCATTGATGGTGTGTCAAGAAGAGCAACTTAATGAATTCTAGACTGCAACAATAGAGGAATCTGAAATATTTTCATACAGACAACTAAATTGATTGTCTGCATTTTTTTTAGCACTGGAGCTTTTTTTAATCTTTAATCTTCAATAAAATACTTAAAAGCTGCGAGCTACTCAGCAACTATGAGACTTTATATCAATAGTAGCTACAACTATGAACCCATGTAGGAAACTGACAGTGGTTCAATGACAATATACAAGACAGAGACATGGAGACAGATACAACGAAAAATAGGAATGTTCCAAACCCCAATTTTTTCAAGGCTTGACTAAGTTCCTATAATCATTACATACCATAGGCGTCTGCTGTCAACAAGATGTTAAAACATTTCCAACTACAACCTATTTACTGCTACAGTATGTCACCATGGTTACAATGATATCATAAACTCACAGCTCTGGAAGACTTCGCCAAAGAGCATTGGACTCTAGAGATTTCTTGGATAATTGGAGTAGCCTCAATGACTTCTTGATTGGTGATTTGAATAATGACCTAAGATTTGTTGGTATTTTTTTCCAATGTCCAATACCCAAAGATATTCCTTAATAATTAAATGCACAGAAATGCAGTGGAACCTAACACTGAAAGAAAACAGACTATCTTCAAACTCAGACAGACCTAAGTGACAATATCTCTTTAAAACGGGGGTTACAATAAAGGGTTCCTGTTTGGTGTCTAGGGACTCACCCAGAGTGCTGTCCACTCCCTTTGCCTCCGGCAGCTTTATCATTGCTTAAAACATCTTTGAGGTTTACCAGTCTATCAGAGCGAATATTCTGTCTGAAGTACTCCCACTCGGCAACTTGCACGGTCAATACGGCTATGAATCCAACTGGGAATTCCACAAGTTAATGGAAGCCTAGAAAGAGCCTGGGCTTGTTCCAGTGCATCAATGTAGTCCATTTCCTCTCATGTCATCAGAAGCACTGCTCTTTAGTTTTCAAAGAAAGGTGAACCACAGGTGTTTCCCCTCTAACAATAACTCCATGTGGCATGCTGCCTGCATCCTGCTTATGTCACAGCTTTCTCAGAAAGGCCAAGGGAGTTAGCGCTTCACTTTAATGCACACAGGAATCATGACATCCAAATACAGGTCTCAAAATGTTTCCCTTTTTTCTTTTGGATATTATATTTTTGGCTTTTTGCCATCATTGGAAAGGACAGCTGAAGAGTGACAATAAATGTAAGGAAGAGAGAGTGGGGGATGACATGCACCAAATGGTTTTTGATCTGGAGTCAACCCAGTGACCAGTGCGATGAGGAAAATAGCCTCTGCTCGTGGGGCGACTGCTCCACCAACTGAGCTGGTTTGGCTCAATTGGTGGAGATGGCATTCAATCAGGGGAAAAACTGTATTGTTCCCTACAGGTTATTTCAAATTTGATGACAACTGCTCCATTTATATTATATTTCTAATGTTAAGCACATAAGCATAATTAAGTGTGTGGCCTCAGTAGGTGGCAGCCGGGTGTTGTTAAGTCCCTGCTAAGTGTCATATCAGCTAATCCCAGTCACTGATCTTGACATCTCGGCAGCATTTGTCGTACCTTCAGTGGAATTGCTCTTACAACTTGAAATAATATGTTATCACCTTTTAGTAGGTATCTAAGTATTTGTCTACTATAGCTTGTTGGCTCCTTGAGTGTTTTTCATACATTGATTACGTTTTGGTAGCCTAGGCATGGGAGTCAGGTTTATTGTTCGCTTTTCTCTGCAGAGATAATGTCGTGATTTTGTGAAGAGATAACCATGGATTAGAGAGTGACATGGTTACAACTTTTATTTAATATCATATTGATTTTTGGTCCAACAAATAAATCATCCGTCAGCTACCACCATGAATAAGATCCCATTCAGTGAGATCTTATTTGTAGTTAAAAATGCACTGTTGTTAAACAATCTTATTCACAAGTTAACAAATCAACCCCTGGGTTAGTCAGTTAACCTCAACTGTATAACTTTGATAACTTGTGTTTGCCAACTTCACATACTTCTCTAGTTGCACCCTGTTGTCTAAACATGTTTCCTGTAAAAAGAGGTGTTGATAACCACAAGGCCAAACTCAGATGCTAAATAAGTAGTCCACAAACAAATGTTGGACATCATGGAGCCAACATCATCCATTCCTTTTAAATAGTCTATGAAAATAGCTCACAACAAAACAAAAATAAATCTGGATGTTGTAGTGTTAGAAAGGGAAAGAAGTGAAGGATAATGGTAAGAAGAAGTGTTTGGAGGTCAGAATATTCATCTGCAACCTTACCCACAGTGAGACCCTCCCATCAATCCGAGCCAGTCAGTAGAGGAGTGCATAATATCCTATCTCTTCTCCTTGATGAATAGCCAGTCCCCTTACAGTACTACTGGAAATGTTTATTCTCAAAAAAACAACAAATGATGTTCCTCCTTTTATAATCTTAACTAGCCTTTATTAATTAGCCTATTTATTAAAGCTTACTATTGACCAGACAGTGCAATTAAGACAATGTATTGTTACAGCTTTTAGTAAAGCAAACTGTTGATATCAGGTTCCCAGGACTGCATCATGGTGTTTTTAATTTAATCCCTATTGTGTTTTGCGTTGACTTTTTAATAAAATAAAAGAAGGTAAGCACCCCCCTGGTGCTAATGATGGGCTGCTTGCTGCCACACTGTTACAATGCTGCTTGATTTATTTAATATGTATAAACTCAAAATGGCCTTACAAACATAGACCTACAATTATATTACACTTTTTCTTTCAAGCTGGCTTATTTTTAAAAATTACCAACTTCTTCTCAGTGCTACAGGGCTGTCACCTTTCCTTTTTTGTCTTCATCCTTTTATTGTCCTCCCTTGGTTCGCATCAGTGCATAGATGCATGATTTTGTGGCCCTCATTCCAAGTTTAGTATCTCCGGTATGAGATTGCAGTGGAAATTAAGTGTTTTTAAAAATCACCTTTTGCTCATTTTTGCTGTCACTTGTCAGGTAGCTTCTTTTCCCACACATGAGTTAGGGCGCTTTTGGGGCACTAAATCTGTGCAGATGAGAGAAAAAGATGGCAAATGCTTACTTAAATTAACGCAAAAGGACGTCACATTGCACTTAGCTGGGGGTAACTGTGACGCAGTAAGAGATGTAACATGCACACTTCACAGTGATCGGGAAAACAATTCCGCCAGGTTAAAAGAAACAAAGAAACATAATGGTTATTGTTAAAATGTCTACTCAACTTCGACTTATGGTTTCTTACAGGCCATCTGTATTGTTTCACCAATCAATTTTCTCTTACCACCACTGTTAGTTGACTTCATTCGTTTTTCTCCAAAGAGCTCATTAGACAACGTATACTGGCTACAAATTGGTTAACATTGGAGTAAGTTTGTTTTCCGTTGTCTCCTTTGCATTGCATATAAGGGGAAAGTGTGCCCCTGTATTGAGGTCATGACAAAGTGTGGTGTTTGACATCTTTGGAATGGAAACGGGCTGTTTGTAGAGATATGTTGGTGTGGACAGCTGGCAAACAAGCTGACAAACAAACAGACCTAAAGACTCACTAAACAGAATGGCAATCCTTGGGCCCTTCTTCTAGAGAGCAAAACAGAAGATTTAAGTGTTTGCAATGCAGACTTCAATTTAAATACATAAAAAAAAGACAAAATGTGTATTGTGAACAAAACTCCCATATATAAACACAAGTCAATACAATGCTTGTGACTCTTTCATAACACCTTCACATGCACATACACACAAATTGACTGCATGTTATTCTCTGAGCAGCTGGTGGTCACAGAGGTAGTTCCTTCAACTCTACTCCACAAAGACGAGGAGTTCATGGCAAAATCTGTGATGCCTGTGAGAGAAATTTCTTCCAAAAATATGAGAATTGCAAGTTCTCTGAAGAAATACAAACACGATGTAATATGATTCAGGAAATATTTAAGACGTGAATCACGGAGAGAAAACATTGGAAATGTTTCTCTCTAAAAGGGTGTGCTCACACTGACTTTAAATAGAGACAACCCTCATACAGTTTCAATACATCAAAGAACATTTAAAACGATTACCAACCACACCTACACACAATAGAATCATACATCAATAGCAAAAACATCTGCTTAGAGGCAATCACACCTTCCTTAAAAGATGGTAATTACCAGGTCAAATAGAGGACAGTCCATGAAACATTAAATGAAGAGCCAGTTGCTCTTATGTACTTCTGTTGTAAAGATAAGTTTGACAAAATTTCCCTTACATGCCTTCCAACAGTGACCTCTCTGAACATCCCTGCTCACTTCCCCTGTGAATTTGACAAAAGACTGCCAGGGAAAAAAAAGATTTAGTGTGTCTTTGTTGAATAACGGCAAAGTTTAATGTGCTGTCTCAGGATTTGTCATTCGTCTTGTCTCTGTTGGACCGTGCCATTGTTCACAAGAACTCCACAGATGACGATCTTGTCCTTCTGCCAACCATCACCCAGTATGGGCAGAAGAGCCAAGAGCTTTTAGATGTGGGGTTTGTCAACATGGAAAAGGTGATGTCCATGTCAGTCCATATTGGAGTGACCATCAAGGCTCGAGACCCAAAAATGAATCTGTTGTGGTCACGTTTTGGCCTTCAGGGTCTGGTGGGCCTGAACTCGAACATGTTCTTTCCTCTGGGCATGTTTGAGGCCGTCAATGTCAACTCTGGACCGGCGGCCGATTGACATGGACCGCAAGATTTTGTCCTTCCTTGGCCCAGGGAAGACAAGGTTTGTGCAGTTTTATGTGGATTGCCCTTATGTCCACATTTAACTAAACCACAAACACCCTGTGACTGGTCTGATAACCATGTGTGGCTTGCTCCACCACCAAACAGAGAGAAGTCTGTTTGGTAAGGCAATGTCGTACATGGATCTCTTGTATGACATGGGACTGAAAATGTGTGGACAGCTGTTTGCCATGCTAGAATACGTCACCTACTTTCCCCGTGAGGGGGGGGGGGGGGGGGGGGGGGGGGGTGTTGAGATTGTTCCTGCAGGAGATTTTTGAGCAATTTCCTGTTATTGTCCCTGTCCTTGATATCGATGAGGAAGGGAGTTTAATCCTGCAAATAAAAACCTTGAGTTCCTCACCATGTCCATGAAGGACATTTTTCTGGCAGAGAAAGGACTCAGGGGATTCCAGCCCTCATGGCAAGCTTTTCAGCTCAAGCTGGCCTTTGAGGAGTTGGTTTCCGGCAATCCCCTGTCACCTTTCGACTATAAGCTGAGCTCATCACTGGGAACTTGCAGGGTTAGCCAGCATAGCCTGACACACTGCAGGGGCTTTTTGGGGTTGTCTCCCTTCAACAGTGCATCAGTGGGTGAGAGCCCCCCCCCCCCCCAATTGGCCACCTGGTCCAGTGACAACATGCAGGTTGCCCGGGGCCTGCATAATTGAAGTCCTCTTGGGGGACTTGTACGCGTCCAGTAAAATGCCCATCCCGTTGGCGAACTTGAAGGCTGAGCCAAAGCAATTGTGAAGACGGCAGCGCACGATCTGGCCGAGTGTATCCGCCATGGTTTGGAGGAGATGAACCTCAAGTAATTTCCGTGCCTGAAGTTCACAGATCCATCTAAAAACAGACGTGTGTGGTGGAAAGTCAACAATTACGTAGGACTGCATTCAAAAGACTAGCCTGCTTCAGATGAAGCAAAGCAGGCCAGTCTCGTAGGAGAAATTTACATGGAGGTGGAGCGGTGTGGCTTGACCTTTGCCTGCAACCTGGAGAGATACAAGGAGCATGGGATGCCCTGGCTGGGGGCTGCCACACTCAGACTCCCTACAATGCAACCTTGTGCCAGGAACGGCGAGTTTATCGATTACGATAGGCTAAACAAGCTGGCCATGGACATGCCATTTGCACAAGCATTTATGCAAAACGGTTAGGGTAAGGGTTCATTTATTATTGTGGACAGAGAAGAAAGGCTTGGATTGATATATCTGCACAATGGATGGCAGACAGACAGAGACACTACACGTTTCTCGTTTTGGCATTGGCTATGGCCCACAGGAGCCTGTATTCTATATAAATTTGCTATACTTTTTTATCAATAGATAGAAATTTCAGGTGACCCAATTGAATCCTATGCGACCCCACATCAGGCTCGAGGTTGGGAAAGCCTGATTTATGGACTCCCAAGAAGGACCTGATAGCTCTGTAATGTACAAAATTACAACTTGGATGTTCTTGTAACTCCCAAACACCTGATGTATAATCAGACACTGGCGGACACATGAATGAACTAGTCGTGTATAAGTATGAAATTACCACAGTGTTAAACTTTGTTCAATACAGATCCCAGAGCTCTACCAGCTGACCAACAGCTTCTTTAGATGTCATGCATTTGTCTAATGTAAAGCCAAGCTATTTGCATTGATAAGTTTATAATAGCACTGTTGAACCTACATAAAAAATAACTGGACTAACCAATGATTTTTGTCTAAAAAGGACTTATTGTGTTTTGTCTTGATTCACCAATAGTCTCCATTTCCAGCACCATTCTGCAACAATGTCCAGCATAATCTGCAGATCTCCACCCTCATCCCAATGTAATAATATTTCAACAATCTGATCATCAGAATCAACTTTATCAACTTGACATCAACTTTAACTTCAATGTTAGAGGCTTTAATTTGAATAACCATGTTACGACTGTGTGTCGTAATTTGTATGTTGTGTTGTTCGTGTGTTGTTTCATACTCCTGTATAGGTGTGCAGGACGCAGGAGCTGATTGGCTGGAACCGGCAAGTGATCAGCCAATCATAGGGAGGACTCCCCATATATAAAGGGGAAGATGATGTCCCTGCGGTGCAGGGGGAACCCCATCTCCTGATTTCCCAACCGGCCCGCCACGTTTCCTTGTTCATTCGTTAGGTCAATTTGTGTTAGAAGGGGGTTGAATCACTTGTTAATTTAACCTTGTTTTCTCCTGTTTTGTTAGTTAGGGAGGTAAGTTGACTGTTGTTTGTTTTCTGCTTGAGTTGTCAGGTCAGTTCATTTATCCAGTGAGCCTCCGTTTTGTTTGTTATGTTAGATAGCGATTCACCCTTATCTTTAGTTATTTCATGTTGGCACTATTATGTTCATGTTATATCATTGTTAATTCTTTAAGTAATCAAATTAAATATAATTTTTGATTTAAAGCTTTTCAAGTTTCTCCGTGGCTGCTTGGGAAATAAGGGATTTGGGTCTATTTTATGTTATGTCTCGGCTTCCCCTAGACGGGGCATAACAAACCAAATCTTTAATGTAAATGGAAATCAATGTCAGACAAACATGAACTTGTATAACGCTTTTCTAGTCTTCTGACTACTCAAAGCGCTTTAACACTGCATGTCACACCTACCTATTCACACCCTGATGGGAGAGGCTGCTATGTAAAGTGACCATCAGAAGTAACTAATCCCATTCACACACATTCATACGCCGCCGACGAAGCAGCGGGAGCAACTTGGGGTTAAGTGTTTTGCCCAGGGACAAACAGGACATGTGGCTGCAGGAGCTGGAATCAAACCACTGACTTTCTGGTAAAAAGACGACCGACTCTACCAACTGAGCCACAGCTGCCCACTGATCTATTCTCCTTAATTCTAGCACTTATGATTGAGGTGACTGCATGTAAATGGTCAATGAATGCTCTGGCTTTTCTGAATCCTTTTTGCTTATCCAAAGCAGACCCATTCTCTCAAGGTGGTCAACTAGTCTGCAAGAATAGTATTTTTACATAAAACTAATATGCCCCTGTAATTGAGTGGTATCCTGGGATCATTTTATGAAGATTATGGGAATAGATTTGATAATAGTCTTGGTCCACTGTGTGGGATTACGCCATTATTAAAACAGGACTGAAATAACTCATATAATATACTGAACAGCTTTGGTGACTTCAACCAAAGTGATGCATAGTGTGTAGAATAGACAGAATGAGATATACATAATATTTCACCTATCTAGCTGTCCAGGTTGGATATGGACAATAAGTAAACACTGAGGCCTTGTCAGTTAGATAAACAGAAGGCCAACTCTGATGCAGTGTAGAGAATAAATGCTAAGATCCGCTTTGAGTGTATGACGTCTTTGTGCAGACTTGTGGGCTGCAACCTATTTTAAGGTTGAGACAGAAACTGCAGGCCACCCCCACACCTGAGAGCAGTCAGCATGTTGTGAGGCGGGTAGGAAGCAAAGTTAGCCGGCAATAATAGTAACAGCCAAAAGCAGACACAGTACAGTGACTACCCTACAATTAACCCTGTGTACACCTTTACTTTCTTTCCTACTCCCAATAAAAATAAATGGTGATGGGGCTCGACTCGGAACAAGGAGCTATAATTACTGCTCAAGTTCTCACAAGGTGAAACAGAGCTTATTTGCAGAAGACAGGTTAACTTGTCATTGCAAGAAAACCACAGATAGAGGGACATGTATTGGAAATAAGTTGTATACGTTAATTCTTTGCAGAAGTCGAGCTATCCAAAGTGCCATCAAGGCCTAACTACTCCTTGCAGCATGCAAGACATTTGTGAAGTAGGAATAGAAAATAATTGGGATATTTTAATTTAAGGAATGTTGTCATCGTTTTTATTTCAAAACCCAACACACAGTTCAACCACACAGGGGTTTTCCTTTTATACAGACCTCCACTCATGACTGTCTAATCTCACTGAGTATACTAAACTCAGCATTGTAGCATCTCCAAAGTGTCATGGCGGTCTTTAAAAACGTACTTATAGAAGCACTGCTTAAAATGTTAATAGTTCAAACTCAAAGCTGCTTTTCATGACAGAATGATTGAGTAATTATAACATGGCTCTATCAAATATTTAGTTTTGATTGAACAACTATGACGCTCTATGGTGTGTTGTCTCTGAAAAGTATATACAGCTGTTATGAATAGAGAGGGTAGAAGAGTTGGAGACACATGAAATGCATTCTGAATGAAACATTGTAAGAGCTATTGGGGTGTCTGAAGACTGATTAAGAGAAAATATTGACGGTCTCTGACAGCTACAGACGATAAACCTCTAGTGGGTTCAACTATCACGCTTCATCTTCAAAGAGAATGTTTGGATTCATTTTGTAAAAACAACTCTTTTCAAATAATAAATCTGACATTTAGGAATAGGTTGATTTAAAAATCTATTAAATAATTTCCTAATCAATAATGCAGTGCCAATCACACATCATCCCTGACTTGTTTTCTTTGAATTGAGTGTTATTGACATGCTTGAAATCATAACCAACAATAGCCCCTCTGAGGGAGACTTCAAAGCAAAATCTGATACAGTTACCGTCAGTGACACTAGTGGCTCAGCACACTCATACTCCTATTTACTGTAAAACTAGCCACATCACGCATCATAGTCATAGAGAACCTATTCTATATCAAAAAGCTCAAATTGAGTTGAGTTTTGAGTCATCAGGGGCTGAATCTGTCTTTTATTATAACTATGTTCAAAAGTGACTCAAAACGCCAAAATGTGATGTCATTTGATAGATACTGTTGGCTGTGAAACTGAGCTGGAGGAAACAAAAACAAGGACAAAATGGGAGTCTACACTGGGTGTGTCAATGTAGGGATGGGGGTAAACATCTCCTGCATTGTGACCACCCTTACAATTTAATCTGAAAATGTAATGAAGCAATGCAATAAAAATGGATCTGATCATTGATTGGATGCAATAGATTCTGTGGCATTGAATGCTGTGTGTGTGTGTGTGTACTTGTTTTCTACTGTTGCTACTGTTAGAAGATTTATTTCAAGCCATGCTGCTCTGAAAGAATCATAGATGCTAAACAGGGAAATGCAGCCATGGCAAATGAGATTAAGCTAATTGTTTATTCCTAGGGGTTTATAGGAATAACATTACGCACAAGGTTAATTATCTTAATAAAATAAGCTAACATAATCAACAAAGATCATGTCTTTGATTAGCAAACAAGAGTTCTGTTGCTTTTTTCCAATTAAACGCATGATAAATGGCGTGTGACAATCTGCTGGCAACGCTCACTATGTTTACACAGGAACCCTCTGAACCTCCTTTAAAAATCACAGTTTAGCAGTGACATACAGTATAAGTCACAGGCTTTACAACTGACAATAAAGTCACGGCTCATAAATCATGATGTCACGCTGCAGCTGTTCTGCTGGGTGCTGTGATAATGACTTATATTCTGACAGCAGGCGCCAAAAAAAAAAAAAGGGTGGCCCTTTACTACTATTCATTAACATCTCAAAATGTAGTCAACCTTCTGCGGTGGCGCTCAAAAACAGATCAAATGTACTGTCAGTCAGCGTTTGTCAGGGGAGAAATGGAGGCACATGACAGCGCGGGAGGATACCTGGATGTCAGACACTTCCAGTCATTAGCATCAGTTTGTCTTGACAGCACCTGACACATGACAGGCAAAGGCCTTCTCTGCCTTTCATCCCAGGAGAGCACGTCTGACAACCAGCTGACTTGACTGACTCATACACTGACTAACTGGCTGACTTACAGACAATTCTGCGGCCGCAGCGCTACACAGATGAGCAAGGAGGACAAACAAGCTGCAAGCTAGAAGTGAGGAGGGTAGAAATGTGCAGTGTGCAGATGAGGGAAGAGGTAGTTACATGGCAAATTTGGCAGATTCAGTAATAATGCATTTGTGCGCTGTTACATATTGAAAAGTGAATAATCTTTTTTTAAATATCTGACAGTGTTATCAGGGATCTGCAAAATGGTCTTAATGTTATAGCCTCAGCACAAACAACAGGGAAACTGGGGAAAAAAATGGGTCTTCTAAGTAGACTAAGTAGCCTTGCTGTTATCACTTGCTAACATGCAAAGACAATGTTTCGGTAACATTTCCTGTTAGTTAAATTTAAATAAAGTGAATATATAAGCAAGGACAGCGCCTAAACAACACCTTCAAACACCTGACAAGCCTAGACTTATACCGAGCCATCCCAACCCGTTCTGTTTGTCTCAGTTATTCGACCCACCCTCCCTTCCTCTCATCCATCCCCCTCCTTCCTCATCCCTTCCTCTTGTTTGTCTAATTCTAGGCACAGTCAGGGCCGTGATCAGCTCGGGCAGAATTATGCCTGAGACGGAAAACCCAATCCTGAGTCTCCCTCTGCCCTTCAGTCATTCCATCCTCCCAGACTGACACCATCCTCTTCCATTGTAATAATTATCTCAACATACATTCCTCTGTCTCATCATTCAAATGATCTATCATTAATTATCTAAAACGTATATTGTCATGGTATGGTCCTTGCTAGTGAAGTTTAAGGCAAGTAGAAAGTTGTAAAGTTTGTGTTTGTAAGTGCAGCACCTGCTTTGACCCTTTGTGAATCATGTGCAGCCACTTTTGTATCAGCTATGATTCAAATTTGAACATATATTTTTATGTTTTGCACTGTCATTTTTTAAGACCAATTCATGTTCTTCAGAGTTCATTGTTAAGATTTGTGAGTTTTTGAGTAAGTTTGAGCTATTTGTACTAAAACATGATATGAGAAAAAGTGATACTAATGTCTCATATAAATTCTGTGTAAATGTTTATACTGAGTTGGATGGGTACTTTCTACTATGTACTCTTCTTTACATATCTTTATTTGTGTATTGTTTGTCTGGAAAGTTGCCTACACTGCTACACACCAAAGCCGTAGCCATTTGTGACCCGAGTGCCACCCTTCCACACTTTCACGGCTCCGCTGCTCCACAGTCCTCCTCCAAACTTGGAAAGGCAGAAATAGCAGCAGAGAGGGAGGAGAAACAAAGATGCTGAGAGACTCAGAGAGACTAGTGGTGTTCTGTGCTAGCCTGCCAAGTGGCACCCATGCCACTGCGCATGGAGTTAGGTGCCAAAGCTTGTCAAACAAGGGGCCCCCATCCAATCCAATCCAGTGGCGGAGGGGAGGGCTGGCTGCCACTCAAGTCACCTATATAAGAGCCCTCAATGCTCACCACTGCCAGGCCTTAAAAGCACTTGCTTTCGTTTAAAGTCCTTACATGGTATAAAGAAATTATGTGTGCATCGAGGGGAGGAAGAAATTAGATTAGACTATTTGAAAGGGCCGTATGCCTCAGAAACATGCAGAAATATAAGTGCTGAATTTTAAAATGTCTGCTAATTCCTTCCACACCAAACCAATAACCAATAAGAGTGCTGCATTTGTTTCCGACTATTAATAAAATGAGGCTTCTTGCTGAACTAGTACATTTCTCAGCGCACAAAGTTTACATGATGAATGTGTCTCATGATTGTAATTGGGGTTGGCTGGCTTTGTAAAGGTGCTTTGTTCTGGGTATTTACTGGAAAAAAGCACCTGAGGGATAAAAAAAAGGAGGGATGACTTCTGAGTGGGGCAGAGAGTCCAGACAAGTGTGTTTGTTCTCCTGCAGGCGAGTGCAGATGTTTCTTAATTGGATTTGGCCCGGGTCTACCTGTGCATGACGTGCGTCTTGATTGGGTTTTTTGTGTGTGAGTGAGTGTGTCCATGTGTCTGCTTGCTTAATTGCATGTGTTTGCATAATCAACAATGTTATTCATTGTAAAAGCAAGAGACTATTAACAGTTTCCACACATTAACAACCTTCCCCCCCCCCCCCCACCCCCCACCCTCTTCAGACCCCCATATAAATAAGTGAGACGTCCAAGAGAGATCATTATCGGAGAGGCTCTAAATCGATCCATCCTAATTAATTACCTGCTTGATAGATAGGAGTGAGTCCCGTCACACTCCAATAGCTCAAGAAAAAAAGACCTGCTGTTCAATTTCAATACTTATGCAAACAGTAGACAGCTGTTGACAAACTGTACAGACCATTGATTGCATATAAAGATGGATGATACATCTCCACCCCTCATTGTACTAAAGTGAAGCTCTAATACTGCTGATAGCATGTGCTGGTGGCGACATTTGGAGCTAGGGGTGTGCAGAGATGTCATTATCTGTATCTGTTTAACCTAAAAATTATCTGTATTCGGATAGAAAACCAGAAGTGTGTGCATTTTTGTTAGTTTTTTAGCTTTCTTGCAACAATTATAAAAGATGAGTACAGATGTAATCAATTTACAAATTAACATTAGATTAAAGGTCACATACTATAACTCCTTTTCAACAAGTTTATAAAAGTCTCAGAGCTCCCCAAAACATGTCTGTGAAGTTTCTTGCTCTAAATCCACTCTGATCCTGTATCATATCATGCCTAATAAACCCCTCTATTTCAGCCCTGCTCAGAACAGGCTGTTTCTGTTTCTGTAACTGTAAATGCAAATGAGCTGTGATTGACCACGCCCATCTGGAAGGGCTTGGCTGGCTCGGGCTTTCTCGCACCATGCCCGATTGTTTAACGTGAGAATTGAGACTCAGAAGGCAGAACAAACACATAGCTGTGGGAGTGTCAACCCCCAGGAGGAGGGGTTACTGCCCTTTGTGATGTCATGATGTCAAATGTATATTTGAGCACATATTTTCTGAAAAGTGGAGCAGGCAAAATACGGAGAGGATGCACTATTCTCATAACTAAGGGGTTTGTAAACAGACTAGGGACACATATTGGTGTTAGAAAAACATTGTAAAGTTTATTGACCTTTAAAGACGTAATGTTGATTCTGGTAATGCAGTTGTTGTGCCTTCAAAGCATCAAATTGACTTAGGGTGCGGTCACACTGGCCATCCGTACCGTGCCGTTTGCCACGATTGCCCCCCCGCTGCACCATTCCCCCACTGGCCAGCACGGCCTGCGGTCACACTGCATCAGGACTAACCGTGCCTGAGCACAATTACCTCTTGTACACAACGTCGTGATACAGCACATGCATGCTTTATGTTATTATGAAGCGTGCCCAGTTTACAAACCGGTGAACTCGAAAGAGAAAAAAAAAAAAAAAGGGACGCGCAGTCGAGTCCACGTCCGCACATCAGAGAACAACACGGAGAGCACGACAGCTACTTTGTGACTTATTTTGAGTCATGTTAGTCAGATACAGATATAAAACTCTGGATTTCTCCATAATGAAGGCTGTCAGCGTTGTGTACCCGCGTGCTTGTGCTCGTGCTCGTGCATGAAGTGTACCGTGCCCGAGCACACCTCTCCGAAGTGTGCCAAAGCCAAGGAAGTGTACCGTGCCTGAGCACGGGACGGAGTGGTCACACTGGCCAAACGAACTGGACTTTAGGGTTGAAGCGTGCTTGGGAATGGTACGGATGGCCAGTGTGACCGCACCCTTAGAGTACATTGCTAGCTTCAAATCACTATGTTGTTACTTTAAATTGTCTATTTAAATAACCATGATATACTACTAGGGTGTTAGTGGATACTAATTCAAAAAAAATGTAATGAAACATATGATGGCTTTAAATCGTATGACAATTGAATGAGATACAAGGTACTGTATAACCAGTTGCCACACCAGCTCTCATCTGCCCAGTGCCTACAGTAGCTCCTCCTAGCTTGTGTCTCTCTTCTCCTCAATGTGACTTCCCTCCGTGATACAAAACAAAGTTTAAACTAAACTACGACTAGATTTTGGAGGAGAAGTGGAGGAAATGAATGCGTACAATTTCAATTATGGTTCTAAGCTTAATTCTAATCTATAGATTTTGTTTTTCAGATATAAAAAAATATCCGTGTCCATCTCATTACTTGTGCCTTTCCAAATTCATATTTGACTTGGGCTCATTCCTATTTGAAACAGTAGTAGAGATCAACCTGTGGAGCCACAGAATTGACATACCACCCCTTCCGCTAACAAAAACATACAATAAATTCACAAAGCAGAGAAGCTGTTTGTGTCAAACTGAACCATAAAACAGAGAACCCAAATGCACGACTCCAAAAACACATGCAAATACATAGTCCATTTAATCAGAAGAGATGTCCCTACACGGGAAACCAAAAACACAAGCAGAGGTACGTATCCAAATCTTAAGGCACAAGGTAGGTCAAAAATTCCGAAATGGAATACTAATCAGGAAAAATACACAGGGAATGCTGGAGCGCTGTCACGAGGGAACAAGACGAACTGGCACAGAAGGAGGGGAACATGGAGACTATATACTCAAGGGGAGTGAAGACATCTAGACACAGGTGGGACACATCAGGTAATCACAGACGTGGGAGACGCAGGCGGGATGGCAGGAAGCAAAGGATCTGAAATGAGACATAGGGTAAGTATCAAAGTAAAGAGGAAACACAAGACATGAAACATGAGAATAACTTAAAAAAAAAGAACTATACTATCCTGGAGACGTGACAGTTGCTGTGCTAGTCTTATGCTGATTTTTATGTACTGTAGCTCTAGCGAAAGTTCAGTCAGGAAGACTATGTTTTGCACGTTTTATCGTTTATTATCGTACTGTGTGACACCACTTCTCCACACATGCTCACTCCTCTTTTTTGTAATCATCAGCTGTTCCCATCACCTGGTCCGTTCTATCCAACAGCCCTGCTCCACTCCTTCATCGTTAGCCTATCATATTGCTGCTGTCTTTTTTAAATATGGCTTTCTCTCCCACTAGTTCATTCATGACATTGTTACAAGCGACCCTCCACCTCCCCATCACCACCGAGCCTTCGCAGTTTCATCTAATTCTTAATTCCATCAGCCTCAGATCACAGTATCAGCCATCATCCGGTCAACCCATGTCTTCGCAGTTTGGTCAGCCTCTTCATCCCTTTATCCTCAGACGATATCTTCAGCCTTTTTGGTCAACTCCAGTCTTCAGTTACATCAGCTTTCATCCCATCAGCCTCAGATGACATCATCAACCATCTTCTCATCAACCCCAGTCTTCACAGTTTAATCAGCTTCTTCATCGCACACGCCCAGACGACATCATCAGCTAACACCACCAGTGTCTGGGCTCAGGGCAGACATCTTCAATCACCCTGTCTCCCTGTAGAGTTCAAGCGCCAAGGATTTAATCATACAATATCACATCATCATGTAAAATAAATATTTATCTTTAAATCATTTATTTGTCTCTCCTGATTGAAATGGAAAACTAAATGAATAAAGTGTCGGCGTGTAGCCTAAGTCTCCTCCCCCTCGTTCCTCCTCTACTTTGTTACTATCCACTTCCAAAGAAACTTCTCAGAATTAACAGTTGGACCTAAAGCAGCATGATTAGACCTAACTATAATGGCAGAAAACATTTTTGTGCATCATTAATTTAACATGTATTTTATATATTTTATTTCCCATCTGATAAAATTGAGGAGGCGGACTTAATAAACCTATACTGCAGCCAATAACCAGGGAGAGATGGAGATATGTTGGCTTCACCTTTTGGAAGCTGTCATGCCGTCCGCCTTGTTATGCAAGTCTCTGATACAAAAAAATGAATAGCATGTTGAAGAACATTTCTTGAATACAAACTCTGTTTTCTGTCAAGTGACCAAAATTATTCAAGTCATGAACACTTAGAAAAGAAACACATGACCTATGCAGACATTCACTCAAGACATAACGTAGTAGCCCTGAGGGTCTTTATCAAACTGTACAAATTGTCTGTTGGACGAATGGACATGCTGACTGTGTGGAGTGAAGAAACATCCACACCTCTTCAGAGCACACGTGCATGGAACAGAGAATCTAATAAGTCTCATTTTCCAGGTGAAAAGGACTCCCTTTCTTCTTCTATAATCCTCTCTGTGCAATGATCCCCGCCTTTCTTACCCCCTCACACTGCCTTATCCAAATACATACACCTTACAAGAGGATCAGCAGGCTAGCTGGACTACCAGTGTCACATTAAAACCCTGCTAAGCTCTAATTACATAGTGTGTTAGAGAGTAGCAGATGAAACATGGCCCGAACTGTAATGTATCAGCAAGACGAAATAAAGAAGAGTGCAAATGTGAGACATAAACCAGCTCAAATCGGTTGAGTGAAGCATGATATATCTGCTGCCCACATCCTCTCAGAAAGCCCTGTATTGTGCGTGTGTGTGTGTGTGTGTGTGTGTGTGTGTGTGTGTGTGTGTGTGTGTGTGTGTGTGTGTGTGTGTGTGTGTGAGAGTGCGTGTGCATGCGTGCCTGGGTGCATGCATCGGTTTGTGTGTGCGTGTGAGTCAGCGAGAGTGTGTGCATATGTGTGTGTATTTTTTTGGTCTCTCTTCTGCTTCTGTCTTGGTTTCTGTTGAGACTCTCTGAGAATCGCTTCACCCTTATATGCTCCATTTCACCCAGCTCACTCTCTCCCTCCTTGGAAACAGTTCTATATTATTTTGTAGTGAAAAGTTCTTTTTGGTGCTCTGCACAAAGTTTCTTTGTGGATGATCTCAAAGATGATACAAAACGAAAATTTAAAGTTGATGAGAAATTTGAATTTCTGTGAGATTTTATAACAAAGGAAATATGAACTACGACGAAAACGGATTTTTGTAAAATGGTAAATGGACTTGAGCTTGAATAGTGCTTTTTCTAGCCACTTGACTTCTCAAAGCACTTTTAAACTGTATGTCACACCTACCGATGGCAGAGGTTGCTCTAAAGTGAGCATCAGAAGTAACTAATCCCATTCGTACACATTCATACGCCACCGACGAAGCAGTGTGAGAGCAATTCGGGGTTAAGTTTCTTGCCCAAGAACACATCGGATATGTGGCTGCAGGAGCTGGGGGACTGAGCCACAGCCGCCCCTTAAAGGATGGATGTTTTCAACTAAAGAACTGCTCTTTATTGCTGTCACTCTGGATACTCTCTAAATTGGGGCTTTTAATCAAGCCTACCTCTGACCATTTATCAAATCACATATTTCTCCTTTTTTTGACGATTCATACTGTTCAGTTTTGACTCCAAACCAGAAGCAGCTACTTGAGTCGAGTCGAGTAGAAGCTAGTTGGCCTACCTTGCTAATGTTTCTTTGAGTTTTGGGTCTGCGGTAAAACCCAGTGCGGAATTTTAAATGGTTATTTTTTGGATTGATATTGAACTGGAATTAAACTAATTTACAGGACACCTCATAAGACAGTCTACAGGACAGCACACAATAGAACTTACAGCCTGTACATTGCCTCTGTGCACTGCCTGTCAGCACCTGTGTCTGATCTAAGAAGTTTGTTGACCTTTAGTCACGTTGTTACATCCTGTGTAGAGACTTGCTTGTGTTGTACATACTCTAAGATGTAGATTGCTTTGGAAAAAAGCATCTGCCAAATGTAATTGTGACATTGACACACTGTGACTGTTGTGCTTCCTTTTGTAAATAAGTCCTAGTTTGGTTGGGTCTAAAATATTACGTCTACATTGTATAATGGTTTCTCATGTGGCACACAAATGCTTTGGGTCAAATACAACCATCTTTGAGGTGTCGTAGCTTCCCAAAGCGTGCACTGCTACATTGCTACATTCTGCAAAACCAACGATTATCCAACCAAAACATGGGTCTGAGTAAGGACAATATTGAAAATGATTTCAGTGAAACATTACTTATGTTACACAATTCACTCAATAAGCAGAATATAAGATTATATATTACTTTTTACATCGCTTACTCGATGTAGCTCACAAATGGCTGTAGTGTGATATGGCATGATTCGACCCCCAAAGACTGTACCCTTCCCACTGTGTTTGTGTGTGTGTGAGGCTGGACTTCATTGAGGACACACAGGGTGAGTCTGGAGGGTCTAGAGAGGTAAGACAGGCAGACACACTGACCACGCTGCGGTGCCACACTGTGTATGACACGCTTGATCAACTCTCATTACAGCTGTGCTTGCACAGCGGGCTCATAAACATGACCACAGAGGCTGGATCACACACACAAACCTGAATACACACACACAGACACCTGAGCACACACACACACACACACACACCCCGAGAGATGTAATAACCTGTGGACTCATTTACATACATTTAACTGCAGACTTGTCAGCCTTCTGGCCGACACCTCCTGCCTCGCCTTCTAACACAAGAATTGGCTTCAAGCTGTGATCATTCATTGTTCATCATCAGTATCACCACAACAAACACACACACACTTGTAGACACACAGAGAAACAAAGGGCAAATGAGGCAGCAATGAATCCACATTAAACGTTTAAAGGGGGAGAAGTAATAACAAATATATAATATGATAAAAAGTGTTTGGGTTACTGTCTTAATAGTAAGAATGTTTTTTGTTCTCTCATGTTGATTCATATAAAAAAGAAATTCTGAACTTGCAAATGTATTCGATGCTGAGCAGACATGCTCCACCAAGAGCAAGATGCAATCTTGATCCTCGATTTTCACAGCTGATGTAGCTTAAAATGTCAATTTGCACCTGCTATCAAGATAAACAAGAGATCTCATAGTATCATTGAATGATTTAATTTCATGGTCTAATCAGTGAGGATTTCAGGGGCATCAGCAAGATCCGTATCGGAACACATTTCATCACAGGATACCTGTAACAGACAATTACTGTTTGAGTATCATTCCTTCACCTTCAATGTGAAGAGAGGAAAATGTTTGGTAAGAGAAAAAAGTCGAGAGTAAAATGACTATCTCCTTTTGCCAGCAATCGATACATGGAGACAGTGATGGAAGTGTATTTCTGAGTAGAGTTAAAATGTGGAAAAGATAATCCAAGCGCATATCTCTGTTTTGCTTTTTTTTTACAGAAGAATCTGACAGATCCTCAAAAAATCTAATCCTGAGCATAAAGTTTCAAATCTCCCAGGTGTCAGGCTCAACCCTTTGATGTGAGCATTAGTATTCAGGTGCTGGAGGTGTAATAATGTCAAAGGTCTCCACCTGAAGTGCATGACTAATTTAACAGAGGTGCGATTTCACTAAAAGAGATGGATGTGTCATAATAGCTTCCAGGTAATTTGCTCAAAAGGGACATTGATCTACACTTGATCTACACTGCTTGTGGCCCCAAGGACTTGATTCCTCCATCACTCTGCACTGATGAATCCTCTACTTGTGTCATAATCGACCAAGGACTCTATTAGAAGGCATCCAACCCCAGCGCTGAACAGTCAGAGCCTTCCCTGAGCCTCCGAGGGACACGGAAAAGAAATCAAGAACTGCATTCCTCCTGGGGGGGAACAGAGTACTTTAAACAACAAGAAGCTGGAGTGAGCATATGTGTTCCAGTGTGTCTGTTTTCTTATTGAAGCTTTGAGTTGGGCATTCTGGCGCCCACTGGGTTTTTCTTGGAGCCAGAAATGACCACATTCGAAAGAGGTGCTTCAGAGGAGCAAGGGGTTGCTGGTGAAGGCAACTTTATCAAAGCTATACAGTCTATGGCTGTGTTTAATTATAAATTAGCTGATTTTGTAGTTAATTGATTTCCCGAAAAATTAGACTTTGTTTATGGTGGTAACTGATTTAAGTTGTATATCTTCCTGAAAAATCCTAAACCGGATGAATGACACAAATTGGTTTACTTAAAAAACTGTTCTTCTTCTAATCACTATAGGAAAAGTAAACATCAATCCTGTAACCCATGCACTGGCCAAATCAATGTATGCCAAACACTGAACACACTGAACTGATTGTCTGTTGGATGTGTTTATTTCCCCGTCGGATCAAGTGGTGGAGTGTGATGATCTACGGAGTCAGCAGCTGCCGGTTCCAGTGGAGCTAAATCCGACACTGACCTGACTGACTCTTTAAACGTCGTTACCGCGAGTACCTGGTGTACTTTTTGTTCTTGTGTGCTCTGATTGTTGCACAGCGAAGAGAGACGCTGGTTCTTTGAGTTTTATGTCCTCATTTGCTTTGAGTTGTGGGTCTGCGGTAAAACCCGGTGCGGAATTTTTGAGTTGTTGTTTTATGGATTGATATTGAACCAGAATGGACTGAACTGTGGGTTTGTTGGGACTCTGGAGCGGACTTTTCCTGAATGAAACTGTGACACAATCACACATACGCTACACGCATCCTTTTTTTTTTTTTGCACTGCTGTTTGGTGATTGTTCTGAAAATACATTAACAGAAAATTGCATTGCTGTTTGTTTGGTTGCTTTTGTGGCTTATTGCCATGTTTGATGAATTTGTTCCTGGTTATTGCTTAATTATTATTTTGTGTGGGTTGACAAAAATATTTGTGTTTGTATTTATTTGTAATTTGTCAGACTTGGCTCTGACTGGCACCCCAAATTAAATCTTGTCAAATCCGCTACAATGTAAACAAGCCAGTTAGGATAAGGACATACACCAGTTCTGTGACTAGGATTAGTTTACTTGACACATGACAGCTAGCAGCAGCTGTCACTCAAGCAGCAACACCCTAAAGCCATGGGTTTTTTTTTAATCCAGTATTAGCATAAAATAATCTCCAAATGTGACTAACAACATAAACAGTGAGAGGTTAAGTTCAGTGACTAAATTTGCTGAGATGACCCCTAGAAAATAGCTTAATCTACCTGTCAGTCAAAGGGACCACGCCCTCATTATGTCACGCTATAATACTTTGTTGCTTAGCAAAAAGAAAAAACGCACCCACGCAATCATGCACACACGCACACACACAAATTCCACTTTCAGCACACAAACAACTTCCCTGAATACCTCAATACTCTTCGCCACAGCTACTACCAAGCAAGCTGAAGCATGAGGGACAATAGAAGAGACAAGAAGGCTAATTGAGAGGTTGATGAGAAGGGAGTGTAAAGGGCAGGAAGCAGATGGAAAAGGGAGATGAGGGAGAAAACTGTCAGTCAGGGATTGTGGAAGGAAGGAAAAGCGAGAAATGAGAAGAGACTTAAAAAAGGAGTCCTGCCTGTATTTCTGAATTCCTGCGAGCTCAAGAAGCAGCAGCAGATAGCCCGAGAAGTAACAAACTCCAGCAAAAGTCAAATGAGGACAAGGGGCTGGTTGTTAATCTTGGGCACTCCATAGCACTAGAAATATCTGTCTACTTGAAAGCCACAGCATGGCTTTTGCACTAGCTAATGTGCTATATTGTGTGCAAGTGAAAGCCTGCACAACATCGTCAGTCTAGCTTGTGCTTGTGTTCAGTCTGCCAAATGTGATTCTGAATTTTAAGCCAGCTCCTATTCTATGTGACCAGCAGTTCTAAGGATGTGCTGCTAAGACTCTTGTTTTATTTAGCTTGTATCTGACATAAGACGAATGCTGCTTATATTTACGCTATGTTGTTCCATCGTTCTGTCTCAGGACATTTTGTTGTTAACGATAAATGATGCAGATGAATTCAGTAAGAATTTTGAGATTACTCCAGCTACAATTGTTGTATCACTCTGCAAACTGGGCGGTTTACAGTTTACAGTCATTTTTACCAGGTTTTAAAAGATTCACCCTTAAATTTGGGGTTCAGAGATTACCGTACAAATACAAAAATATAGCCTGTGGTAGAATTAGCAAAAATAGCAGAACATTAACATATTACATCCAAATCATTGAAAATTACATTTGCTACTTTTTTTTTCTCTAATTACAAGCCCAGCAGACACACACAAATATTTACAATCACATGGAGTTAGGTTGCTGGCCTTTGAATAATATCATTTCAATATTCTCTCTGTTACCTCTATTTTTGTCTCCACACTCTCCTGAATAAATATTTGGCTCGATGAGGACATGCTCTGTTTTGTTTAGCTGTTAAGTGGGAAACCAGAAACCCAAAACATTAGGCTAAAATGGGTTGAAAGTATCTGAAGAGTTGGCAGGAACTGCGGAATAAGTAATACTTTGGTGAGCCTCTAGAACGTATAAGCAACAGTTTCTCAGTACATGTAGAGTTTTGATGCATTGTTGTCAGCCATATACGCTCATAATTCCAAGCACTGGCACAACCAAGTCTCTTAATTTGGGGGCCAAAGGATGTTTTTTGGTGGCCACAATTTAAGTTCAACCACTGTCAAAATAAGAAAACAAAGTATACAGAAAGGGATATGTTTGGCAACTTTAAAGCCTTTACTGTGATCAACTGTTTTAAGGTATCTTGACACATGAGGCTTTGAGTGGCATGTGGCACTTGCAATGAAATAAATGATCAGAATACAAAAAGACATCATATTAAAAGCTTTTTATTTGTTTTGTAATTGCTTTTGAACATACATATTTTATCTTACAGTCTTTTAGTTCACTCTATGCTTCCACTTTTCATTCTCTTTGACTCAGCCATGGCTGGCAGAAAAAACAGTTTAATCATTGTTTTTGTTTTTGTTGATATGAAAAGTGTTTAATTAGCTTTTTAATGGGCGTTCAAAATGTGCAACTTAATGTGATTAAGTTGGAGACATGTTGTCAACATCTACTAATTAATGGCAAATGAAAGTAAGAATAATATTGAATTTGCTCACTTCTGGATGTGCAAAAGCAACCAACATAGCAACCAAACATTATGGACTCATAGTGTGGTTGCTGTACAAGTGTCTGCTACAACAGCTCAATTAACCTTGTTATTGCTAAAACAACAAATGAGTGTGAGCATTGGGCGTCACTAACACTCGAAATCTGTTTGTGTAACTTACTTAGATGTTGACAGGGGCTCATGTTACACTATGTTCGGGCCAAATATATGAAATATGTGGTTACTTAATGTTGTTAAGCAACTTTAATGAGATCATCTTATATATATCTTTACATACATTCATTAGATGAAGAGCAATGAAAGTAATGAAACTGTAGAGATGCCTTGCCTAATATTTACATTTTAAATCACAAATCTGCAGAAAAAAAGTTAAACTTTAAAAAACTTTAAAACCGCACAGGCACCACGGCCACCTGAGTTGGGATGAAAAGCCAAAGATGAAGTCCCACTAGTAAGTAGCCTCACACATAATTTAGAAGCTGACCCTTGGCCTCAGATCTGAGCCAGGGAAAGAGAGTCAGCAATATTCATCTGAATTTGATTCGCTTTCTAATCGTCCTGCTCAGCTAAGACATCGTCACATGCCACTTCCATGGGGACCCTTGTATGACAGATCAAGTGTTTCCATGGTAGTAGCATAGAGGCAAATTTAGTTTACTGTTGCTCAAGTCCCATGTTTCCCAGCTCCCTAAGCATCAATGGAGACGAGGAAGACAAGAAAGAACAAGGGAAATGCTTTTCTTCCACTGATAGAGCAGTTGATACACTTCATGAGCACAGACTACAGAGAGGGAATGAAGTAGGAGAAAACAGTGAGTCACCATGAGATGCAAAAAATAAAATCCATCTTATCTCTTTCTAATTTAAGACAAAGGCATACCGAGGTGTGAAAACAAATTAATGTTCAGGTGTGATCTCATTGCTATTTCACACCTCTCATCTCTAATAGACCAAACTGTCCTAATAAAGCTGTCTAGGCATGAGTGGGATTAGTATCCGGTACATTGCACACCTCACGGTCAGATCCAGGCGAATTTAAGGTATCGTCTGTTGGAGACTTTTGGAGCTGTGTTGAGAGCGCGCTCAGTAGAAAGGACACCAATGGGGCCAGCCAGGGTGAACGGCCTGACATAAACCCAGCTGGATCTGGTGCATCAAACCTCTGTGGCACAGCGATGAAGACAGAACCCCGGCTTGTGTGCGGCGTCCAGAGAGGAAGCACTCTGCAATGGAAGCAAAGGCTTTTGGATGCCATTAATTTGCTGTGACAGTAAGGCTTTCGTCGGCCACATTGCTGTACAGGAGAGGTCGACCTTAAAGCTGCGCTTAGCCTCTTTCTTAATGTGATCGAAGAAAGGAGGGGACAGATCTGTCTCGCGTGCCATACATTTGGTTAAACAGCAGCTGGCAGTCAGCCGTAATTATACACCTCAGCCTGTGCATTATTTATGCCACATTTTAAAATCCATTAAAAGTCATTTGGTCTCCTCTAAAACCTGTCATTATCGATTGACTTTACTGTAATTGCTGCTTTAAGCCCTTAAAGATTTTCTGCCTGGTGATTAAGGATGTAGGCTCGGCTGCAAGGGTGTGCAGAGAACATACGCTAATCAAGGTGCTGTAAAACTCGCAAGCCCAAGTAGTATTTCACCTGGTGGTCAGCAGCTGAGGCTGTGTCTGATTGGAGTGGATGGAGGTTTTACAACTCAGATCTTTCAGACGCTCCTCTTCAGGGGATGATTTGTACACTAATAAAGTTGTGGTTTACTTCCATAGTAGCAGCTACTAAATTTAATCCCGTCAACCACTGCGAAAAAATGCACTGCTGATTTCACATGGCTGTCTGGACTGAAATGACCGCGTTCTCAAGTGGAAACTTTACACAACCTGTAATGATATTTTAAAAAATACAATTGGCTGCTCAAAGAGCTGCAGAAGTGTTTGAGTGAGAGAGACTAATCAATACAGACATCATTAACATGGCCTGGCTGAAGCGGCTGTCTCAACATTCAATGTATTTAACGTCATGAGCCATTGGAAATGATTCTGGGGGGCTTATTAATTCAAAGGCAAGTCCAGCAGAGTGTGAGGCTACCCAGCAGCCCGGTGATTTACAGCCAAATTGGCTCTCAATTGTCTTAGTGTGGTTTTTAACTGAGAAATGATTGAGTCTGAGCTAAGTGCATTTCAAGGACAGTTGAAGTTGTATGGGATGGTAATAACAGAAATGATAACATCTTAACAATGAATAGTGTGGCTGTGTATAGAAGGTTTAATGATCTACTCGTCAATGTCCTTTAGCACTTAAGAATGATGTTACTAAAGGTATCTTTGTTCATTTATTGTTATTAGGACATTGTTGCTCTAAATTGGTTTGTACAGAGGCCCTAAGCAGACATACATCCATACATTTTATTTAACTCTTTCCCATGATAACAAGTAAAGTCCAAGTTGTTTTCTTAAGATCCCAACTTTTTTATCTAGTTATCTTGGGATAACAACGCTTCTTTTCCCCCTGTGTTAACGACTTAATACCTTGAAATGTTCAGGAAACGACTGAAATAAACTCATCATCACGGGAAAATCAGCAATGTCACCCTGAGATAATGAGACAAATAAGTCGAGAACAACTGAAATGTATCAGAGGAAAACTGAGTGAAATAAAATGTACGGATGCATGTCATCTTAGGGCTTCTGTAGTTTTCGCTGTGGTCAAAGTTTGTTTTGATCCTTTGCAGTCTCTGTGGAGTTGATGTAAAAACGAACCACATTGTGGTGTCATATCCTATGTATCCTGTTTTAAATGGTTTACCATTTGAGCATTAAGACCTTTAGAGATGTGTAAGGCAGCATTACAATTCACACACACTTGAAACTTTGGTGTGTTTAAGGAGGGTTCGAACAACATTGGCACCATGTAGATTTAAGTGTAGGATTAAGAAAGTAGTTCAAATCATCATGAGTATAATTATAGATGATGTCAGTGTGGCTTCATCCTCTTCTTCTGTACAGTCTTTGCTCTGAACAATACATTTTAACCTTGATGGTGCCAAATGAGATAAGAGATAATAAGTCAATCATCTGGGAAACAGTACACAATGTTTGACTCTCAGCCAACATGGTAAACTAGCCAAATTACATTAAGATTTCACCAATTTACATAAGCTGCCAACATATCATTCAGGCAGTACCACATCTGACCGCACTTCATTCAAATGGATATGAGATGAGGAAACATTAAGAACCAGAAACACTAACTTTTGTTTTGACATGTAGACACTGCCTAGTGCAGTGGTTCCCAAACTTTTTTGCCGGGCCCCCCCCTTGAACAAAAAAATGGCTTTGGGCCCCCCCACACGTTACCAAATACATTTTGTGTGTATATGTGTGTGTAGGCCTATACAAAAAATATTGACAATAACATCCTTTGCAGTCAAATATCTGTATTTTTAGAATTTATCTGATATTTGCCAAAACAGAAAAAGAATGGCAGCATCAAAGTGTGAAGATTAAACTTAAACAAAAATATCAAGCCAATTCTAAAGTAGCAATAAAGAGTATAACTGCAACATTCAACTGAACACTTTTTTAAGATGCAACAGTAAGGCCCCGTGTCCACCTAGCGTTTTTTTCTCAACGCCAGCGTCTTTTTTCAGTTTTCAATGGGTAGAGAGCGTTTGCAGCAGAAAGCGGCCGTCTGGATGAGAAGCGCAGCGCCCAGCGTCTTTTCAACAAGCGCTCTGCCGTTTTTGTGCGGCCGCTCCGAGCGCTCAAGTTGAAAATCTTTCAACTTTTCAGAAAGGCGCTGTTGATGTCACCGGCGCTCTTTTCAAAATGTATGATATTCCCTGTATTTTAGCCTCCTACGGATCGTGTCTTGTACCCGCATCCTCTTTGCTCCGTGTCTGCTGGGGTAGCGATCTCAAATATAAAACATGAAGTAAAAAGTCACGGAGACGTGTCGGTTATACAACGGCCGTTGTCAACACACTGTTGTCATAGAGACAGGGCGGACGTGCAGCGCTTTTCTTCTCAGCGAACATGCAAACGCTCCCGAGCGCACAGCCAGCGCTTTATAATTGTTTATAACAATTTCTTGACTCTGAAAGTAAACAGCTCCTTCTGAAAAACGTAATGAAAATCTTCTTTCAAGCTCCATTCCCCCGGTCCAGCAAGAATTTCAATGACTTGTGTGTGCTTGTTTTGTGATCTTCTCCAGCCTGGGCTGCAGCTGTGAGACAGCCACTCTCAGTTCATTTTCAATGTCTAGCTTTGATCTGTATTTTGTCTTGATTGATGCAACTGCCGAAAAACCTATCTCACATGGGTATACAACATACAACCGTAGTGCATTGTTTGGAATTTTTCTTCTTCGTCTTTTCCCCCAAAACTTTTTGCGCCCCCCCTGTCATTGCGCCGCGCCCCCCCAGGGGGACGCACGGCCCACTTTGGGAACCACTGGCCTAGTGTGTCCAATCATATCCGCTCATACAACACTGTTTTAAAAATAACTTTCACAGCTTCCATTTATGAAACAAAATAACTGTTGAATTATTTACCGTGATATTTATTGTAAAGGCACCTGCCTTCCCTGCTTCTACTTTAATTATTCTGAGCTGCTGACAGCCTTTGTAAGGCTGGAGGCCTACATTGTCAGGTTGTCCATTATGTACATATTTCTATCTGTCATATCTATCTGTCTGTTACAGATGATGGTCGCACATACAGCGACAGAACGGCCTTGTAATCTATGTCATGATGGATGTCAATCTTGCTGGCTGCAAAGAAATCTACCTACGGGTACAAATAAAGTAACCTGAACCTGAACCTGAACCTGGTCTAACTTTAAACCAATGTCTGTTGACACTTGAAGTTTGTACAGTCAATTTCATTGAGACATTATCATGTCCTGGATGGCATGTATTTCTGGCCCATTCTTGTGAAAATGGTATTGTTTTTTTTGTATTCTCTTGTTATAGATTAACTACAGATTAACTTGCTCTTCTTTTCCATGAAACATCACCTTATTAGCATTCTATCAAAAAATTGGCAGGTAATTTTTTGGCATGAAAATGCACAGTGTTCAAAAATGTAGTGATGCCTACAAAATGATTCAGAATATAATGACCAATGTGAGAATTGGTTAAAACTGAACATATCCTTGCATTTAAAAAAAATATATAGTTCTCTTCCTGTTTTTATTTTATTTTATTTTGTACACGTGTATAGCAAAAAAAAATACTTTATTTGACTTTAGTGCTTTGACAATTTAAAGACAACATTGCCATATGAGGGCAACAAAAACAAAAAAAATATTAACTCAAGTTTCATCATATTGGATAGCTTTACCACGACAGACCTTTAAAAATCCACCTTGCAACTGCTTGTATTCTCTGATATTTGAAACCCTGACAAGAAGCTGTGGGAGGTTAGTTCTGAGGGCAATTTGTGTGAAAGAGTTACAAGCCAAACATGATGCTGGCTAGAGAGTCACATGATACCGCTCACAGGCTTAATATGCATTACCTCATCTATGTCACCTCAGAGTCCCTCTACTTTCACACCACTCGTAGCAAACTCTTAATATCATCCTTCACCCTCAGTTTCCCTTTATATTCTTGGTTTGGTCCTAACTGCTCTGCTCTACAACTGTGAATCACACTGTGCTTTGTTTCAGGCAGTAAACACATCAGATGAGGCGTATTTGGACACCGTTTGAGAGATGACAGCATATGTAGTGTCCACCTGAACAGAGTCCAGGCCAGGCCTGGGCTGGGGCTGGTCCAGTGGGGGTCCACACACCAGACTCCCCTGGTACCAGCAGATGGCTTAGAGGCTGACCAAGTATGGCGATTCAATCTGCTGCTATTATCCAAGGTGGGCCAACTTCCTCCTGCCAGCAGGTTGTCTCTTTCATCATGCACTCGCTCTCCAAGATTAATGTTTCCTGTGTGCATCAGCTGTGTTGTTTTATAGCTCTAGTTCCAGTGGCTGGAGCAATACGAGGATATCTGAGTTGTGGTCGAAATTCGGGATATGTTACTTGATTGCAGCAAAGATGTCATTGTAAGTAATCTTGAAATGATTAAGAGCACTTTAAAGCCGTCCAACAAGGACACATCCCTTGTGTCTTTTGATCTGTGTTTGAGTGGGGGATAAAATGAAATGTGTACTTGTCCAATGCCGCTTCATGTGTATCCATTTGTTTGTGGCTGCTAGAGTGTTTGTGTAACTGTTATATTCCCAGAGATGGCGAGGGGATGAGAGGAAAAATAAAATCGAACCCAGGAAAATAAGTAGAAACTAAGTCTAAGCAAATGTAGAAAGAGATTTATTTACAAATTAAGGAAAAAGGTACAACTCAGTAGAAGATTATTTAAGAAAACACAAACAAAAGAGAAGCTGATCAATCTCAATACATGTCCAAAACTAACAAGCAAATTACAGATATTAAGAGCACACCAAGGCCTCAATGAAAAACACACTTCCTTCCACAGAAGGAGTACACTAAAGTTGCTCGACATCAAGACACCCGTACCCATGCAGCCTGATGGCTTACTGAAAACTGGCTGTGAGCTCTCTCCTGCTCTTTATACGCCAGCCCCTGATTGCTAAGTTGCCACAGGTGAGACTGAGAAGCAGCACCTGGAGAGCAAACAGGAGAGATGGAGAGAAAACACGAAACGAATACAGCATGTAACTACAGCACGTAACTGTGCATGTGTATAAATCTGTTTGCAAAAGCAATGATTAAATTGGAGAAAAATGTTAGAAAACCTTTCAATTACTTTCCACAGGCCACTAATTGGGTATCCTGGCATGCTGGCACAGAGATTTGTAAATCAGTATTTGGGCACACAAATGACAACAAACTCCCTCCTGTCAGGAATAAGCCAGAAAAAAAAGCTCTGCAGGTTAGCCTAAAATGTAATAAGTTAAAACCGTGATGAGGGGGGTATCCCCATGAGAGAAGCCACAAATGAAACACACACAAGCACAGTCTTATCAGGACATCTTCAGCAGCACATCTACCTCTGTAAGAGCCTGTAATTTAAAGTAAAGTAGCATCCACATGCAACTGTTTAATCTCCCATGCTGCAGTGTCTGTTTGAAGCCAGACAAATTATGGTAGGGTGAGGAAAAAGGAAAGGTCAGCCGATTCTTCGCCTCATTGATTGTCTGATTTTCTACCTAAGTTGCTTGTGTGATCCCTCGTCTGATTTTATGATCTGAAGTGTCGTTTGCCACATGTCAGGAGCCCACACCGACAGCTGCTGATCATGAAGGTCATCTGTTACTGTAACCTCGAAAAAAGCAACACATGCATACACACACAAAGCAGAAACACACATAAAGAGAACATTAACTATAACCACTGAATTAAAACTGTTCAGCACTGTATGTTCTGCCTGTTCCCTTTCTCCGCTCTGCACAGTCTTGCCCACTCAGTCGTCTCAGCCTCCCGCACAGTTCAAGTTCAAGTCCTCTCCCAGGAGGCTGAACCACTTACCTTCTAAAGCAATATCACATCTTTTCTATACCTTTTTCGATCCTTTTTCAGCTGCTCGTTGACCACCTCTTACTCCGTTTTTACCTTTTTATGCTTCATCTTGGGCTTGTTTATTTAGTTCTGTATTTTCTCTGCCTCCAGGAGGAAATCATATATCTTCTGTTTGCCAATTCTGTTCTGTTTTTTTCACATTATCAATGTTCTGTGGTCCACAGTATGCTTGATCTCCTTATTGGAGCTCAGTACAGGTTTTAAATGATCTTTAGCAAGTCTCACAGAGAGATTAACGATTATTTTACAGTACAGTGGGGAATAACTTAACAATAAATTACTTCATATTCAGGTAGAAGATCAATCATTATTTGTATTATTATTCATGTTTTCATCTTTGAATGGCTGTTACTATAAAATAAAGGTCAGTCTTCATATGATGTTTAAAATTGAAATATTTCCATCGAAAACTTGCAAGGTCATTATTTCATTCCCAAATTTGACAGTGAAAGAAGTAGTGCATCAGATGTTTTTTTTATATATTTTTCTTAAAGGAAGAATATGTGACTAGCATACTAACATATAGCACCAGCATGAAACCAAAACAAACTGTTGTTTGGTGACACTTCCGCTATTCTGAAGCCTCCGCTCTCCTCCAGCGGCACACCTCCAATGGAACGCATCATAATTAAGCACTATTAAGCACAAGCGGCAGACAAAATTGTCCTTCGCTCGAGCTGCAATTGCCTTTGTGCTGCATTGTTGTGTTAGCAGGCTAATGTTAGCACACTTTGGTTAACTCATAGCTTCATATTGCACATTAATTGACATAGAATGACCATCATCTTACGTGAAGTTATTCTTCTTTTCTCTTGTGCTTGACTAAAACAGCTTTTTACACAAGGCCGTCCCGTCCATGTAAACATGATGTACACACGGCTCCGACAACAATACAGCTGGTGGAACTCAAGCTTCTCAATCATTGTAGACTGTCATAACTCAGAGAGACATTTACAGAGGATATAGTCGCACATTGTTCCTTTAAAAATGAAAAACTTAAAAGGAAAAAAAAGAACCAGAAATGCTTGCTGTCATTGTTTTTGTTTGCTCCTTATGTAAAGAAGCTTCTTAACATCCCACTCCAAACACAGAGAAACAAAAAGTTGTAATATTTTAACAATGAATTGCAAGCTGTCTCCTCTGACTGTAATACATACTAATAAAAAGTCTTTATACTGTGTACACCTTCTACATCTATGGCTTCGTCGGGGCTCTCCACCCTTTTGCTGTATTGATCACCAGTTTGGATTCTATGAATTTTGTGCTCTGGCATTAAGTAACCCACCAGTTTATAACAGGCTGGAGTGCAACAGCTACTTGATTCATATCATTATTTCCAGCACTCCTTGCATTCAAAGTCATTGTAAAGCAGATTCTTCACATTTTCAACCGGCTGTTTTTTCACTTGTTCGTACAGCTGAAGTTTCTCTATTCTCACCACTTAAACCTTTTCAACCTTATACTGTATAAAAGAGGTAGAGTTAATAGATATCTTAAAGGTCCCATATTATGCTTTTTCTGGTTTTAGATGCTCTTTAGTGTGTTTTCCAGGTGTCTTGTGCATGTTTAGGCACATCTATGTGCAAAAATTCAAAGTCCGCGGAAACGCGGCTTCTCCTACCTCCTCCTGTTAGCAGTAGCAGTAGCTGCATGTAACGCTCGGTTTGAAAGTTGGCAGTGTGATATCACACTGCGATGATGTCACTGATCCAAGCCCATTGGCTCGTTGTGGCAAGTACAAGCTCATGCTGCACATTAGCTGAATTCCAAATATGGTAAAAGGGGCGTAACATTTCCGAGAATTGTCCGAATGACTGACCAATTACAACAGAGCAGATCGGCCAACCAATCAGGTCAGACTTGGCACACGTGGGGACCCTGCCTGGGGGGGATTCAGAGCGTAGCAAACACAGGCAGATGAGACAGGCTGCATCGATCGGCAGTACATGAAAACAGACACTTTTTCGAACATTAGCGATTGTGAACGTACTTTAGTAGGCACATACATTAGATATATGAACCCCAAAAAGGGCATAATATGGGATCTTTAAAGAACTGGTCTTCACATGTGGGCAGACTGCTAAATAGTGCTAATTTATGAACCATTACTTCTACATTGTCAAGCGCAATAAAAATTTAAGCAAATTGTTCTTGCACGGTTTATCAATACAATCAAAGGCACATGGGGCGCCATAGTGTGGTGGTTAGTGCGAGCGCCCCATGTGCGGAGGCTGTGGTACCGGGTTTGGTCCGGCCTGTTGCTCCTTTCCTGCAAGTCGTTCTTCACTCTCTCTCTCCCTGATTTCGGGCTCTACTGTCCTATCTGACAAAAAGCCCAAAAATAAATCTTAAAAAAAAACAAAAAAAACAATGGCCCAGCAAGCTTTAATACTTGGAAGTATCAAAAGGACATCAGGCAGAAAGCTATGAATACCCACCTGTCACTCAAAGCAGCCCTGCCCCTACTCTTAGCCATGACTTAATTTGTACAGGTGAGTTATATAAAAATACATCCCCACTTCAGTTGGCATAAATAGGAAAAGCAGCTAAATGGGTAGAAAAAAAAAAGTGTATCTGCTTTAAAGTGCAGCATTGATCATTGAGCTCTACTGGAATTGACTCACTTTTGGAGCCAGCCTCAAATGTGGTTTTATAACCCAGCCACAGAGGTTGCTGTTTTGTTTCAACGCTGCACTTTAGCAGTACTGAGCTGCCAAACTACAGCCTGCTGCATGCTCTAGTGTCTTACATTTGCACTATTGTCATTGTATTTGTTTGAGCCTTTCTTGCAGCCTTGATCAGGTGAAAGAGAAAGTCTTCTTACAACTTACAGTTAACGCAGAGGTGGCTCATTTATTCTAGAAACAATCCAATATTTAACACTCACTTTCAAACACTTCTTTTGAGACTTGGCCAATAAGGAAAGGCCCAAATTGGGACTTTTGCTAAGGGCATGTGACCTGGTCCCAGCAGGCTGCTGGCAGATAATGCAATTATGTGTCTTTCTGGGTGTCCAAATTGCCTTGCACTGAAGGACTGCTAATGACCAATCCTGCTACACATTCCTTCCCAGTGTGATCACTACACTAATGGTTAAACATCATTTTGTGAGAAAACCTGTCACCTTGTCAGGACTTGGCTGTGATACTTGGCTGGGATTTACAAAATCAGTATTAACCTCCAAACTTTCCCACAGTCTCATAGGGCTGCCCCTTCAGACAGTCAGCGCTTTACTAGTCTTTCCACTACACAAAGCGCTTTTACACCGCAGGTCACACCTACCCATTCACACCCAGTCACACACTGATGGCAGAGGCTGCTTTGTAAAGCCATCAGAAGTTATTACACCCATTCATACACATTCACACGCTGCCGATAAAGCAGGGGGAGCAACTTTGGGTTAAGTGTCTTGCCCAAGGACACATCAGACATGTAGCAATAGGAGCTGGTGAATGAACCCTCGATCCTCCGGTCAAGAGACAACCGACTCTACCAACCAAGCCACAAGTGAAAAACCTTTTCAGTTAAAAGGTCCTATTGAAAAAATAAAACCTCTTAATGACATATGTGCAGTGTCAGATGTTTGGTGTTAACTATCACATGACCAGAGCTGATCACTTCCTGGTTGCACCATTGGAGAAGAATGGCTGTATCAAAGCTAGTTACTCAAGTAGGTTAATATGAAGATAAGAATTCAAGGTGTTTGATACACTCAAAACTGCTGTTTGTTCCTCATGAGAATCAACGTGCAGATTCCAGCTGGGAAGTTGGACTTGGGGTCACGCCTTGTTCCAAGATCAAGAGAAAACCAGTGAGTGACCTGATGTGTGGCGACATTACTAGACTCTTTAGATCGGCATATAAGAGAAAAAAAAAAAAGAAGGTATGTGCAGATTACAAAAGAAGAGACAAATGTCCTTTGAGTTTTTCCCTTAGGGGCATATAAGCGAACAAATGACTGAACCACTGGGATACTGGTGATCAGTTTAAAGGCAATGTTGAATTCAATAATAGATTTTCCTTCACACGTTTTAATTGTTAAAGTCTTTATACCAACTTCTCTAAAATAAATTGTTGATGTCCTTGGGCAACATACTTTAAGGAGATCTATTATGCTGATCCATATTTAAATACAAATAATGTTACGGTGTTGGAAGTCCTTAACCTCTACAAAGTTTTTTTTTAAATGCAGGATACACAGTTGTGTTGGCATTATCCCCAGATTTGGCTTCCTACTGCTCTGAATGAGATATACGAGAACTTCACAGGCCTTGGCCAGAACCTGATGTCAGACTTACATAACTAATGGTGAAAGTGAGTATAATAGATCTCCTTAAAGGGATACTTCATCCATTTGCATTAAGCTTTGTATCATTAGAAACCCGGTAGTATTTTTGAATGGTCGTGCATCCCGCCCTCATTTTCCCCTGAGACGGGAAAGCTCCATATTTCTTTTCTGAAAAGGAGCCTCCAATGACGCAAAAATCATAATTTTGCATCATCAGAGACTGCTGTGGTTAGAGGGGGTGAAACTACATCGCTAATTCCTCATATTTTCGACCACTGAAGCTACAGACCTATTACAGATCAGTGGGTGGGACCTCACTCCCAGAATCGAAACTTAAAAGCAGGGTTGTTAATTTTCTCCAGATACACTTTTTATGATTTTTGTTGAAATTGTCTTTTCTATGTCCTGACATAAATTAATAATTCATGTGCTCTGAAAAAGAAACGAAGAAAGTCCGTCATCTGTAGCAGTTGTAATCAAGTAAAAATTTCGACAAATGTCTGCACTCGGTTCGAGTTTTATGAACCAATCATGCCTCCCTGTCTCCCTGCTCGTTCTCTACCCCATTCATGCACGAGCCCACACTCAAAGCATGAGCTGAGGTCCGCTTCTGGATCAATGGCGCTAGTGCATGTAAGTGAGGGGCGCGGCTTTTGAGGGAGCACAGAGGGGAGGGGGTGGGTAAAGACGGAGCATGGAGGGAATGCTACTTTCAAAATCATGCTAGTTTTCAAAAATTATCAACCCTGCCTTTAACGTCCGCCATCTTGCTTGGAAGCTTTACTAACAGGCTCTGTGGAGAAAGCTCATAAGAACCGAGAATGGCGAAAAAAGTATGTTTCAACTTTAAACTGATATGGATGAAGGGGATTTTGAAGGTCTGGTGCTCAAATCAGATATTTTTGGCTATCTCTATGAGCCGCAATACCGGCAATCTGGCTGCTGCCGACAGGCAGGTCAGACCTGCGAGGACAAGGAGCCAGGCCAGCTCGAGCTGGGGCGGACTGGTGGTGTCTGTGCTGTCACTGTTTGCCTATGGACACAGACATAGAGTCCGTTTTCTGCCAGGAATTTCCAAGATGCCAATTTCTTCTGGAAGAAATCTCGGAATCAGTTGAGGGAACATCCGTATGTGTTGTAGTAAATGTCTGTAAATAATGTTGCATTCAGGAGCTGCTCGGGTGGTCCAAGTTTCCGAGTTGGGAAGTCGTTCTTCCAACTTCAGTGTGTTCACGACTTCAGACTTCAGTGTTGTAATAACAGCACAAAAAAAGTGGATGCTACGACGAAGATCAGTGAAATGTTACTGTCAAAAGTTATACTTGAGCAAAAAGTTGATGTGCAATACGTGCATGAATAACAAGTATGTCAACATTAACAAAACATATTTTGCCCCCCATTTGATGGCGATTCTGACGTCAAGTCGGTCAGTCGGGCACCTGATTCTTTTAGGGAGTTTCCGAGTTGTTGTTCCGACTTGAGCAGGTTTTTTATGTGCATTTTACAACTCGGAAACTTGTTTTTCAATGTGTCCGACACCAAGGGAATGCACTATAAAGTCCTCTACTTCAGCGGGAGTGGCCTGCGGTGCTGTGCATTCTGGGAGTTGTTGTCTTTCATCCACATGAGCCAAAAAGACACTTTCTGCCTTTTCTCGGTCAAGAAGGCACCAACTTCAAAAATTATTTCACATTTCTACTACATATATGACCCAATGTCAATACAGATTCATGTTTCGACGGGTGAAGTATCCCTTTAACCCTCAATTGCTCCTGCTGCTTCTCCTGACGCGTATGTATGTATGTATAAGAAGAGATTAGTTAATAATGATGGATACTTTATAGCAGCCACAAAAGGGTAGGTGTGACCTGCTGTGTAATAAGCAATTCAGTCAGAGGACTAGAAAAGAGCTATGCAAGTTCAAGTCCATTTACCATTTACCCTTTAATTCAAAATGCACAAGGATTTACAAACTCGCCCTGCCTCACACTTTTATCAGCTGCATTAAGAGTTCCTGAGTTTTGTGCCCTATTATAGTGTTGAGCTCAAACATTTAAGTAGGCTATGTCTAAAGACTCAACAGTAGGCTACACGTGTTACCTTGTGTAACAATTCTTTTTGTTTAAGTTTTTAGGAGCAAGTTTTCATACAGATTTCTGGCAATTTCTGTGTACTGGCATCATCACAAGAATCTGACAGAGCAGAACAACAGTTGAACTCGCTGCAGCTTAGTGAGGTGGATTTGGTTGGCAGTGGTGGGCTGCAGGAGCACAGGAGCAGCCATTTGGCTCTACCTGTCGGCTCCCAGCTGCACTGTGCTGATCCCCACTGGGGTCAGTACTGTGGTATTGCTTTTGCAGTTCTAACAACCAGGAGTGTATGTGAGTACATTAGGTAAGTATTTTTGTAAAGACTTCCTCAATGTTCATGAAGGTATTTTGTTGCAATGTGTGTTTTAAAACTGGAAGTTGTCTTTATTACTTTCTGGCTTTCACTTTTATGTGCAGCTATTGCGGTTTGGGTGGATAAATCTAAGTATGGCTGTACCCTTTTGGGAGGCATGTTACCATTTAGGTTGAACCTTTATAAAGATGCATTTATTCTCCCTCTGACCTCTTTTCTTATGTGGTGCTAAAATATAGCCCTTTCTGCACAAACTGCAATTTTGGATATTAGTGTTGTATTGATTTTTATGTGTCATATTCTTTATATTAGAAGTCCTGAGGTGTTGCGAGCTAACAGTCAGAATGATGGCAGAGAATGTCAAATAAAGCAAGACTTTATTATTATCTCAGTAATGTGTGTGGTGTATTCCTGAAATGTATTTTCAGACCCCCTGACAACTACAAAAACCTGTTTCTGCAACACAAAGTTGTATCACAGCCTGGAGTACATTAAATCAGTTGTGCAATGTGTTCATCAAACTTACAAACACAACAAATTGGTTTTTGTACACTTTTTTTGCTCTGCTTGTTGTTTTCAATTATGGTGGAAATTAATGTCATGACTGCTGCAGCTTACTCCTGCTACAGAAGAACAGAAGAGGAAAGTGTCTTTAAAAAATGCTTTTTAATCTACACCTTTCTTTGACCATCACAGGCAGTTATTTATTTACAACTATGTACCATTTAATGTCAGAATCCAAATCTGTCTGGCTCAGTTTGGAGATAAAGGCTTGACTCTGTGTCAGTCAATTTTACCCCACAATTTTATTGTAAGCAGACATCAAAAGAACCGTTTTCCATTTGACATTGCATTACTAATATGGCCTCATCACAGAGCATACAAAGCAAATAGTGGTGTAAGCAAGGGTATAACTTAATAGCTTTACAAATGAAGAAGCCAGTATTTGTAAATTAAGAAGAAAAAAAAGATTCTTCAATTTTTGGCTTACCAGAGGCTTAAACGGTTCTTACTCCATATTAGAATTGCAATTGCCTGCATGCAAGCTTGTTTAGCTAAACCATTGCCAAAAGTGCCAGGGGTCCACATTTAATTAAGCTTGGTAATAAATTATCAAGGAACTGAGCTCAGAATGCCTTCACTTCTAGGCATGGGCGGTGTTTTTATTCAACATACCTAGAGTTGTTTGCAGCTATAACCACTGATACTGCAACACTATTTTGCACACCTGCAGTATTTTTTAGAGCATTAATTTAATGAAGATTAACACTGAGATCTCTAATGACTACCCTGAGATCACCAAAGGCATCATAGGAACTGAAAATGCTTGTTATTTTTCCCAGAATCATCCGAATGTTTTAATAGTCGTGATACTACATTTCAAAAAAGAACTTGAGGAGGCTGCAGGGGGGCATTTTAAAGAATCCTAAATAGGGTTGCAAATGCAGCCACTGTAATTCTTAATGGGTGAGCACTTAATTAGGTGATGGCGGGTGGGGGCTGTGTCATGGCGGCCTAATAATTCATTTAAGTGAACTGGCCCGAACTCACTACTACTCCGTGAGAAAAGATTTATGGTAGTCCTGAAAAACCCTCTGCGGGATGGGCGATAGAGGCGAGTGGGGAGGCAGAGCTGTCGGACATGGTGGCAGCGGTTCTCTGAGCATAACAGAAGGCAAGCACAAAGAGACAGGAAGGAAAAAACAGGCACTCTGGGGCTGATGGGAAATAAGGCAGCCTTAACATGCACCATAGGACGATAGCCACCCTGGGTTTGCTGAGCTTCAAGTAGCATTTCTGTGCCAGTGGTCAGACATTCTCCTAAAACAAAAAAGACAAAGTGAAAGTGTTGGAGACAGAAAGCTAGACAGATACAGGGGAGGGAGGAGAGAGCTGGGACTGAGAGAACAAGACAGAGTGACACAAGTGCAAAATATGCAGGGCTACGAGAGAAATAAAGATAAAGGTCTGGAAAAGACTAAACAAAAAAAGTATGGCTGTGTTGGTGTGACATAGTGTGAGAGATGCTTTGACGAGAAAAAAGAAGTATGGTTAGGAGGAGGGAATGAAACAGACGGGAGACACAGACAGAGAGATGAAAGTCGGTGAAGACCTTGAGCTTTTTGTCTCCCACCCCCGATGGAACCCAGGCGCTGCTGGAGCTGCTATGCTGCCTCTGAATCTCATAGCAGTACAAAAATTGTGCCTAGGCCCCCCACATGCTTTCTTGTGCTTGGAGTGGGAGGGTTGCAGAGTGAGGGAAACGTACAGTGCATTTCAGTGAGTCAGAGAAATCTTTTCAAAATATGCCACAGGTCGTGCTGGATGTCTTTTTAACTAGCTTTAATTCTTTGAATAAGGGTAAAAAAAGGCGGGGTTAAGGGTAATTACCACTTTTATCAATGGAGTTTGGCAGCTTTGAAGAGATCTTTGTACATAATAGTCATTATAGCCAAAATATATTTTAAAAAATCAAATATATTAATAAAAAGGACATTTCTTCAGAGCAGTGGAACAACTGGTGTTGGCTGGGGTTTCAAAAACGTGTTGAGTGAATGTGCTAACAAGAGTTTTTCCACTTGATGAACTAATGATCGTAGATAATGATGTTTTCTTTGGCCTTGGTAGAAACACACCAGAAAGCACAAAAATGTTTATTGAACCTACATTGAGTCCCGAAATTGAAACCAACTGGAAAGCATTTTTACAATGTTGAATAGTGTTTTGCAAACATCACTGACACTCATACAACACCAATGGCCCTAGCACAAGGCGCACAGCGATTTGGGGTGTGTCTGACTATATTTTGGTATTCACGCGGCACACACTCTGGGCGCAGAGCGCAAAGAGGATGGATTATGTGGCTTGATTATAGGTGTGTTTTGGATATCAAACCAATCAGTGTCAACTCTTATTCCCTCGCCTACAGGCTGGCATGTCGCTATTTACACGGCGGACTTCAGTTTTTATTCTGAGACAAACAGAACTTTAGCTAGCTCGTTTAACTTCTCTGCCTTCATTGTTCCCCCTAAACACACAGAACACACACAGGACACTGTCTTAAATATGTTGATGGCAGATTGAAGTTATATTTTGTTGAATTATTCCCACAACATCAGACGCGGTCAGAATGACACAGTGAGTATTTTCGCATGATGCACAAAAGCGTACCCTCATTTATAATGAAATTAGAGGTGCTGCATGCCTTACACTTTGTGACGGATGTACGATAAAGCCCCGAGACTAAACCCCAATGCACTCTTCAAAATAATTTCCTTGGGATATTAATACAATACTGACAAAGTAAAGTATTATATAACTGCATTTCTTAGTAGCTATCAAAAAAGTTTAACATGTAGGGTCAGGGTAATCATTCACTGAATATGGTCTTATTCAAGTACTTAAGTGTCAGTGCATATTGTAAAATAAATCATTAATAATGGATTCACTAGCAAGGACCACGCCACAACCATAGACGATTTAGATACAGTATTTAATGATAGATCATATGAATGATGAGACAGATGAATATATGCTAAGGTAATGATTGTGACGGAGGAGGATGTTGTCGGTTGGCTGGTCTGGAAGGATGAACTGACTGCAGGGCAGAGGGAGACTCTGAGTGGGGGAACCGTCTCAAGCGTAGTTCTGCCCGAGCTGATCATGGCCCCAGACTATACCTAGAATTTAGACAAACGAGATGGAGATATGAGGAAGGAGGTTGAGTGCATGAGAGGAAGGGAAGGGAGGGTGGGTCGTCGAAGAACTGAGACAAACGGTGTGGAGTGGGATGGCTCAGTATAAGTAGGCTTGTCAGGTGATTGGAGGTGTAGTTTGGGCGTGGTCCTGCTCCCGAAACTAAGTTAATACATTAACTCCCTTTATGTTCTTTTTGCAAACAAATCTTAGCCTAGAATAAACAATCTTGTCTATTAGTTGCTTCTTTTTCATTTTAACTGATCTGGAAGGTACATTGAATCCATTTGAGCAATGGTTTAGTGTGCTACTAATTCAACATTTTTTGAGCGATCTACTTGAAAGCTCTTTAGTTCATCCTGTGTGCCTGGCTGTGGACTAGTTAGCATCGACAGTTTTCTGTGGATCACGTTGGCAGTTGTCCAACCTTGACAGATTTGGTGGAGAGAGGTTGGTTAGAGTGTGTAGAAAGGGTTCAGGGTTGATTGGGTTCACTTTGATGTTAGTTGTTAATTAAACTGAATGTGAAGAAAGGTATTTGCTTGTTAACAAAATCAACTTTTTTTTTCCCAGTGTGAAACCGTTCCATCACAAATTGCAGTAGCAACACTATGCTTGTAGGTAACAGAAGAAGACTGAGTATTGTTATGCCCTTGACATGGTGTTTCTCAGATCCAGTACAATAAAGTGTTGCACATTCCTGAGATACTGGCATCCCATAAAAAACAAAATTGTATTGGACTTTATGTTGCTGAAAACAAGAATATTTAAACGATGAAGCATTATGAGACATTTAGTTCCACTTATTGTAAAGCTCCTTGCAGTTTAAATATTATTATCCATTTTTTTCTTGAATTTAAAAGATTCAAATTGGAGTCCCTGAGGTGATGATAGGCTATGAAAGAAAATCAGTGTACATACAGTTTTACTGGCTTGAGCTGGTAACAGAGACCTCAGGCCTGAAATGGTTTATTGTTAATACAGAGGAGTAGGTTTTACACATTGATTCATTTTGTTTTATCCCTTTAGTAGCCTAAGTTAAATGTTTGGTAATTTATTTAATTTCCTGTGTAAAAAAATTTAAAAAAAAATGATTTAGTTGTAGACAAAGATCAAGCCTTAGTAGAGTTTTTCTACCTAGTTTTGTCTACAGTTATCAAGCTAACAATTTAATTTGCTTTTAAAAAAGCAGTACTCACCTCACCCTGGTGGTCTCCTCAGCAGGGGTCTTTGTCAAAAGACTAAGGCTGGCATAAGCAGTTACTTAAGGACTCAGAGAATATGCCATTATGATGATGTAGGGGGGCAACAAAGCGACTGCTTATTCATTTGACAATTGACTTATTATAAGAAGGGATTTTTATTTATGTTAATGTCTTTGGTCATGGTACAGTATTGCTTTAGTGGTCGTATCCACACAATGATATGCAGTAGGGGGAATATAATGCAGCTATAGTTCCTTTTGGTATATACGTTTAGTGTTAAGTTTTCATGAGAACACCGTTTTCTTTCTGAAAAGCTCCCCCTGTTTTAAGATACAATCAAATAAGAGAGACTTTATGGGCTGTCAACGATCTCCTGAACAGGCACAGACAATTGAAATATAGCCTAGGAGTGAGATTAGGCCTTTGCTGCAATGGAAGCTTGCTGTGTACACCTCTGAAAGGTAAAACTATATAGTCGAATTCTTAAAATTTCAGATATTATGAGAATATGCACATTCCATGTGTGTTTTTGTGTGTTTGATCCAAACCCGAAAGTGTTGCACGTGAGAGATTTGAAATGTGGTTGTTTGAAAAGTAGCTGTATGTGTTGTCCTTACGCTGCGGAAGCCTACATACAGTACGTTTGGTACAGAATGTTACTTTAGGTATTATGCAGACCTATCAACTTCTTTACAGTTGTAATTCGTATAAAGAGCTGCAAAATGTGTTGAATCCTGTACTATAGTAATGCTGACGATTTAAGTACACTTGCATCTGCACTTATGATTTAGCATATTGTCTCTGATGTGTTTTTTTTGTATGCTGAGTTGCAATGCACAGGCAGCAAATTGTATTTTCTCCTAGAAGTGCTCGCGCCTGGCCTGTAGGCAGTGCTTCATATTTTTCAACATTTGTTCCTTTTAATGAGACAATAATCCAGGTGGAAAAAAATTCTATAGATTGACTTTACGTCTTACACCGCAACATGTTTGGAATCTTACCTTTCTGCGCACTTTTAAAGCATATTTTATGAGGAATGTAAAGGTTTTAGTACTTCAACATTGAAATACTGACCCAAGACTAAAGTCTGTTTAATAGAACCTTTGATATTAGAGGTCTGTAGTATTGTTCCTTTTAGGCAGACGTTAGCCTCAACCATTCAAAATCATTCGTAACCACAAATCTTGTGTTAAAAATCGTAATTTTGAACATGTGCTCGTTTTCTGAACATACTTCAGCTTTTGTAATATACAACTCGCTGTCTGATCCGTTCTTTATACTTTCAGTCTTGTGATTATGCTATTGAAAATAACATTTAAAAATAAAAACCTTAATGCTCATTTCATTCATATACACATACACATCTTTGGCTGCGAGACTCACACACTTGTTCTGCGTTTTGACAAAGACAAAGACTTACATGCCATGTCTAGTTCCGGTTTCTAAATCATCATCGGACAAAAGCTGTTTTGGGAGGGGTTAGAAAATAGTCAATTAACCAGCGTCACCTGCAAGCTCACAGAGCCATGCACTCGTTTAAAGTATCACTTACAATTCAACATATCTTTTTAAGCCATACATGGAAAGGACAGCCTCCTATATCAAAGCCACAGTCTATTTAAAGTGTAATCAGGCACGCTGTGGTGGGACAGCAGGCCTGGTTTGACCCCATCAAGTCTTAATGAGGTCTACAGAGTCGTTAACGCGAACATTTAAATAACATGCATCAATATTAATAGGTTATTAATGACTCAAAGCAATTATGTATACAGTGAACTGGAGAGAGAGGGCCGAGGAAGAGAGAGTGTGTGCGTGCGTGCGTGCGTGCGTGCGTGCGTGCGCGCGTGCGTGTGTGTGCTCAGTGGTCAACAGGGTATTCTGTATATTATGAAATAAAAGCAGGTATTCAAATATTGGTCGAGATTCAAATGTATTGAGTTTGCGGGTATGAACAAATAATGTTTGCAGAGCAGATTTCCATAGCAGTCTTGTCATACAGACAAATCTGCTCTGAATTAAGTTTGGTCTATTGGCAGGAGAAATAAAAATGATATATTACTGAAGCATACATTTTTGTGTATACTGGATAGGACAGCTGAAGAGAGACAGGAAATGTTGAGAGGAGAAAATGGGGGAGGACTATAGCCTCTATGCATGGGGTAGGCATCATAACCGCTAGGCTATTCAGCACCCCGGCTCATGGTGTTTTTTTATTTTATTTTAATTTGTATTTCTTATTTAATCTTTATTTAACCAGGAAAGAAACTCGTTGAGATTTAAAATCCTTTTTTCAAGAGTCCTGGCCAAGACTGGCAGCAGCACAATAAAGATCATCCACAAACACATCAGGGAAAACATCTACAGCCAGATCTGTCTGCCTCCAAGTCATTTAACATCCTCTTAAAAGCATCCAATGAGAGCAGCTCGTTAAGTTTTAGCTCTTTTTGTAATTCATTCCAAGCAAAGGGAGAAGCAAACTTAAACGCCTTTTTCCCCAGTTCAGTTCTGACTCTTGGAACAGACAGTAAGAAAAGGTCCTGGGACTGATAAGTCCCTGTACTCTTCTGACGGATGTAGATCTAGGAAGTAGACCTAAGATAGACTTGAAGATAAGAATATGCCAGTGTTTACGTCTGCATAGGGTCAAAGAAGTCCATCCAACACGTGCAAACACATGATGACAACAAACAGTGATGAGTGAGGGCTTTAAAATTAGTGATGAACCTCAGAGCTCCATGATACACACAATGTCCTGTAAGCTTTGTGAATTAACACAACAAGAACTTTGTGCTAAAATAGTTTGGAGCTATCTCATTGGCTCAAAAGCAAGGTAGGCACAGGTCAGTCCACTGCTGCCTGTCGTAACCATTGCAACCAGTTATGTTCAGGGGGCTTCCACAACTTGTAACCGTTCTGTTTGTATAAGGGGATGCAAATCACACAACTTCAAAATGTTGTTTATTTATCTTTTTTAATATTAATTAAATTTTTATTTGAAAAATCATATTGTGTAACTCTCTGGCTGGGTGGGCTGCCTAGACCCATTGGTAGCTAAGGGACTGCTTTAAACCAAGTTCGACACTTCCTGCAGATGCCTTACATAAAAGTCTACACAGTAAAAATCACAGGGTTTTAAAAAAATATATAATGGTGAACTGGCTAATACAACACTGATGCAATACTGGGTTAACATGACCCAGTTGCATGCAGATGTGTGTTTTTAAAAACAACCAAACAGAAGTCTTGTTTTGATCATTAACCCAACTAATGACACAAACGCACTGAATCCAACTGGGTCAAGTTAACCTAGTATTGTAAAAGTGGTGTATCATTTTAAATGAATGCATGTATGGTTAACTTTTTCACTGTCAAATCCCAATGCAAACAAACTTTGCTTTTTTTTCCTGTTCAGCTTAAGCATTTATAGTTCATGTGTAATGATCCCAGTCTCAGTCAGGCAGTCCTTGGGTCCTCTGACTTTTTTTTAATAATTAATTTGTTCCGACTTCTTTTATATTTTCCATTCATCTGAAGACCTCCAACCATACAGTGCAAGCTGCTAAATGGTGTGAAGCATTTTTTGTAGGAGTTGTCAGGCCGTTAAACAGCTTAAAAAAGCAACTATGAATTGAAATGATTGAATACTGTGTTTCATTTGAGAAGGGAAACTCGAGCAACTGAGTGGTGAGAATACTGTGACTCTGATTGAACTGATGGGAAAACTGTTTTGGAAATATATTTCTGTTGAGTTTATGAAGACATATAAAAAACATGGAGTTGCATTGAGCGCAATGGTTTGTGACAGGATGCCACTGACAGACGGCGACCATGAGGCGAAGGAACTTCACACAGTGTAAACTCATATACATCATGGCTCGGGGCAAACAGCAGTGAGCCCATTGATATGCAGAGCCTTCACAGACCTATCTAGGCTAGCCGCTGTAAAAACTGGCCAGTGTCTGGGTTGTGTATTCGTGCAGAAGTTTTCTGTCTTCAAAACACAGAGGTGAGTGACTGAGTTGCTTTGTACAGATCAGCTGAAGCCCAGAAGGTTCACAGGAGGGTGAAGCACTGCACAGAGGGAGAAAAGCAGCACATAAATACCAAACGCTAGTCCTGAGCAAAGACTTAATCCTTTTATGTGAGACCTCTTTTCATGTTGTGAGCAAAAGATGCATGTGTGAACACCTACTGTAAGCAAATGTTTATTTACAGGCAGCAAATCTGCAGCATCAGAGCTTAAAGACTTGAAAGTGGCAGCATGCTGCAAAGAGAATAAATCAAAGTCTGTTTTTCCCCCTTTGTAGTTAATTTGAAGTATAGGAGTGACCTTTAAGAGCAGCCCTTAAGTGATCACATGATCAATCACGTTCATGCAGAGGTAAAACAGCCAATGAGACTCAGCAATGTAACTGACATGTCCTACAATGTGTAGGTGTTTTTTGTATTATTCCAAAATCCAGTTTAAAGTGGGAAATTTGCAATTCTTAGTAATTAACACATTATTTTCTTCATTTGTTCAACTGAAAAAATAAACAAGCGAGAGGACATAATACTATCTTTGGTGAAGCTGCCTTCAAGTGGAATAAAAATATTATGCTCTTGTACTTGTACTTAACATATACAGTATGTATTAGTTTTCATTGTGAGAATCATAGCAGCAAAGAAGGTTAGTTTTGAGAAGTGTTTAACGTTGCTAAAAGGGATCTTATACTTGTGGTTAAGGTGTGCTTTTTAAAATTAATTCAAATACCAGGATTGTTGGGCTTACATGCATGTACATGTAAAACGCCAATCCAAAGCCAGTTACCCAAATAAATGTCCAAGAAAATTGGGTTTCCTTGTAGAAATAGCAGAAAACCTGATCTCTGAACCAGATATGTCAGAAAAGGCCCTTCAAACAGGCTCTTTTCTTCATTTGAAATGAATATCAAGAATGATTGAAACAATACGCTTGTAATAACCCTTACTTTCATTATTTGACATGAAAGAAATCAAACTTTTGCCTTAGAAAAAAATAACATTTCTCACTTTCAACATTTGACATGTTATCTTCACGCCATTTTCTATGAAATATGTGGTTTCAGTGTTTTGCAAATTATCACAATATTTTTTTATGAGGGAACATAGGGCCTAATTTTGATGGGGGAAAAATGTTTTTGAGATGAGGAAACATAAGGCTAAGGGAACATAGGGATGGCCCCGGAGCTTCGAGAGGCGCGATTATCTCGTATTGCTCTGCTGCGATACGTTCTATGAATTGGTACATAAAGAGCGAGGCATGCAGTGTAACTGGATCAGTGCATTCACTGCTCATTAAGATAGATCAAAGCAGCAGAGCAGACTAACAAGACAAGTCAACAGTTTGGAGATTCCCTCCAAAGAGTTTTGGAAATATTTGCCTGTAAGTACGAGTGCAAATGGTTTTGGTTAGCATGCTAAAAATAGACAGTTTCCTAAGTAAAAATTACTGCTGTGCTATGCTATGCTATGCTAATTCTGTTACCCAGTTATTGGCATTTATCAGTAGCATCAAGCTAACAAACTATACATCCTGGTCCATCTGTGAGAAATTGACCCCCTACCCAGAGAACAATGCACCAGGCGCTACTGTATTCTCTGGATACACAAAAAAAAACACAACATATAGCCCTCAGAGGCTGAATTGTTATTGATTTGTTTTACAAGAAGCTCACTAAACTTCATTTATAAGCTTACTAGAACTCCCAATAAAAGTTAAACTGTTCAAAATGTAAAACCCTTCTGCTAATTGATAGATAGAGGCCCAGGAGAATGATTAAAAAAGCCATTTTGGAACTTAAATTGAAGTCTGTGTAGGAGTAATGTGAGATCTTTCTGGAAAGCCTAAATGGATCTGAGTTCTGAACATGTTAAATAGTGGGGGTTTGGAGTAGGCATGAGTACAGGCAATTAAAATGATCAAGATGGGACAAAGCATGAATTTATGTTCAGAATCTTAAAGTGATAACATAAGATGTGCTTATGAAACGAGTCGCCGAACGATAATTAAATGAATTTAAATGCAATAAGCAGACGACGGCCTGAACATGTTAGATCGCAGCTTGGTGTTAAGATGAGAGGACGGAGGCAGTCTTTGAATGCGCCATGAAAGCATAAATCTGTGCCTCCATGTGTAGGTTTTTTTTTTCTCTGCTGTGTCCAGATGTTAATTGTCACAGCGAGTCATAATACAAATACAAAAATCAAAGCCCTTGTGTCGTAGCGGCCTTTTCCCTTTCCTGGACACATTAACATAGTCAGCGTACTTTCCTCTTCAAACCACATATGGTCCTTGTAGATTGAGTTTCAGTTTGTGTCAGGTTTTTTTACTCAGCAGGAGGTGCAAACAGTGAAGCATCGTTTTATTTCTCAGCTTGTACATCCTTGATTTCCTTTGTTGCCTCCTCTCCTCATATCTCCTCCTTAGTGTCTCTCACCTTAGATTGCAGCAGAGAAGGCAAGAGAGCAACAAGAGAAGAAATCAGTCCAGGCAAGGGGTGTAAGGGGATTAGAGGTTTGGTGCAGCTGAAATATTTGTCTTGTGTGCTGTATTTTTTCTGTCAGATTACCTTTGCGGTGTCGAGACAAATTATATTTGATATATTTTTAAAATGGTCTCCTCTTTTATTCCTCACTAATGCCATTAGGACTTCTGCAAGATATACAACACTGAGTTCTTAATTAAGAGCCATATGAATTTTCTTGATTCAGATTTATGGATACAGATTCTTCATTCATTCATATTGTACTTAATTAGGCAAAGAAAATCTTCTAACGTACCTACACAGCTATGCTTTATCAATAACTGTCAAATTAAAGATCTGTAAAGAGTTTCTCTTGTTCATTGAGAGCAGCAGTGGTGATTGAACAATGGACAACAGAGACTATACAAGCTGCTTGTTGTGTTATTCATACGATACACCTGCTGATGTGCAACCCTGCTTGCAAATATGACATGCAAAGATGATGACCTTGTATTCGCACACGTTGGGCAGTTTGGATGAGGTTCTAATTTTACTTCCCTACACCTACCCTCGCACGTGGGCCCTCCAGCAACTTCGCTTCTTCTCAAGATGACTCTTCCAAGTAGAGGCACTGAGATCTATTTCCGGGTCAAAGGCATGAGGAGATGGGGAAATAGAATCAATTAAAAAATGAGCAAAACTCAGCTGAACCCTGCCATCTTAGTTTTTCCAGCTCTCCCTGCCTTAATGTAGTCCACTCAGTGCATAGAAACAAATGACTTAGACTCAGTGGTTGCACCCAGAGCAAGTGCATTGAAATGTTTGTTTGTTTTAATCTCAAAGTTTATCCCAGCTCTAATGACGGCTTTTAACATGAATGGAGATGGTTTCATGAGTGGCAACATGACAATAAAAAAAACAAAGAAACTGAACCTGAAAAAGTTAAGACTTGCTTTCAGAGGACTGCTAACGTACAGCATACTATACTTTGGCTGTGAAACAGCATCAATATGATCTTAGAGACCGGCACACCATGCTGTGTGAGTGATTTGTCTTTATGGGGGTGCTGAGGCAATTGCTAGCTAAGTGACAGTGATCAATATGTATGTTATCAAGTCAAGGGTCCACTAGATGAATGGTATTGTTATCTGGCTGGGAAAAACAATATTCTCACAGCAGTTATTCCAGGCACAATGACTCGCTCTTTATTGGCTCATGAAAATCTGAGCTGTCAAAGTGTCAAAACTAAGCCAGCTTTCACTAATATATTTCAAAACTGACTGAGTGCAGTTCTGCCGCATAAAAGAAAGGGGGGGGGGGGGGAAGAAAAAAAAGCAACAGAGAAAATTAAACCACTGCCAGAATATTGACTGCCACTTAGCAAGAGAAGAAAGAGAGCAAATGAAAAAAAATTGGAGACAATTTCATTGCTGCATTGTAAATTAGTGAGACACAAATAGATGCAATCTCAATATGAGAGGGGTAAATACAGCGGGCAGAGCGTGGGACCCCAAAGGACCAAAGGGCTGAGCAAAGCAATCACAATTATGACTGTTTATAATCTGCATAATGCATCTGGAAGCCTCTGCACTCCCAGCAGGGGGCTAGCGACATCTACAGGTGTCCATTTTGATCGATATTAACAGGATGTGCTCGCAGTAACCGTGGCAACAGTTGCATATCGTGCATGATGCCTGGGTCCGCCTTTGTCCTTTAATAGTGGGCTAATGAGCGGCCCCGTCATCGAAGTCTGAGAGGTCAGAGACAGAAGGAGCGGGAGAGAATCGCAGGCGGACAGAACAAGGACCATTACTGCAGACTGAAATCATCTCTATTCCATAACAGGATTCAGACTCAGAGTATCTTGGTAACAGTAGCTGTCACCCGCACTCCCTCCCACAGTTCCATTATCTTTCTCCTGCTCGCAATATAAAGACTTTAACCACAGCTGTAACCGCCTGAACCACTGGAACACGGACTTGGCTGGGCACCAGAATGTGTGGGAGAGGGGCAAAGGAGCAAGAGCTGCTAGAACTACCATTACAGTAGGGACAACGGTGCATTTAAAGAAGAGAGGAGAAGTGGGAAATTACAAGAGCAGGCTAATAGAGTTTAAAAATATATATTTAATTCAATGATACAATAACATGTTTTAATCGAAATTGACGTCAGAAAACTTAAACATGTTCAAGCTGAGATTCTCCTCTTTTTTTCTCTGTAATTACACCTTTCTTTCTTTCATCAGTGCAGGGAGTAAATTACACAGTCGGACAAAAGTTATGTAGTACACTGTGAACTCTCATGTCTCTGGTCATTCAACAACACTCAGGATATGACATAACTGTCTTTGTAAAAACAGTACTAAGCTAATTACCTTTAATTTGCTACAGTGGAGCTTCTAGCAGAAGTCAAAGGTCAGAGGGAGTACATTTGCACATTTAACAGAAATGCATGTAATTGTGTTATTCATCTGTAAAATAATGCTGTTTGTTGTATACGAGAGGTGTATGGGCTGATAATGAAAAGCCAAGGAAAAACGACTGTGTAAGATGTTAATGCAGTGTGAGAATAAGACAAATGAATTAGTAACAGAAAGAGGTAAAGCTGTTAATGACAACTTCATTCAATGATTCAATAATCAATGTTGATGGTAGTTGAAGGTGAGGGTGCTGCCATACAGTAAATGAAGGGCTCAAATCTTGAAATCTGGTCGTTCAAAAGGAAAACAAGGAATAAGCAAAATAATAAGATGGGATCCAGGACAATCCGGATAAAATCTACAGTTTGTGTTGTTCCAAAATTTTGAGTAGGATTTTGAATACTTTGATCCCAAACAATGAGGAATACCCTGATCCCAGCAGAGGGCTGGTTTCACACGTGATACCAGGGACAATGTAAACATGTTTAGCACTAGAATGATGTGTTGCTTTACTGACAATGAGGTACATTACATTAACATGAACATCGCCCCCTGTGGACAAAGTATGTAGTGTGAAGTCCACTTTTAAGCACTGGTAATCCGGATGTGGTCACACTTAAAAGTCTGTATCTGGATCATTTTGATCCAATCCAGTTTCTCTTTGAAAAAACCTCATTGATAAAAGTGAGCTGGGTGACTTGATGCTTGGTCGAAACAAAGTGGTTTACCAAACACAGTTGATTCTAATCATCGGGATTAAACCTTTTGAACAGCATGGCCCAGAGGTTACACTAAAGGTTTACAACAGAGCTCCTTGTAGGAACATTTGAGTGGCGTTTCATCATGCCTAAAACACATTGCCATTTTAAACAAACAAGTTAGCCTAATGAAATACTGTAGTTTTCTATTTCTGCAGCTTTTCCTTGGGACAATTTCAACTTTGATCTTGTCTGCTAAGAGACGCATGTTGAAGACAGTCCATCCTCAGAAATAAAAGCTTTTTTCACAGAAGATATACATTTCTTTTGACATTTTTCAAGGCTAAAAAGTGAATAACACAAGACAAAAGACAAAGTTTACTTTGTGTTAAGTTTGTTTCATCATTATTTTTGTAATTTTTCAGCTCAGAGTATTTATGCACAGTGCAACGACTTTTAGGATACTGAAGTTAAATATCTGTGCTACCCCTTACTCATTGGTTAATCCGACGTGTCCTTCCTTTACCTCCCAATAACTTCATTTAGATTTGAATCTTGACACCTTTTTCGCTTGGTTCAAAAAAATGGCACGACCAGTACAAGCTGACAAGACCTAAAATGTTGTTTTAACTGCTCTGAAATGTGATATGAATTAAAGGCCCTTCTTAGCCAAACCTGAGTTGAGTGGAGCTTTGAGTGAACTCCTCTTTGTCGTGTCACAACAACAAAAAAAGCGTCATATATTGAAAACAGCCCTGAAATTACACAAAAGCAAACTGGCAGAAGATGTGCTGTTCAAAAACCATCTCTGATACATCTCTGTGCCTTGTTTTACAAAGTGAAGAATACGTTTTGACACTGAAACAGTATATTCAGTCAAAAATAATATTTATCTTTTTTTTTTTTATATGAAACCCAGTATTGAGGTTTTGCATACATTAGCACAAGGAGCCTGAAGGGACACATAGCGTCCTCCACCAAGTGACATCCAGCTGGCACATGAAGCCTCAGGCGTCACGAGGACACAGGAAGCCTGAGTGACACGTCACCATTGAGCTACGATGTCAAGAGCTTCAATCATACACCACATGTGTGTTGAAGTCATATTTTATTTCTGTTAGACATGTGAAATACAAACACACACACACACACATACCACAGTGGATACAGAATGAGTCATTCAATGTCGTACAGCCCTCTTACCTTGACAGTGCTCAGTTGGCTGGCAAAGGCAACCTATGGGACTAATGTGACTCAGTCTTTGGGGTCCTCTCAACTTCCCTTAACTTTTTCAATGCAAATTGAATCACATAACAAAATCTACCAAAAGACAAACAATCTTAATCTTCCAACTAACCAGGTACTACCCAACTGCACTGAATATTGTGAAGAATAGTGAAGTGGATTTTAATCTGACAACTATGCTCAATTATGAGAATTACTTTTTTTCCAATTCCATTTTCATGGGATTTTTGCCCTGCTGGTTGCCCAGTGGCCACTGATGGTATTGCAGATGAAAATTCACCCCATAGACCACCATTGTAAAAGAGATGTCTAAGACTTTTGAGAGAACTGCAAACAAGTTCAGTTACAGAGATCTTTTCTATTAGAAATGTTGGATCCATTGGGGTTAACTATATGTTAAACTTTCTTTGAGCCAAGCAGATTTTTGGGTTTTCTGTGTTATAACAAAAGAGGCCTTTTCACACATAAACCCTACTGAAAATGTCTGCATAGTTGTAGGACAAAATGTCCCGTTGTCTGGCTCTGCATATTCTGTGATCCAACTCAATTGAAACACTCGATCTAAAGACTTTCTGGGTGGAATGGAGATGGCTCCAATTTCTTGTTATTGAATGACATCACAACTGAAACATGGTACTTAATAATGCAACATTGCTCAACATTGCTATTTACAAATATGTAATGCCTTACACCAGGGGTGTCAAACTCATATTGGGTCGGGGGCCAGATTGGTTCAAATGAGACCTCCAGTGGGCCGGACTAATTTTGCCGACATCACTATAACTCAACACATGGAATATATAGGCTGTATGATTATTAAAAAATTGGCATTCACTTAAAATGAGTTTATAAGACTGCAGGTTACAGATTTAAAACACAAAATCTCTGTTATTGCAAACTGCATGTTGGCACATGGAAATAATGACATGTACCACAATACAGAAGAAAACAACAATAATTATGTTTTGTATTTAAATGTTTTTGAGATTACTCACTTATATATTTTTTTAATAATGCTGTTCAAGTTACAGAAACATTGACACAGGGGTTATTCTACCTGCCCTGGGATCAGTGCATTAATAATACAGAGTACAGTGAAGAGAGAGAGAGACTTTAGATGTGTGTGCGTCAGGCCACAGCACAGTTTGCACTCGTTAAGGTTCATCACAGACAAAAACTGTTGTCACAAACACACAGAGTGTCTTTGATGCAAACTTCGGGTATTTTAGTGCCAGGCATTATAAAATGATCAAATGTTTCCAAACGAACAGACGGGAACTTTTCCTTCAGCGTTGCGCACTGCAGACTGATCAGATCCTTGTGGAGTGCACGTTCTTTAACTAAGTAAACTCAGTAAAATGACTTTCAATATGAGCCTGGCAGTCCGTTCTTCTAAGTGTCCGTACCATCCTAATCTAACTCTGTCACCCACTTTTTATGTGCCATTTTATCTGTTCCATCTCCGTGCGTAATTCAAGGAAGCATTTTAGCGCTGCTCCGCGGCTAAACCAGCGGACCTCTGTATGATCGCACAGCCTGTGCGTCATATAGTTTTCAAATAAGAATGAAAAGTTCATTTATAATGACATTTTTACAGTCTGATGAAAGCTGGTGATTTAATTAGTTCAGTTTTTTTTATTCAAGGGAGATATGAATGTGACCTTGATGTTTACCATCAGTTACATTGAGCATTGCTTTCCCAATGGCACATGTGCTTCTGAACTGAAAACTCATATATACACTGTGTGCATGGTTTGTGTAATGAAATGCTTACAATGAATTGCACGTACGATTTATTTGACGTATGTATTTATTTTTAGCATTCATTATTTTATGAGCTGCGTAACCATTTCCATTTACACAACATATAAGAGGTAATGCCAACATTACTGTATTTATTTTATTTATTATCAATGAACCCTAAAGATGGCACAATGATGGCCCTTCTAAGAAGAAGATGTTTTTCTATTCTGTGAGCTTTGGATGTTGTGGCAAAATAAACAGAATCCCTAACAGGCTTTACACTAGACTTTGTGTCTTTTTCATAATGCACTGCATGCTGGCTGTACTGTTCATGTTTTGTCACACTGAAAGCCCCCTGTAAATCCTACGTATGTGTGGTATATTGTATTCCCCTTGTTCACATAAAAGCTATTTCCCTCTGTCGTCAGGTAGGTAGGAGGGGTGGTGCTGGGTTCCAGGTTGCAGGTTGTACAAGCATAGGAAGTCTGGTTTATTGTTACAATTTCACTGCTTCTTAACGGGTAAGCAGCCGAATAAAAAATTGATCTGCAAGATCCAGAAATATATTGAAACAAATTTCAAAGTTACTAAACATATTTGTTTAATCCATTCTAAGCTTTCCTTGACAATAAATAATGTTCAGCATTCTACACGTCCCTAGCTTACATTACAAATGTGTACTTGTTCTCTTTTGGCTTCCTTCCCACAAACACGTCCAGTTATGTTATGGGAAACACAGAACTAGTTTTGAGACCTCAGCCAATGACATGAACCTGAAATCCTGACTGTGAAAGGTGAGTACTTCACCCCAACGCCCACATGCTTCCCATTTCATTCCCATTTTACCACTGCAGTGCGTACAATGAACAAAACTGTGTTGAATACCCAGGATGATATAGGCTGATGGATGTGGTGGAGAAAAAAAAGGATGTCGGCTCAGCAGCTCTGAATGACAGCTTCATCCCAGACGAGCCGGATGACAGTAAATTCACCTCTGGACTGAAAATAAATGACTACTGAGAAATCAGGCAAAGAACTGCAGAGCACAGCAATATAGTTCAGTTCTGAACTAGTTACATAATCTTAAGTACAGTTTATTGTGTTGATTTCTTACTTCAGGCTGTGTAAAATTGCACAAAGAGCTCTTCCATGTCTTCCCAACCGTTCTTACCCGACTGTAATCCGCTGTGCTCAAAGAGGATCAAGCTAAATGGAGTTTGTGTCCTTTTGCATCCTTTCCATAATACGGTCTCAATAATGGAAACATGCTGAAGGGCAGCACAGGGTTGTGTGTATGTGTGTGTGTTCAGAAGCGATGAATGTGTGACTGCTCACATGCAGTGATACAGGGGGGTGATAGGGCATCATGCTCCATTTTTACTATCTTTCCCTTTTCATTATTTCTTTAGTGAAGGGAAATAAGGCTCCCCTCCATTTCCAACTGCACACTGCAACCTGCCAAAGGGTTCATGTCGCAACACAGAGATCTCATATAGGACTTTCCCCACACTCATTCACACTCACTATCAGGGTGTCTCATGTCTCTCTGCCTTTTTCCTTTCTCTCTCAGCTCCCTGTTTCATGATCCTTATAGACTGTATCAGCTCAGCAATTCTCTCCACAGAGCCAAAGGTATTGTGGTAACAAATCTCACAGCCTAATCTTGCCCGGGCTTATGTCAGGGATGTTGCGGCTCGTGTTTTTTCAATCCAAGCTCTGAGCCCTTGTGTTATTAAATTACTGAGGCAAATCGGATACGAGCAAAGCACTCAGGGAGGGAATGCGTGCATGTTGCTCAGCCTTGTATATGGGGGTGGGGGCTGCATGTGGATCCAAGCAAGTCCATCGAGCTCTTCCGAGCAGCATTACCAGACAAAATGTGTCAGGATCAGTGTGAGCAAAATAATAACCGTCAAATAGAACAATGATCTTGGCAGAGGTGGATGTGTTAGCATTGATGCAATCTGCTGCAAGAATGGTAACAGGGCGAGCAAAAGCCACGAGCAAAAGCTTCATGGGCTGCAACAAGCTCTGCATTCGAAGTGACAGTGGAAAGTGGCTATGATCTGCATTGATCTCACCATCACAAGGCATTTCAGTGTTAAGTTTCCAAAACATAGGGAATGAAAAAGCTGAAATAAAATCTTGTTACTCAACTTTAAGCTTCCAATATACTCCACCATCTCTGCAAAGAAAATCAGGAAAGGAAGTTAAACTTTATTATTGTGGAAAACTTCTCTGACCTACTGTGACATTTTAAAGCAAAACTATCCCTAGTGAATAGTTCCTCTTAAAAAGGTCCCCAGAAGTGTTTGGTCTGAAAACACCTAATGAAGCCAACAAAGAACTGAAATAAAAATTCCAGTTTGGAGTGGCCAATTGGGGATTGCGTCGACATGAATAATTTGCGTCGACGCGTCGTCCCAAATAACTACATCACGGCTGCCCAACCAGTCGATCGCGATCAAGTAGACCGCGGATTGATTCTCAGAGGATCGCGAGATGTTTAGTCACTATAAAATACAATTTATTCATAAAATTGCTGCGTGCGCGAGAGAACAAGAGAGAGAGAGAGATTGCGAGTGACAGAAAGAGAGGGCAGGGGAGAGAGAGCGCGCGCATGTGAGAGTGCACGCGCACGGGGAACAGAGCCGTGAGGAGCAAAACTCCCGTTAAAAAACAAATTCCCTCTCAACTCCTCCGGAGAAATAAGACTAAACCAAGAGTGCAGAATCACATCAGCTTCAGAGAAACAGAGAGATAAGGTCCTCTGTCCGTACACCTCTCTTGTAAATGCACCTTGCTCCAATCAAAACTGAAGCTTCTGATGCTTCGTTTTGATGATGTTAATGTACAGCTGCTTGCTGCTGATGCTGTTCTGAACTCCTTTAAATAACGGAATATCGAGTAGAACTTTTCAAAACGTGAGGGGTAGTCGTTGTATGTGTCTGTGAGCATGCGTGGATAAATTGAGCAGATTAAAGTGGTTTGTTGCAGAAACTAAAATAATTTAGAGAGAAAAACACATTTGATATAAATACAAACGTAATATTAAAATAAACCCTAAGATTAGAGTAAGAAAAGAAAAAGTGTGCCAGTAAATTAATTTATTGTAGCCTATTTATTGTTGTATTTTCTGTTTGTTGTGAGCGTATCAAATGTGTTTGAAGGCTGTCGATACAGAAAAGACACGCTCCTAAAAAGAACAGATGGCTCCCTATGTGGACTGGTAGATCTCGGCAGACTGGCAACTTTAAAAGTAGATCTTGGTTCAAAAAAGGTTGGGCACCCCTGAGTTACATTGATCAAGTAATGTGAAATAATCGATAACTGAAAAATTAATCGTTAGATTAATCGAGAAATTAATCGTTAAATTAGTCGATTAATCGCAAAAATAATCGCTAGATTAATCGTTTGAAAAATAATCGTTTGGGACAGCTCTAGCTGGTAGAGGTCTGCTAGGTGTCACCCTTCTATTTCACTCACTGAATTGATGTCTCTCACCTGTGTTTGTATTGATGCCCAATGGGAACTTTTTTTACTCAGATACTTGGAAAAAATAAAATGTCGGTCTTTTGGGTTAATGGTATTAACAGACCATGTAACACACAGGTCTCTGCTGAAGTCTTTTTATTTAAATAAAATCTAGTTCTTCAGTATGTAATCATAAATTAGTAAGTATTTTTGTATGGGCTTACAATACCACAGAGATACTGTAGTTTGTATGAGAAGACCGGTGATTGGTGGTTACCAGATTTGCGTAAGTAACTAACTGTTGGGGCCAGCCAGAATGGCAGACAAAACTCAGGCCTGTGTCCCTTTTTGGAGAAGACTGACTGGTAATCAGTTACCAGGAAAGGACTCTAACTCCCAGCATGCACTGCAGGGATACTCCCAGCATGCTTTGCAACACCTAACGCATAGGTGTGAATCTTGGGGTGAATAAAAGGAGATGTCACCCATTTTTCTTTCTCTTCACATGCTACCAGCATTAGGGGACACAACTCCTCTGTTCTCCATCCGGAGACACCCCCCCCCCCTCACGCTTTAAAGCACGCTGCTCGTTGTTTAAAGTTTTGGCGCGCAGGTATCCTTAGGCTTCAAGCAAAGGCAGTGTTCGAAATCCCGAGCTCAGATCATCCTTTAAACGCATCTCGACGGAGCCCGCCGGAGAGCGTCTGATTCATGGACCTAATTAAAAACGGTATTTAGAGACTGTAAAAGATTACGTCTCGTTTCGTCCTGCAACAAACAGGACCTTCACGGAGATCATCTCGCTCAAGGGAGAACACGCAGACCTTCGCATCCTCTGAGAACCGCCATCGCCATCACGCTCAACTGCACCGGAGCAGACTGAAGATCTGGATCCATAATCGGACCTTTTTCCCTCTCATCAACCGCGGACGGTTTTACAAGTGAGGCTTAATTAGGTCTGGGCAGTTAGCTTTAGAGAGTGTATTTAATAATTGATTTATTAAATGTGAAACTGGGGTAATATTTGTTTGTCATTTGACCACTGCGTCTCGGGTTTTATTAGGTTAAAACCTCTTTGTTTACTTTTTCCTGGACCGCCGCGTCCGACGTGTAAACCTCTTGTTGTCTTGTGTGTGTTTCTCTGTGAGCTCTAGCGTTAGCCGGTTTAATATCTTCATGATCAGGACGACCAGTGTAAACACCGTCTAACTTAAATTCGGCCACTGGCTTCTGGTATTGAAGTTAATTATTCCCGAGTTGTGCGCGAGCTCCAGACTGTGATTCAGCCTCTTCAGACACGCTGTCTTTTTCTCACTCTCTCACACACACACCTTCTGGCGCAGACGCACATCTGGGGACCGAGTCTGAGATCGCGCCAGCACACACATAGGCACACTCACACATATAGGCCTGTACACTCGTAGTCGTTCAGACGTTCAGATACAGAGCTTAACTCGGCCCCGCCAGGCTAGACGATAGACCCGGCGAGGAGGCCTGTGTGAGTGGCCGCCATCACGTGACCACCACGTGGTTACGCCGCCATCTTGCTTTCTCTCTCTCTCTCTCTCTCTCTCTCTCTCTCTCTCTCTCTCTCTCTCACACACACACACACACACACACACACACACACACACACACACGTGCCACTGTTTGCTTATACTTTGTTTGCTGTAGTTTAGTTTATAATAGTGATTTGTTTGATTGAGTTTCATTGATCGACTTGATGTTTCTTTGTTAAATAAACTCTGTTATAATTTAAAGAGCAGTTGTTTGTGATTACTGGTGTATCTGCATTGTGATATAAGCTGGGTGCAAGGGCTTTGTGTTCGGATTTCACGCCTTCAATTTATTAAATACAGATTATTTATCAATAATACTAGTATTTAATTAATTAATTCGAGACTGATATGGTAAGATTGGTTGTTCTCTGATTTCAGAGTGGTGCCCCGATAGGTTTATTAACTCAGTTTAATAACATTGTTGATTTAGATTAATAATTAAATAAAGTTAATTATTAATGTTAATTTGATAACCAAATTTTACTATAGAAAACCCAACAGAAATGTTGCCCGCGTATTAGCTCTGCAAAACCCCAACATAATTGGTGCCCCGTGTGAGGCCCTTAATAAACCAGCTTTGTTGCATTGTTTATACACAGTAATCCAAATTTTGAATCCTTAAAGGGAGTCTTCTCAAGAAAATTCTCTTTTCTTTGGAAGAGCTCATTTTGTTTGTTATTTAAGCAAAGCAGACATCAAGTTGTGTTCTAGTTGTGTCGTTGTGTGTTGATGAGTTGAGTAGTTTAATATTTTTGTGTGCTCTTTGTTGTTGAGACAACAATGTGCCCAGTTGAGAGTGTAACCTCATAATTGTTGCATAGCCAGCTGCCTAAGAGGCGTGACTTCCCCCGATCCTTAGAGGACTTGATGCTTTTGCCTAGCTTCCAGGAGTGAGTTCAGTGATCAGTTGGAATACTTAGATCAGATCTGCTCTCCTGTTAAATTTAGCTTAGCCGCTTCCAGGATTGAGTTCAGTGATCAGTTTAAATACTTAGATCAGCTCTGCTCTCCTGTTAAATTTAGCTTAGCCGCTTCCAGGATTGAGTTCAGTGATCAGTTTAAATACTTAGATCAGATCTGCTCTCCTGTTAAATTTAGCTTAGCCGCTTCCAGGATTGAGTTCAGTGATCAGTTTAAATACTTAGATCAGATCTGCTCTCCTGTTTAAATTTAGCTTAGCCGCTTCCAGGATTGAGTTCAGTGATCAGTTTAAATACTTAGATCAGATCTGCTCTCCTGTTTAAATTTAGCTTAGCCGCTTCCAGGATTGAGTTCAGTGATCAGTTTAAATACTTAGATCAGATCTGCTCTCCTGTTAAATTTAGCTTAGCCGCTTCCAGGATTGAGTTCAGTGATCAGTTTAAATACTTAGATCAGCTCTGCTCTCCTGTTAAATTTAGCTTAGCAGCCTCCAGGATTGAGTTCAGTGATCAGTTTGAATACTTAGATCAGCTCTGCTCTCCTGTTGAATTTTGATGCAACTTTGCTAACAGTAATCCACTGGCTTTCTGTTTTACCACATTAAATGGGTACCAAGACCCTATGTGGGCCAGGAGTTAAGACTCCTTTTGGGTCAGACCACACAGCTCTGCAAGAAACTGTTTCTGGTCTGACGACGCGCCTCTCCTTAGAGGAGATTGCCCGTCTGAATAGCTATTTAATTAGCATTTGTTATAAAAAGTTAAAAGAGCTAGGTCGGGCCAACCACAGAGCCAGGATCACCCCCTACAAAGACAGAATGTATGCAGAAGACATACATCAGGCAGGGACCAAGGCTCCCTGCGGATCAGACGATCCACCCCCTCAGGATGGAGTTGCTGGTCTAATCCACCTCCCTTTAAAGGTCGACAGTCTGAACTCCTACACCCTCAGCACATGTGAAGAAAAATTAAAGGAGTTGGTTGATATGAATCATCCAACTGGGAAACCACAGTGCACAGTTTCAAATGTTGTAACCCAACTTCTCCTCCTTTATCAGAGCAAATCATATTTGCAGAATATAAAACACCAGGCACAGCTCGCCCAGGTGCAAGAAGATAAACAGATCCTACGGGACGACTTCGGAAGAATGCAGGATAGACTTAAGACCTTGCAAGATGAATGCAAGGCCCTGCAGGAGGAGAATAAAATACTGCAAGAAAGCTGCAGGTTGGCCAGACAGATGAAACAAAGTGTCACGGTACCCAGAATTCAGGAGGGGCAGGTACGCACCGCAGCCCCCGGGTCAGCGGAGGAAGCCTCAGATGAAAGATGGGACACTGAACCAGGTCCCTGGAGGAAGGAGACAGACATGTCGCAAGACCTGGAGGAAAGGAGAAAGGGCCGCCAAGTCGACCACCGCACAAGGGCGCACTCCTCCTTTAATGACCCTGTAAGTAGTCTGGGTGTTCGGGATGAAAACCATTCAACCTCTCCAGACCATGAAGCCCCTTCAAGCGGTAATGTCTCACAGTATAGTCACTCCATACGCTTCGAGCAGGGGGGTCCCCCACCCCGCAGATGGAGGTTATTTCCGCCCCCTAGAGGTATGGAAGAGTCAGGGGCTACAGCAGGTACCGAGCAGTACCTGTCCCGCGATAGACAACCACATCTGGGCCAGACACTAACCCTGCTACCATTGAAACATACCGACTACCCTGACAACCATAGGGCTTGTGAGTCTTCACATGACTCAGACAACTCTCACCAGCCTTTAACTCATGGTCTGCAGACCAGACAGAGTGCCCCTACTTTCATGGAGACACTCCCGCCAAAGGTCCGATCCTTGCAGAAGGAAAACGAATCCCTTTGTCAGCACTTACAAACTGCCAAGCAGAAAGTGTTAGACGTGTTTGAGCTTATTCAGGGAGCACAGGTAAGCATGGAGCAAGAGACATCGTCAGGATATGACTCTGATCTTGGACCAAGCCCCTTTAGAGATCAAACAACCCTGCTGAAAAAGCTCAGTAAAGAACCGAGCAGTCAGGATACTCCAAGGACTGAAAACAAAGACTTCGACTCTGGAGCCCCTCCCCTTGAGAAAATGCTCCGGTCCACTGACAGCTATGACACTTTTTCACACCTTCACAGGTTTGAATCACCCCAGGGGAAGGGGGGTGACTTCTCAGCCCACACAGGCAGAGATAGCACCAGGCCCTCTTCTGCCACCTATAGTTTCCCACCACATGGTTCACAGCGGAGAAGTTATGACACATCAGATGACTCTGATGGTTCCTTTTCACCCAGATATCCAATAATGCGCACAAAGCTCATTGATTCTCTGGTGGAGGATGTAGAACAGTTTGATCCAGATAACACAAACTTAAAAATAGCTGATTACATCAGAAATATAAACCTGCTCCTCCGTGACATACCTGATGCATCCGCCCGAGAAAAACTCAGGCTGATCTGGAAGACAACTTCCAGTAGTGTTCGTGACTTCATGAGTACTCTCCGGCCTCAAGTCAGATATCAGTACTCTGCACTCTGCAACGCTTTGTGCGAGGAATACTCCACCTACTTTGACCCTGCACTGGCCCTTAGTAATGCTTTCAGTGTCTTGCACCAGAAGCATGAAGCCCCCAAAAATTACTACCAGCGCCTAAGATCTGCATATTTCCAGGGACATAAGGCTCCAGGTTTGGACGAAGACCAGACTCTCAAGTCCATCTTCGTGCACAATCTGCATGGCTCTCTGCGGAACAATGTCGACCTCCATTACCGAACACATCAGCTCAGTATGCAAGAGATCAAGAATTTTGCACAGTCGGTGTGGGAGGCACGCATACGTCCTGGGCCTGGGAGACACAGTAGTGACATAGCACTTGAAGGCAACAAATTGCCTCGTGCTATGAAGAAGTCAAAGAGACCACGTCGCCGACAGAAAAGACGACAGAGCCAGGGGGGTGAAGGATGGAGACAGCCACAGGGTAGGTTCCAGCCTGATGAACCAATCACACACAGACTTGAACGGAACTCTCGGGATGGCCGAAGCCCAAGACAGAAGGGTTGGTATAACCGGAGTTCCCAAGAGCTTCCTAAGGAAGCACGTTTTGAGCAGTCAGATGGGGAACATGATTCGGAGTGGTTTGACAGATGCAGCAACAGAGGTGGTAAGACGTGGCAGGCCTTCAGCCCTTGCACAGAACCAGATTCTGACTCCACATCTGGGAGTATCCTCCATTTCAAAAGCCCACCAAGGTCACTCTACCGACGCTAACGTTTCTTAGTTTTGTGGCCTGACATAAGTAGTGAAACACATAATGTACACATACATTACACACCTACATGTCAAACACCACCCCACAGGCTTACTCCTGCTCAGTCTAGCCCACAAATCAGCACCTTAAACACTCACTTTTCCTTTCCTTCTTCCTTTCTTCTTCTGATTTTTGTTTTGTTCTGAGGTTTATTGTTTTTCAAGAATGCACCTTGAACAGCAAAGCTTTGCAAATGCCTGAATATGTTTTAATGTTTATCGTTAGACATAGTTAGACAGTCTGCCCAGACTTTGCCTCAGTAAATGCCCAGACCAAATGCCTCTTGAATTTATGGACTGTTTGCTAAATAATCTTTTGAACACTTGTCTCCAAAAATACATGGACTGTTGGCCCGTAGTGCCCTAAAGACTGTGACCTGCTTCCCACTCTTCAGGCCAAGGGGGGATGTTGGGGCCAGCCAGAATGGCAGACAAAACTCAGGCCTGTGTCCCTTTTTGGAGAAGACTGACTGGTAATCAGTTACCAGGAAAGGACTCTAACTCCCAGCATGCACTGCAGGGATACTCCCAGCATGCTTTGCAACACCTAACGCATAGGTGTGAATCTTGGGGTGAATAAAAGGAGATGTCACCCATTTTTCTTTCTCTTCACATGCTACCAGCATTAGGGGACACAACTCCTCTGTTCTCCATCCGGAGACACCCCCCCCCCCCTCACGCTTTAAAGCACGCTGCTCGTTGTTTAAAGTTTTGGCGCGCAGGTATCCTTAGGCTTCAAGCAAAGGCAGTGTTCGAAATCCCGAGCTCAGATCATCCTTTAAACGCATCTCGACGGAGCCCGCCGGAGAGCGTCTGATTCATAGACCGACTTAAAAACGGTATTTAGAGACTGTAAAAGATTACGTCTCGTTTCGTCGACGGTTTTACAAGTGAGGCTTAATTAGGTCTGGGCAGTTAGCTTTAGAGAGTGTATTTAATAATTGATTTATTAAATGTGAAACTGGGGTAATATTTGTTTGTCATTTGACCACTGCGTCTCGGGTTTTATTAGGTTAAAACCTCTTTGTTTACTTTTTCCCGGACCGCCGCGTCCGACGTGTAAACCTCTTGTTGTCTTGTGTGTGTTTCTCTGTGAGCTCTAGCGTTAGCCGGTTTAATATCTTCATGATCAGGACGACCAGTGTAAACACCGTCTAACTTAAATTCGGCCACTGGCTTCTGGTATTGAAGTTAATTATTCCCGAGTTGTGCGCGAGCTCCAGACTGTGATTCAGCCTCTTCAGACACGCTGTCTTTTTCTCACTCTCTCACACACACACCTTCTGGCGCAGACGCACATCTGGGGACCGAGTCTGAGATCGCGCCAGCACACACATAGGCACACTCACACATATAGGCCTGTACACTCGTAGTCGTTCAGACGTTCAGATACAGAGCTTAACTCGGCCCCGCCAGGCTAGACGATAGACCCGGCGAGGAGGCCTGTGTGAGTGGCCGCCATCACGTGACCACCACGTGGTTACGCCGCCATCTTGCTTTCTCTCTCTCTCTCTCTCTCTCTCACACACACACACACACACACACACACACACACACACACACACACACACACACACACACACACACACACACACACGTGCCACTGTTTGCTTATACTTTGTTTGCTGTAGTTTAGTTTATAATAGTGATTTGTTTGATTGAGTTTCATTGATCGACTTGATGTTTCTTTGTTAAATAAACTCTGTTATAATTTAAAGAGCAGTTGTTTGTGATTACTGGTGTATCTGCATTGTGATATAAGCTGGGTGCAAGGGCTTTGTGTTCGGATTTCACGCCTTCAATTTATTAAATACAGATTATTTATCAATAATACTAGTATTTAATTAATTAATTCGAGACTGATATGGTAAGATTGGTTGTTCTCTGATTTCAGAGTGGTGCCCCGATAGGTTTATTAACTCAGTTTAATAACATTGTTGATTTAGATTAATAATTAAATAAAGTTAATTATTAATGTTAATTTGATAACCAAATTTTACTATAGAAAACCCAACAGAAATGTTGCCCGCGTATTAGCTCTGCAAAACCCCAACATAACTGCTTACAGAAATGTGGGCAAGCAAGCAGCGAATCCACAATTTTCCAAATGCTCTCTTTGCGTCTTAAATGTAATACATGATTAACTACAGTCAGCTTCCAAAACACATAGAATGTAATTCTGTGGGAAACACTTTGGTTAAGTAACTCATTCACCAGCTATTGAGTTTGCCTGCCGACACCCTTTAGTCCACATGTGGTCAAACACAGACGTTTAGGCTTCAAAACTGCAGTAGTGAAATCAATGGTTGATGTGATGGTGGCTACATCCATTTTTCATAGAGTCTTTTCTCTGACCAGAAATAATCCCACTTGGCAGGTGAAAAGACGTAAAAAAATCTATATCTGTTCCCACAACCAACGGTGATGTGACAGTGAACTGACAAAACCTGAAGTTTACGTCTTCATCATTGCTGCATGGTAGAAGTTAAAGCACAAATAATAAGACTTCAATTTTCAGCTTTGTTGCTTATGAAGCACAGCCACCCGCTGTTTTAAGTTGCATTTTGCACATAATAGCTTTATTGTGACCCATCATGAGGCCTACTGGTAGACTGTTGGCAGAATACACAGAAAGACTTGCAATAACTTGCTGGAAAAAAATATGTGAAACTCTAGCACATCATAGAGGTAAATACAGCCAAAAACAAATGGTTTGCCCATGAGTGTCTTGCCTTAGAGCATGCTGTTGGGCTTCGTACATTCCCTCCTCTGGGACTAAACAATTCTTTTTGGAAAGGCACAGTAGCTTCTTATTTGTGTAACCCAATCCAAGTGCTTCAAATGCTGGGCCTGAAATTGATTGCTTTCTCTTTCAGGGAGTCAAAGAGCTAAACAAAAAAGATTGAATACTTAGAAAGAAGATGCTTGACTTGTGTTTCCAGGTGATACACACTCGATTAGAAGTTTTAAAATAAATACATCTGGTTGTCATATTCATATTTTTATCACAGTCAAAACCATGAATAGATTTCAGATAACCTGTCAACATGTATTCGCCATCTTTTTCTCAGCTATTTATTTATTTATTTCATTTCTTACCGTGCTGCAATGTCCTGAAATAAAATCAATTTTTAACCTCGCATTTGTAGCTTTGGATTTGTTCATCTGAGTTCAAAGTGACGACTCTATAAAGCAAGATGAACCTCACTGAGGCATGCAAGATAAACAGGAGCTTTGTGAAAAGGAAAAGGTTAGGTGTGTGTCAGCAGCAGCTTTTAACATCTTTCACAACCTCCGCAGATCCAGGATTAGCTGATTTTAAAGGTTCTCTATAGAGCTGCCTGATTTATACACTTAGGACTTGAGAACAGATGTGCCAAGAGCCTCTCCTGAAGGTGGGCTCCACAAGCTCCACAAACAAAATTATTTAACAATCCCTCCACAATCCACCCTAAAGGGAAAAAACAGACTGAACACTTGACTTAATTGATGCAATGTAAGGGTTATTTGTGCAATTTAACTCCGGTAAATTATTTTTTACACATCACTAAGTCAGTCGGACAAATAATTTCTGATGCTTTACATATCACCGTCTCAAATTTCTGACGCTGGGCAGTTGATGTGCATGCACTGTAGGAAGTAATAATCACATATCATCCTCCTCAGCCATGACCAGTTTTTTTTTTTTTTTTGATCATTGTCAAGTTTTTGTCAAAACTCACACTCACACAGGTGAGTGGATGTGAAGAGGACTTCATAGCCTTTCTGAAGAGATGTGGGAGCTCAGTCTCCACAGACAGCCAAAAGTGTGCAGGTGACACTCCTCTCATCTCTTGTTTCAAGTCCATATTACAACTCTACAACACTAGTTCTTTGACTGCAATTTCTTTAGCTTTCTATCAAAATACCATGTCTTGGTCGGACTCAATATGACATCAGAACTGTCACAGACTCATACTATGATTAGCTAGCACCTCTTTGTAAATGACATGCTTTGGATGTGGAGTAAGATCAGGCGCAATTCATGAAAATCCAAACCTTTAAATCGGCGTGGTCATACTTTCTCCTTTTTCTGCTCACTCCTCTCCTCTCTCTGTTGTTACTAACCATCGATCCATTTTGACCCACACATCGCAGAAGTTAGCTTAGGCCTTTCACACAGTACACAATATTTTTGATCCTAAACGATTTTGAAAATGTGAGAGACCCCACACGTGGCGTGGTGACAGATTAACAGTTCCGTTCTTATAGTGTGTGGTGTACAACAAGACGACCAACTCAGCACACCACACACTAACCGATTCATTCAACAACCAGAGTCTTGACTATCAACACGTGTAATCGCGTGCGGTCAAATGCGAGTAAACAAACATTATGGTCAAGCTAAATGTGGCTAGCTGTTAGCTGGTACATTCATTACGGTAAACGTTTTGGTCCAACTCCTTTCTTTGACAGTTGGATTGTGTTATGTTTTACAGGACACATTATATAAACACTTGTGTTGATGCCAGAAAATCAACAAGTCGGTCTTGAATTTATGATATCCATCTCACTTTATGCTTCGCGTTTGCTGGTTGCCATGGTAATGTTTGTTGTGCTTCCTGCTTCAGTCAGCTTGCTTTCCTATTGGCTATTGTTCCGTTCCACGAGACAATTCACAGAGCCCATGCTCGGCCGCCCACGGTGTTCTCCCCACACAACAGGATTTTTGATCGTAAATATTTAACATGTTTAATATTATTAATATACTATTTCAAATCGGAATGGGCCAATCATCTTCCTAGCAGATCGGGGAGGTAAAAATCCCTCTTAACACACCTCACACCACAGGAGAATCTGGCAAGATAATCTTAGAATCCATCAGATAGTCGAGCTTTTGCTGACTTTGGTCGTACTTAGGGCCGACTGTGGGAGGCCTTATTATCTTGTAGTGTACGCCGCTTGAGCAGACGGTCATTCTTCTTCTTCTTTGGATTATTTTTTCTCAAACTGTGCCTACCCTGAAGTCTAGGGAAGGCACACCTCACTATATACAATAACACAGCAAGGTATTCTTTTTGGATAGCTGAATACTTTACCTGGTGTTTGTTGAACATCCTAGAGAAGTAACACACGGTGAAAAACATAATCCAGTTGATATCATGGTAGGGGTAACCATGCGTCCCGATTTGACAAGGATTATCCCGCTTTCTAGAGTCCCCAAAATATCTATAAAACATCAATATGTCCTGTTTTTTAACATTCACTGTCCAGGTTTTAACCAACTGAAACATTAACCCATGCTTACAACACTGATTTGTCTGTATATGTCAAACAATGTTGTTGCCAAGGCTGTTGCTGTTTAACCAATAGAAAAACATCACGCTGTACAAGTGTTAACCAATCTCAAGGTTGCGGCTGTTGGTTAGCTAGCCTAGCTTATCATGCTAACAGGACCTGCTGCGTAACGACAGGTAGGCGAGCTGTGATTGGCAAAAAGGAAGTCAGAGTTTCCCAAAGAGCTCCAGGAGAGTTACAGCTTCCTGCAGTACCGAGCAATGAATATGCTGTGTTCTGCACACACTGCATGTGTCCATTTTCAGTTGCCCACAGTGAAAATGCAGAAAAAGACAAGCACACACAAACGGTGGGTATACAGGCTGGTGGTAGAACTGTTGAGATCTTCTTCAGTTAGCAAATGCAGCTGACAACTAACTTAAATGGGCTGCATAGAAGGTCAATTTGCCTACCACCTTGTGTGACCAGTGAAGGTCACCAATCTCTGGATCTATACATGTAGGTTTGTCGTAAAATTGAAGTGTCCTGATTTGGAGGTTGGAAAACCCTTACCCTAACCCCGATGTTAAATAAAAACCATACAGCTGAATCCTTAAAGCTTTTTTAACATAAACGTTGTGCTTCCATGTTTCGTGTAATCACTTGGTAAGTTAATTATCTAAAATTAAAACATCCAAGTAAAAGCAAGTCTTATATATCTTTAATTCCTTTTAAGTTTCAGTTGAACAAATGCTACAGAGATGAAGCATTAAAGCAGAGACGAGAAACAATGTTACATAAGTGAAAAAAAGATACCTATACTTTTTCTGTGCATGTTGAAAAGGTTAAAAGAAAAGAGAAATTCCCTTTGAAACGGCAACAAGGCCAAACAGAAAGTGTGGTTTTTTCGTATACACCTTCTTATTAGGTTAAAAAAAAAAAACATGAAGGAACAGCTTGAATGTGGGCTAATGTACTAAATGCAACTCAATCATCTCGCATAAACACTGAATTGATTTGAATCACTCTAATTCACTGTAGTATATACACAGCAGTAATAGAGTGGGACTTGTAATCAGCAGAAGATTTGAGGCAAAGAAAATTGTCTTTATGCCAAGAAAAGAGATTTTCAATAACACCAAACAGGTCAAATCAGACTGATACTTTAAGTTGAGTTGAGTTAGAGAGAGATGTAAATGGGACTGTTTAAAATGAGAGAGGTGAAGCAGGGTAATGTGTTTGAGACCTCACCACTCTGTAACTGCTCTCTTTCTTCATCGTCATGCTTGGTGGCTGAAACAGAGGTAAATGGATGAAATTGCGATTCAGACGGCTGTGGTGACCCAATCAATTGCTTTCCCGATGCTTGCATTACCGCCCCAGCATTTTAAACACTTGTCTGTGCCTCTGTTCTTTTTTCTCCAATGTGAAATGCTTCCGCCGAGCCTCCTCCCGCTTTCAAATGATGCATCGATGGTGTCAAAGCAGCCATATGCTAACCAATTGAGAGGCAAACCGTACAACGTGTAATCTTGCACTTAAAGTCCAATGCACCAGAGATTTTCCAATATTATTGTGAGGAGAACAAATGGTGATAATGGACAGCTCATTAGGCAAATACAGACAAAGAATCAGCCTATTACCCTCAGACATTTATTTGATGCTGTTGGCTCTGAAACATCAAATCTTACATGTCCTCGAACAAGACCTTGTCCTTGATTCACAAATCCCATTAAGTCATTTTAGTCAGATCGTAATCATAATGGTCATAATGGGCTTTAATTGGACACAGACTCATAGAAAAGTCTTACTCTAACAGAGATATTTGAACTTTCCTTAGCCCTCTCCTTTGTGAAGGAGCTGAAGAAATGGATCTTGATGTGTTTGTTTTTACTGAGCATGCACTTTGCCTACACTATGTGCCTGAGTGTGAGCTTCCTACATCAAAGCTTAATCATTACCTTACGCTGAATGCCATAGATGCAACTTTTTTGTTCAGCTTCCAGCATTTATATACATTCATATCAATTCTACTTGTGCTAACTCACATAAAACCGTGTGACAGCCTGCTGTGCATTGCAGAACTGCTCTCTGATATGGTCCTTTCATCAGGCCAGAAGGGGGGAAAAACAGACAAAAGAGTTTTTTATAAGGAATCTGGTTCTATGAGGGATGTATTTTGAACACAGCAAGAGGTCAAAGTTGTCTTACTCTTTTAAATGATTAAATGATTAAATGTTTATATCTGTTCTGTGTAGTAGATGAAATTGTTAATTTGGTTAGCCTATTCAAGACCTCAAAGTACAAGATAGAAGAGAATGAGTTTTCCTACTGTACATTGTTAGGCTTTAAGGATGGCTGTTTTTTTTACATTAAAGTGTTACATTGAGAAGGAAATAATTTGTGTTCAAAAAGACTGACATGGAATAATTTGAATTAAAGACTTGTTTCTTTTAAATAAGCAGCTTGTAAGATTAAGTTTCATTTATTGATAAAGTTCCAGATTTCAACCAAGTCATATCTGCCCCCTTAACACACCCTTTTAAAGGTTGTTGGAGAGAGCTGCAGTGCAACTCTCAAAAAAGGTCATCTATAGAGCTATAGTTGTTTTGTTTGTCCATTGTGGGTTATACTGTAGAAACATAGTGGTACTTCATGATGAGACCAGCCCCCCATGGAGAAATGAAGACCAAATGGTTCTTATTTCCAAGTGAACAAATACACTATTATTTCTGCTAATTATTACCCCAATCTTATAAAGACCTGACATTTAATGAGTTGGTCTGGTTGGATGCTTTTAAGAGGATATTACATGAGTTGGAGGCAGAAACTTCTGGCTGTAGATTTTTATGATTGTAGTCAATTCTGTCATATATTTGCTGCTTTTGTTTGTAATTTCCTGTATTTAAATTAGGGCTGTCAAACGATAACAATTTTATATCACCAGTAATCACTAAATTTCAATAAATAATTGTGGTTAATCGCATTTTTAATCGCACGTTTGGAATTCCATTATCTCATATGCGAAATAAAGCAGGAGAATGTAAGGAGTAATACTGTGCAGATAGGAGACCTGCGCTGCTCTGCTGCCTAAAACATATTGTGATTTTATTTCTGCATCAGAATGTATGTAAAAAATAGTCACATAATGGGAAATTGGTTTACTTTAGAAAGGTTGGTTGGATTTTTTAAAATTGGGACAGAGCAAGTCTAGCTGTTTCACCCTGCTTTATGTCTTCATGCTAAGCTAGCTACAGCCTGACAGAGGCTTAACCCTTTTTAAGCAATGTCTGTAGCTTTTCCATAAGAATGCATTGATATTATGTGAAGAAGTGTGTCAATATTTACTTAAATACATTTTTTATTTATTTCTTCATCAGTGACATGACTTTTGCTCAACTCACATCAAATAGATTTTCACTGGCAATATAAAGTAATTTAAATATAATTTAACTGACTGCTTAAGACAGCAACTCAGACGAACACGAACTGCTTCTGCTGCCCTCAAAGTTTGCCTTTTATGATTGTTTTGAGAAAACCAAAGCAGCAGAAATAACATTGGTGTTTTAAGCTGCAATATTTACATAATGTCATAATAAAAAACAGATTACAACAGAAGCTTTAACAACCTGCTCTGTAAGTGCGTCTTTACAGCCCTTTCACATGACATTAATTTAGATTTCCGTACACTGACTCAAGAAAAAAAAAAAGAACGATAAATAATGATCAACTATTATTGTAAACGGTTCTTATTTTCTGACACATAAAGAGCAATTACAACACATCATTCCTTGTTCATTATTATTATTAAACATGTGTGTACAATGGACATAATGGTACAAAGCAATGAGCAGGCCAGTGGCTTACTTAAAGCAGCACTTCAGTCAGTTGGAGTGATGTAAAGTAGTACTCTAGTAATGTTGTTCCATACAACAGCAGGACATGCTTAATGCCTGCCATAAGTACAGAACTTGTCCATGTATAAATACCTATCATTTCTTTCTCAATGTTCGACTGTGGTTTTATATTAACTTTTGTGCGCACACTTTTCCACACACGTTAGCGAACAGGATGCATCTGGCCGTCGATGATATTTCACATTTCCATTCAGGCAGAGAGTAAGTAGGCTGGCAACTAATGAGCCGATTACTGGAAGCAGCATATGGCGTGTTCTGTATGGTTCTCTTGGCTCCACCATTAGCTCTGATGAGAGCTGGGAGAGATGTGGAGACTGGGTGGGTCATCTTGGGGAGAAAATGGAAAGATATGTGTATGTACTGTACTATGTAACACAAAGCTGTTTACACAATCTCTTTGGGAGGGAAGGAATAAAAACAGAGGGTGCAAAATCCTTGAGCTGCAGGGTGCTTCTCAAAGTGTGTGTACTTTTAGGTGGATCATGAGAGGACCTAAATAAATCCCTGTCCTGATTAATAAGGTATTTCCTGACTATAAGTAGAGGACATTTCTAATAACACTTTGCCATCTGATTGTGAAAATGAGTGTATGTTTCTATCTTGCCATAAAGTCACATTGGTATTGTAATTTAATGGTTCCCTTTGTTATGGCGTGAAACTACAGATTAACACAAACTGAATGGGAGCATATTATCGTTGTTCATGAACAATAAAGTGAAGAATAAATAATAGTTTGAGTGGTACACTTATATAACAATAATACTTTTAATATTATATAATGCAATGACCTACAATAAATAAAGTTTACAGGCCCCAGAGTAATTTTGTATCTCAAAGTGGGCTGCGGCAGCTGAGAGAGGCCGCTCCATTCCATCTCGTGTTATTATAACATTCCTAAAAGTCCACTTGAGATTGGGGGGAAAATTTGCCACAGTGGTAAAAAAAGGAAGTTTCCAATTAATGAGGAAAAGCTTCCGGCAGTTCAGAGAGATGCATATTCAAGATAGAATGAAAAAAACGAGGCATTTCTTTGACTTCTGTTTGTTGTTGAAAACATAACATGTTAAAACCTGTCATAAAAAAAAAACCTCAACTTCAGCAATGTCACACAGACATCAGTACAAACCTGGCTCTGCTAAAGACTGAGTGCATTCACTAAATGTGTACATGCAGCAAGAAATAATACATAGTTTCAAACATTGTTGTGTAATCGTGACTTAAAGTGAGTAATTAAAAGAGAGCCAGGCTAATGTGCATGGTTCTTCAGACCCAATTTACCTGAGCACCAAAAAATGACAAGTAGTTTTACACTGGAACTCTACCCCAAGGTTTGCTGCTCGCCGTGAGATCAGCAGAATTTGTATTGAAACAAAAAATTTGATGAGATGTGCCTGTGAAATCTGGACAAGGTTGACAATAAAATCCCCTTTTTTGTATCTTAGATGTCAGAATTTATTCTGAATAATTATTTTCTTTGACTGATGAATGCAATTCTTGTTACCTGTTTAACAGGAATATCACTTTTGGCTGTCTCAGTTTGTGTTGAATGGTTACCAACAGCGTAAGGACCCTTGATGTTTGATGTGTTATTCTGTTGTTGCTCTTCTCTAATTTGTTTGTAGCGTCTGGTAAACCTGTGTGGACTGGGTACCTTTCTGTAGATGATTACTACTACTTATTTCATAGTTTACTTTTGAGAATTGATCAATTCACTTTGTTTTTGTGGATATCAATTCTCGTAAAGCCAAAGCCACAATCTATTATCAACAGGCTCTGCAGTTGGCTTCAACTCCACACATGGCCGTAACCAACTGAGGACACCAAGGTCTGGACCTCGGTCATTTTTTTAAAAACAAGACAGCAAAAATTGTTACCAATCAATGTATGAAGGGTTAGATGGCTTTTACTTTGAAAATACTTAGAAACGCTACAAAGTCACAGACCGCCCTACACTGCCTCGGTGTTTCTCGCTGTGCTTAACACGCACCCACTGTTTAGTTGTGGAAAAAAACCTCTGCAGGTGAGCAGAGAGAGAAAGAGAGGAAGCATGCACGGTGTCCGCTGTTAGGACTCGTTGAATGCATCTGTTTCAGTGTATGTTATTCTACTTCAAATGCCTTTTTTTGTTCGTTTTGTGCAGCTGCTTGCTGTCGATGTGATTGTGCTCTCTCTTGGTATTTCCTGTGTCGTAATCTCCCCGCAGTAGGCTCATGTGTTGTTATACAGGACGAAGTGAACATGGGAGTTTGCTCATCGAGTCTTAAAGTGTTTTGTGGACCTTTCTTGGGGCCATTGCTATGAGCCATCCAGTCCCTGTATGTTCCAGTTTGGGGGCTTTAAAATGTAATCTCTGCTTTTTGCAAATGATGTGGTTTAGTTGGCTTCCTCATGCTGGGACCTCAAGCAGGACTTAGGGCGATTTACAGTCCAGTGTGATGCAGCACGGATGTAGGTCAGCACCTCCAAGTCCGAGGCAATGGTACTCTGCCTGAAAAAGAGGATTGCTACCCTCCGCATGGGGAGTGAGTCTTTGCCCAAAGTGAAGGAGTTTAAAGTATTTCAGGGTCTTGTTCATGAGTGAGGGTAAGATGGACCGTGAGATTGACAGGTAGATCTGTTCAGCGGCTGCGGTAATGCAGGCGTTGTGCTGGACTGTCAAGCCTGAAAGTATAGCTCATGAGCTATGGGTAGAGACCGAAAGAAAAAGATAGCAGATACAAGAAGCCAATATTGAGTGTCATCCAGAGGGTGGCTGGGTTCAGAGATACAGTGAGGAGCTCAGACATTCGGGGGGAATTCCTTGGAATCCTCCAGGAGGAGCTGGAAAACGTTGCTGATCCGACCTCGGATAAGCGTAAGAAAATGGATGGATGGATGGACAATGCAACTTTCAAAAACTCCAATATCTTGAATCGCCTTTAATGACATGGTTTCCAGCCCCTCTTAGAATGTATCTTGCTCCCTAGCTAAATACTATGCATGCTCATTTTTTTTTTATTTTAATTTTATTTTAAATACTTTATTAATCCCCGAGGGGAAATTCTGGTTATTGAGAGACATGCTTCTCACACACACAGGCCTGAATCACACACATGCACAAACACGACCTGTGGACATGCATTAATGGAGAGATGTCAGAGTGCGGTGGCAGCCCACAGGAGGCGCCCCCTGAGCTGGTGGGGGTTCGGTGCCTTGCTCAAGGGCACCTCGGCAGTAATCGAGAAGTGGTCTGGCACCTCTCCAGCTACCAGACCAACTTCCATATTTTGGTCCGCATCGGGACTTGAACCGGCGACCCTCCGGTTAGCTAGTTGCTAACTGAGGCTGAAATTGAGCTTCATTGGAGCAGTAAATACACAAGAATAGCAATGGCCAGAACAGACAGACTTTTACAATATAGACAGGTGTCCGCTTGCTAAAATATGACTCAACTCTGACCTCAAAGTTACATTTGGTTTACTTTAGTACTGTTATTTTCTCACAGATTTATAACAAATTAAGGCAACTTTCCTCAGACGTTTTCTTTGTTCACATAAAGAGGACCATGATTTGCACCTCATATTAATGAGGGCTAATGTAAATAAAAAGGTTGTGTGGGTGTCTCTATAATATGTGGCTGGCAAACAAAGGATGACACACTTGTACTTATAACCTCTTTAATATAACCAACACATAACAAACATATTCCACAGAGGGTTAAACATGTAAATAATGATTGTCTTTTCCAACACAATGACAAGAATATCAAAGGTTAAACTGGTGCAGGGCTCAGTCCAGACAGCCCAGCAGCCTACTACAGAAATACACTCATCAACGTCACAAGACGGAGCAAAGGGACTGGATTTAGTGCAGCAGACCCTGAGAGGATCCCTGCCCACAGCCTCTTCTGACCACTCAGCCAGACTGTTCAGACCAACACCTCCGCAGGCAGTGCCATCGCCCCAGGAAGAGAGGGAGGAGAGCAGCGGATCAGATTCAGAATCAGATTTGTTGCCATGAAGGTTTGCAAGCACTCTGACAGTTCCCTGTCTATTGTTGCATAACGATAAAAAATAGAAGTAAATATAGGAAGAAGATGGAAGAAGCTGCATCATCTTAAAGTAAGAAGATTATTGGAGAGATGTAACCTTGGCACACAAACTCCTCCTCTTTATTTTTTTTATTAAAGTACATAAATAACATGCTGAAATGAGATTTTCCATTTGATAACTGTGCTTATAAACATGACTCCCAAGGACTGAGTTGAGATCATATCAATAGAGCTGCAGGTCACTGACACTGTGTTAATGGCAAAGTACAACATGCTGTTTTAAGCTTATGAACAATGTTAGAGTAATATAAACTCAAATGTATTAAAATTGGATTTTGGCACTGGGCCCTTCAACAAGACACATCAGACCTCCTACTATAACACTTATTAATTGTTCTTATTACTTTACAAAATTGCTACTATTAAATTACTACAAACTAATTGCCAACCAAACAGCCAGGGTCCATGGGGCCCAATTTCCATAATCCATTGTTGACTAAATCAAAAAAGATGCACGAGGAGAACAAGGAAGCCTTTAGCCACATCTTTCAGTATATGAAAATAATTAAAATTATTCACCAAGTACCATAAAGCCTGTGCTTTATTTTGAATCTGCATGTGCAAAGATTGGCCATAACATCCTCCCACAAGCTCCCAGAAGAACTTTGAAATATCTGGACTTAAATAATAAAATAATTCAAAGTGAGAAGCCTTTTTATTAGTGCATAATTCAGGCTCATTGATTATTTATCGAAGCGGCTGGGGGCCGACTGCAGTCTGAAAGGTTATAAAGCAATATCCCTGCAACAGAAATAACCCAGTTGTAGGAAGGACGATAGAATTTTGATTTAAAAAGAAGCCACTGTGGATTTGAGTTGCATAGATTCTCTCTCTTCTTTATATCATGTAAAATCATCGATGACTCAAAGTTTGTCTTGTTTTATGTCTGTGCTTTGTCTTTACTGAATACAAACTCACTGTTTAACTGCACTTCCAACTCATTATCCCATTAAGTGTCTATTTTCAGCACAGTGAACTAACAAAACATGTTGACAATTATTTATTTGTGAAAATTATTTTCTTATAAATAACAGAAAAAAGAAAATGCTCATGTGATGCTGAATTATTCTATGATCAAATGAATCCACATGATCATTATTTTCTTGGTCATTAAGATTTATTGTATTGCATTTAGGAATAACAATCAATAATGTTCACCTTTCTGGTTCTAGAGATGTGTCTATGTAAGGCAGACTTAACCATATATATACTGTATATAGTAAAATGGACTTGAGCTTGTGTAGCGCTTTTCTAGTCTTCTGACAACTCAAAGTGCTTTCACACCGCAGGTCACACCTACACATTCACACTAGAGCTGCAGATATTCCTCTATAATCCCATTCGAATTTGTATGCTTTATCATTTTTAATTTTAGAATATATTTGAATATTTTGATGCAAAAACTTAGTAGGCTACTATTTATCCTATACGATAACTAAAGGCAATTTTACTAATTACTACGGCAAACCTTGTGCCCATGCTGCATGTCATTTTCTTTATCATGAAGCTTTGGCTCAGAATAACGTTCACTTGGATGTATGCATTGCCCATAGTATTTTTTATATTGCCCAAAGAGCAACGCGGCTCGCCGTTTTACCCCAATGCACCGTTTATATTTCCCTCTGTTGCGCGTGCGTCGATGGACGAGGAGCATGGAAAGTTGGTGCTCTACAAGGCACTGACACTCGCTTTTCTCACTTAGCACAGCTTGTTGGCTTGTTGTACACAGTGGAGGTAACGATGTATTAGTAATATCCACATTCGTGATTGAAATGTTGTGCTTTGACTTGTGTTGCAAAAAAAAGACTCGCAACACTAAAGCTCCCAATTATACTCGTGTTTAATCACAACGTTTCGAGCCATCCAGCCAGCGTGCGCGACACGACATGATATATAGCGTTCGCGGGCTGTTAGAGGGGGAGTGGCCTAATTCAAGATAGGGCATTTTTGTTTTTAATAAAACACACCTAGACTGACTACTTTTGTAATACTGTTTAAGTAACATTGACATCCTCACGTGAATTGATGCACTCGTTATCAAACATTTTAACCAATTATTTATTTATACAAAAAATTACATATTTGAATCGCAATTAAGCGTTTGAATATTGTTATTAATTTTAATATTCAAAATATATTCGAATTTTGTTCCTGCAGCCCTAATGCACACCCATTCATAAACTGATAGCGGAGACTGCTATGTAAAGTGTCCATCAGTATCAACTAATCCCATTCACACACATTTATAGGCCGACGGCGAAGCAGCTGGAGCAACTTGGGATGAAGTGTCTTGCCCAAGGACACATTGGACATGTGGCTCCAGAAGCTAGGGATCAACCCGCCGACCTTCCGGTTGAGACGACTGACTCTACCATTGAACCACAGCTGCCCATATGATTGAAATTAAGCAATGTGTCTTCATACAATGGTTACAATTCAATATATTGATAACTGTTAACATGGCAATATTCAGAATTCATTTTAAGTTGTTTTTTTAAGTTAACTGTTCTGTATGAAAAACATAGCAACATATATGAGTAAGTGACTTTTGGTATGCCATCAGGCTAGTGAGATCTTAACTTAGATTTACGACAGTCCCTTTAACATCCTTTATTATGGCACTAATTTGTTTAAAGTCCCAATAAAGGAATGAACCCTGCTTGAGGACCAAACAAGTTGCCATGGCGTGAAGTAAGAACAAAATGTTAATGCTCATATCTTTGCTCTGTCTTTAACAGTTTCTGACTTAGCTTCAGCCTAAAATACTAAAAGGTAGTATCTAAACTAGTGTAAACTCCAACGTGTGTAGTGTTGAATCTAAATTAAAACCACTGCTATTGAAAAAAAAGTTGCCATCCACAGTTACAGGGAATCAAATCAGGAATGTTATGACACTGCACTGACACAACGCGCCCCAGGATCCAATAAAGAGACAGTATTTTAGACCCAAAAATATCCCTCAGTCACCTTCGTCCCATGAAAACCCTCAAAAAGGAAAAAAGCTTTCAGCAACTTTGGTACCACATGATTTTTGATCATGTTTGTCCTTGCAGTGTCTCTCTACAAAGCACAACACTTTTTTTTTTAAATAAAAAGAGATACCATATTCAACACTGGCTGACCAAGGACATTTGACTTCTTCTGATTGAAGCTGAGTTTTGCTGTAATAAGCTGCTGGTTTGAGAGCTAATCCAAATGGACCTCATCATATACTTACATTTATTTTATTTATACAAATCAGGTCAGGGGCTGAAAATATTACTGACATCAAATATAAATAATCCTATGCCGCTGTGTGTTTTATCAATGGGCTTGAAGCATTGAAATGAATCCCTTTTTTAAATCAAATAATTCAGATAATTAATAAATAAAAATGTTTTGGCTTCTATTTATCTACTAACCATAGTCATAAAAAGCAGAAAGTTCTACAGACTTGGGCTTTATTTCCTGAAAATTCAACCATTTGAGCCCTTCAAACGTTGTGCTTATTTTTACAATTTGCTCACCTCCATCTTCACAAGTTCATTACAGATTTATAGAACTATATATATCTTCACCTTGTGGAAGTGAAAGTCATCTTTTTTTTTTTTTACTATTAGGAGTGTAAGCCATGCAAACAGCATAACTCTACAGGACAGTCCTCCTGTCTATACAATAATGTATAAAAACATGGACCAATCACAGTGTTCATTTATCTGATGACTTTCAGTTAGTTTTCATATATGATGCAAAAAAGAGCAAATGAAAAACAACACAGAAGTGAGTGAATATTCCATAACCATTAGTTTCTGCTTTAAACCCACATTATGTTCTAAATCTGCTCGGCTGTTGGCGGTGCTAACCTGAGGGATCTTTGATGTTTTATCAGTAAATTAATGTGTGCTTTGATTAACGAATAGGGCTCTGTGTTTATTCAGCAGCTTTGTCAGCCAGATCCTGTCTTGAAATGAAATCACCAGTGCAATATGTCAGTACCTGTCATGGGAGTATTTAAGCTTCAATGTTGTACAAAGGAAAGAGACAGAGGTCCATAATTTTATACAGTTGATGGTCCAAACTGAAATACCTCAACAATGGCTTGATGTGTGTGTAGTATATTCAATTCGGTGTAACTTGAAAAGTAAACGTTGTTACTTGTTAAGTGTTTTGCGTTGCTTGTAGTGTTCTTTTATGCAACAACACGGTATTTCTCTCACAGCAAAGATGCCCTCCTTACATCATCACAATGGCATTGGGCCAATGTTGTAGTTAGGATCCCTGACACATATTCTCAGGATTCATTGACGTTGCTGTGAAGTGTGCCTTGAAAACCACTCTAGCACAGGTTAAGTCAAAAACAAGAATCACAGTTTTATTTGTTGTTATACGTACATAAAGTAATGGGGATATTACAATCAAAGAGTTTCAGTTATGTGACCTTCCACCTCTTTCAACCACGCAGTTTTGCATCTCTCTTGAAAACAATCTCTACTGGCCAAAGTATGGCTCTGAAGCTGTTGTCAGTGTTTCAAGTCAAGAGTCATTACCCTTCCACAGACTGATTCAACCCTTAGGAAGGAAATAAATGAGTGACCCCATCAACACGATTATTATTGTCCCTGTTTTAAAAGGTCTCACAATGACAGCTGTGCGTGTTGATGTGGCAGTCAAAAAGTAGGCGCTCGCCAACCCAACACACGAACACACACTCTCCAAAGGAAGCCTATTACGGTGACATGAAGCATAAAAGTCAGCATTCTGCTTTTTTCAGGGTACGTCGAATCACCTGTTGACACCAGTGTTTTTTGTAACAAATGCTCCTCGCTGTGTGTCACAACTTGAGATCTGTAGTCAGACAGCTGCGTTTAGGTTAGCGTGGGTCATGCAGGCCTTTAGGCTTCAGTGGGAGAGGCTGGCTCTGTGTTTAATGAGCTTGGAGCAGACCCAGACTTTGGTCTCTTTCATCCCTGTAGCAGTCACTGCAGCCAGTTAGCTCACTGAAGCACGGAAAGACCCCTTTAACAACCACACAGACACAGACACACACACACACACACACACACACACACACACACACACACACGCACACACACACACACACACACACACACTGTCTCTCTGTCCTCTCTGTCTTCACATCCCTTCTCTCTGAGTCTAACCATCTCTATACCTCTCTCTGTCGGCCCCTTTACCTGGTCCGGTTGTTTCCTCTGTCGAATCAGCTCAACATCAATGTGCACTATGCTCGTGTGCACTTTATCTCCTTTCCCTTCTGGCTGTCAATGCACTGCCTTGTTTCTCCCCCAGTCTGCTTCATTAGCTGCAGTTCCCTCTATCGGGACACTAGGAGAAAAGAAAGGATGGACACTGTATGCACATGCAGGGTTCCCACCAAAGTTATGTCTCCAAAGCAAGTCATATATGAAACAGAGGCCTTCTGGTTGGAAATGTTGGGTATTGCTTCTGAAGGTGTTAGAACCAGCAGACCGGATGATCTATTTGGAGGAGGTAATTACTCTTTCTTTCCTTAGCATTGACAAGCCCTTGACCGAAACACTTAATTGCCAGTGGAAATTCATTAGCTGCACAGATGCCAGCGGCCCTAGGAGTTCTTACTTGCTATGTGACTGTGTGTAACTTTCTGACTGTGCAGCCAGGCTGTGCCACACTATTTTGCTTTAAAATTACTTTTTTTTCATCATTCGATTTTCAAATAGATGCATAAGGCAGGTGTTTAACTTCCCAACACCTGTATGAAATAAAGTGAGAATATGAAACATGTTTGATGGAAAGGGAGGGACCAGGGAGCAGCAGAGAAAAGTAAGGTAATTTTCTTCCGTCTAATAAGCGCTAACCTCTTTACTTTCATTCATTTCAAGGAATCGACAGGGGCAGACCGCTGGTGAGAGACTGTCACACTGATGTACTTTAAAAGGGCTAAAGATCCTCGTAAGTGCACGGATCAGGTGTCCCAGAGGATGGCTGAGATCCAGTGGCGTGCATTTTACATAATGACACTGTAACCTTGACAAGAGAAATAACGTGATGTAACACAAAGATGAACATCTATGAGGGCTACAAATACACCTACTGCAGATGCTACATATAGAAACCATCAGGGATGTAGTCCTATCACTATTTTGATATGACAGGATGCTGCGTCACAAAAGGGAATTGCTATCACCAAAATCTGTCATTATCACAATAACAAAAAATGCAATAAAACCTAAATAGCAGATTTTAACAGGCCTCCGAAAATTCAAGCCAAACTGCTGCACATGCCACCGCACACTCACAGATGCATCGACAATAGCCCCCCACATTAGTTAAGCTAGTAGAGAAACGTAAAATACACTACACTCACCAAAGTGCTTCTTATTTAAAGACAAAGTCCATCCTTCTTTCTTTATTTACAAGAATTCAATGAGCTCATTAAGGAGCTCGGTTTCCCTGCACTCTAGTTCGTTGAGTTGTAGATCCACTCGAAAGCACCAGTGCTTGTAAGTGTCCTGCTTGGTTAGGCGAGTCCGGTTTGCAATTTGCAATGCTTCTCCGAATCTGTAAGCCTAGTTTACCATTCATAGTTGCTGTATTTAACGTAAGGGCACAAAACCTATCCCTTTCCCCCCTTCAGGATGTGCAATTCTCTTGAAACGTTCTTCTTGAAAAATAACTTGCCAGTAAATCCGTCACCCAACCTGTTTCTTCTCCTTCAGCTATGTGTTAAAAAAAACTGAGCTAGCTTTAAAAAATCTATGGCACACAAAAACTGATGCTCTCCATGTCTAAACGTCACACAAAAAAACTCACTATCACTTCATCTGAACTACTGTTCCAAGATCCAACAATGTATAACTAGCTAGTTTCACAAACGTTAGCCTGACTCACTGACCAATCAAGCTGCACTAAATTCTGACGTACTAAGGCAAGGCAACCTCGAAGGCTCTGGCATGCCAAAGAATACACCCAATTATTGTCCCCATTTACTTAAACTATAGAGGGATTTCTGTCACGGTGAGAATGAGGAAGAGGAGGACCCAATTGCAGAGTTAAAGAAAAAATAATTTATTTAAACTAAAAAGGCAAAAAGCAAAACAAAACTTACTATAAGAAAAATCCAAAAAGGTAGCCACGAGGAATCACTGGGAGACTAAGACAAATACGACATTCTACAAACAACAATGATGCGACACAGAAGGGAAGAAACACAGAGACTAAATAGACATGGGTAATCAGACACAGGTGAGACAGGTGAAACTAACAAGACACAGGTGAGGACAATCAGGGCAAATCAAGACAAGAGGGAACACGCAGACAAGAATTAACACAAGACAAGAAACACTGAGGACAACTACAAAGTAAATCAAGAACCATGGAACACAGAGAAACAAGAATAAGAAATTACAAACTAAAACAGGAAACACTAAAGACTAAACAATTAACACTCAGGGAAACAAGCAACACTAGGGGAAAGTAGAACTAAAACAAGAAAACTAAACTAAACTCCAAAATACAAACTAAACAAAGACCAAATCATGACATAACCCCCCCCTCAAGGGACGGATCCCAGACGTTCCAAAACGTCAATAAACCAAAACAGGGTGGGTGGAGGGGGTCCGGAGGAGGGACTCCGGACTCTCAGGCGGACGGCCTGGAGGCAGGGCACATAGCCCGGACAGTTCGGGAGGGCGGCCAGGAGGCCGGCCCAACAAGAAGAACAGTTCAGGTGGACGGCCCGAAGGCAGACCAGACATGCTGCACAGTTCAATGGGGCGGCCGGGAGGCCGATCAAACATGGGGAACAGTTCAGGGGGGCGGCCGGGAGGCTGATCAAACACAGGGAACAGTTCAGGGGGGCGGCCGGAAGGCCAATCAAACACGGGGAACAGTTCAGGGGGGCGGCCGGGAGGTCGATCAAACACGGGGAACAGTTCAGGGGGGCGGCCGGGAGGCTGATCAAACACGGAGAGCAGATCAGGAGGGCGGCCCGGAGGCTTACCGAACACAGTGAGCTGGTCAGGTGGGCGACCAGGAAGCCGACCAAACACGGGACACAGTTCAGGTGGGCGGCCAGGAGGCCGACCACACACAGTGAGCTGGTCAGGTGGGCGGCCAGGAAGCCGACCAAACACAGGAAACAGTTCAGGTGGGCGGCCAGGAGGCCGACCAAACACAGAGACCAGCTCAGGGGGAGTCCGAAGGCCTTCTGACGATGGCGCAGGAGTCTGCAGGACCCCAGACGAGTGCTCAGGAAGCTGCGGAGTCGGCAGGACCTCTGACGGAGACACGAGAGTGGGCAGATCCTCCAACTTGGAAACGGGTGTTGGCAGGGCCTCGCACAGAGACATAGGAGTGGGCAGATCCGCCAACTTGGAAACAGGTGTTGGCAGGACCTCCCACAGAGACATAGGAGTGGGCAGATCCTCCAACGGAGAAACGGGAGCGGGCACAGCCTCCAACTTGGAAATGGGTGTTGGCAGGGCCTCCCACCGAGACATAGGAGTGGGCAGATCCTCCAACGGAGAAACAGGAGTGGGCAGAACCTCCCACTGAGAAACAGGAGTGGGCAGGACCTCCAACTTGGAATCAGGTGTTGGCAGGGCCTCCCACCGAGACATAGGAGTGGGCAGATCCTCCAACGGAGAAACAGGAGTGGGCAGAACCTCCCACCGAGAAACAGGAGTGGGCAGGACCTCCAACTTGGAATCAGGTGTTGGCAGGGCCTCCCACAGAGACACAGAAGTCGGCCGGACCGCCGAGTGTACGTCAGGAGTCGGCCAGACCGACGAGGGTACGTCAGGAGTCGGCCGGACCGCCGAGGGTACGTCAGGAGTCGGCCGGACCGACGAGGGTACGTCAGGAGTCGGCCGGACCGACGAGGGTACGTCAGGAGTCGGCCGGACCGACGAGGGTACGTCAGGAGTCGGCCGGACCGACGAGGGTACGTCAGGAGTCGGCCGGACCGACGAGGGGACGTCAGGAGTCGGCCGGACCGCCGAGGGGACGTCAGGAGTCGGCCGGACCGCCGAGGGGACGTCAGGAGTCGGCCGGACCGCCGAGGGGACGTCAGGAATCGGCCGGACCGCCGAGGGGACGTCAGGAATCGGCAGGACCGCCGAGGGGGCGTCAGGAGTCGGCCGGACCGCCGAGAGGACGTCAGGAGTCGGCCGGACCGCCGAGGGGACGTCAGGAGTCGGCCGGACCGCCGAGGGGACGTCAGGAGTCGGCCGGACCGCCGAGGGGACGTCAGGAATCGGCAGGACCGCCGAGGGGGCGTCAGGAGTCGGCCGGACCGCCGAGAGGACGTCAGGAGTCGGCCGGACCGCCGAGGGGACGTCAGGAGAGACGTCAGGAGTCGGCCGGACCGCCGAGGGGACGTCAGGAGTCGGCCGGACCGCCAAGGGTACGTCTGGAGTCGGCCGGACCGCCGAGGCGACGTCAGGAGTTGGCCGGACCGCCGAGGCGACGTCAGGAGAGACGTCAGGAGTCGGCCGGACCGCCGAGGCGACGTCAGGAGTCGGCCGGACCGCCGAGGCGACGTCAGGAAACGGCCGGACCGCCGACAGGGAATCCGCAGGAATCGGCCGGACCGCCGACAGGGAATCCGCAGGAATCGGCCGGACCGCCGACAGGGAATCCGCAGAAATCCCCCTCTCTTCAACAGGGGGACTACGGAGCTCAGCAGTCACAGGCAGCAGAGGGTGCTCTGCAGGGACGCAGTGAGGCTGAGGCCCTGGGGCGTAGAGTGGCAAAGTCACTGGGGAGCACAGGGGCAAAGTCACTGGAGCTCTGGGCAGTGAAGACTCTGGTGAGCTGAGCAGCGAAGACTCTGGTGAGTTGAGCGGCGAAGACTCTGGTGAGCTGAGCGGCGAAGACTCTGGTGAGCTGAGCAGCAACATGGGCTGAGGCCTGAGTGGAGGCTTTTGTTGAGGCTTCGGTTGAGGCCTGGGCTGAGGCTTGAGCTGAGGCTTGAGCTGAGGCTGGAGCTGAGGCTGGAGCTGAGGCTGGAGCTGAGGCTGGAGCTGGAGCTGAGGCTGGAGCTGAGGCTGGAGCTGAGGCTGGAGCTGGAGCTGAGGCTGGAGCTGAGGCTTGTGTTGAGGCCTGGGCTGGTACACCGACTGCTGGGGCTGTAGAGACTCTGGGGTGCTGGGTCGTGGAGACAGGATAGGACGACGGGTGGCATTTCTCTTTCCTCCACGGGTCCCAGTAAAAATGGCCAGGCGGGTGCCTGTCCAGGGCGACTGCTCTTCCTGAGCAGTGCTCCTGACCGAACGAAAAATGTCTTGAAAGTAAGCTACTTTCTGGAAACAATCCATCTCCTCCAAACAATCTGCTGGGTCCATTGTTGGTCGCATCATTCTGTCACGGTGGAATGAGGAGGTGGAGGACCCAATTGCAGATAACAAAAATGTATTTATTTAAACTAAAAAGGCACTAAGGCAAACAAAAACGTACTTCAAAAATTAATCCAAAAAGGGTAGCCACGAGGAATCACAGGGAGACAAACGACATCCAACATCTCACAAACAATAATGATGCGACACAGAAGGGAAGAAACACAGAGACTAAATAGACATGGGTAATCAGACACAGGTGAGACAGGTGAAACTAACAAGACACAGGTGAGGACAATCAGGGCAAATCAAGACAAGAGGGAACACGCAGACAAGAATTAACACAAGACAAGAAACACTGAGGACAACTACAAAGTAAATCAAGAACCATGGAACACAGAGAAACAAGAATAAGAAATTACAAACTAAAACAGGAAACACTAAAGACTAAACAATTAACACTCAGGGAAACAAGCAACACTAGGGGAAAGTAGAACTAAAACAAGAAAACTAAACTAAACTCCAAAATACAAACTAAACAAAGACCAAATCATGACAATTCCCTTGAAATCCTTAAGGCCTCAGGGCAGAATTTTTGACCTGGAAACGACACAGGAAATGTGATTGGATAAAAGTAAAATAAGAGTAAATAAGACAGGCTGCAAAGAAGCGCATTTGAGGGCATTTGAGCTATGAAACTAAGATAAACTAATGGGAATAATTCTGACAAATTGTATAGTATTCATGAAAAGCAGTCAAATAAAATAAAAGTTTGTGATTTTGACAGTGTTTAAGGCCAGCAGAGAAGGCCTTGCTGGCCCTGACGGCCCACCACTGCTGAAATCTCAGAGCAAGTCAAGTCTGCACAAGGGCCATTACGGTGGTCCCTTACTTTTTTGGTAACCAAAAAATATCATTATTCTTAGCATAAAAAGAAACTGACATTTTTTCTCTTGACCCCATGTTTACAACTTATCACAATTTTTGGCAAATTCCTGTAAACTTAGCTGCATGCTAAAATAAAGAAAACAGTCCCTGCAGGTAGTAAATCACATCAGCAGATGGAGAACTGAGAACAGGGTGAAGGACTGGGACTGATTGATGTCTGTGTGTCTTAGTGTTGTGAGGTCGGAATTATAAGCTATTTTATCGACCTTTAATGTGTCTGTCCATTGGGTTTCACTGAGTTTATATGGGGATATGTGGTCATAAAAATTACTATCACTGCTCTTAAATCAACATTATATATTTAAATGGAAAACAAATCAATAGATCCTATTTATTAATTGTTTTTTATACTGTCTTTTTAAAGAGCAATACTAGAGAAATGTGAAAGAACCAATGAGAGCTTTAATAAGGAAACTGATAAAGAGAATCAATATGAGCAGTAGGATTGTTACACTCTAATGATACACATCCCTGTCTACACTCTGAGCAGAATTTCAATGTCCAGTGCACCTCTGGGCAACACTACCTCACTGTTGGTTGTGGTACAACCCTAAACCAGCCAGATAATATTCATTAATTTTTCATGTATTTATTAGAATTTTTGGAAATCTCATTGAGGTAGAAGCCTCATTGACAATGGTGCTGAGGAAGAGACGCATACAAATCAAATCAGGCAGAGACGTAGACTGTAAATGTTGAACAATTTGTCATAATCTCAAATAATGGTTTATACCAGTTGTTCTCAAACTTTTCACAGTGAGTACCACCACAGAGAATATTTGCGTCTCAAAGTACCACCATCATGTCCAACACTGAAATACAGTAGCGTAGCGCTCTTTAACTACATCTACAGTTTATTCCTGATATGCATATTATTTATTAATGACCTTACACCAAGCACTGCGGCCTGGACTCATTCTCTGTGCCTTTCCAAAAGAATCCAGACATGATGTGACTTTTCGAACTGTTTTGCGTCGTTCGTTGCTAGCAGGTGTCGAAGCATCAATGACACAGCTAACGTCGCCTCTAGCACTTGTGCTGCTCTCACTGTCGTTGACTTCAGTTCCTGCTGCGCTGCTCGACGTATCCGCCGCACTTTTCTTTCTATTATCTCCCTGTTTGGAGCCACAAATGCAAAAAAATTGAACTGTAATTTTTTTATTTAACCAGGTAATTAACCTTTAAGTAATATTTGCTTCCACCATGGTTTATACCACTTTTTCTTAAATACAGTCCTTTTTCTGTTTTTTTTTCTGCACATGACAAACACCCCAAGGCTGTGGTTATAGTAAAAAAGCTAAGATAAAAAGACGAGTGTTGAGTTCAGGAGAGGTTGTTGTGTGTTTGGTATTGAAATCAAGCGACACTGTGAACGTTTTTTTTTATTTTTAAGTATTGTCTGAGGTTGACAATACAAGAGGAAACATGTAATTCATTTGCTCCTTGAGCTTCTCCATATAAGGTTTTAAAAAATCAGCAGTATTTGATGTCAATTAACTTTAATTAGCACAATCTTATTGTTTTTTTCTTTTTTTGTAAAGCTGAATTTTTTGACATTTAGATGGTTAGCCTGACCACTGCAAACCTTAATTTAGAGTACAATTTCAATCTTAGTATACAAAATATTTGACAGAAAAATAGTGCTCTTCATATAAATGAATCTACTTTTTTAACATTAGGAGAAATTGTTTAATCTGGAAAGCTGGAACAAATCCAAACCTGGAATCATAGAGTCTTTGCACTTGTTTTAAAAAGGTTTTCCTTTTTTTGTTTTACTGGTTAGAGTGTCTTTGGATGAAGAACATGCTATGTGAGGCTTAATTGGCGCAGTCTGCTGATCAGGACCTCATGTTGCAACATACACAATTACAGGGCTCTAGTGGAGGAAACCAGATCTTCAGGAGCTGATTAAAGAAGAAAGAGAGATGGGGAAAAGCTTTCCTCTCATATCTCTGACTCAAAGGTTCGGCAAAGAGCAGGCTCACACTTCAAAGAGCGATGGTTGAATCCCTCATTGAGGAAGACTGAGAGGTCTTTGAAACTGAGGATGTACAGTGTTTTTCATTGTGTTCTGCTCCACAACACAGCGTGCTCACCAAAATGAATAGTTGGTTGCTACAGAGAGATAAAAACATTTCAGTTTAACGTAATTTAACACTTGCCTTGAAATAATAGCAAAGGGGCAGATGTTACAACACTAAACCATAAAAGATAGTTATTCCGCAGCATTAAATAAAGCACGTGGGTGTGAAATTTAATCAAGCTTATGAAGCTGACATCACACAAAGCCTTACAGAGTTTAAACTCCTCAAACATAAAATGCATCGCAGTGAGGCTTTAACGAGACTTTTAGAGATTTTCTGTTATGTTTTTTTTTTCTTCATTGCATAACCAGTTCAAAAAAGAAGCACAGCCCTTTTTCTAATCTTTATTTTCAAAGTCTTTTAACAGAGAAAAGAGGAAATCAAAGTAACAGACTGTCTCCGACTATAAAAAGAGACTGATGAGAGGGGGCATAAAGTCGACCATTTAAGATCTATTTCAGCCGCATAAATTACAGTGTTACATCACAGACAAATCTGTGAATCTCTGAAATTTTCTAAAGAATGCAGTCACGCAACATCGTTTTTTTTTTTTAAACACAGGATTTTGAGGTTTACAGTCAGGTTGAGCCTTTGTTTTTGTGTGAGTGTGGTTTTTTTTTAAGGGAGAACAGCAAATGCATCCAAGTGACAGGGTGGACACACAGGAAACCAGTACAGGGCAACACTTTGTGCAGTGCAATCCTAAGAAAAACCTGCTGATGGTGACTCTGTCTGACAGGAAGAAAAAAGTAGAAGGCTGAAAATTCAACAGCGGTGGGTTAAAAATTAGAACACAAAGAGGGGGAGAGAAAATTTGACAAGCTATTTTTTTGTCCTTTTTGGTTGGGGGTGTAAGGATGAGGCAGATTTTGTTAGCATCTCCTGAAAGACCTATTGACATCCTGGCATATAGGCCCTGTGGAGGGTAATTGTTAAATGAAGAGTGAAATATGAGTGGTTGACATGAGCAGGGGCTGACACCTGACAAATTGGAAGAGAAGATTTGAGAAGACAGAAATCATCTTTCTTTAATGGTGAGCCGGGATGTCAATATCCTTTAAAGGGGTCATACATTAAAAATGTAAAATGTCATTCAATTTGAATAGTAACACATCTGTACTGCTTTTAACTCTGCATCAATTTGATCTGCAAAGTGTCACCTCACACACAGACAGGTGTGAAGCCAACAGCAGGAGACGATGAACATTTGGATTAGTATAGAAAAAAAACAGACTTAAATAACGGAGGGAATCAGTATAGCATGAAGCTCCTTGTTGCTGATATGTTCTGTTCTAAGCCTTTTCTTTTATTCACATTCCCCCTTCCTTCCGTCTTCTTCCTTTCCCCCCTGAAATATCAAGTCAGCCAACCTCATCTTCACCATCTCAGCTGGAGAATAAGAAAAGACACAGGGCGGCTTTAAACTGAAGAGAGAGACAGACGAAAAATTGTTCAGGGTTTCCCATGGTTCTGTCTGGAGGTAATAGCTTCTTATAGGAATCACTACAGGAGAGTGATTCATGACATCCATGTGCATAATAGATGTCCTAGGATACATAGAGTCAGGTAGTCAGGAAACTGCTTTATGTAACCCCCCACATACTTCAAAGTTGTACCAATCAAGAAATCTTACATACTACAGGCAATGATCAAAAAGCTGTGAATGGAATCACTTGTAGTGAAAATTTAGAGCTAGCTTTGCAGTTTCCCCTAAGCTCTACTAAGCGCTTTAGCCTCTTTGAGCCCTTTTTTTAGTTTTACTGCACATTAATCCATTTTAAAGCCCTCCTACGCCACATTGTCAGCAATGGCAAGTAGCTGCTTTCAGAGAAAAGCTCTAGAAAAGACAACTAACTGCCAGCACTTGACAGAAGTGCAATTATAGTTTGCCACTTGCTCGTAAACGAAGGTGAACATTTAGCAGCTGAAATGGAGATATATCTCTCAGGAGTAGGTGGAAATCAAAGCAGCGCTAACAGGAATATTGGAATTGAATATTTTACACTCCAAATGTACACCATTATTACTCATAGTGAAGGCGAGTATCATTTTTGCTAACATGTTAGCTATATAAACTTCATAACTTGACTTAGACTTATCTGCCAGCTTTTACAGCTTTTAGATGTGGTGTTTTCCCACAGCCCCAGCTCTAATGAAAAACTAACACAATAGTTGCTCACTGAAGAGTGAATTGTTAAGGAATGTTATTGCTTTTTTACAATAAGCATCAGACCTAAATCAGGGAAAAGTTATTTTTCTATTTTTCCTCATTTCTTCGCAATTTAAAAAAAAAAAATGTATCTCACGTGACATGTTGGAAGGTGATTGAGTGACTCGATGCAGCGGCACATTAACTCAGCATGGACACTATCTTGATAGAAGTACAACTCTGCTGAGAAAAGCTTAAGTGGCGTCATGGGAAGGTGTTCTGGGCAAGACAGACAAGTGAGGGAGATTCAGAGAACAAATGTGATAGAGAGAAGTACAGAGAGCAAGAGAGAAGAGCTAAAACTGAATGTTCCAGTTTTAAGTTTTGCTGCATGGTCGGTACAGTATGAAGAGTTTAAAGGAAGTCAAGCCATAGAAAAAATGACAGTATAAGAAATCAGAAAGGTACGAGAATGGAGATGGACTTCTTTTCTGGTCTATTAAAGTTATGATTTAACTTCTCAGTTGGCATATACTTGATGCACACAGCAAAATATGTTTCAACAATACCTGATTTGTTAAACACAGACTGGAGACAGTGGATTTAACAGATTTATTCAGGTTTATTGCTTAGAATGTAACCATGGACCAATTCAGCCAGGACAGAACCAATCAGTTTATGTCTATAGAAAAGCAGGAACCTACGCCAAGATCCTGTTTTTGGATTTCAGCTCTGCTTTTAACACAATAATCTTCTACAGGACAAGCTCTCCCAGCTGAATGTGCCTGACTCCACCTGCAGGTGGATCACAGACTTCCTGTCCAGCAGGAGACAGCAGGTAAAGCTGGGGAAACATGTCTCGGACAGCAGGACCATCAGCACTGGCTCCCCTCAAGGCTGCATTCTTTCTCTTCTGCTCTTCTCCCTGTACACTAAAAGCTGCACCTCCAGTCACCAGTCTGTCAAGCTCCTCAAGTTCGGAGACAACACCACCCTCATTGGACTCATCTCTGACGGGGATGAGTCTGCCTACAGGTGGGAGTCTGACCATCTGGTGACCTGGTGCAGCGAAAACAACCTAGAGCTTAATGCTCTGAAGACAGTGGAGATGGTTGTGGACTTTAGTAGAAACGCAGCCACCCCCAGCCCCATCACCATCAGTGACTCCACCGTGGCTACGGTGGAGTCTTTCCGCTTCCTGGGGACCACCATCGCCCAGGACCTCAAGTGGGAGCTGAACATCAGCTCCCTCATCAAGAAAGGACAGCAGAGGATGTACTTCCTGCGGCAGCTGAAGAAGTTCAACCTGCCAAAGACCATGATGGTGCACTTCTACACTGCCATCATCGAGTCCATCCTTGCCTCCCCCATCACTGGTACACTGCAGCCACAGCAAAGGACAAAGGCAGGCTGCAGCGTATCATCTGCTCTGCAGAGAAGGTGATTGGCTGCAATCTACCATCTCTCCACGACCTGTACACCTCCAGGACTCTGAGGCGTGCAGGTAAGATTGTGGCCGACCCCTCTCACCCTGGACATGGACTGTTTGAGACCCTCCCCTCAGGTTAGAGGCTGCGGTCCATCAGGACCAAAACCTAACGCCACAAGAACAGTTTCTTCCCCTCTGCTGCCAGCCTCATGAACAATGTCCCTGCTGATCCCATCTTGCCCCTGTAACACCTCTGTTAAAACCTCTGATGGGAGCTAGAGGGGGGAGCTAGTGTAGGAATGTTAACTGATATTATCCCCTCTCTACTAACAATGAAAGTGGCTTACTTCTTTTTATGCTAATTGACGCTTACTGTCAGGTATATGTCTGATTGTGAATAGAAAGCTGAAGCCCTCCTGTTCTGCTCTAAATACAGCTCATACACACTCATTAATTCGGAGTTTTTGAACGGGGCACTATTGGGGGTGATGAAGAACACTCTTCAGAGGCTGCTGGTTGGCGAGTTTAAGGCCTGAGGTGGGCCTCCCTGCTGTTTTTATGTCCTCTCTTCCTGTGAGCCCTGAAAGATTAAAAAAGTACAGCGAGCGGCCACCATGCTAATCAGCTACAGAGGGCGCATGCAGCAGTCCCTGAGGGAGGGCGATATTGGCTTCCAATGGATCATAGCTTGGCAGAACTGAGGGAGCATGACTGGACCCTGAAGCATGCTGGGTTGATGCTCATGGGTGTTCATAAGTGTGCCAGGAAAGTTAGGATCACATAGGATAGAGTGAAGAGGTTTAGGATTGCGTGAATGAAGCCAAAAGATCAGCCTTCTTTCAGGCCAGCATTACAATGTTCCTACTTATGTTAAAGATGTCTATGTACATGAAAATGACCAGCAAGCTGTTGGTTGTAGCGCAAAATAAAACCCCACGGGACAATGCAGGACTTCAATGCAAAATTATTTATCCTTTTCCACACAAAAACAGTTGCATCTTTCAGCTTGGGTGGCATTCACAGCAAAGAAATTAGAATTAAATACTCAACAAAGCTGTGTAATAATAAGACATGAAATAGATATTCACTCAGTTAGTATTTCTCTCGTGCACTAACAATCCTACCACGTCTATTTTTTAAGCTTTTGGCTCAGCACCTGTCTTCTTTGGCTTGGATTTGGTTGCAAACTCTGTAACCATGTAAATCTGTACCAACATTTGTACCAATCCTTTGAGATGTAGGTGTGGAGATTAAATACATTTTGATATGCAAAATTGTGCTAATTGAACAGTCAACTTGAGCAGTTAACGTTTGCTTCCCTCGACTGTGGTCATTATGTCAGTTTTAATAGCTCCATGTGCTTTATATTTTCCTTTATTTTAAGGAAATATCACCAAGAAAAGATGAAAACAATATATAGGAATCTTGTTCTGGCATTAGCAGCAGCTACACACCTAGAAATTGTACCAAAAAGACGGGTCAGATTAGCTTCTCTTCCATCATTGTTATTAATAAAGCTGATATCTGACTTTTTATCAAGTCCCATCATTAAGTCCTAATTTCCATTGTCCAATCATTCTTTAGCCAATACTTGCATAAATAGCAGCATTCCTATCACCCTCTGTTGTGCTAAAAGTATGTGCTAATTAGCTAGTTTCAGAATGACACATTAAACATGTATAAGTCAATGCCTAACACTGCATACTAAGTGGCATGCTTAGCTGTCAATATGCGCATGTTGACATGCCAAAGCTAGCATTAAGCTCATGGCGCTGCTAAGCCCGATGAGACACCAGCATGTCTGTGAACATGTTACTTCTCAGACCTCAAGGCAACACGAGCAAAGGGTTTTCTACCAGTAGCAGCACTGTTCAGAATGGGAAGAAACAGCTTAGCATGAGTGGAACGAACAAATGGAGACACTGCAGTTTTATCCACATGGGAGCTGGACAGCTTTATGCTCTCAGTCCATGACCAACCTAATTAATTTCTTCTGTACTGTGTTGCTCCTCAAGTAGTTTTTGATCCTTGTTTTATCTGTTTTCTGTTTCAGCTGTAACAACAATGGCTAATGAGTTCTGCTGTGTGGCACAGGGCCAACTCTCCACATGGGGACCTTCAGGCTTGGGCAGAGAACAAACCCCAGTAGGGATGCACTGCTCACTAAATATTTTATATCATTGGCCCTACTGCCCACACTTCTGAGAACCTTTTGATGGAAAGCATGTTTATTCCATCCATAATGTCTCTGTCAGTGGCGGCAGTTTTTGTTGCAGTGCCCCACTCCCTGAATGAAAGATGGATGTACAGTGAACAATGACTCTATGGGGAGCAACTATTGCTGTGTCACTCCCTCCATTTGGGCTGGAACTCATTTTTTTGGTTGGAGGCGCTTTCAGTGATGTGCTCAGTCAGACAGTTCATAATTGCTTTTTTTTATATAATCGTTGCCTGCTGTCTGACAGCTAAAAACATGGCAAACATGAAAAGAGAGAATAAGAGACAATTTTTAAAGACCCACATTTTGTCTTTTTGCTGTGTCCCCAGATCCTCTTGTCAGTCTGTGACAAGAGGATCCCCCCCCCCCCCAGTGGTTGATTCAGCTAGCCGTGAACATCAGGACTACACCCGCCCGGAAAACATCCGGTGCCCCATCAATTCCATCTGTTCAGACCTCTGGTGCCGAGCAGCCCCACAAAGTCTACACACAGGCGGGGAATTGTTGGGCCCACACACCTTCCTGTTTGGCTGACTGTCTGATTGCTGTCTCTCACTCTCTAACACACTCACAGACGCACACACCTCCCTAGCTTCTTTACCTAACTATGAATATGCATGGCACTGTATTGTGCACACAAAGGGGTCAGATTAGCATGTGTAAATGCAAAGATAATGTGATGAATATTTGGTACTATTATGCAGATTGGTCAACAGAGAGACACTACAGCTGAACACTGAAACTAATGTGTATGTTTCAGTAAACAGTAGACTAAAATAACAGCAACATTAATACTCCCTGCAACTGTTAAGTTGCAAAGCTTGGATGTACCTGAACATTTAGTTAAAATCCATCCTTTCTTTAACCCCCCAAAAGACTACAAATGACATCCTCCAATTTTTCTGGCCTGCTTGTCGCCCAAGTCAAACCAAACTCTACAAACAGTAACATCACCTAACTATAACAAAAACCGCTCATCAAATCAAAACTCATGTGTTCTAACAAATTGCACCCCTCCGTGGGTTTTTTTTGTACCAGGCTTTAAACATGTTAATTTCTGCTGTAAAAACAGCCATTTGTAAATGTGTTGTGTATGTGACTTCCAGGGCTTTTGGAGCCAGCCTCAACCAGACCCTCGACAACGACCAGGATTTTGCACTTCTGCATTGGCTTCATTTTTTAACACTGGAGGTTGCCACTTGGTCTTGACCTCTGTGTTGAACTGTTCGCCAGCTTGGGTCAAACTATCCTGGCACTCTCTCAGCTTGTTCAAAATGCAGCAGATATACTAGGGTCTGAACTTTGACTGGTCCCTGATCTGACAGCCCTACAATTTGAGCCTCACTGCTTTGTCTGATGGAGACGTTGATTTGCAAGTGCAGTTCAGGATTGATTTAGGGTTTCTTTTAATCACTCATAAGACACTTTGTGGCTCAGTTATTTTATTTTATTTCTGAACTTTAAACTGACTGGTAGACACACTTAGGTGGCCATACCACATGCCAAACCCGAAGACCTTATTCTGTTTGAGCACCCTGAATTTGGAAACCCTTGGAGTTAATTTCTGTGATTTCCATGATTAGAGTCAAAGTTTGGGAAGCACCAAAGTTTCGGTCATTAACTGCTTACAAAAGGAAATGAAAGGCCTCCTTGTTAAAAAAAAAAAGGGCCTTCATGTCTTCAGACTCTCAGCATACCTTTGAGGTGCATTCTTATATCAGATATAGTCTTTAAAATATAAATAAAGCTCCTACTGTGAAAAACAGATTAAGAGCCAGATCTCATTTAATAAGGCAGCTGAAGAAAATCTTGACAAAAACTGTTTTTGCCACATAAAAAAAAGTTCAGAACTTCTGGATTTTCTGAAGATACAAGAGGCTTGAGGTGCTTTTATACAGCATACATCTTTCTCTACCATCTACATACAGTACAGTACATGGCACTACAACCAATTACTGATATAGTGATCAGCAGAAACTTGAGAGCCTATTTGTTATGGAATAGGGTCTCACGTTTCACAGGTATTCTGGAATTGAAATAGAACAGTGCCAACAATTGAATAAAAATAACTTTGTTTATGTAGCAGAGTCACAAAGTGCTGTGCGTGCATAAAAACAGAGCAAAGCAATGGGAAATATTGGGAATAGAGACACTGAAACATTAACCTCTCTTAGGGCGCGGTCACACTGGCAATCCGTACCGTACACTTCAACCTCAAAGTCCAGTTCGTTTGGCCAGTGTGACCGCTCCGTACCTTCACTTCCTTGGCTTTGGCAAACTTCGGAGAGGTGTGCTACGGCACTGTACACTTCATGCACGAGCACAAGCACGCGGGTACACAACACTGCTTGACTGCGTGTCCCTTTTTTCTTTTCTTTTTTCTCCTTGAGTCCGCCTGTTTGTAAACTGAGCACGCTTCATAATAGCATAAAATGCATGTGCTGTATTACGACGTTATGTACAAGAGGTAATCGTGCTTAGGCATGGTTAGTCCTGGTGCAGTGTGACCGCGGGCCGTGCCGGCCAGCGAGGGAATGGTGCAGCGGGGGGGCAATCGTGCTTGAGTACGGCACGGTACGGATTGCCAGTGTGACTGCGCCCTTACACACATGCACATTTCTGACAAACTTCAGGACAGCCTGCCCCTGAAAATTTCCTGAGTTTCCCTTTCACACTTGTCCCTCAATGCATGTCATGTCTTATCTTCCGGGAAGCAAGACACAGAAGACACAATGTAATGTTTAAAACGTATATTCTAGATGGCAACACATGAAAGTTTTTGCCTTTCTGTCAATGCTACGTGTGACTGATGTATTCAGCGTAGGAAAGAATGGAAAAGAACACACTGGCAAACAGTAAAGTATGAAGCAGCTTCATTGTGTTGTGAATTGTTTTCTTAAATAGCATCATGTGTTAAATATAAAGCTTAGTTAAATAAGTTCATAACAAAAAGTTAAAACATATTATTTACAGTATTTACACTAATAGGCGTGAAACATTGCTAATGTTAATGATTTGACAGGAAGTGCTTTTATTTTGAAGTCACAGGAAATGCAATGATGCAATGTTGTTGTTGCTTGCTTGATGTTATGAAGTCGTGACGACGTGCAGAAGTCCATGCAGCTTGTTCTTTTCCTTTGTAAATATTAATACATGAGCAGTAAATGCTTAAGTTTAAAAGACATCCGTATGGTCAACATGTGAAGCTTCCACTAAACTACACATTGTGGCACAAAAATCCCACCATTTTATTTCCGTTTGCAATATTTTAAAGTCGTCACCCCCTGCCTGCTCCAGTTAAAATCTGGGTTAAAAATTAGAAAAAAAAAGTATTTGCATTCACACATGAATCTCAAACAGAGTGCAGTGCATGTGTAAAAGAGGCTATAGTTTCAGTCAGCAAAGTAATTGTTGCAGTACGGTAATTTAAAATGTAAAAACAATCAAATGAATAAAGCACACTGGCAAAGGGAAATGATCATAATGATACATTTGAAAAAGGTCAGATAAAGTGGCTTTATACAAGTGTGTTTGGATAAGTTATTAAAAAGTTGCAATGTTTCTACATTCCCATTCTTTTTAGGCAGTGCATTGCAACTTCTTTTGGTTTCATTGTCATCAAGGTTATACAGTTACCTTTCATTTTTAGCCGTGACTTTGGAATGTGCAACAGAATTTAGCCTTAGGATCCTAGCTGACAGCTAACAGCACGCTACATGAGGCCCTCTTCCTTGTTTGTAAGATGACCAAACATTTTTTTCTCAAGCCAGCTTCAACGTATAACTGTATGTGTGGGTGTATCTCTGTCCACTATACCTCCTCACTGAAACAATGCAAGAATAATAATAGAAAAGCATGCCCATGTGTCCACCCAGCCCCCACACGCTCTTCATAAACGTATGTAAAAACTCATCTTGATTTATCAACAACAGAAATAAAAGTATGGCTTGTGAAAATCAGGAGCATGACATTTTAAAGTGGAACATTTCTGATGATAATCAGTTCATTTAAGAGTTAATTTAATTTCTTGCTAAAACATTTTGTTGGCTATAGCTTACAGAACTGATCATTGGGAATATAGAATAGTCCTGTCCCATAGCATCCAAACAGAAATGACAGTCAGTCAAGTTTTTCCCAGCCAAGAGGTGAAATGCTAAAATTGCTGTAATGTTTATCCAATCAAATTCTGACTATTTGTTACATCCACTGACTGTAGCTTGTCACTTTTGAAAGCACTTTTGTTTTGTTTTTTTGTGCTCTCTCACCCTGCATGTGTGCATGTTGCAGGTCAGCCAACCCCTCCTGCTCCAAGTTTTCGTGTTTTCTCACGATTCCAACATCTTAGACTCATGTGGTCAATAAGTGAAGCTGAAAAAAAACTCTCCAAGCCTCAGGCCATGTGTATAAGAGAATGATCCTCTCAAAACCGAATTGTTTTTCGTTTTCAAGGTCCGCATTCAGACGAGAACGTTTTAATAACAACCGCTGTGCACAAGGATCCACAAAAACAAATACAAACCACACCAGTAGTTGGCAGTGGGACAACACATGCACATACTCTTTCTTCTTCCGCAGAGCGCTGACGTGTTAACATACAGAAATGGCTGACGAATGAACGTTTGTGTAGACGGACGATGAGATGGCAGTGCTACTACAAGTGACCCTAAACTATAAAGTGAGTAAATTCTGAGAAAATGTCCACTGGGAGTATTGCCAGTAAACATATTTATAAACAGAACTCTGGAGTCCGCCATTGTTGTTGTAGTCCACCTACTCGTGCATGACTGTTGACTGGAGCTGTAATGCGCATGTACGTAACTCCAAATTTCCACATACTGTCTGTCAGGGCTGCGCACTACGCCGCAGTTCACTGCCACTCTAGCCAATGATTGCGTTTCCACAGCGAAGCGTTACGGTGCCAGCAGCGCCACTATGCTCTGCTCCTTTTCAAATGTTCTTTGCAAGTTTTTCTCCATATTCCCGCTTGATCTTGTAGTTCTCCTGTGATGTGTGTACAGCTGCTCATGGCTGCACTCACGTTCCAGAAATGGACCCAGTGGGAAAGTTTTACAGGCCCTAAACATTTGCAAATGAGAAAAAAAGGTTGCGTGAAAATCCACAAAGCACAGGCAAAGGGGGAAATGTGCGCAAACTTCACTGCCAAGCAGACACAACTTGGATGCATCTGTCTCTTTTTCATCTATGTAAATTAGGGAAAAAAATATACTAAATTGCCCCCTTCCTATACAAAAAGTCTTGTTGCAAATTCCATCTCATCAACAAAGACCAGTGTTAATTGACACAGGCAGTTACAGTGGTATATTTAATCGGCACAATTTCTCCTTCAGTCTTTTTTGTCTCTCTCCACTTACTCAAATAAGCGCAAAAGGAAAGAACGTTGCACCCAGCTGGGGGTAACTGTGACACAGTTTTCATTAGAGATGTCACATGCAAACTTTCTAGTGACAGGAAAACAATTCCGCCCCTGACTGTCTTTAAAATAAATGATCTGTTAAAGCCTGTAGATATTTCTTTGACATCACTATTATTAATATGACCAGGGCTTAAATCAGTATGGGGCTGTCAGTGGCTCGACACTTCATCGACATGTGTGGACAGGTTTGGAGCTGTTATGCACAAGGATGCAAGTTTTATTTCTTATTTTTCTGACCCAAGTTGCTTTTGCTTGCTTTAAGCAAGAGAGAGAGAAAGCTTTAGAGAGAAAGCTTTGTACTAAACAGTGAAATTAATTTCACATTTTTCAAGTCTGGCATCAAAATAACCCCTGAAAAAGTTTTCCCTCCCCTCCTAACTCGTCATCTTTTTGTAGACAAAACAGCGCCATCAGCTTAGCGTGCAGTTCCGCGAAGAGAAAAGGTGCTGACGGCCCAGAAGATCAAACTGCGCTGAGCAGGACAACTGTGTAGGCGTGTCATGCTGGATTACGATTATTGCAATTTATCGTGTGGAACGGGGCAGATTGCAGGTGCTATTTCTGCGCAATGATGCTTTTAGCGGACACAATCCATTCATAGTGGATTTTGCCCTGCGTCTTCAGATAAATCAGCCCAACCAGTAGTTGGGCATGTCATGTTTTGTCATGGACGTATTCAGGTATGTACTTTGTCACTTTCTTGTGTCTCATATCGTATGTTGTTTAACTGCCTTCTTTTTTTCTTTTCCTGTCTTTGCCCCACACTCATTGTTTCCACCTGTGTCTAATTAGTCTCACCTGTCATTGATTGCCCCAGTGTATACAGTCTTTGTCTCCCCCTGTTTGGTTACTACTTTATTTGTCATCCCTGGATCTTGTCTGGCGGTTTTGTGGTGGCTCTATGCGTGTTTTTTACTGTTTTCACTATTTTTAGGACATTACTGTTTTGCTTTAATTGTCTTGCTTGCTCCAAATGGATTATGTTATAATGGTTCTGTTCACCTTTTTTTATCAAATCTGCGTTTGGTCCTCTCTTTTTGTTTTTACACCAAAGGGACAAACAGAACAATAAGGAAATATATTTTAGTTGAGTATTTGATAAATTGCAAGTCAAACTTTTTTTTTTTCTGGAATACTTATTTCAATTTCAAGCACACTTATTCAGTCAATCAGCAATGACAAACTAACTTACAGTAGACTGAAATGCTCCCAGCATATTATTGCTTCAGTTTAACCATGACAAGAAAAGACAAACGAACAAAAGAACAAGTAAAGAGCTAAGCAGGGATATTGCTGCACATGTGGAGGGAGAAAAAAGAATGAGGTAAGGTCAGGCCGGGGTACACTGGGACTCTCATTAAATAAGTACAGCCCTGTGGTCAGAAAGCTGTGAAAAAAAAATGTGACAAGGTCGCTGAGCTTGTCAGTGGAGGACACTCAGAGAAAAGTGGAAGTTAAGCCTCATCCTTCTTCTCAAGCTATCAAAGAGACGATATAAAAAGATGATGAAACCAAAAAATGGAATCAAAAAAGACTTTGATTTATACTGTATCAGACCTCTTCCTGTGATATGGCATTTTGTGACATGAAAGCCTGCATGCCGCACTCACACGTTTCTGTTTTCCCCTAACAGTCGGTGCAGTGCATTTATATTGGCAGTCTCCATTGGCAGCTCGAAAAGGTCCAATTGGTGTGGAACAGTGTTTTAATGGGGATCAAATGGAACAAGCTCAAACAAACAAACATTAGGCTCAGAGTTAATGAGCTTGGCTGCACATTATAAACGACCTGCACGAGGCTGCCGCGTCCCTCGCTCTGTGTAGTGTAGCTGCACTGTCTAGCATGAGGTCTCCAGCTTGCTGACAAGAGGCAACTTGCTCAATTTCAACAATGGATGAGAATGTGAACGAGCGAGCAAGCAAGCCAACATTGCCAAATGTATCTTTTTGTTGAAGTCATAGCTGTAGCTGCAGTCTGAGCAGTCGAGCATAAGCCTCCGGTATGTATATGTAACAGATGCAAATGGCTTCGTCCAGACATGACAAGATCTTGAGGGACAGCCATGCTTATGTGATCTGGAGGGCAGTGAGGACAGCTGCAAAACAATATCTGGGACAGGAAGGGATCTCAGTGTATCTTATTTTGTAGTTCAAGCCTTAATTAATGTCCTTCATGAGCTCAAGAAGCCTAACACCTGCTCTGCTCTGATTGAGCTTCTTATATCTTCTTTTTTTCTCACCAACTGTATCCTTTAGATAGAAGGCAACACATACACATTCAAGGCAAAGTCTGTACCTTGAGCAGATTATGTTAATGATGCAAAGATGTAAATAGAGGGTATGGCCAGAGGGGTTTTTAGCAGTTTTCTTTGCAACTAAAGGGAAAAAATCTGACTTAAATTACATTTTACTGTATTTTACAGTGCACTAAAAATGCAGAGTGAGATATGAAAATCCTATGTTCCTTTGCAAATATGTCTTGGGTATACAGTTAGCCAAATGTCATCACTATTAAATGTTTAGAAGGTTAACATCACCTTTGTTGGTTTAAATGATCCTTTTATTAATCTTAATTCTAACATAAATGTGTCATTACAAATGTAATCCTGGGGGACTAGCTTGCCATTACTGATTACATTTACTGTTAGCATATGAGTCCAAAGCTGCATGTCTACCGCTGACTTTCCACAGTGGCGCTAACCACTGGCTGCACTCAAAGCCATGAAAGGTTGCCTATTGCCTCCAGAGTCATGTATCTTTGTGTCAAATGTTGTGCCAAATAGTTTGCTTTCACTTTTATTTCTTTATCCAGAGATGAACAGGACATACATGCTGGCATGGAGTGTCAGCTGTTTTGGGTTGAATGTTTTCAAATTCAGCTCTATTGGCTTCACTAAATCAGACTCATTGTGGACATATCTCATAGCGATCTGTTTTCAGAAGTGAAATAAATGACGGTAATGGACAAAGCCTGAATGATGTCACCCATCTGTTAAGGCAGGGGGCCTTGGAGTCGCAATGATGGCTGTTGCCATGCTGGAAATCCTGTCTCAGCCTAACTTTCAGTCAACCTCACGATAGGCTTCATAGAATTAAAACTGATAAGTTATCAAAGAAGTGCCCCCCTTAGAGTGTGTGCCAATCAAGAAATGAGCAAATCAGACCTATTTTGTTTTTTGAACTAGGCTGTAAACAGGTTAATTTCTGCTGGTGTTTTTTTAAACTGGGTGTGTATGTGTGTAAGTGGACTATCGACGACAGGCAGGATTTTTGCACTTCCACATTGGCTTCCTTTTTCAACACTGGAGATTGCCGCTTGATCTGAACCTGTTAAAGTGTTTATTTTTATTTTTCGTTGCTGTTGAGGTTTCTGATGTACATGAGAGTCCCACCAGAGTGATGGAGCTTGACCTTGTGACAACCAAATGTCCTTTTTTGCATCATGCGTCTCTGCAAGTATAGATACAGTTTGTCAGAAGGGGAGAGCTGTAGCTTTAGTCCCCATTAAAGCCCTTTATGACCTTGATGATGCCGGGTATTTGAGTCCATTTCAGGTTCATATTTCTGTTTTAACATCCCTTGCCTCTGCTGAGAATAAGTTGCTACAACAACTGAGCTACACCAGTATACACTTAACAGCTCCCACTGCTGTTGGATGACTAGAGATGTGTGTTAAAGGCTCTGTTAACAGCACAGGCCAATTTCAATTTGTGCACGATCAATACTGCTTTCACATATAGGCTATCCAGTTTTGTTTTTTCTCGCTTTTTTTTTACCCATCCTTTGTCCCGCAGAAAGCAAGATAAGAAACATCAAATTACATTCCTCGATCCAAATCAAATTCGATTTCATTGTTGTATTATAGTACTCCCTGTGCATGGGTCTTCTAATATAATCATGGGGTGCCAAGGCTCACTTCAATTCGGCCCATAGCATGCACAGAATCAAATGGTTTTCATTCAAGAGGATTTATGATGAAGCAAGTGTGGATTGTCCCTGTTCTTGTTGACAAACACTCAACGGACCATAAACCCAGGAGGGACACACTGTAAATGTTTTCGCTGTATTGTAGGGACTCGTGTGCACTTATACCCAAAGGTGCTCTGCTCTAGCTTTTGCTCTGGATACCAAATGAGATGAGAAATCCATTATTAATATTTTAAGGGTTCAGCTGAAGCACACAGCTTGTCTAGAGACTGAATTAGGTTACTAGTGCATATGTCTACCTCGCATTCAAAGATCAATCATCATCTTTATGAAAAACTTACTCTTGTTCAGCTGCCTTCACAAAACACAAGGGTTGAACAGCCATTTCCTTTCTCCTCCTATATGTTCGCACGGGGCAATGAAAAAAGGGGAATTAATGCTGCTGAAAGATGATTGATTAAAAAAAGGACATTGGATTAAAATCAATAGCTGCACTGCAATGCTCAAGTAGAATTGTGTTGTTTTAACTCTGTCGACTGCCCCAGCTACTGTTGGGCATCGATCTATTGAACAATGTTTTGTGCACCAGTGGCAGATTTTTAAGCAAAAGGGGAAATTTTCCTGAATGTTTTAGTGACTCAGAGATCTCACTGGAGGTAAAGACACAGCCAGGGAAGTGCTGCGTGGCTCTGTTACACCTTTCATTGTGGCAGATTAAGAGTTTATATGAGAAGATGTTCAACACACTTAGCAAGACAATTCTTTAATGGCCAACACTGGAACATTGTAAGTCAGCTTTAATTCAATCAGCAGAGACAAGTGATTTTAAGAAAATTATTTATTACAATGAATAATATGAAAATGTGATTTGACAGAAAGTCTTTGGAGCTTGGACTCTACGGGGTGGTCGATGTGTTTGGAGAATGAAATTCTGAGCATCATTAGAATAAATCCCTTAAATCACTTATAGTCTTCCTGACTGAACTTGCGCTAGAGCTTCATGTTTAAATTGCAATATAGATTTGTTACTTCTTATCAGAGACAAAAGTGACAGTTTAAAAACCAATCAGAACCGTTGCCGTCTAATGCACTGTGACATTAAGTGGAGGGCGGGATTTAAAGACAGTGAGCAGAAAAATCAAAGCCGAAGTTTGACAGGGAGATGAAGCAAACATCGACTTTTGCTGAGTTAAAAACAGGGAAGACAGACTCAGGGTTTTTTTCTACTTAGATATCAAAGAGACCAGACCAGCAGAGGTACCAGAAAGTTGTGATTAGGGAAGCTATAGGCCAATTTTTTTTATAACCTTAATGGTCATAATGAAGAAGCAAACAAAATGACAAATAATATAACTACTAAAAAACATGATTGGATCATCCCAAGAATGAGGCATCTGTTTTCTTAAGTTGATAGAACAGGGTAGCTTTATACAAAGACAGAGCCCCCATCACATCAGCCCCAGATTCCACTTGGACCCGCAACGATTTGGTGCAAGTCAACCTGACTCTCTTTCCCCCACGTCTCCTCTCTCTCTTCAGCTGTTCTATCCAAAAAATAAAGGTAAAAAAACAAATAAAATACACAAAGTATACCACGACAATGAACAATCACAACGGTATTCACAGTCATCACGAAAAAAACATCAGACACCAGAAATGCTATACTGTATTTATATGTGAAGGGAAAATTACTGTAGCACTTATGAGAGGTGAATGAAGTCAGACAGATTCATGTTATGTTACATCCATGTACTGAAACGACAATACACAATTCCTATAATAGGTAGCGGCTGCATGCGTGCGTCAGGTAAGGTTAGTGAGAGGCACCAATACCTATAAAGTACACTCACTGACAATATAGCTCATTAAGACAGTTCTCTTATTGATTGTCCTTATTGTCCACCATGTTTGAAATCAAAATGCCCCCAACTTTGTTTCCATTGTTGCTGGGAATTATTGCTACCCACATCCATTCTCCTTGGATTTTGGTTTCTTTTGCAGTGATTTAAAATTATTTCCTTATCATCTCATTAGCATTACTTAATGTACATATCATACTGTTTGAGAAGAAACTAATCAAAATCATAACATACAGGATGACCAGGCCTAATATAATGATAAATCAGTGGACTTTGACTACTTGTACACTGGTCGTTAGAGAGTACAGAACATCCCTGTGTCATGAGTGATTAATATCAGGGCAGAGAAAATCTAGTGTACTCCTGTTATCACCTTGATTGCTGATTGTCCTTTGCTGACAGTAACATCACATCATCCTGTGTGTTTTGTAGTAGCAAGGTATCCAGCAGACAGGAACATGTTGAAATTGTGAGACGTATGTGGTGAGCTGGGGATAACCGTCTGTGTTGCAACCAATAATCTAGACAAAGTACCAGCATATAGCCAGCAGTCACTGATGATAAATTGCCATATTTAAATCAAGTTGCTTCCTTGCTCGTTTTTTTCTGCCTCATCGACAACACGTGTAAATGTTTTATGTTCAACGCCCTGCACGCTGCAATTTATGGAGCACATCATTAGACCATATGTCGGCGGACAGCCTGAATTCTAATGTCATCCGTGTTGATGCACATTTGGAGACGTGTGTGTATTCATTGAATTATAAACAAAATCATAAATCCCAGACACCCTTTCAAAATGATACGCAAGGACAAGTACAATAATACATTCTAACTCCTGAAAACAGTCTGATTAAGTGAAAATGAAGGTGCAAGCAATTTCACATAAAGCAGATGTTATGGTTTTTCTATATTCTGGGATTTTTTCACCTTTTTAAAGTACACTGAATTACCTTTTTTCAGTTCACACTCTAATTGGTTCCAGGTTTAGGAACACCAAGACTGAACTTTGCAATTCTTGGGACCTTTCAAAAAACTGTTACTTTGGTGCCAGATGGACTGTTATAGCTGAATGGGTCAATATTCAGTGTGCTGGAAGGTTTCTTCATCAACAGAGACAATTATGCTCTTGCAATAGACACAGTGTTCCTAGAAAGACTCAGCGGAATTCAGTTCTTGGAACAGAGCTATTCATTTTTTATGTGGTGCGAACTCTATTTGGCCGTGAGTGTCCATGACCTGTCTTGTGTGGGAGTCTGCCACTTTGATGCGGTGTTCCAGTTTTTTTTTTTCTTGTGACTGTCAGAGAAACGTGACCTCCTTCTGGATCTCCTGGTAGATTAAGATGATCTCATTGTCACCTCTGCTTGTCCTGCTTTGTAGCCTCACAAGTTTGTAAATATTCTGAAGATTTGATTAGCATATGAGTGAACAAAGCCAATGCAGAGTCCTGTTCATCTCACATAAATAAATGTTCAATGTCTGTGCCCCACCGGTATGTCAGTCATTAAATGATAATTAAAAGAACCAAATGTAGAGAAGGGTACATAAATTAGGCACTACATGCTAAGTGCAATTAAAGCAAAACTGTGTTAAAAGGAAGGGGCACTGCAGAAAATCTAGCCTTCTGCGTGGAAGTCAACATCAAATATGTAACAACAGCTGATGAATAATTTGATAGACAAATTATTTTGTGTTGCACTTAACTACAAAAATATATATAGTATAATATTCAAATATCTGATTCATCCTTTTTAAAACAATTGCTGAACATGATGATTTTAATGATCTTAAAATTGCCCATAGGGATGCTTGCGATTCGCTGACGAAACATTAAAGCATATTCACCCTCTCTGGTCGGCACCAAAATAACTTGGTTTACTTATTATTAGTTTATTAGGCTGCCTGCCACTAGAGCTGTAGATCCGTCTGATGGTGCCATACTAACATAATGATGTAAACCAGCACAGTGGACCGTCCATATCTCGTAGTATGGAGCGAGTTGGCAGTATTTTGATCTGGAAAAAGGAGACACAGTCAAATGTAGGCTGCCTCAGGTCAAACTGGAATATAACCTCTCTACCAGATAATTGCATAACCAGCATTGGCATGTGGATGTTAATGTAAGGCGGGCTGAGGACCAGTGGTTATAGCACAGCTCACGTTAGCCACACTCTGCAAACCAATCTGAGCCCCTGTGATTCAGTGTTCATCCGTGTTGAACAAATCGTGCTCAATTTTGACTGTTTTCTGGGTGTTTTCATAACTTGAGACTGGTTGACAAGTCTGGATTTTAATTTGTGTTTAATAAAGAGGAAAATTAGTCGCAGAAATATCCCTAACTCCCAGCATGCATCTTGCAACATGAGGTTGTAGTTGCATTGCTATTTAGAGCATCACTTCCAAATAGTGAATAAGAAAGAAAATAGATCGTATCTATACTTTCTAAAGCAGGGACAAAAACCTACTTATACGCTGTAAACTTTCAAGTATCATTATGTGTTTCAGTTGCGTTCTATGAAGCTCTGCTCAGTAGATGTCTTTTTATAATACCAGACGGCGCACTCTTCTCCTCTCCTGCTCACACAATCCCGCATTTCTTTGAGAGTGTGGCGCAGTACTGCCCAAGCCAATTAAATATGAATGGGTGATCATCTCCTCATACACAACAACACTACAATATTTAGCACATGATGATTTGTGTCAGGAGTGCTCTTCTTCGCGTTGCATCTCACATCGAGAGCCCTGAAGAGCAATTAGGGCTCTTTTTTCATGACGAGGAGCAACGGCTGGGAATTTAAAGATGTGTTTAAGCAGCAGCAAAACTCCAGATCAAAGCACGTCTGTCAGAGCCTTTTACAAACCATTTTGGGATTCGGGTGGGGTACTCAAAGTGAAGTAGGCTATTAGTCCAAACTTCTATTGCAGCCGTAGCTTTATGTTTTATACAGAACAAAAATGAAGAAGATGCACAGTGTTCTGCATGCTTGTGTCACACAATCAAAACAAGATGAAATGAAAGGTATCCTTCCTGAAGCATCATCATTAGCTATTTTATTAGAGACTTTTCTGTGGTGCAAAAAAGTTCTTGAAAACATATGAAAATAGATATATGTTTTTAAACAAGGGCGCGGTCTTCAGTTCCAATCTCCGCCCAGCTGTTCTGTTGTAGTTGGCTGTCCCTGTGCCCAGATGAGGTAACATCATATGTTAATAGATCCTAATCAACTTGCACAATCTTGCCTTAAAAAGTTACTCCATTTTCCAAATGAAACCTCTTCTTAGTGTTTTGCTGGTCTGGCTTGAACTGTTGGCTACACTGCTCGACACAGCCTCCCTGTTTTCTGGTGGTATTGCAATGCTTTGTCTATATCCGAGCAGATGAGATTTGTTTGCAAAGTAGGGACAGAATTAAGGCTCTGTCAATATCTGTATGTGTATCTGGCGCAGAGCATAACAGATCTTTTAAGTCTCTGGATATTTGACTTGAAATATTAATAATCCATATGTGATATATGTATCATTAAGCATCCCCAAAAATCTGAGTAAAAATAAACATTCATAATGTAACTCTTAGAAAAACAGCTCTTTTTGCAGGTTAGACCATTTATCAGGACTGTGTGCGGGGCAGCTCACGTTTTGATTGACACATGTCAATAAAAATTCCCATTCATTGTGAATTGCAACCGTCAGATTTGCTGCTCAAGGCATTCTGGGATATCTAGCCTAACAGAACTAGCAAAGCTAGCAGTGCCACTTTTTATCTGATCTCCCTTATTTTTTAAACTTTGTGGAGTGTTGGTTTGATTGAACAAAGTCTAAATTCAGGACAGCGCTACTTGAGTCCAACTTTTGCTTTCAGTGAGCAGGCATTGGGAGGCTGAGGTGCAGGGAGACTGGACACCGCTCTGGGAGCAACACGAAGCCGTTTGGCAAAGCTCAGTGCTTTCCGGGCAAATTAGGTAACCCATCTTTAGGGGAATGAACGTAGCATATGCAGGAGTGCTTTTGCATGACTGTGCCACGACTCATCAAAACACTGCCCAGTGTTTATTCAAATCCGCCGTATTACAAGCTGTCATCTTCACTGGTTGATGTGCAGCCAGGAATAGCACACACAAGTATGAAGGAGCAAAGAGCGGAGGGACAAAGAGTCCCGCACTTCATCTTGCGGGACATGTGTGTTTTTCTTATTATTGGTTGGAAAGTAATTGCGTAATAAATCACGGAGTTAACCCCACCCACTTCACACCCAATATCAGAAAGTTTTCAAAAACGGTTTGAAGGTCATTCCTTTTTACTTTTAAAGAGCAGATATTCTGTACATTAGATCATAAATGACAGTTATACCCTTTTCACTCTAGCAGAAATCTCCTGAAAAACTCAGGATATTTCCCGGAGGAGCTGTATATGTGAACGCAAACAGCCAAAATTTTCACTCGGACTTCACCCAGAGTTTATCCTACCAGACCCCTAGTATTTTTTCCGCAGCAAGATCGAGTGGGTTGATGTGAGAACGCCACAGGATATTCTCCGGAGAATTCAGCTCTAGCCAATAGGAGGGAAAATGACGTTTCTATACTGTTACTGCTGCACGGTGCATAGAGTGTCTGCACGCGACCACTACGATCTCAGTGCACGTAATTAAACGGCTGCATTGTTTTCTGTTTGCCAGTATGTTGTTCTCCCCTCTTTTGTTGACGTAGCATTGATATAAAGGCAAATATTGTCATTATAGCGTCGTGTAGCGGACTCTGTTGCTTCGTCCGCTACCTCTGCGTTGTTTTTTTACGTCACGTCTTGCTTCAGGAGACCCCCCGCCCCCCCTCTTGTCTGACAGGGATAGTCAGCTGTGAGGAGCATATGTGAACATCCAGGTCGGGAGAATCTCCGGAGCTGTCCTCCCGTAATTATCTAGATATTATCCGGAGTGCATGTGAAAATGGCTTTAGAAGCCTATTGAGGATTTGGGTTTCCAGAGGCTTTAAGTGATAAAATCCATAGCAAGCATGAGCCCAATATAAAGTTCCATCAAAAAAAAAACATGCACCAAGAAAGAACTGGGTGTTGGGCACCTAATAACAAATAGCAACTGAATAAATGCTTTTAATCCTCTTAAAGCAACCTTTGTGAAATGCATCCATCCAATCTGTTGACATCAAAGTGCTATATTTTTTTCACAAAGAAAACCTGAGTTGTGAACATAAATACAGATGTATGAAGCAAAGCTTGAGGACAGGGGACACTGAAAGTGGACGCTTTTAGCATCACAAACGAGGTCTTTTTTTCCCCCCACTGTTATGGGAGCGGGGCCAGAAACTGCAGTGACAATTATCTTGAAATTGAGACAAATACATCCAACACTGTCTGCATGGCTGAAAACCATCAGACGTATCGAGGGAAATTAGATTTAATGCCAAGCAGCTGGATGTTATGATATATGACACATGATGTTGTGCGTGAAATAGCATGCCAGGTAGATCCTGTTGTTGTGCGACAGTAACACCATGGAGCTGCTGGATGTGTGACCTTTACATGAACCACAGAGGCCCCTTCATATGGACTCAAACAGTATGATGTGAATGAAAGTGACAGGCTTATATACATCACGCCTATAACTTCAGAAGCCTGTAGCGAGGCTCAGCTTATTCAATATGTCTTCGGAGACAGCCTCGCCTTTACTTTTGGGGGTTCTTGAGTTGTGCTCAGGAAGGATGACAGGAACTATGAATTATAGTCAAAACTGTTGGCTTTTGACGTGCTGATAACTACTATTTTTCTTGCATGAAAAGCATTGTGCCATGTGCCTTTTAATTTTGTAGCAGGATGTGGGCCATGAAGTCTGAAAGAAAGCTTACAGCGGCTGTAAAAACAACCATTATGTATATGTCTTACTGAAAATGATGAGAGTATACATAACAGAAACTACACAAAGGGTGGTAAAAGGTAGGACATAGTGGAAAGACAAATCTTTCAAAAGAAAAAAGTAAAAGGCGAGACAGATGGAAAAACAAAGTAAAGCTGGAGGAAGACAAAGAGATCCAAAGTACAAGAGGTTGACAGATCAACATGAAGAGATAGAAGAGAGGAAGAAAGTGAGAAATATGGAAACAAACAAGAGAGAGATTGTGTCTTTGAAAGCAATGGAGAGTCCAATGAGCACTGCTAAGTGCACACTGTCAGAAAGTATGAGCATCCCGGTTGTCATAAGAAATGGGCATTTCATGTTCTCCCTTTGGTCGCTGTGTAGCAGATCGCGGCTGTTGACCTCCCTGACAGATCCTGGGCTCCCATCCATCACCTCAGGGAGACATATTAATGTGGCAGCAAGTTTTTAGCTTATCCATCACAACATCAGATGGCCAACACAGTACCTAAGGACACAGTCTCGTCTCTCAGACGATTGATTAATAAGACCTTATCTGACTTTCTTAAAATAGAAGACTGTCAAGGATTTTGATTGTCCTTTGGTCACTGAAATAAGTTATGGTATTGAACCAAAGGGTTGATTTTTATTTATAATGAAAGAGGCATCCAAAGCAGAGTGTGCAAAGGTTTATTATATTACCAGTGAAGTCTGTAGACTTAGTCAGGATCAGAATTTGGAAGTAAAAAGGGACAAAAACTCTTCTTCACGAAGAAGAAGTGCCTGCAGGTGACTTTGATGTCCCTGACTGTTCTGATATTGTCTGCAACTTAGTCAGAGACATCAGGGCAGATTCATACAAGCAAGACATTCTTCATCTTATGACTCTGGCTCAGGAGAAGCAACATAGAAAGTGGTCGGCGGGTGTGGCTCAGTGGTCGTCTCTCAAACGGAAGGTCAGGGTTTCGATCCCCAGCTCCTGAAGCTATGTCCGATGTGTCCTTTGGGCAAGACACTTAACCCCATGTTGCTCCTGCTGCTTCGTCGGCGGCGCATGGGTGTGTATGAACTGATAAGTTAATACTGATGGACACTTTACATAGCAGCCTCTGCCATTAGTGTGACAATGGTAGTGAATAGGTAGGTGTGACCTGCGGTGTAAAAGCGCTCTGAGTAGTCAGAAGACTAGAAAAGCATTATAAAAGCCATTTACCTATCTATTTATTTATTAGCATAAAAAAGGTTATTGCAAAATATTGAGAGCGAACAAATAGACAAAGAAATAAACAGTGGTAGCTGATGTCATACTGCTGGTCTGGGCTGCAGTTAGAGAGAGACAGAGAGAGAGAGGTGAAAGCAGCTTGACACAAGCCTTTGTGGACAAGCCCGCAGGTGGCAGTGATCAGAGGTTGACGGTGGTATGGAAGTCAGGTAGTGCCTCGAAGAAAACAAAACAGAATCAGTTTTGCACATAACACTCAACTCAACTAAGAAGGTGACTTTTTACTCTATTACAGTGAGGACAGAGCCTCTATTTTCTTCACTTTTACTCCATTGAAGAAGTGGAGGCAGCATCGCCTTGGTTATTTTGGAACTCAAGTATATGAGTTCAGAATTGGTGTACTTTTCCCCCATCTAACTGGGTTATATTATATATTGTTTGTATGTCTTTTGAACGGTGTTTAAACTTTAAAACTTTAAAATGCACATTTTTGTGTAAACTGATTTATGAAGGACCGTACACTTGAAGGATGCAGTGGGAAACATAAGAGCATTCACCAAACACATGGTGTACATTCCATTGCTCTTACATTGCATACATTCATCCCACACTTGTGTCTAAGTCCCTTTCACCAGAGATTCATGGAGATGCAAGGAAACGAAGCAAATGAGAGCGGAAACAGGGAAAGTACATTTTAAGAGAAAGGAGATGTCCTTTCCTCCATAGGGTCATGTGAATAGACATTCGTTTGTGATTAAGTGTCAGCCGATCACTGCTCAGCTGTCAGTTTAGAAGCTTGATTTTGTCCAAACAAATATGCACTGCATTCATTTTCACACGCAGTAACAGTGTTTTGTCTCTGTATGTACCCTGAAAACAAACATCTACACATGAAGAAGAGCATGCAGTCTATCTACTCTATGTACTGTGTCCTGTTAAAACTGTATGGACCATTTCGGCACAATGCTTTATCATCAAATAATTTATGAATGGGAGTATCCACCTCTAATTCTTAAGTGAGGACTCAATGGGCCTCATTTATCAAACGAACGTACGACCGAAAACCGTGCGTACGACCATTTCCACGCAAACTTCGGCATTTATCAATTTGGACGTAAGCGGAAGCTGCGATCAGATCTCACGTCAGGTCTGAGCTCGTGTACGCAAATTCGAGTCTGTGGATTTGCGGTGCAGCACAGCAAAATCTGGCGGAAAATAATGAACAAACCTCAGCTGTCATTAAGCATAAGCAGTCACATATTTAGAACAGATCAAAACGGATTATTAAAACGAAAACATTTCTTTTAAAGCCCATGTTTTTACTGATACCACTTTCAAAAAATTAAACAATAGGATAAATAGCCTAAGATGACAACGAATTATTACACATTAAAATGTGAAAGAATCATAAATACAAGCAGAAATGTGTGTTTGCAAATTAACTAATGGCAAAAATGTGTAATTGTTTTTGTCCGATGGGTGTGACAGAACTGGAACAAAAATTGAAAGCACCTGTTGAGATAATCATCGTTCCACTGTGGTTGGTCAGATGTTTATTCATTCCCCTATTTAAACAGATGCTTTGACAGTTATCAAGTCTTGATGATGGCAGACTTGCTTATTTTGGAGGAGCAATACGCGCGTGTCAGACGTGAGCGCGTCTTCAGGGACCGCAGGGATCTCCTCATGGAGAGTGATGCCTGGTTGATCAGTCGCTTTCGGCTCCCAAGGCATGTGCTTATTGATTTATGCAATAATGTAGCTGCTGGATTAAAGAGAGAAACCAGGCGGTCAAATGCCTTACCTGTACCAGTTCAGGTGCTCGCCACGCTGGGGTTTTTGGCCACCGGGACCTTTCAGCGAGAGGTCGGGGACAGGGCTGGGGTCTCCCAGCCAACGATCAGCAGGACGATGCCAGCAGTGTTGGCTGCAATAAAATCTCTCTCCCGAAAATACATTTGTTTCCCATACAATGATGCCCAGCAAGCTGTGATTAAAAGGCAATTTTATGAGATTGCTGGGTTTCCAAATGTGGTTGGAGCGATTGATTGTACTCATGTGCGTCTGAAGGCACCATCCATGAATGATTACGCATTCATCAATCGCAAAAACTACCACTCCATAAATGTCCAGGTGATTTGTGATGCCAAGCTATCACTTTTAAACGTGGTGGCCAGGTGGCCAGGGGGGACACACGATTCTTTTATTTTTCAAAACAGCTCTGTTGGCGCGCGGCTGCAGGAGGGCGCACTGCAGAGCCAAAGTCATCTCCTCGGTAAGTGGCTACCCTCGATAAATTGCATTACACTAAACAAGGTATCAGATGATTAACATTTTGGTATGGTTCTTCTAGGTGACAAGGGTTATCCTCTAACGGAATACCTTATAACCCCGCTGGCAAACCCCGCTACAGTGCAGGAACGCAGGTTCAACAGTGCGCGCACACGGGTCACAGTCGAGCGCTGCTTCGGGTTGCTGAAGGGCAGGTGGCTCTGTCTCGGACCTGCAGGGGGAATGCTACTGTATACCCCAGACAAAGTGTGCGATATCATTTTGGCCTGTTCAGTTTTGCACAACATTGCACTGGTGAATGGAGTGCCCTTCGATGTGCCGGCGCAGCCGGATGAGCCCATGCCCATGGAGCCGTGGCCAGCACAGCCTCCACAGGGGGCTGTACGGAGGAGACAGGACCTCATTTGTCGCTTTTAAAACGTAAAGTATACCTTAAACTCTTGCAAATGCTCTGCAGTATTAATCAGTAATGTGAAGTATTGTTGGTGGAATTGGCTAAAGGCATACTAAACACAGACAACATTTAGTCATTTAAACATTTTATTATGGCTTTTTTAGAGTTTCATTTATTTCTTTTAGTGTCTCATTAATTGCGTCAAGTGCGCCGACGACTGAGGCCAATAACCTGCATATCTCCCCTTGTCTCTCCAGGACCTCTGCCGTGATCAGGTTCGGTCTGGGCGCAGCACGGGGGGCCGAGGGCACGCGCTCACTCTCGGCAGTAGTGGGACCGCTCTGGGGAGCAGATCTGGCTGACATCATGCTGGTGCCTGGCTCTGAAATATTTAATACAATAAAAATGTCACCCATGTAACATGTGTAAGCCTTATTATTTGTAAGAAATGGTGTACAGTCAGATTTTTCAATGCAAGCAAAAGGGGGTTGTTAGTTACCATTCTGCTCTGGGTCTGATGCCAGTGCGTCTGTGTCACCTCCACCACTTATGCCACAGATCGACTCGGACCCAATTAAGGAGGCAATTCTTTCCTCCGTCCCCGTCAGGATCAGGCTGGAGTCTGGTTGGCCTCCTCCAGTCTTCCTGATGCTGCGTTTAAACGCAGCAACACGTTTCTTGGTGGCCAGCTTCAAATCCGACCATTTTTTCTTGACCTAAATGTAAAGAATTGTTTTGATCAATTAGCAGACATAAGCTTTTAAGCTGGGGATGAAAAGATTCATTTAAGTCGTTAGGCATGGGTTAAGTTATTGAGAATTATATTCAAACCTCAGCTGGAGTCCGTTCCTGTACGGCAACGCTGTTGACTGCCTCCGTTATTTTTTTCCAGACAGCGTTTTTATGAGCCCCTTTTATGCCACTCTTCAGACTGCCAAAAAGCACTGTTTTGTTTCTTTCCACCTCCGATGTCAGGATGCCGATCTCCGTGTCAGAAAAGTTTCTTTTCTTACTAGTGTTTCGTCTCTCCATGTTTGACCTCAGTGGGCGAGGCCTCCGAACCAGGAATATTTATGGGCGTAACATGTTAATGACGATCGAATTCAGCCGCCGCATTTATCAAGGCCCGCTCATTCGTACGCTCAGATTGGTCAGATACGAACGTTTCATAAATCGCACGTGTGTCCTGTCGTAAGACCAAATCTGCGCTCAGATCTGCACCTGTTTTCACGCAAGATTGATAAATGAGGCCCACTGTCTTTGAAGCTTCATATTCAACAACTGGTAAAGAAGTTATGCTTGTGGCTGAGTTTTTATACCAGAAACAAGTGTTGTTTTTATTTAGCTCCCACTGTAATGCCTCTGATCAATTTATGGGGATGTAATATATATACAGTGTTGGGCAGGCTCCTTTTAAAATGTAGTGAGCTAAGCTACTAGTTACTCCACAGAGAATAAAGCTTCACTACACAAAAGCTACCCCGGGCAGGAAATGTAGCAAGCTATGCTACTGCAACATGGCAAAAAATAGCTTTTGCCAGTACCATTATTATAATTATAAATAATAATAAAATTGGGTTCAACACAAGAGTCATTTAACATCCTGGAATGTTTCTATGACAGCTGTTACAATGATTTGTTAGTAGGCAATATAAGAAGCCTTTAAACTGGTAAAGGAACACACAAGTCTTTTTTTGTGTGTTCATACCTCACTGGCAGATTTTTCCCTTTCTCTCCTGATCTAAGTTCCAACCTCTCTACTGTTTCCTGAGATGTTATTCTCCTCTTACCTCTTTTATGTTCTGTATTTATTAGTTGACAAGTTGCTAGCTGGTGTTTTTGGACTGACCTGGTGACCGCTGCACGTCTGCACCTTCTCTAGCAGCAGGGATGTGGGCTTCAAGCATTAGACAGTGATATCACCCTCATGCGGAAGTGTCCACTATGAATAAATATCATTGTATTGCCTTGAGACCTTGGCTCATCTGTACAAGTTTGGTTCCAGACCGTATAAAACTGCTCTGCTGAGCTTCAGCTTTGTTTGGAGGAAAATGAAGTATGCCTGGGCGCTACCGATGAATAAAATAGCTAGGCTACTCAAAAGCTATTTGATTCAGAAAACAACAACGCTACCACAGATCTACTGGAAAATGTAGTTAAACTATGCCGCTATTTGTAGTGCTGATACTGCCCAACACTGTATCTGTTTTAGTCAGATGACGTATTGCTTGCGTTGACCGCAGTGCATTCTCGGTCAACCCGCCATATTTCAGCTATTGTTAACACACGAAGGTGATCAGCAGTCATGTCTACAAATTTTATTTTGGATTACTTCCCTTTATTTTGGGAAATAGTTAGCTTGTGTTGTGTGTGAAGCTGCAGTATATGTCCTACAATGGGAAAGGTAAAGTAAGATTTAAGCCTTAATTTTACGGAAATCCTAAGTACTGGATTGTCTGGTTTGGCGTACAACCATAAAAATACGCATCCTGCAAAGACGTTTACAGGATTCAGGGAAAATCTCACGTGAGTCTTTCAAACACAAGTACGGGGTCTGAAAGTAGTAAAAATGCCAAGGAATGTCCTCCAAAATTTCTATTGTTAATATGTTTTTATTCTCTGTTTTTTAATTGTCTTTTCATTCTTGCATTTTATTTCACTTTATTGTATGACCTGTTATGATGTGAAGCACTTTGAGTCTGCCTTGTGTATGAAAAGCGCTATACAAATAAACTTGCCTTGCCTTGCCTTGCCTAAACAACAACAAGGCAAGGTTTTTTTAAGTTTCCAAACAAGAAAAAGGGCTATGGACCACAAGTGGAGGCAGCGAAGGAGATGCAAAAGATTTCATCGTTCATTTATGCATGCTCTAGACACTGTCATAAGGGCAAGTGAAATCAATTTTGTTGTGTGAATAATGTTGCTAAATAAGTTGTTTTTTAAGTCCTAAAAGTACAGTAGCTAATGCGAACGTCAGAGTATTGTGTTGTTTAGCCAAGCTAGTAGACAACAGATTTCTGAAATGAACAGCAGATGTGGGTTAATCTGGGGTTAATCTGGTCTAGTTAAGATCTTAAAATGACAGAATTGTCCTGTGTAGTATTGCTAGCTACAAAAAAAAGGTTATATCATAACAGGCCAATCTTTTATGAGATGATGGAGATTTATCCAGACTGGGAACCACCACTAAATCTGGGCCACACAGACATTACGCAGACAGACACCGCAAGCTTTGCCAGTCGGGGTAAATGCAAGCAGCAAAGGAGAAATAGCCTGCGAACAGCTGAGATGAATGCCTACAAGGCTTGAAGAAAGCGATCAGCTTCACAATAAGGAGGAAGCACATGAAGCTGGAAGAAGGGACCAACTACAGACTAAGAATGTGGCTCACAAGGCCAGAGACAGTGGCCAAGTGGGCACCATAGAGGGCACATGCACACAAGGCTGGAAAAAGTGTCCAGCTACAGGCTGATGATGGGACTTGTGATGCTGGAGAAAGTGGCCAGGAAAACACTCAGGCAGGAGCACACTAGCCAGGAGGTGGCAGAGGCTGATGTTACATGTGCCTGCTGAGACATGCAGAAGTACAGTAAACCGCTTGTTGGAGGAAAACAGAGAGCTTCGGCGTGAACTGGATTAATCCAGGATGTCCGACGGTTTCTCTGGAGATTATGACAAAGTCAAGTACTATACGGGTCTGCCAAACCTGGCAACCTTTATAGCCTTATTCCATTTATTGCTCCTTCATTCCTCGGACCAAAAGAAGATTCTTTCTCCATTTCAAATGCTTCTGTTAACCTGTATGTGTCTCAGGTTGGATCCGCCTGAACAACACCTATAGCTCATCTCTTCCGTGTTCCCCCAGCGACAGTGTACAGAACAAATTTTACTGTCATTTTTGTCATGTAAACGTGAAGCATTACATTGTATGGCAAGATAGAGACATTTGCAGAAATTTGGCAAGTTGTGCTGCACCAGTTTGTCGAGGCATTTGGACACTGAGTAGCAGTAATTATAGATTGCTTTGGGATCTTCACATATTCCCTCTGAGAGCATGTGCCCAAATGTTTTACATCTAAAAGCACAATCACACTATGAAGTATCTAATAGATATTACCCCCAGACACTGTATTTGTTTCCTATCAAAAAGTTGGGGTGGTCATACACGTGACAAACATGTGACACTGGACAGTAGTTTCCTTAACGATTTCTTGCCAGGAGACATTGTCTTGGCTGATTTGGTTTGGACATACAGCAAAGTGTTGGCATGTTGTGTGCGGGAGTCAAAGCCTTTAATAAAGGCCACTGTCAGCTTGCTGCAAGACATGTAGAGACTGTAATGGAAAAATTCAGTTAACTGTCGAGGACAGAAATGCAACAATAATTCAATAAGTAATATTCTTGTTCAGTCTATACTGCATGGACAAAGGTTTCTCACAAATAGCGAAATATCAAAGATACCCAGACTTTAAGTTTCCTTGACATTACTGTTGTGCGACGTGTTGAAATGTATGACAAAATGTCTTTGATATTTCTGACTGCGCCTGTATAGACACTCCTTATTTAGGCATGAAAGTTTTTCTGTGAAGCATGTGTATAAAAACCCAAGCATATTGTGATTACGTTGAGCTTTCCTTCAGACTGTCTTGACACTCTGAAGCTTTGTTTCTTCTACTTGCAAGAAGAATAAAACCAAACAAAGACATTGATTGACTCAAGATCCTTTCTTTTGCATTATAACAGAAATTTCCAGCACAAGACGAGAAAAATAGCACATCTAAGAATCCACATTGAAAGGGTCATTGTTTGTCAGAAATTTTAAAATTGTAACTGGCACAATACCCATCAACATGGTTCTTCCGCATGAAGGTGATGATGCCACAGTTTTGTATATGATTGTCACTGTCTGCTGTGCACTGACAAACCAATGTCCACCTGTTGTTTAGAGAAGTGCTGGGTGCAGATGAACTTCATGTGTGCATTAAAAGCATTATGCTGATTCTACAGTGTTTCAGTTACTCCTTAAATACTTCATATTTTGTTACATAATAAAGTATGCACAAAGACATTTCTATAAATGTGTTGTGTTGCTATAATACAGAGATAAATGATTACAAAAGCAGTTCCCAGCAGCAATATTAATTAATGTCACATGTATAAATTACTTCATAGCTACTGTTATGCCACGTCTAGAGGAAGCCGAGACATAACATTAAGTAGACCCAAATCCCTTACTACCCAAGCAGCCACGGAAACAGTCTAAGGTCTTAAATCATTATTTATTTTGATGTCTTAAATCATAAACAGGAACATTACAGTGACAACATGGAATAACTAAAGATAAGGGTGAATCGCTATCAAACATAACAAACAAAACGGAGGCTCACTGGGTAATGAACTGACCTGATAACTCAAGTAAAACAAAAGACAGCCAATTTACCTCCCTAACTAACAAAACAGGAGAAAACAAGGTTTAATTAACAAGTGATTCACTCCCCTTCTAACACAAATTGAACTAAAGGCAGAACAAAGAACTTGGCGGACCGTTTGGGAAATCAGGAGATGGGGTTCCCCCTGCACCGCAGCGACGCCATCTTCCGGTTTATATACTGGGAAGTCCTCAGTGCGATTGGCTGGAACCGGCAAGTGATCAGCCCATCAGCTCCTGTGTCTTGCACACCTATTAGGAGCAACAGGGTTCCCACGGTCATGGAAAACCTGGAAAAGTCATGGAATTTTAAAATCTAATTTTCCAGGCCTGGAAAAGTCATGGAATTAGTAAAATTATTTAAAGTTTTGGAAAAGTCATGGAATTTTGTTGTGTGAAATGAAATTAATTGTTACAGTGGATAACCTTCCACGTAATGTAAGATAACGGCAGGAACGGTATGATTTGCCGTTAGCGGTTTGTAAACAGAGACCTCGGTTGCCAGGAAGCAGAACACAGCCCAGTTTACCACCTGCAGCATCACATACCGACAAATGACTAACTACCTGCAACGCTAGCTGTCATGAATCTAATTCACCTTGTGGCAATATGTTTTTTAAGCTTCGTTTGGCCGACGCGCAAGCTTTTTTTTTTTTTTATGATGCGTGAGTTTCTGTGGGCTAAACTCCGGCACGGCTGGATGACCGTGTCGTGCCGGAACAAACTTCACCGGCGGAGCTCACGTTAGATGTACTCCCGTTCATACACAGACAATACACAGACTGTGCAACTCAACCTGGGGGGTATTCCATGAAGCAGGATTCAGCAGAATCCTCGCTTATTTCGATAAGTCTGGCTCATTTAAGTGGGAGTTTCGTTCCATCAACGTAGCTTATATGAATCCTCGCTGAGTTACCATGGTAACTTATGCTGGTCATCTGATATTATGGAGACTACACATCATATAGTCACACAGCACTCTGCAGAGGGGGAAGCACACTCCTGGATGTATAGCCTTTCCACGTATCTGTTTTAAAGAGACAGCCTCTTGTTGGATAATATATTACAACACTTCCACCTTAAAGTATGCACAGACTCAATGGGCCTCATTCACTAACAGTGCATACGCACAAATATGTGCTTAAACCGTGCGTACCAACGTTTGAAGCACAAATCTGTGATTCATCAATATATTCTTACTTGAATTTGTTCTACTCTGCGAACACAATTTAGAACCTCCTGAGACCATGCGTACGCACAAATGATTGACCAGCTTTTTCAGATTATGTACACTCTTAACTAAATGAATGACATATTAAACATACATTCAGTAAAAAATAATATATATATAAATGTATTTTTATTTTTGAAAAGACAAGAATTAAAATGAATTAACTAATGCATTGACTAAATGTATTAAGTAATCATGAAATGCCTTTTCATCATTTAATCTAAAATCTTGAATCTAATCTTTGATCACTCCCACTAATACTGCCATGAAATATCGCATCTGTTACCAAAACCAGCTGATTAATTGGAGCTTATTTAAGAGCATGAAGGGAAAATACATGGTTGTGATTTACGTCTCAGAAAGTGTAAAGATCCAGCCTTGCTGAAAGATATTGCAGCCGGTGCCTTCAGAAGAGAGCGCATCAGACCGTCACAACGTGTGAAGAGTGTGACGAGTGACTGATCAGCTGATTCCGGATGCCAATGCACGTACAGAATTGCTGTGGACGCAGCGCTCTTTTTTACCTTTTGGGGCCGTCCCTTGCAACTTCTACGTGTCTCCACGTCGCCGCTCTCGTCCTGATACACCAATCGGATGTCCTTATATGGGGAGATGGGGGCGTGGTAGCATGCTGATTGCAGGTTGCGGGCACGCGCCTGACGATTTAGAATGATTCTGATTCACTAACATACGCATGGTGGTGAGAACAAAATTGGCTGGTACGCACGTGTCATGAATCCGACGGTGATTTTGCGCATGCACTTATTTTATGCGCAGGGTAAGAGCATTTCTACGCACATATTAGTGAATGAGGCCCAATGTGAATGTGCACCACCTCCATTCAGACACTGCTGTACATTTCCATAGAAATGCTTCTGTGCAGCTGTAACAGAGGTCTGCTCTATATTGCACAGGTCTCATTTTAATCTGTATTTTACATTGTTTAAAGGCTTTTATTCCTTTAAGTGTTCATTTGCTTTTGAATGGTGTATGTCTATTTTTTTATTGTAGGCAATACTTAGATTTTGATCTCTGTAGGGGTTTCTTTTTGATGTTTGTGCAGGTAAATGGGCTCTATACATACTGGAAGGGGGACAGCAGGTGTTGTTAGGTTTTATAAGCTGCTACTGGATGCTTCAATTTCCCTCAGGATGAATTAAGTATTTAAATAATTAAATTACGTATCGATCGATCTATCTATCTATCTATCTATCTTAAATACGAAAGTTCAGACAAAGAAGTTTCAATAACCGATAAAAGAGCACAGAATAATAAAGTCAGATGCACATGAACCTGAAACTTTCATAACTCGCACATTTAGTCCGTCGTCATACATTTACTAGTTTGAGCTCGAAATTTTAGATTTAGTTTTTCTTTAAGGTGGCCCTAATCCTCCGTCGTATATTATTATTTTCAGTTTGACTTTTTTAGTAATACAATCTTTAACTTCTTGTAACAGCTCAATCAGCAGCGTTGGTTCAGCTGTTGAAACAAACGGCGCTCTAAAGGCTCATTCACACATACTCCGTGCGCGCCGCGGTCCGTCTGCGCCACGGTTTTCTTCCGTCGGACGGCGCGCGCCCATTCACACTGGATCCGTTTCTGGAACGTCAGCGCAGCGAAGCGCACTCATGATCAGCTGTACACACATCACGGGAGAACTACAAGATCACGCGGGAATAAAGAGAAAAACGTGCAGACAACATGTCTCTTTGTCTTTCTGACGATGATGTGTTGTTCGTTTGGTGCCTGTTTTGACGTTATGTTGATAAAGTGATAAAAAATACGATCGCGAGTCCGTATATTGTGTTTTATTTTGAAATTGACTGGATGCTCTGTGCGTTTCCTTGTCTGACTTCCTGTCGGGGTTGTGATATTCTGTCTAGCTTGACGCGTGTCTGCAGCGTACTCCGTCGAAAATAGACCTGCAGCGTATTTGAAACGGAGCAGAGCGACTTGGCGCTGGTGGCACGCTCCGGAGACGGACCGCAGCGCCCGCTGTGTGAACACAATGATTGACTAGAGTGGCGGCTAACTACGGCGTAGTGCGCGGCGCTGACGGACCGCGGCGCGCACGGAGTATGTGTGAATGCACCTTAACTCTCCACTCTGCGTGACTCATTTGATCGTCTTTTCATTCATCCATTCATTTGGGCTTCTTGTTAACCTCGGGTGCGTGCACAAAGCGAGACTATGCAAGTCTGTCTTGAGTCAGCCCTGATTAAACAAGGCTGATCTGCGTTGATGGAACGACTTGAGCCTTAATTAGGAGATGGTGTTAGTTTCAGTCTGACTTTTTCAGGTGAGCGCGGCTTTCTTTAGCGACGTTGATGGAATACCCCCCAAGCCCCTTGCTAGCCAACATGAAGGCTAACCTGATGCTAACAATCATGCAGCCCAAACTGGAATATCCTCCCTTGTGTTTACAGTTTGATTTACGAGTGTAAAACTCTTCTGTTGGACACATATCTTATTATTGCCTAAAGATTGAGCAAGCTAAGCACTTCGGTGTTTGAAGAGGCAGTATTTTACATAATCACGAAGTCATCAGCTGCATAACCACTTGGGAACGTTAACGTCAGTCGCCATATATGCAGCACATGGCTAATTTACATGACGTTATTTTTACGTTAAAACATTGCGGAAAGATTCAAAGTCTGGCTAGTAAGCCAGCCTTTCTGTTACACATACTGTCTGATCATATTGACTGTTTGGTAGCCATAGGTAAACTTGTTGACAGAAACGTGTGCTAGCTTGAAGGTAACTTTATACAGCTTTCTGGTTCATTATTATCTCAGGCAACATTAAAGTGACAGCTGGTCAACAAATGTAATAACCCTAACCCTGTAATAAGGTAGTCCAGAGGGAATATAACCTTCATGAAAATCAGCAGGAGCAAAACATATGGTTAATACATTGATAGTGTTACATATTTTATTATAGAAGATACAAAAATATTGCTATACTTGATGACTGTATTATTTTGCTCTCTCAGGCTCTCCCTGAGAGCTTCTTGCATAGTGGCTGTCAGGAGTAGGAAACAGGGAACTGGACCCAAATGCAGTTAAACTCAAAAAATGATTTTTTTTAAACTAAAAAGGCACGAGGCAAAACAAACTATTAAGAAAACTCTTCAAACTGAAAAACCACTAAGGGTAAAAACCACAGAGGGAGACTGATAAGGACTCACTATACACTGAAATGATCAACAATGAACTGACACAGAGGGGAAGAAACACAGAGACTAAATAGACAGGGGTAATCAAACACAGGTGAGACTAGTTAGACAGGTGAAACTAACAAAACACAGGTGAGGACAATCAGGGCAATCAGAACAGGGGAACACAGAGACAGGAATTAAGACAACACTGAGGACAACTAAAAGGAAATCATAGAACACTGAAGGCACACAGAACGTAACAAGACACAGAAATCAAGAATGTAACAAAACAGAGAGAGACACAAGAAAAAGAAATTACAAAATAAAACAGGAAACACTTAAGACTAAACAAGGGAAACAAGCAACACAAGGGCACATTAACACAGGGAAAAAAGCAACACTAGGGAGAATGAGAACTAAAATAATATAAAGAAATCTAAACTCTGAACTACAAACTAAAACAGACCAAATCATGACAGTGGCTGCCCATCACATCACCCCTGAGTGGAACATGGTAAGCCCTGTTCTGCAAATTCAACCCATTTATAAAAGGGACTCGAGGTTGGGAACATGGGTTTTTCATGTTTCACTGAAGCTTTATTAAAAAGTTACAACAGAACAGAAATATCGACAAGCAGTTGTGTTTTTCTTATTGTTTGCACTGCTTCTGAATGCTAAAACCATCCGTAAATTCACATTTTAAAGCTGATATTTAAAAAAACATTTCCCGGGGATGCATGCCCCCCGGACCCACCTAGGGGTTTGGATCCATGTCACCTTTTTCATCCCTGATGAGTTTGAACCCCTGTCCCAGACAGTGAGATCGCTAAACAGGTTTACATGTGAGAGCCCCAAAGCCGCCTATCTCAACACGTTCGGTGTTGCACCTTACTCCAAATCTCTCCTCCTTGGAGAGATATCAAGACAAACTGGATATGTGATGCTATTTGATGAGTCACTGAACAATGAATTGCAACGGAAACAGAAGGACTTGCATGTTCGCATTTGGGATGGTGGAGAGGTGCCAGTAGGCTATGTTGGCTCTGAGTTTTTGGTCATGCAACTGCACGTGATGTTGTTGACAAAATGATTCCCGTTCTTGATGTGATTGGAGTAAAAAATGTTGTTCAACTGTTGATGGACGGTCCTAATGTCAATTGGAAAATATTTGACATGCTGCAGTTAATTTTCATACAATAATTAACAGTTGGAGTAAAGTAAACTATACAGTTCTGTTCGTGTACTTATATAGGTTGTGAATGGTCATGAAAATGTTATTATGGGTCCTTGAAAAGTCATGGAAAAGTTTTGAAATTTTGTCCATGAAAATGTGTGGGAACCCTGGAGCAAGAAGTCACAAGAACAACACAGCATATACAAATTTGGTGCATTTAAAAAACCATATTGTTGATGGATTTATTCAGCCATTTTTATTTTTTTATAAATTCTTATTTGGGTTGATTCAGTCGTGTGTATCTCAATACCAAAAATGTGAAGATATAGATGAGAGAAAAAAATAAGAATACTTTTACTTTTAAGTGTATGTAAGGAAACACAAAATGTAATCCTGTTAGTAATTCCCTTTTTTTACTACATGCTTTTTTTTGTAATTGTAATGGAATACAGTTGATTATTTTTTCTGTATCCTGATGTTATTATCAAATTACATGTATTCTGTTATTCCCCAAGCATCAACGCAATGCATAGATGAACACCCCCACACTTTATAGTCCCACCTCCACCAGAAATGAAATAACTTTGATGCTGTTGTGTTTAACGAACAGTGCTCAATCAGTGTTCTAGTTATCTAATAGAAATATCTTAAATGTTATCCTCCTTCATCTTATGTAAACTTTCCCTGTAGTATCAGATTGGGACAGAATATAAATATATTTCAGAGCGTTGTAAAGTAATTAGTTTAGTTAGTATAGTGACAATACTGAAGTCTATTTTGTTCAAAGTGCTTTCTGTGTAAGTGTGCAGTTCAAATATTGTAGTTTAACAGTAAAGCCGGGCTCACACTGTATGATTTTTCCTCAATTGTATAAAAGTCGGGGTGGCATGTCAGCTCACACTGTACGACTGTTAATAAAGTTTCATTTGAAAACTCCAACAGACTCCAGGGGATGGCGGCTGGTGAAAGAGAAGAAAGTGGAAGTTTTTGTAGGATAGGAAAGTTGATACAAACGTAGATATATGGATACAATGTTTCAGAAAAGTGCTGCACTGATAATCTGTTCCGTCCTGTGAACCGAAACCTAAAAAAAAAAAAAGGAACGCCGACGTACATGGACTCGCAGGTGGCTAAAGAGACAAGGACTGTAGGTTTGTCCATTTTGCAGAGAGAATAAGAGGTTATATAATGTTATGATAACATTGAAGTCGTGCAATGTAATTTATGACGTAGTCAATCGTCAAGATTTTAGATCCTAAACATCAAACATGTTTGAAATAAATCGGGGCATTCCCGGCGATCGCCGAGCAGATCAGGGACGTTAAAATTGGAACTTTATGCCACTCACACTACAAGACAATCTGGGCAGATAATCGGTTCCGAGCAGCCTTGAGATTGGGAGTGACCCTGCGATTGTCGGGAAGGAGGAATTGGACCTCAAATCGGCCCGATTATCTGACAGTGTGAGCCAGGCTTAAGTAAGCATATTATAATGCTAAGTCATTTCTGCAGACTGGGTTGAACAGCATGAACCACACATTTTGCAGTTTTGATTGTCGCTGCTCTCCAGCCCACGACAGACACCACAATATCTTAGCTGTTTTCTTCTTTCTGACCTTCTTTGGTAGGGCAGAAATGTCTTTAAATGGAATCATTGCAGCACACTGGGTAAAGTATCCACTTGCAAATTCCGGAAGACACACACACACTGTGACTTTTCAGAATAGCATTCCAGAACAGTGGTTTGGGTGCAACAAGCAGCACAGTGTAGTCTTAAGGCTCAAATATACTTGCTGTTGTACCTCGCGTACGCGTAAACAAACGGCTGCGTCGCGAACGTTTACGTTCACATACTTGCTGTTGCGCAATGTCTGTTACTGGAGGATTCCTCTAGAGGGAGCACACCGTAAATCAGACCGCGTAAAACACCGAAGTAGAGAACATTGATTTGCATAGGTAAACTAACATGTCAACACTGGAGGAGATTAATTTAAAGGTCATTTTGAGATCACGGCGGCGTAAAAGGCGAAAGGATTGATTACCGGTGGACAAAACAAGCCATCAGCACCGTCCCCACTCCGTTTCTCCATAATTTTCCGCCGGGCACGGACGTCACGGTCTCGGACTTGTTTCCACTTGTTTATAACAGCTTCCACGTCGACTTCTAAATGAACACTTATCTCTTGCCAGCTATTGAGGCACGCATGTTTGTCGCTTTGTAGCGGCAATGACACATTATACAGATGTGGGTAGTTTCTGACTTGATCTATAAGGTTGTTTTCAAATGTTTCGGCCATAGTTGTACAGCTCTTTGGCGTCTCTGATGTTGTCACTTCTGGTCTTATCACCAAACAACTCTACACTGCCCCTAGCGGTTTTATGCATATTGCATCTCGCGGACGCGTAGCGTTAATTTCTGAGGACATGCACAACCAACGCTCCAAACCACGGCAGGATACGCGAGGCTGACGTCATGCGTTCGCGTATGCGTAGTTAACAGCAAGTATACTCAGGGCTTTAAAGAGTCCACAAAACAAAATCACAGTAGTCTGCATTTGCTGCAAAAAAATGGGTCTGGACTTGTTTGTAGCATGGACTGCTCCTCTTCAGCTGCAGCTCTCCATGTACTACTTCAAAACAGAAGTCTCTGTCTTCACTGTTGCATGCCTCCTTCAGAGTGCTCTCCTGATACTTGTAAGGGCACTCAATTTCAGTGCAGTTCTTTCCACAGCAGGTGCACCTTACTATTCTGGTGATGCCTCAACTTGAGGAAACTTTGGATGAACTGGTAAGCCACGCTCAGTCTTCTCAAAAGAACAGTGCTGTTTCTCTGCTTGCACTCTGTACAGTCTTCTTGCATTGTCCTTGTTTTTTCTTCCCAATGTAGTAGCAACATACAGTATTACTCTGTAGCTCCATTGACAAAAAGCTTTCACTGTTGAAAAGGCAGGTTTATCCAAGGCCGACATGTAAACTGAGTGCATATTTGATGCCATTATCCTTCCAGTCCGAAAATGTTGCCATGATTTGGCTTTGTGATGCTTTCTTGCCTGTTTGCCTAATAATACATTGTGTCTGCTCAGGTAAAACAACAGCCTTACTTGCCAAGTTCTTGTAGTGCAGGCACAGAGCGGGGAGTTCACTGCCTTCCATTTTCCCCTCAAACAGAAAGAGCAGTGAATCATGTGCAGAGAGTGGCTGTACTAGGTCCTTAAAGGCATGGAAGTAACTTAGCCTATTGGACAGGTTTGCAGCTTAAGGGGACTGATCTTCTTTAGCAATCCAGAACTTGCTAGTGCTAGATGTTTCGTCCTTAAAGCATGCAGAGTTCTAACATCAGAGAATGGAGTGGCACAGTAACCGAGATCCTGGCCTTGAGAGGAAGCATCAAAGATGTGAAAAAGAACAACCTGACAGCTTGTCCTGAGCATTATCGGTTCAAAAAGGCATTTGACTCAATACACAGTGGTGTGAGGATACTCAAGGCCTATGCCCTATGGTGTTCCTCCCAACCCTCTTTGGGCTATCAGGAGCATGTACACAGGCAAAAGAGCAAGGGTTGTTGTCACAGTTGTGCTCCTCTTCTCACCTGCCTTTACTCAACTCTGCCTGACAGCCACACCCAACTCACCTGTGCATATCTGCCTCTCATCTGCAATTAAGCTAGTATATGAGCCTCTCCTGTTCCCCCAGACACTGCCAGATCGTTCTCTATTTATCCATGCAAGACTTTCCAGCACTTGGCCATCTGCCTTTTCTCCAGGTCATCCACCTAAAGGGCCTTGCTCTGGCTGTGCCCTATCTTCATACAGTTCAGACAGGCAGCACATGCCCCCATAAACAAATTACATTGAGGCTTGCCAAAGGTGAGTGAGAAAATAGCATGGAGGATGAGGATGATAAATAACGGAGCTCCCAGCCAGCAAACTGTTACGATGGAAGCCCACACACTGGCACAAACCACAAGGGCGTCCCACATTAACACATGTGGATGTTCTTAGGAAAGATGCAGGTGCAGAAAGCATTGGTGAGTTAGCCAGATGCATGGAGGATCAGGGTGAAGGCTCGTCTGAGGACGACCACATTAATTAATGTTACCTCTTCACCATCCAGGAGTCTAATAAGTGAATTTATTTTTGCTTTGAGGGAGGTGTGTAGTTTATCCGGTGTCCCGCTTCTGCTCCTACTTTTGTAACTCTGCTGAGTATCATCCAGTATGCAGGTTGGCCAGTTACTGTTACTGTCTCCCTGCATCGGACCACCGCCTCCAGCATAGCAGCAAAATGTGTGCCAGTCTTGGCTATGCCAGCCATACAAGTGTAATGACAAGAGGACACAGGCCCTGATGACATGGTGATGGCCCAAGGCTTGAGAAGTGTCTCACTCAGGTGTTGTGAATGCAAGAACTGTAGACAAGACAGAGGCACACTGTTTAAGTCCTTTTCTAAAGTTTGCTCAATCCATACTGCTATCAGGTATACGCACTTATAAACAAGGTAGTTTGCAATGTCCAGGTTCGAGGTTGGAGGTAGAAATGCTGGTTCAGCATTCCAACCTCTTGCGGTCAGGTTGAAAGGATCAGTGAGGTTAATTGATGCCAACTTCTCCAAATACTGGTTTCCGGCATCCTTGCTGAGCTTGTACCAGTATGGTATTTTCTGACTTGATATTCTGCTTGATATTATCCAGTTTGACAGATAAGTGGGTTGATAGAATCCTTTCCTGTACAATTTATATTCTCCCTCACTGTTGCATTAGGTTGTGTTACCACTGTTGTCATACCTTCAATATGGTGCCACAGTCACCAACAAAAAAATCACCGTGTGACAAAGACTCATTTAAGCATACATCTTTTTTAAGCCTTGAATCTTTGCATACAATGTATCATGGAGCCTTTAGGTTCATTACACATCTCAGGGCCATATGCTTGAGTTGGATGGTGTATATTAACCACTTTACTATTATACTTAACTTGCTTCCCTCTAACCTGTGTAATTTTATTCATGTGAAAAATGTTGGAAGCCACAGTCTTAGCTTTGTGACCCAATCACAAGACTGACAGTACTTTTGCTATCTGTCCCCAAAGTGCATCTTGAAATGGGGAAAAGGAGTTTCAGGTACAGTACGCTGCTCCTGCGGCCTGGAATACCCTGCAGGAAGATTTGTTTCTTGGGGAGATGGTCTCTTTAAACCTTTTAAAAACTAAACTAAAGACATTGGAGGACAATGTGTCAGGTTGTGGATGCTTTGACTACTGACTTTCTGCTCTGTGACGCAGGAGATGTTTATCTGTGTTTGTAATTGCTGTCTGTTTTATATCTGTAACCTAATCTAGTGCAGCTGCCCGTTTTTACCAGGACACTTTTCTAAATGAGACTCTTCTTCTCAATGAGGTTCTCCTGGTTAAATACATTTTAAATAGATTATCATTTGTTACTGATTACTTGATATCTCTGTATGTTATACACAGATCACTTAATAGTGTTTCATAAACACTGAAAATTATTTATTTGGTATAACTTTCTGGAAAATATTGAAACCAAAGAACACTTATCATTAACTATCAGCCTTCTATGAAACTCTGTTGATATGATGATAAGTGTAAAAAGGTGTTTCTAACCACCAGACAGACTCCAAATCTCTCAGATTTAAATTGTCTTCATAATGAAATTGGACGGGAGAAATAACTGATCATAGAAAGAAAACACTGATATTGTTATAATGAAGGAGTTCTTTGTGACCCCTTTCATTTTTTGACCTAAAAGTTATAGATTTTTGTTTGATAATGAATGAGAAAATATATATTATATATAACTTGGGAGTTATATACTCTTTTATATTGATTTGTTTAAGTCATGCTCAATATTTTGTTGTTAATACACTTGTCAAACCCTTTTTTTTAATCCCCGCTCATCACATACCAACTCTTTGGCAATTGTCAGTTTATAATCTGTTTCAAATTCTGTTTAGTGTCCATTTTAACGTCCGTCTTTTCTCTGTTATCAAACTCTTGTGTTGAGAAGTTTTATTGAATGCTGATCCACTGCAGTGTCCAATTAATATAATTCCAATTATATTAACTCCAATTCATATTTTATCCAATCAGGGGTAGCGTGTCTGTCAGAAAAGAAAGACTTCCGTGAAGCATACTGTTGAGCATCCTCGCTCACCGTTCCTCAGATCTCCCTCTTCGATTCTCTCTCTCTCTGAGTAGGATTAAGGGCACTGGATTGATCCTTAAGACTGGAACTACTTCCGGTTCAAACCATGGAATGAGGAGCACGGACGCATCGTTTCAGAGACATGAGAAGCACTGATGGCTCCTAATGAGAAGCTACTTAGCTGCATCAAATGTAGGAAATATTCAACGTGGATGGATTGTGTCACGACAAAAGTCAGGATTTCTCAGTACGTGAAGCTTCAAAATTTAGCAAGATGTCAGAAGAGATTGTGTTCTTGTGGGTTCCTTTGACATCATTGTAGTCATGACCAAGGGAGATGTTGTATTAGTTCAGATGCATGTCTGCACTCCTTGATGTGAGTTTCAGTATCTCCCTCAGCAGCACTGCAGTTTGAGCCTGTTAGCTCTCCAGCTTGCGATTTTTTCGCCCCTTTGTATTATTCTTGCTGCTGTGAGCCTGGTAATATCTTGGCATATCTGGTGTACACCTCCTTGTTTGAACAGACACCTGTATAGCAGGAAGAGCTCTGAAAAGACTGGGATAGGAATTGAAGAAAGAAGAGTAGGATAACAGGTTTTAATGTGTCACAGCCATGAGGTCTAGCACTCTGGTTTCTTTGTCTCCCCAGTTGCATTTCATGGATATTTTTCCAAAAGATTTGCTTCAGTAAGATGGCATCCCTTTGGTTCTGAATGTAATCCCTTTTTTTCCCTTTTATGTCTCAGAAACGTCCCCTTTCTCTACCTCCCCTTCTCTGTCTGGTCTCTATCTCGCTTATCTTTCTCTTTCTCTCCCTTTCATAAATTACTACCTCCACCTCACAGGAAATGACAACAATCCTGCAGCAGCATGAAGAGAGAGCTTCTCATGTGAAATCAGAATGCATGTCATGCGCCAGCACATCAAAAGCAGGCTGTGTTTGCGTGCTCCTCCGCCTGGCAGGGATGCTGGGACGTAAAACTTTCTCAGCTGTTGAAGCGTCTAAATGTAAACTTTAAGTTAAAAAGCTCAAATTTCATGCAACAGTATCAGGAATGATCTTCAGTCTCCGAATGCCGGAGTACAAGTGTTTGAGCATGAAGACTCTGTTGTGTGTGAGTCCATTACATTAGTCTGTGTGTTGAGTCCATTACATGATGAAGTGTGTCCAAGCAGTGCCCCCTTGTGGCTGCATGTGACAGAGTCCTGCTTTGACAAATTATCCATTGAAGCCCTCAGACATGTTTTCATTCAAATCATTTCTTGGCTTGAACACATTTCATCTGAGAACCAACCACCTTGCTTATTGTTTCTATTTGATACTAAGGGGAAATAATTGAGAGATTCATGCCTCTGTAGGCACTGAATAAGAAATCTGTGCTCTGCCTCCTGTCTTAATTTTAAAATGAGTACCACAAAGTAAAGATGTTGGGCAAATGTAGCTGTGTTTAAAATGTAAAATCAATGGAAGTGGGGGTGGTTGGGTTGAGGAGCTCCTATGCATGAATCATACCCTAAAGAGCAGTTATTTTAGAGCTCCACATGATATGAGCGTACAGTGCAGCAGTTGTTGGAAACAGAATGCCAAACCAAAAGCATTTCTCTTCACCGTGCTGTCGCCTCGGGCTCGAGGAGGCTTTTTTCGATGGAGGTGAGTTGAGATTCTTCGTAAGAGGTATAACATTAGAAGCCTCTCCACCTTTGCAAAAAGGTCAAATATCATTCTGCCTAGCTGAAGGCTAAAAGAGAGGCAACAAAAAAAGCAATACTGGACTCTCAGGATTGCTTAGCTCTTTCTGCAAAAGCAGCAGCACAGTCCATAGTAAAGAACACTTTGAGATGAGAGCGCTGTGTGTGTCTTTCATCTGCACAGTGTGTGAACCTGCTGTCAGATCGCTCCTCTTTCTCTCTCAGACTCATAACCTGAGCGTGAGCAGGCATAGAAACACTGTAGAATGCACACATAGACATGCACACACAGAGGACGGAGCTGCTCAGGTGTGTAAGTGTTGGCGTTGGAGAGTTTACCTTCAGGTCCTTTGCTAACATTCCAGTGAGAGCTGTTTATCGGCCGATGCGAGCAGCTTGTCCAGGCGCTCTCACTTGTTCAGTAACTGCTCACTTTTTGGGTAATTCAAGAACTGTCAGATGTTGGGGAGGGCTGCAGAGTGGGAGAGAAACAACACAGACAAGAAGAGATGTGAGATTTCTGCTTCTTGGCAAGTTAAAAGAAAACAAAATAAGTCAATTAAATTCAGTTTGTTTTCAACAGTGAGCTCAGCAGTGGCCATTTACAAAATGTCACTAAACACTTCAAGCCATGGCAAACCACAAATGTCAACAACAAAAAAAATCCAGCCTGGCACGCTGACTCAGAATGAGAGCAGCCAAACGATAGAGGCAACAGCTGAGCGTTTATCACTCTCCCAGCCAGCGACACATCCGATTGGCACGGTGGGTAAACTTGGCTGTGCTGCACCTCTCCGCAGCCTCAGGAACAGTCCGGAAGAAGCAACTGAGGGTGAAAAATAAAGAGAGTGGGATGATTCTGTTTACAGACAGGGTAAGGAGAGTGTGTGTCTGATTGCTTGAGTCTTGAGTCAGTGCTGATCCAGAGTCATTGTCTGTCTGCAAATGTTGATGAAGTTAGCGGCCCAAACTATGACATTTTACCCCTTAGAAATGTACCTCCTGCAGTAATCGTCACCTTTAGTTTGTACAGATTCAAGGGAAATTATTCATAATAAGATACTCCAAAGAATTACATCACAATAAGCCTTTTACAGCATATCTTTTGAATTGAACAGCCAATCCACCAACAAGATGAAGACATGATCCAGCCCTGAGCCACAGCTTCCCCTACTGTCAGTTGTGTCCACCAGCTTGTCTGTCTGCTCTTTGGTGCCTCGCTGGAAGTGTAAATTCATTTATCAGATCAGTTTTTACTGACGTCTGATGCTGCTTAAAATGATGAGTGTTATTAAGCTTAAAAAGTCTGTAGAGCTAAGGGGATCTGCAAAGTCTGGCAGAATCCAAGAAAATGCTTCTTTATTGTGTGCATAGTACAGGAGCAAGAAATGTGAGGCAATTGCAAAAAGAAAGTGTGGATACACTTCATGTTCATCAATGGAAGTCAATCCACTATACTTTGAAACAGCAACAACAACTGTGTTGATATCCAGGGGGACCGCGTCTGCATTTATTTTTCATTCCTCAGATATGTTTGAGACAATTTCCACCCACAGATTCTGTGCATGAAAGTCTGTTTACAGGTCTCGGGGAGTATAAAGTTGTATGAAATCTTTTGTGGCTCCACATGGAGCTGTTTGAAGTCTCGCAAATGTCCTCAAGTGATGTCACTTGTAGAGAACTACAAGTTTGAAAATGTAGAAAAATCTGGGGGTGTGGAGTAAGACAGAAGTGAGCTGCAGACGTGTTCAGCCAGCTCCTCATCTCTGCTTGGGGCCACATCAAGCTCGAGGCTACATTAGCTGCTACTAGCATACCACCCAGGTCTCTGACCACACTGCTGACAGTGGATTTACATAACATGTAAAATAGCTGCTAGGTTTGACAAGGAAGAAAAAAAATCTAGTCTTTTTTTTTCATTCTCCACTGAGAGTCTAATAATATCATTGGTGTGCATGAATAAATCCATGGAGTCGACTTAAAGTTGTCAGGAGATGACTTTCCGCCCTGGTCCACATCATTCTTGCTAGAATCAGTTTTTCTAAACACAGTAACATTAATGAACTTGATCTGTTTATGAAAGTCATACAAGAAATGCAGCTTGAATTGCCCCCCGGGGACAAATAACATTTTTTAATTGAATTGAATTGAAGCCCTTTACAATAAGGAATACATTTGCACATCTTGCTTCACATGAAATCAGAGTGAACTTAAAATAAAAAGCCTGCAAATATGATGCCATTACTGATTTGACAAAAGAATTCCACACTTGTTTAAAGAAATAGGATTTAAAAAAAACACGGCATGGCAAAAGCATGGTAAACAAAACTAAAATCCTCACTAATTAAAATTGTTCCACAAAGAACTTGTGAGAAGAAAAAATTACGCCAAGTGCAGTGGTGCAAATTTACAAATCAAAGTTAAAACAAAGGGAAGGATACACACAGCTTCTTAAGTGAAGAGATAATGCTTTAGCTTGTACAACAGAGACAGTGAGTACAAATGTTTGAACAAATTGAGGGTCTCAGGATAAAGCTACTCCTTCTTAAATTAATTGTTCAGGTCTTTGAAAAAATGTTTTGTATAAAAACATTATACAAAATGTGCCTTATGAGTTGAAAAGGGCCCTAACTCTTTCAGTGACTTTCTTCTGTTTGTTCAGACTCTTTGTCTTAAAATACCTGAGTGCTTCCATTCACTGTGTGAATATAGTGAGAGGCCATCACTGTACGTCAGTGATCCTGTGTCTAAGTATCACTATATTTGTTTGCGTGTGTGGCTGCTTGTAAGTTTCTGACCTCTCTTGTGTCTTGTTTATTCACCTTTTGTTCTATCAGTAGCTGCTCCGGTCTCTTGTTCTCCTTTGATGGCGACTGTCCTGGCCTCAATGCTGGCTGTGCAGCTCCTTCACCTCCTTCACCAACTCCAACTTCCCCCGTCATTTCTCTGGAGATCTGATCTTCCTGGAGGTCATGTAGGAGCTGGGCTTGAAAACTCCAAAGAGAAAACAGATGAAAAAGAGACCTAGAGCCGCTGTGCTGCATTTTTAAAGTTACATGTTGGGCAGTAGGACTGATTCCTGCTGGGGCTTTGTACCTCTCTTTCCTTACTCTCTTTTTTATCTGTTGGTGTTTCAGCAGTAACTTATGTATGAAGTAACATTTCCCTTCCTGATTTTTGATTGATGTTAAACAGAATTTCATACCCTTTTAAAAACCCAGTGAAAGTGAGGTGGATGCAAACCTATAAGCAGGAAATCTCATTTTGTCATGTCTGACATCCAGTATGTACATGAATAAGGTCAAGCTTATGCCAATGCTGATTCAAGTTCTTCAGCCAAAAGTTAAAAAAAAGGAAAAACTTTCCACCACTAAATCCTACTCTGCTAAAAATGTTACTTTCCACTCAACTTGCTCTTTAGGCCTTTTATCTTTTTCTGCAAGGATGAGATGATTGAAGAGGAGCTCCAACGACTTAACACGAGAAAAAGTTTCAAGTCTGCTACTATTTAAAAGAAGTTTGAGAAAGTCTCAAGTGTCTCAAGACAGAAGAACTGTGTGAAATCAGATTCATGTCCTCCAATGATGTCACCCAAGTCTGAATTGTTAAGAGTTCAAAGACTACAAATTTGAAAAATAAAAAGTATATAAAGGTAGGAGCAATGCAAACTTTTAGACCTAAGTCTGACACCCTTTCATAAAGACTTAAGTTAAAGACTTGAAGATTTTTGCAAAGATTTGGTTTGATGCAGGGTCACAGTTTAAATGCCTATAACTTGATTCCTGTTTAGATTATTTCCCATCTTGCTTTATGCGGAAATATACAGGAAGACAAATAAACAAAGGAGCAGACACAGAAGCAGCTTCTTACCATAGCTTCCCCTCTGTGTACAGGTTTGTGTGATCCCTGGTGAACAAGTCTTTAATGTTAGCATGGCTAGTTTTAGAAGCTAGCAGGCTGCTAGTTATGCCATCTGGGCTTAACGCTGCTCCACTTACACTGTATCCTGACAGCAAATGAGCCTCTGATTTTACATCACATTCGGTTAGGACACTGTGAGCAGCCCTTGTGTATTTTGCACCTGAGTCCCCACTATGAATCACTAACTATTCAGTTTGCTGCTTCATGTTCAGCTCTTACTGATCATTTTCCAAGATTTTCTCAGCTCTTGTTATAAATGGGAAGGAGAATAATAAGCAAGTCATGAGCGAAGATTTATTCCACAAGGAGTTCACTTGTCTTTTTCCAGGTTTCTGCCTCCTCGGAAATGTCACTGACAGAGTGTTTAAAGGCTGGGTAGGAAGCATGAACTTGAAATTACCATACAGTATATGCCTGTCCTGTTGTTGCATTGCAGTAAAATGACATGTGATGTAAATACCTGCAGGATCACAGGGAATGTTTATCATGAAATGTTTCCCTCTTTACTCTTTAGCTGACACCAAGCTGAGAAGAAATGTATTTGTCAAACTGTTTTTGTGTTTTTGATCTGATTCCACAACTGCTGAAACATTTGCACTATTATTTATCTTTCAGTAAAGTACATTTGGATTGCAGGGATTTTCGTCATCTCCTATTGTCACACTTTGAATAGCAATCACCCAGGTAACATGTTTTTAAATTATCCATAAAATCTTAACTCCTTACTAGTACAGTATGTATAAGTTGAAATGAGACAACAATTGATCATTGTCAAGGTTTGAATTGATCCAAACCATCCTTAGAATTAAATTATATAAATAACAAAAAACCTTCACCAATCTCTGGCTTGTGATTTACTACTCAATTTGTATTATTTGAGAAGTAACTCACAAATAAAGCTAGCAAAAAGTACACTATGTCCTATTTAAATGTGAAAGGAACAGTAAAGTCAAGTACAAGTACCGTCATTGTTGTACTATATTTGAGTATATAAGTTTATTAAAACACTTTAATTCCATGCACAAGATTTAAACAACTTAATTCTTTGTCATATGTTTCACATTTGAATACCTCATTGTTGATAACAAAGGTTGAAGAAGGTCGTAAGAATTTAATTTAAATGGTAAAAAGGAAAAAAATGTTCAGATAAAAAATAAACTTTCAGTATTCTTTAAGTTAGATACCGGAGAAAAGCACATTTTCTTCTAATGAATCTTTACTATTTTTACTGTCATTCTGAGTTTCAACGAGGTTGTTTCATGTATCAGTTGATAGAGATTCTGGCACTTAATATAAACTGTAGGAAGAACTCCAATAAGCTTTAAAGCTGCTTTTGTTGCGAAATCACAGATGAAAAGCAAATCTTAACCATCATGGGCTTCTTTTGTTTTGTTGTTTATTGTTGATTTACACTAGATGGCAGCTTCACACAATTCATGAGCCATGATAAAGCACTGATTAGTGCTGACATGTGTGTTTTAAACGTTTGATAAGCTACTTTGAATTTGCATTTTAAGACCTTGTTGCACTTCAAGGTGTTAGATAATACTTTGAACTATACAGCTGTTTTTAGTCTTTTTTAAATATTTGTCATTTTTTTTACGTTTCTTGAACAACTTTCAAATTAATGGACTATGTTAACAATTTGATTAAGTATTTCACATCAGACAACTCTAGATGTTAAACTTGTTATAATAAAAGCAAATTCAGACAAAAACTAACAGCTTTTCTGTGGTATTATTTCTCTTATTGAAGAGGATTACAGTCGTAAAATTCCGCTGAAGAGCTTCATCTGGAGCGACCAGGACGCAGCTCCCTCTGACTTCACACACCTGTGTGCCTGTTGCCTCTTCCGCTTTGCACGCGCTTATGACTGGAAGACGTCATTAAAAACACACAACTACACACCGCCTCGTGCGTTTGGCCGAAGAGGAAAAGTGTTCATCCCTTCACTCCGGAGGAAACTGTGTGACAGCGGGATAGGCTGCAGACAGCAGTCATCAGTCTTATAAACATCAGAGTGAAAGCACTGAGCTGTTGCAACCCTCTTGGTATGGGTAATAATGTGTCGGGTCTACAGACGCTGCACCTTGGACAACAGCAGGGGTTCCACCGACTCCGAAACTCTCCGAAAGGTCAGTAAACACATCACAAAACTCCCTGGCTGCTGGCTAAACGCGCACTATGCTAACTACTCATTAGGGATGGCTATATGGAAATAATGCTTCCTCATAGAGTAGCATATTGAAGTAAACTCTGGGTAAAGTGCCAAGATGAATGTGGAAATGTGTTTTAAGACCCGTATTTTACACTTCCTGCTGCTCGTGGATCAGCTGTGTGAGGGTGCTGAAGAACAGCTCCTGTGTCAGGCTGCAGGAGGCGGGCCTGCTTTCTCGGATGTGAGGTTGTTGCGATAGTTGTAACATGAACGAGAGACAATTGAGATAATTATGTGGCTTTTCAAAAGTGTTTCTTTACAACAACAAAAAAAGACGTATATCTGAATAATCTGCTGACTGGGAAAATTCCTCATTTTGCAAAACAATTCAGAAAAAATGATGCACTTCTTTCCCATTTGACAGACTTCACATTATATTCCACATAAACATGATAGGATAAATACATGTTGAATTGATATAAAAAGGCAATAGTAGACAGACAACAATGCAAGTTCAAATGTAACTATGAACTGTGTTGGCACTGATTTAAAAGTGGTTCATTAGGCTGCTTAAACTAAGTGATAAATTGTGCCGAAGCTTTTTTGTGTGCGCTTATTTTACCTTAGAAGTTAAAATATCAATATTATATCAAATACATAATATTACATGATGATGTGCAAATATTCCAAGAAACAGTAATCACATTAGAAGTGACGTGTACATCTTGTTAAACAATCATATGGGTAAAACATCTTTTACACCTGTGATCCATTTAGTGATAAAACAAAGATTCACAATTTTGGTCCATTTGGACGCTGCTCAAACAAACACAAAATTCAACTCAATTTGCATTTGGAGATTGAACAAGAAGTTCTAAGAATATTGGAAGTATACAAGCGCTATATGCCCCCTGGACAGTGAGCTGAGTTTGTTAGCTCACCCTCTTTTGACAAAGTCATAAATGGACCTACTCGATTTCAGTTCTCTGACAGCAACACTTTTATTTAGTTTTAAGGCAATGCTTGTAGAATCTCCTTGTACATTTTCAAAAAAGACATCATTACTTTTGGTGATAACCTTAAACTGTGTTTGAGAGGTGGTTAGCATCATAAGATCAAAGTGGAAGCCAATGCTTAAGTGGCTTAAACATGATGGACAGCGGGGGGCGACTCCACTGGCTGCAATAAGTAGTCCGATTATATGTTAGTTTTAAGAGAATACAGGCTTAATTCACACTTTATTTATTACCTCTGTAAACATTTTCCTAATTTGATTGCTTGTTTGAATTCTTCAGTACAGCATGGTGTTCATTCAAAAACAGGATGTGGTTTAATTTGGATTGACAAGTTGCTGCTTAAGCATTCTCTAAATATGATCAGTTTTATGTCAAACAAATCAGAGATCTACCAGTGATGCTTTAAAATGTGTTTCCACTAACGTCATGACGTCACGCTAGCTAAGTCCACTTCTTTTATATGTTGATAATTAAAGCATTGACCTACAACCTTCTGGGCTGCTTTCAAACTAAGCAGCCTTTTTTGGCTTCATTGGAGGCCTCAGAGCCGTTACAATGAGGTACATTTGCAACTGTTTATCCCCATGTGTTGATACAAAGTTGACCTTCATTGGCATTATGTAAAATCTTTGTAGATTTTCTGAATGGATTGTAAAGGGTTTTTTCCGCTACGAGGTGATGTTGGAAAAAAAACAAGACTTGGAACATTTTCAGTAACATAATCTCATCAGAATGTCATTAAAATGTTATTTTCCAACGCATACATTAGCTAAGATTGATGCTAATGCAAGTTGAAACATCCTAACTCAGAGAGACGTAAACAAGTAATTGGGTTTGTGTGTTTTTAAGTACAAAATATCCATCAGAGCACTAATTAAAAGCTTAAACAATGAAATGGTCTTTGTTCAGCCACCCTTTATTCTTACATACCCACTCTGAAGCTTTTCCAGGACCCTCTGGGCTGAGTCCCATGTGTAATACAATCATGTAAAGTACAGAAAAGTCCACCTCCACATCCCCCCCATCCTGAATCCACTGTTACATCTGTATTACAGAGAGTAAAATGAGCCTGGGGGAACAGTTTTAAAGGGAGCTGTCATCTTGATAATCACCATAAGTACACAGTTTGCCCTTTTACATCCTCTCTCTCTTCATCGAACACACTCTCTGAGAGCGCACGGCTATTTTCACATCTGAGGAACGAGGCGCAGAACAAGTGAGTCAGGCCGAGAGAGGCAAGGCAGTGCATGAGAGTAGAGGAGCCATTATTCAGCCAGGTTTCCTTGGCGACCACCCATAACATGTGCAACAGTTCCCATGGTGATGGTTTCCAGTGTGAGCTATCAGCGGGAGATGATGGCTGATTGGGATGTGGACCAGAGCGCGTCACTCGGAGTAATAAAAGAACAAGGACGTGTTTGTGCTGCTCAGCATCTATATTTATTAGGCCAGCATACAGACAGTGGGCAGTGATTGGGTGGATTATGAAAAAGAAATGTCTGGAGATAAATGCTCAGCTGAGGAGAGTATGAACACTGCATGTACAGTTTATAGCCCCGAACCACATCACCCCAGCTCATGTTGTGGCTGTTCTGTGCTGACTCAGCCTTGTGTTGATGACTTTCTATTAACTTCTGCAGTAATCATCTATTTTGTTTCATAAATCACAAATGATACTGAGAAACTGTCATGTTTAAACTACAGGCAGTTTCTGTCATTTCTCAGTTTGCTTCTTCGTGTTAGTAGAAAATATGACTTGTTTTAAGTAGGCAGCTCGAAGCTTCACATCCTGCAATTGTGATTGTTCACCCATCCTTTCAGGAAAGGTACCTGTATCAGAAATGATCCAATGGTATCTAAATTTATGTCACATGTTCCTACAGTCTGAAGGAAAGGATACAAGGAGCTCTGAACCATCACAGATGCTTAAATTGGTATTTTTGATGCATGAATTCAGGAACAAATCCCTAGAATACCAGATTATTAAACCACGAGATTACAAATCTGCTGAATGCCTTCAACAGATTTCGGGGGCATCTGCATACAGTAAGAGATTGAAAGAACTGTCATTATATAATTTTCACTGATATGCAATACTGACTCGGCAGGCCTTTATCTGAAAAGATTTTTACTGTATGTTATATAATTACGTGGAAAGGAAATAATGTTTACTTCTTTATCAGAAATGCTAACATAACATAGTTTGTTTGAAGCATCATCTGCTGCAAATGCAAGAAGGGAATGTAAGTTATAAGCTTCTATTGGACGTTACACACCTGTAAAGCTTTCCTCAAATATCTTCGTTCTTTCACGTCTATAATGTTATGAGAAATGAAAATATCAAAAGTACAATTTGAGACAGTTATAATCTTCTTGTGTGGGCATCTGGGAGAGACACAGCTAGATTTGTTGAATATTATGAAAACACAGAATGACAGAGTAATGCTGGAGCAGAGCTTTTGTAAGGGCTGGGCCTCACTGACTAACAGTGCAAAGACACAACTTTAAACTTGTGCCAAATTAAACAAAGACAACTGAAGTCTCTAATTTTGGTGAAACTATCTGATAATGTTTGGAGAAATAGTTTAAGATGTACAGATTGCTTAGTTACTGTATGCTAACAGCTGCTGCTAAGCAACGCTGGCATTGGTTACAAAGAACTGTTAGCAGGGCAGCTAACCAAATGCTGCTTTATGTGTCTCCTACATGTTTTAGTTTTATGTATTTTCTCCCTATATTCGCCAAGTGCTGCCTCTTATTTGTCCTGCATGGTTTATGTATTTTCACCTGTGGCTACTTAGCTGTCTGCTTCATTACTGTCATGATATCTCTATTTGTAGCTTTTAGCAATGTTTGAATTTGTTTGTTTTTTTAGGGAGCCTTTTATAAAAATCTGGCCAGGGACAACGTATGAAAATTAGCCTTTTGGCTAACTCTGGCATATTTACAGAAATGCTTATTAATATGCACTGTCCCTGTAAAATAAATAAATAATCCCTTTTGACATATTCTATAAAAATGTAGAATCTGCACACAGTAGTCTTCAGCATGGGTAATACTCTGGTTTCTTTTCGCAGTATATTTGTAGTCAAAGCTGTATTGACCAATTACTAATCAGCATCCTTTGGTGTGTGCAGGAGAAACAGTCTGTGTGGACTGCAAAAAAACAGGCGGAACAATATCTGTGCTAATGACACACTGGTTCCCAGTGGTATCCGAACAATGATTTTTTTTGCCTCTACATATAAACACATAACTGCATAAAAGTGCAGCGTACAATATATTATACATATCAAATATTTCATCTTGAGCCACAAACCTACTTGACGCTCTGTCCCGAAAGCCAATCAGTGTTTAGATTCCCTGACTACCTGAAATGCATCTGAAGTGATTGTTTCAACTTCCATTCAACAAACAAACATTTAACAGGTTGTTTTTTCTTCTCCTCTTTAGGACAGACCTGCCAAAGCTTGACTCTTTACTTTTTAAAAATCTTCAACATGATGTTATCTAGGCAAAATATATTCCTGTTAATTTTGAGTTAATCACAAGAAAATCGTTTTCTTTTTTCTGGCTCATACTACTTAAATGAGCCAGAGGGAAGCTGCTCTGTAAGATATATTCTAATGTTGAAGACTCAGTAGATGAACAGGCGCTAGTCCGGGGGATATAATGGACCAAGAAATGACTTGTGTTACAGGCATATTTGCTGCATGGAAAAGGAAGTCTTACCTGGAACTCATTCAATGCTAACACATGCTTCACTGGAGAGGTTAGCATCCGTTTCGAGAGGCATATATCGTCTTATCAGACTATGATGTACCTTGATTGCCGATGGGTACTGATATTGAGCAGCTAGCAGCACTTGCAGCTGACTCAAGTGCTGCAGCTTTAACAACTAGAGACGTGCCAGTGTTTACTGCTTTTACTACCACAGAAGCTATAGACATTAGCAAGGTCGAAGTTGTCAGGCCCGGGGCAGGAGGGGACTCAGCAGGGAGCAGCAAGGAATACTGTATGTTTCTGGCTTAGGTTCAGTTTTTTGTTTCCTCATCAGTAATGTATGAGCCTGTGTTTTTAAAGACCATGATGCTTTAAATGGCGCTAAGTACATGTGACAGAGAGGTTGCAGGACTGCATTTAGACAGGATCCATCCTCGGGGACAGTACATCACCAAACGCACTTAAACGTGTTTTACAGTGCCAGCAGCAGACAAAATTAATGTTAGAAAGCACGAGCTGCTGCATGTTCACAGTCAGTACACTCAGCCAGACAAGAAAAACAGAGACACAAACAGATGTAGCCGAAGAGGACATGTAGTGCGGTGCCGTGTGTGTGTGTCTCCATGGAAAACCAGAGTGTGTTAGACAAAGAGAGAGGCAGACATGGGGAATGCTAATGCACCGCCGAACAAGATGTAGAGTAATTCCTCATGGGTAAACAACACTTTAGTTCCAGCCCATTTCTCCATCTTTTTTAGAGATAAACCCCATCTCAGTCTAAAAGTTCTGCCTCAGTAAAGGGAATTAAATGTGTAATACCTGAGAACAAATTCAATTATTCCTGTTAAGTAGTTTCCATAAATAGTATAGAGTTCATATTTCGAGCTTTAATCCAACCGAGAAAGGGAGCTAATTTGATGTCTTCCTCAAGGACACTTCAACAGTGAGAAGATGAGCAAACCATCCAGTTAAAATGCTTCTAAAGTGCAGTCAGTAACACTGAGAGGTCAAAGTTGTGCTTTTGCTTTTCATCCTGATTATCTCACAGGACCGAGAATGCGTTTGTTGGAAGTGTTTTATAGGCGTGCGGGGTTTGCTTCATTGAGTTGTGACACAGTTCATTTACACAGAGACAGCGGCGGGGAGCTAAACAGCCCATCTGAGCTGTACATCATCACCTTTTCATTAACAGCCAACTGACTCCAGCTCAGCTCATTCCACTACATGATACTACTGCGAGGGCACCACAAGGGCATGCTGTTACCTCATACACACACAGACACACACACTGCCACATAAACAAGCAAGTGTACTACACTGTTCACAAAATCCACTATAAATGTAGTGATTAATGAAAGTTACGCCACCAATACCAAACGAGAGGGAGTGATGTTCTGAATATCAGCACTGAGTTAAATGAATGTCTGTTGAGTCTTAATCTTTTAGTTCAATGTATTTCATTTGGGGTGGCTCTTGCCTAAGGTCAGGGGTTCGATCCCCAGCTCCTGCATCACATGTCGAAGTTTCCTTGGGCAAGACACTTAACCCCAAATTGCTTCCGCTGCTGTGTCGGCGGTGTATGACTGTGTTAGTTAATACTGTTGGACACTTTACATAGCAGCCTCTACCATAAGTGTGTGAATGTGGTGGGAATTGGTAAGTGTGACCTGCAGTGTGAAAAGCATTTACATCTGCAGTCCCTTTGCAGGTCAAATCTAAAACATCACATGGTTATAAAAGATCACTGAAAAAAACCCAGCCACATTAGACTAATTTGAAGAATTAGCTAACACAAAGGAAAACAAAAATCCACTTTTAAATTACAAACACAAAAATGGAAATATAAACTATGCACACCGGATGTTGCAGCTAAGCAAAAACACAAATCTGCAAATTTGCAGCAAAGATGAACATTTAGCCTACTATAATGGTTGAGTATGACAGCTTCAGCCCATATGTGACATTGAACCACAGAATTTGTGTGGAAAAATGAAAAAGTTCCCACTTGACTACCAATAGTCATTGTTTTTTCTTTGGCTGGCACGTTGGTGTAGCACATTATCTGCAATCGCCATGGAATATGGTGCTTATAAGTAATTGTCATATCCCAAATATTGTATATCATTTTGGCTTGTCAATATGCAAGCTGTAAAATACAGTTTTTACAATCACTATAATTTTTCTAATATGTTGTCACGTTTCATAAAACACACAAAATCTGACCCCACTAACACTTTTGTTGTTTTCACAGAATATGCAGAAAAACGGACACATTTCTAGAATGATCACATTTTTGAACACAGGGATCATTAAGCTTACAACACAAGATTTCAGATTTGAAAAACCTGCAATCCAAATCCTAGAAAATAGTAAAAAGCCTCCACTTCTGCAATAACAGCAGCTCAAAAGTTACACTTGAAAAGCTGATAAGCTTGTAATGAACAGATCAAAGAAACATTGAGAAACAGCTGAATTACTCTAAATTGTGTAAAATAGACCAAGCTGATTGTAATCTCGAGCCGGATAAAAAGCAAAAGGGTGAAGTTCTTTCAATTACACGGGCATGTACGGGAAAATGGGGACATTACAGATTGGTTGTGTTCAATTTGGATACAGAACATTGAAGAAGAGCAGAGGAGGAAAACTAATGTCTGGACAAGGGAGAAGAACAGTCGGACCAGGTAGCAATTTACTAATTTTTCTGCTGGTGATTCTAGAAGTAAAAATGAGCTCAATAACTTTTAGATAACGTGTTGCCAAAATGTAGACAATCTAGACTTGACATGAAGCTTCTTTTAATAAGTTTTATTGTGTTCTGATTAGAAAATCTGACATTTAGGTTGACATGTATGGGTTTTTAATGAATAAATCTATTTTCAAGCAGAACATGTTGTGCTAGTCTGACAGTTTGGTGTAGATGTTGTTGTGTTGGAGGGTTGGAAAAAACATCTTAAGCATAGTGTAATGCTCGTAAGCAGTGGTAAATTAAAACAAGGCATTCTGTTGAAGTTTTGGTGCATCCAAAAGCTCAAGATTTTCAGTTGACTAAAAAGGTTTGTTAATTGTTCATTTCATTGTCAATGTACACCTCTACAGGCTGCATTTCAGGCACTTATCCTTGATGGACTTTGTGCGATAGTTAACATTTAGTAGTTTGTGCTGCACAGAAGTACAACCTTGCTCCTTGAGAGTATTTCTTGAAGAAACATCCAATCTCCAGTGACATAAATGAACTTCAGAGCTTGTATGTAAAAGGAAACTGTTAGCTGTTTGAACCTTAGACAACCCCTATTGAGAACTAAGTGTACCTTCTCTTTGTGGTGCGGTCATGAAATGAAATTACTCTTCATTTGTTTAGTAATTAGTGAACTATGGGCCATATTTCAAGCACTGCACAGCAGATGAAGTCATAACTTCAAAAGGAACACTAATAATAAACTCCAGGAAACATTCAGCAAACATTTAAACCATTTTATTCACTTCTTGCTTCGGCTGTGACCTGTCTGTTTTTTTCTATATGCGACAGTCGACCTCGCTTATGCAACGTGGCACCGACGGTGCAGCTGCCTGCCTGCAGCGCCGTTTGAACATCCTTAACACCTGCCTAAATAAGAAACACAGATACAGAGAGGTGATAGCTGCACATTGTCACTCCTGAGAGGATTGGAGCACCTCGGGCACTGTAATACAGCGTTCACACTTAGTAAACATTAGTTATAAAACAAGACTGCCTGCTTTTTTTCTAACCCAGACAGCTATTCGTGCTAGATGATCTCATCAGGTTGGACCATGTTTCATACTTATATAAGAAAACACAAAAGCAAGGAGTTATCAAAATATTGTAATAGACCGTTTTGATTTTGCTTAAGAGTACCTTGGTCACATGATGCACTAATGACATCCCTTCCTATAACAATCATGTTACAACTGTTTATATTATGCTGTAGTCACGTCATGTATTGACAGGAACACATGATGACATTGATGAAGTTGTGGATTTTTAATTCATAGTAAGGTGGTAAATGTATTCAATTTATTCTCCATGGTTGCTTAAGATACTTTCAGCACTTACACTATACAAGGCCTATATCAATCACAGGCCTTGCAACTGTTTTCCCAGAGTATAAATGTATTGACTTTTTCCCAATAAAGATGTGAATATTGCTGCTTCTCAGCGCTGTGACAGATGTGTGTTTTTATGGTACTTTGCATTGATGTGGGAACAAACAGCTTGCCCGCTGTACTCAGCAGCTCCACAGCGTGCATAAGGGGGAAGAGGGGAATAACTAATCCAAGCCTGAATCTTGATCATGTGCATTTCTTCTGGGCACCGCTGAACAGCTTCAGGAAACTGTATGTTCAATTTAGATTTAGGATTTGCCATGGTGTAAAAACTACTTAATTGTCTCAGATCATGGGATCAATGGTGTGCAAACTCAAAAGCTTCAGTGGACATCTTCTCAGTCCAGATGGCTCTAAAGTGCCATCATTTTCCAAGCATATATTATCAGGATACTGGGCTTCAGGTGCAGTGGTGATGTTTTTTGTTGAAACAGAGCCATAAATGTTGGATTTTGAAAGTTTTTTGTGGAAGTGAAATGGTTTTTAGGTCTTCATATTTCACGTCTTGTGTCACACTTCCCTTATGTTTACTCTTGGGCCTTATGGGAGGTTGATGCGGCCCTATACAACCTAGACATTGTCATTGTCATTCGACTTTTCTTTTGCATCAATGACAGTTTTTGTAGTTGATTAGACTGATTGGATTATATGATTGGTCTTAAACCTTCATTTAGGTGTTACCATATTGACAAAATGTTTATTTATTTCTTGTTGCTTTACATGACTTGTGCAGTGGAAATGTCCTACCAATGTCGTCCAATAATTGCATTTTATTGCTTTACTAGATTAAACACAGTGTTTAAATTTCACCACCAGGGGGCTCTCAATCACAACAATAACAAAATGTGAGGTTGAGGCTATCGGGGAATCATGGGAGTGATTCTCTCTGCTACTCCACCTTCATCCACGATGAAAACTCACTCTGAGTTGACAGTTGTCAATACAGCAGTTGAAACAGAAATGGGGTACAGAATACGTTTACCGACGAGTTACCGAAACCAAGTATAATTTACATGACATTTTATATCACAGCAGCACATACAGCAACAGTATGGCAGCTTTCAGTAGCAGTTCCCTCCTCCTTATGTAGCAGTCTTTGACGTAACATCCTGTGTTTCCATGGCAACGTTAAACATGTGTCTGTCATGGCAGCCACCACGACAAGACGCGTCCTGTTACAACTATAAAATTACAGATTTCTCTGGCTTTGATAACTTTTGGAAATATTTGAGGTCATGTAAGTACTTAACAAAAAAAAATATATATATAACATGGGTTTAGTCCATGTTTAACTTATTTAGATATTGTAGTGTAAAATTCAAATAAAATGATGTACCTTTAAATGAAATACAACATAAAGGCATATTGTGATGTGTGCTATTTCTGGTTGGAAAATGAACCGACTTTGAAACACAGTTTAACTTGTCCTAATGTGACCTCGTGCTTGTAATGCCAAAAACAAAAAAAAGTTTTTCTACTTGGCATCAGATCAAAAGAAGCACACAAATGGTTTTGATTGCGCAATTAAAAAAGAAGAAAGTTGGAATGAAAGTAGGAAAAGTACAAATAATGCTTGGCAAAGTGACAAGTCAATCAGGATGTTAAGTGGTGCTGCTTTTTGTTGCAGAAAAGCACTGAGAACATTGTGACAGGAGGGTGATTATTCTCTAATTAAAATGGGTGTGTAAGACTTCATCTGAAATGTGTTTTGCGTGTGTGTGCTGGAAACTATGCTTTGTTTTGTAATTTTTGAGTAACAGATAGCATGGCTAAATATACTAACAATTGCTGACTAATGGAGGAACCAGTTTACCATACAAATAATGTGTGTAAGATTGGGACTTCAACACGCTACATACATGCAAGCTCTGCTTTAATTTAGTAATAGTAAGACTCTTTGTTAGAATTCCAGGTCGTGTTTTAAACAGTCTGAAAGTCTCTCTTTTCTTCAAAACGTACACAGTTTGTCAGAAACACAGAGGAGGACCCAAGTGCAGATAAAAAAACTAAAGATTTATTTGAACACACAAGAGAAACAAGGAGCCAAGAGGAAACATATCGCAGAATACAGGTAGGAAGACATATGAACTGACAACAAGAGGGAAGGAACTCTAAGGCTTTGTTCAGACTGCCACCCAAATCCGATTTTTCCCCAAATCCGATCAGAATCCGATCTAACTGACTGACTGTCCGCATTACAAATTGCAAGTGACCATATCCGATCTGCCTGTCCGTATTGACATGGTCTGATCCACATTGTTTTCTATGGTAACAGTTTACGCCCAGGAAATACAACTGCAAAATCGATGACGGAGAAGTGTCTCTATTTCTGACACAAACAATCTTGTGAAGCAGTCCGTCCACGGGCTGTTGTTTTGCTCCATGTTTGTTTTTATTCTTGCTGTTTTCTTCCACCGACCAAAGCTTAGACCAGTTTGTATAATGCGCCTTGAATTAACTTCCAGCTTGCTGGACCTACGTCGTTGTTGTTATTGTCAATGGTGTCGCGTTGCGAGTGACGCAGAAGACACATTGAAGCGACCGAGACGTTCAGATTAAATCGGATCTAGGAATCGATTTGAATCGCATTCGAAACCACCTCCGTATGTGGTCTGAATCAGATTTGGAAAAATCTGATCTCATGTGGCTTTTTGTGTCCAGACTGGCAAAAAAACAAACTACATACAATCTGGATGTGCTAAAAATCAGATTTGGAGGTGCAATGTGAACAAGGCCTAAGACTAAATAATAATCAGACACGGGTGAGACTAAACACACAGGTGAAGATAATCAGGGTAATCAATATGGAGGGAAACCAAGAATAAGAAAGACTGGTGACAAGAAGTATAAAATAAAACAGGAAACACTAAAGACGCACAAAGCACTCCAGAATGTAACAGTAACAATACAGGGCATAGAGATAGACAAGGGTAAGAAATGACGAGATAAAACAGGAAACAAAAGACTAAACACGAGCATATAAATGAGAAAATAAAACAGGAAATCAAAAACTAAACAACAACAAGAAACAAACAAACAAACTAAACAAAGGTAAATCATGTCAAAATGTCTCCTTAAAAAAAATGGACATGGAAAATGGCTATAAGTTTTAAAAAAGTGGAATTATCCTTTAAAGTCATTTCCTTCAGGTAATATTTTTTATACATTTGGGTGGTTCAGGTTGGTATTGTTCCACTTGTTCTCGTTTTATGAACTCTGCAGAGCTGCTGAGTAAACAGTGTAAGGTGTTTATTCCCATATCACAGAGTGTTACCAATAAAACACATCTGTCGCTGTGCGTAAAACCGTGACATGTTCCCTTCTTTATGGGGGTAAGTCAATAGATTTTTGTTCTAAGACAAGAGCTACATGCTGTATAACTATAAACATGCCATCGTTGATTTCTGGTGTCATAGAGGTTAGAAAAAAAAACTAAAGCGGCTCCATATCACACTCACAATGTTCCTTGTGTGAATCTGTCTCCGGTGCTGAAAACCAACTCTTATACCAGTGATGATGACAAGTACTCATATGATTTCTGAATGCATTCCAATCAAATCTGAAAAGTAGCATGTGACTCCAATTGCCCCTCGTCACCTCTGTGACCCTAAAGCAGCCATTCAAACACACACACACACACACACACACACACACACACACACACACAGACGCATGCTTTCAAATCATTTTATATACACACACACACAAACACACAAAGAGGGATCCCCCTCCGGCCTGCTGCTCTGTGGAGTTGCGCTACTGTTTCTGATGGGATAATCTCCACGTTGTGCTGTGGCCCATGTGAGGAAGGGATTACATATTTATTTGGAGAGTTGTCATCCCGCCCTTACCATCTGTCACCCGCAGGCATGGGACGTTTACAAGAGCTTTATAGCGGAGTGATAGGATGAGAGTGGGTGTGGGAGAGATTGGATGTGAGGAAGAGAAAGATGAAGTAAGGAGTGCAAGCTTGAGAAACAAGCACACTATCCCAGATCCATGCTGTCAATCCTTTGAGTATAAACCCCCCCTGTCCTTTTAAAAAGTACCAAAAGTTTCCCTCGACACCTGATGTGGGGAATAAACAGTAAAGTTGGGGAGTCTCCACTGCGGTCCAGCCAGATCTTCAGGGACTTTTCCCATGCTCTCTATTAGGAGTCTCGTAATAGATCCTCTTTTTAGTCCCAGGGTGATTAAAAGCCAAGTCCATGCTGATGTCATAATCCACATCCCTGTCGCTTACATTACAGCAGGGACTTGATAGGTGGTCTGGCTTTCATGGCTGGCCCTGCCAACCTCAGGTGGTGTGGAGAGGGTTCAAAACAAGTCAAATCATATATTTTACAGCTCAATGGATTCCCTTTGATTACACAAAATTCAAGGGGGGAAAAGTATTGTCTTTCAGATGTATCATCCTATGGTTTTATGACATTAAGGTCAAGTGTGTTGCTATGACAGTGCAGTTGCACTCAGAGACCTTACTGTAGGTGGGTGCCAAACCGCACAAAACTGAATTCCTGAAATCTATTATACTCACTTTGACCATTAATTACAGTATGTCATTACAGTCTGAGACACCTTTTGAGTAGCAAGATGTGTAGCTTACAAACCTCCTTATTTATCCTATACTTGCGTCAGTAAAATCACGAAATTGTTCATTTCAGCTGCTGTCTCTTTAATGCCCCCCTCCACATGTGCCCACTTTCCTCTGATTGGCCAACTCCGTTTGTAGTTGCAGGGAAATTTGCGTGAGTGTCCGTGTCCTAAAAATTTGCTCCATGCTTTGCTGTAATATATCGGCAGAACCTGTCTTTAGGTTGGCTACTTCAACCCTTCATTTACCTCTCCAGCCCCTCCATCAATCCTGGCTATCATACAATGATATTTTTGTTTTGAATTCTGCCACATTCTTAGTCACACACTTTTTTTGGTATAACTACTTAAACAGTGTAATGCTGTTATCGCTGCTGTTTTTCACCTTAAAGACACACTAAGTTTAACAAGGTCTCTATTCAGGACTTCCCTCGCACAATTCTAGTGTTCACACTTCTCTGCTTTTCTGGTTGTTTAATCCATTTTCACATTGTCAACTGCTCAAACTTCATATTCTCTTTATTTTTTAAATTTTATTAACACTGCCAACACAGCCTGTTGATTCTTAAACACCTACAAATCTTGAGAGAATCCAGTGTTGGACCACATGTCTCTGTCCTCAGGTCTGTGAGCCAATAAGAAAAAAGTACATCAAAATCTGTGAAAGCAACACATAGAGTTAAATGGTTAAGTATAATTGGGCAGATATAAGTTCAGCTTAAGAGTCTTCTAAATAAGGTATTACTGTTGTTGTTGTTGTTGTTGTTGTTGTTGTTGTTAAAGGGATACTTCATCAATCACAATCACATGAATCTGTATTAAAATTGGGTCATATATGTAGTAGAAATGTGAAATAAATGTTGAAGTCGGTGCCTTTCTTGACCGAGAAAAGGCAGAAATTGTCTTTTTGGCTCGTGGATAAAAGACAACAACTCCCAGAATGCACAGCACCACAAGCCACTAAATAGAACGCAGCATATTTACAGTCTATACAGCCGTTTCCTCTACTGATTCCGAGATTTCTTCCAGAAGGAATTGGCATCTTAGAAATTCCTGGCAGCAAACGGACTCTATTTCTGTGTCCATAGGCAAACAGTGAGAGCACCGACACCACCAGTCCGCCCCAGCTCGAGCCGACCCGGGCTCCTTGTCCTCATCGCCGCCGGCAGCAGCCACCTCCTGTTCCTCCATCAGCCTCAACTGCTAGTTGGTATATTGCGGCTCGTAGAGATAGCCACGAACATCCGATTCGAGCACAAGACCTTCATCCAAATCAATTTGAAGTTGAAACATACTTTTTTCGCTATTGTCGGTTCTTCTCAGCTTTCTCCATAGCAAGATGGCGGACGTTGCTTTTAGATTCTGGCAGTGAGGTCCCCCCCACTGATCTGTAATAGGTCTGTAGCTTCAGTGGGTCGAAAATATGAGGAACTAGCGATGTAGTTTCACCCCCTCTAACCACAGCAGCCTCCGATGACACTAAATGATGAATTTTGCATCATCGGAGGCTCTTTTTCAGAAAAGAAATTCAGAGCTTTTCCCGTCTCGGGAAAATGAGGGCGGGATGCACGACCATTCAAAAATACTACCAGGTTTCTAATGATACAAATGGGTGAAGTATCCCTTTAATATGAGTTATTTTTTTTATATTCTAACAGTTTAAATAATTTTGATGTTCAGATGATTTTCTTTTTATTTATGAAGTTACTGTACAGTACCATTATATTTAACAGAGCCCTGCAAGGCTCAGGTATGAAAAGCTAAAAGCTGTTTGGTCATCTGTTCCCACAGTTTACAAATCAGTATAATAACCTTATAACCTGTGCACAGGGATTTGTACACTATGGGCACAGATGGCTCAGTTGGTAGAGTCGGTTGTCTCTTAACCAAAAGGTTGGGTGCTCGACCCCAGCTCCTGCAGCAACATGTCCGATGTGTCCTTGGGCAAGAACCTTAACCCTGAATTGCTCCTGCTGCTTCGTCGAGGGCATCTGCATATGTACCAATGGGATTAGTTACTTCTGATGGTCACTTTACAAAGCAACCTCTGTCATCAGTGTGTGAATTGGTAGGTGTGACCTGCTGTGTAAAACTGCTTTGAGTAGTTTGAAGACTAGAAAGGCGCTATACAAGCTCATGTCCCATCACCATTTAACCGGATGAAACCGCACCCAGTTTGCAAAACTAACTGGAAAACAGTAATGAAAAACGTGCTAAGATGGCGCCGCGGATGGTTGCCACGGTACTGCGCTCTCTCGTAGTTGTTGCATTTATGTTTATTTTTGTAGTTTTTTGCTCCCCTTCTCTGGTCACTTTCACCAGAGAAGAACTATTAAACATTGGTCAATCCTCTGCCAAACTTTTTTCACCGGTTCTCATTGAACCAGAAAGTTACGCGGAGATTCTTGCCGGAGGAGCCGCAGCTCTCTATGGAATTTGCCGGAGACGCCGCAGACGGGGTAAACAAGCAGGCGCGCTCGTTAAACTGAGGCAGCGGGGATTACACACTGCGCTTCCATCCATTCACCTGGAGAATGTCCGCTCCCTCGCTAATAAGATGGACGAACTGCTGCTCTAAATACCTGAAACACAGACTTTTGCAGATCCGCCGCCCTGTGTTTTACTGAAACCTGGCTCAGTGAACACATCCCGGACAGCTCACTTCACCTACCGGACTTTCGGCTTCTCAGAGCGGATCGCGTAAAGGAGCTTTCTGGGAAGACGAGGGGGGGGGCGGAATATGCTTCTATATAAACGAAGGTTGGTGTACAGATGTTACAGTGTTGAAGCAGACATGTAGCCCAAATCTGGAGAGTGTTCTTATAAACTGTAAACCGTTTTATTCCCCGCGGGAATTCTCCTCCTTTGTTATGGTCGGCACATACATCCCACCTCAGGCGTGTGTAACAGAGGCGTTACAGCACCTGGCTGACCAGATTGCAGATGTGGAGAAAAAACATCCTGACTCCCTTCTCATCATTCTAGGGGATTTTAACAGAGCAAATCTAACCCACGAACTTCCTAAATACAGACAGCATATTAAGTGCCCCACCAGGGGAGCTAACACACAGTAATAAAGGATCCATATCGCTCTGTTCCCCGTGCAGCTTTGGGACTCTCTGATCACTGTCTGATTCACCTCATCCCGACCTACAGGCAGAAGTTAAAAACTGCTAAGCCTGTAGTAAGGACTGTAAAGAGATGGACAGAGGAGTCAAAGCAGGAGTTACAGGCCTGCTTTGATTGCACTGATTGGAGTGTTTTTGAAGCTGCATCAGCAAATCTCGACGAACCCACTGGCACTGTGACATCATACATCAGCTTCTGTGAGGACATGTGTGTGCAGACCAGGACCTTCTGCACATACAACAACAACAAGCCCTGGTTTACACCTCAACTTAGGAAACTGTATCAGGCCAAGGAAGAAGCCTACGGGGGGGGGGGGGTACTGGGACCTGTTCAAGCAGGCCAGGAACAAACTGACGAAGGCGATCAGGGTAGCTAAGAGGAGCTACACTGAGAAGCTAAAACAAAGCTTCTCAGCTAACGACCCTTCAGCAGTTTGGAAAGGCCTGCGAGAGGTCACCAACTACAGGAAACCCTCCCCCCACCCTGCAGGTAACAAAAGACTGGCTGAGGACCTGAACAGCTTCTATTGCAGGTTTTCAAACCCATCCCCCAGCCCATCAACATCACACTCAGACTCTGCCCTACCTGCTCCCCCCACAACCCCCTCCCCCTTCCCATCTGACCCCCCACCTGCACTGACGATCTGTGAAAAGGATGTGTGCCAGCACAGGACTCAATGACTACAGGCCTGTCGCCCTGACGTCTGTGGTCATGAAGTCCTTTGAGAGACTGGTGTTGAGCCACCTGAAGGACATCACAGGCTGGACCCCCTGCAGTTCGCCTATCGGGCAAACAGGTCGATGGAGGATGCAGTCAACATGGGACTGAACTACATCCTGCATCACCTCGACTCCCCAGGGACCTACGCTAGGATCCTGTTTGTGGACTTCAGCCACCAACTTTCTGACTGACAGGAGGCAGCAGGTGAGGCTGGGGAGCATCACATCCAGCACCCGGACCCTTAGCACTGGCGCCCCCCAGGGGTGTGTTCTCTCCCCACTGCTCTTCTCCCTCTACACCAATGACTGCACCTCAGGGGACCCTTCTGTGAAACTCCTGAAATTCGCGGACGACACCACCATCATTGGTCTCATCCAGGACGGTGACGAGTCTCCCTACAGACGGGAGGTGGAACAGCTGGCTCTCTGGTGCAGTCAGAACCATCTGGAGCTGAACCCGCTCAAGACTGTGGACATCCAGTCTGTTCTCTGCACCTTCATCACTGTCTGGTTTGGATCTGCAACCAAACTGGACAGACACAGACTGCAACGGACAATCAGGACTGCAGAAAAGATCATCGGTGTCGACCTGCCCCCCATCCAGGACTTATACTTGTCCAGGGCCAGGAAATGGGCAGGTAACATCACTGCAGACCCCTCACACCCCGGACACAAACTTTTCAAACTCCTCCCCTCCGGCAGGTGTTACAGATCACTGTATGCCAAAACAACCCGTCATAAGAACAGTTTCTTCCCCCAGGCTGTCACTCTGATGAACGCTAAACAGTGCCAGACCTGTCCCTGTGTAATAAACCCTGGAACAAAACTGTCACTGTGAATGTACATATACGTAAATATATATTATTTTTATTTTATTAAAATTACCGTCTACGCACACTCTTTAATGTAAATTCTGTAAAAATAACTACCTCATGTTTACCTCAGCATTTTTTTTGCACTGCTCACCACTGCACTATTATCTTATTTAGTCTTGTACATATTAGTCTTCAATTACTTGTTTATTTTTGAGTTTATTGTTGATATTTAATGTTATACCTTCGTTACAAAGAGAGCACAGTCTACCGAAGTTAAATTCCTTGTGTGTTAAACATACCTGGCCAATAAAGCTGATTCTGATGATGAATAATATAAAAAAATACTGTTTTTCATGTATATGTACTGTCTTTTATTAATGGTAAAAAAAATAAAAAAACAAGAAAATAAATTAAACAGACCATTAACAAAAAATGGATTGCCCTAAAAGATCCACTCCCCATGTCTTGAATGCAACTTTGTTTGTCTGTAAAGAGTGGCAGAAAGCAGTAATGGAATGATCTCATAAGTCTTGTGATTGTCCTGTAAAGATTCAAATCAAAAAATGCAATGCTGCTTGAACAGCACAAATACTCCATCACCTGTTTATGTGCTTCTATTTAAAATGATGTAATAAAATAATGATGTTAATGTCAGGTTCTTTTCCTGAATACCTTGTGTATTCTGCTCTGCCCACTACTAAAATTTAGTAATTTAGTAAAAAAAAAAGTCCAAAACAGAAATTGTGATGAGTTGTAGTCAGTGTTGAGTGGCCCTCTATTACATCATCTTCTCTTTTGGAAGTGCCAGAATCATCATGTGCTAAGTGACGACAATTAAATGCCACTCTGCAGTGTTTTTAATACACTGCTGAATTTCAACTGTTATGTATTTAAAAGATTGTCTCTCCATCTGCTGCTCCTCATCTAGTATATGTTTATTAAGGGTTATTTATTTATGTATCCCTTCAGGGTTTGTCATACAGAAACACAAAGTCTTCTTTCTTTGCTAGACTGGTGATGATGTAACACAACAGCATTGAGTGCTTTTCATTATGCTTACTTATGCTTCCTCATGTCCTCTCTCCTCCTGTGGTCCAAACATTAGTATTTCTTCACCATCATGGAGGATCTCCTGTTTCCCTTAAATACATTTCAAGGAGACCAGGTGTGGTAAAACAGTTTGACTTTGCTTAAGTCCAAAGCTAAGGAACCATAGGAATTTCATGTGGCAGTATCAGCGACTTTTTCTGTCTCTCACTCACCTCTCTCTCTCTAACATGAGCTAAGAGCTCATTTTAGGCAGGCCTCAGGCAGCCATTGTGTTTATATTTTAGTGTTTCCTTGGTCTCCCTGAGAGTCAAGTTTCTAGTCAGCAGCATGGCAGTGGTGGTTAAGCCCCCCCTCTTTCTAAGAGTTTTATTGAAGGGAGCTGTTTTGTTCTTATTTGTAATCAATCTGATATTAACCCTTTCCCCTCCTACCGCTTGTGATTTCAGTGGTTATTCCTCTGGGATAATTTAAAAATACCCCTTCCAAATCTGCAATTGTGTCCCGCTACCAATGCGCATGACAATTATGCCTCAGGTGAAGTAACACAAAAATGAATATAAGTTGTGAAATCTGCCATGTGCACAGAACATACAGAGGATCAAAATGCTATTTTCCCAGACCCCAGTGAAACAGAAAAACAAGCTGGAAATAATACACAATAGAGAAAAACATTAACAAAAAAAGACAATTGTGCAATTTATCTGTGGTCAATCGGTTGTGTTACAAGAATGTGTGACAGACAACTGAAAAACACATCTAAAAACCATTCGGCCAAGGCATAACCAAATGTAAAGGTGTCTGTTGAAATGAGTGCTTTAGTTAAGGTTAGGTTCATGGCGACCACAATAATAAACGTTTGGCTATGTTTGAGAACAATGGTTCTTAAAAGAAATCAACTGTCCAACTGTCTGTAGCAATAAAGGACGTGAGCTAAAGTCTATTATGAGTTTTGTTGCCCGATCCCACTTTGAATAAAGGTTGAGCTCAAGGGTTGGTGTATTCCATGTGTCCCAGTCTTAATTCTGGAAATGCTGAGTTGCCCAGTTCTCAAGGGGTCTCAAGTGGGACCCCCTGCAGACTCCCAGAGGGTCTGGCGTAGCTCTAGACTTACCAGCCTTCCCTGGTCCAATTACCAACAATTCATTTCAATGGAGATGTGAGTTACAGTTTTCTTTATTGCCAACTAAACACTACCCTGATGGTAGAGGCTGCCATGTAAAGTGTCCATCAGTTTCAACTAATTACATTCACATGCCGCCAATGAAGCAGTGGGAGCAACTTGGGGTTAAGTGTCTTGCCTAAGGACACATTAGACATGTGGCTACAGGAGCTGGGGTCGAACCCCCGACCTTCCGTTTGAGAGACAACTAACTCTACCGCTGAGCCACAGCCGCCCCACAACACACTATGAAACTGTCTGCTACACTGCCTTTGAATTATTTCTGTAAAATATACACAATAATAGTGCACAGTGTGATTTTAACAGGCTGTCTTTTAAGTTTTAAAATACACTCTATCATTCAGTAATGCACTTTTCTGAACCCCCTCCAAGTTTACCACATAACGTTGGATAAAAAAAAGATTTTTGTTTTTTCATATCTGATGGTTAAGAGAGATTCAAATCTCACAACCTCTCCCCTGATCCTTTTCACTTTTCTATCCCTTATTCACGAGCAGTTACTTGTGTTTGTATTGTATTTCTGTGTGCAAAGTAAACTTAAGTCAATAACCCTATTTTACTTCTGCAGAATGTATCAATTTAACAAATCTCTAGAAAATGTCAGAAAATGTTTTCATGGAGCATGCTGCAGCATGTCGCACCCAGCTAGCTCCTCATGACTTTTTGATTTTTGTACCCTGAAGCTACTGAATCTCAGCTGAATCCCGTGACTCCTCTTTCCTTCTCGTCTTCCATCCTTTTCTCAGGCTCAGAGCAAAGCATGAGACATCTTCATGTGTTTTTTTTATTTCTGAGAGAACCTTATACTCTAAGGTCTGAGCTGAGAGGGGGAAAAAAAGAAGAAAAGATGCCCTAAAAACAATACCTCAGTCTGTTTTTTTCTGTTATGGTCCCGATTGAGAAAAGGAACAGATTAGCCCCGGGTGTAGTCTTTGGTGGCCTCTCCTGTGTCTAATTAAAAAGGCTTTCCTTTTAGTGAGAACATATAAAGCAGTGATTGAGGTGATTTCTTTCTGAGCTGTGCCAGCTCTGTGGGACAATCACAACACTTTCAAGAACTCTGTTTTCTTTTGATCTTATTTTCAGCTCAGCTCCTAAAGGATCTAAACGCAGGCTAAAAACCTGGAGAGAGAGAGAGAGAGAGAGAGAGAGGAGCGGCACAGGTTGTAAATGTGATAAATGAGAGGAGAGATAAAGCGAGGGGCACATAAACGGATTAAAGAAAGCTCTAGTAATCTATCTCTGCATCTGGAAGTGTCCTTTTGCCAAATGAGACATGAGCATGTGGGTGTTGAGACGGCTACAGTGCGCTGATTCACTGAGGGCACGGTTTGGAAACCACTAAACCAGCAGGCCCGCTGATTGATGGCGCCAAAAATCCATGCAAACGCATTCATATGTTTCCTCGAGCAGCAGCTGTCCCATATTAATCTAATGTAATGAACAATAAACACCCCATCATGATCGGAATAGCAGTTTAAAAGTCGCAGTGATGTGTTCTGAGGGGAATTACAACCACATGTACTCCTGCCGGTAAGAGAGAGAGGAGAGCTACAGGAAACAAGGGGTGTCCTAATGAAATACAGGTTTGTAGTCAAGGCTAGTTCTAGAAATGACTAAGCTGGTTAACTGTTTGGTCAATCAGTCCATCAGTGAAGTCTACTGACCCACGTGACATTTTCCTCTGTGGCCCAACCTCAAGGATTGACCAGTAAATGTTTCCAGTCAGCCTGTATAGGGGGAATGGACGTAGCCTCTTAACCTGCATTCTTTCTAATGAGCTGCAGGAGGCATCTGCTGCTGAAACTACTGAAACAAGTATCATTCTATCTAATTCCATTGTTATACAGTGATGAGTGTAAACAACGGAGTCTGAGAGTCACACATGCCCCACCCCAGTAAAAAACTTTGACCCCCTGTGTTTTTATACAGAACAACAAGAGGAATAAAAAGGCAACAGGCTGTGTAAAAGAGGCAACAATCTTCTTTAAAATAACCATGCGTCTGACTTAATTCAATAAGAAAACAAAAATTCTTATTGAGTTTTTGGTTTTGTCGCTGTTGACTATGGCTGTCAGCATTAACGCGTTAATTGTGACACGAATAAGGTCCAAATTTTGCGCATTAAATGTTTTTAATCCCATTGATTGCATGATTTTTTTGTACCTTTGGGTGCACCATAGATAAGCCACTGTAGCGTCTCCCTGTATCCACAGTGATGGAAAAGAACGACACCTCTGCACCTTTTAAATGTCTCATTTTACTTTAGGGGCAAGCCGCTTTTGAAACCTGTCGTTGGTGGACGCCATGCTGGAAATACTGTCTCAACTTAACTTTCAGTGAACCTTACGACAGGCTAAGAGCTGGAGCCGTTGAACTACACGTAGCATTGATATAAAGGCAAATATTCTCATTATACCATCGTAAAACAGACTTCAGCATTGTTTTTTTACGGCACGTCTTACCTCAGGCGACCCCACCCCCCCTGTCTGACAGGGACAGTCTCCTGCTGTGAGCTGCATGTGTGAACAGCCAGGTCAGGAGAATATCCGTAACAGTCCTCCTGAAATTAAATAGATGTTTTCAGGAGTGCATAATGTGAAAACGGCTCGTGACTTTGGGGCCTTTTGGAGCTAGACTCAAGTAGACACTTGAGGAACTGCAGTTTTTTGCACTTCCCCATTGGCTTTATTTTTCAACACCAGAGGTTGCCCCTTGATGCAAACCTTTTTGTCAACTAATGATCACTTCTTAAAATCCTTCCCAAAAAATCCTAGATGACAGTGGCCAAGATGGCAAAGGCAATATTTCAAAAGGGTAGTGCACAAACATCATAATGGCTACATCCACTTCTTATATGTGGTCTATGGTCATTGTTACTCCTTTGTTATGCCTCGCCATTATGTAAAAGGCACTGAAGTGGAATGGTGGGACACAGTCTTTCTGCCATTAAGCCGCCAGCAAGGGTGTAACAGGCCAAACAAAGTCTGTGTTAATGAGTAGGATCGCAGGACGGAACAACTGTGTTTGTGTCACTGACTCGTGTGCTTTTTGTTTGAATGCTTCTTTTGCTTTTGCAATGCTCTGATGCTCTCCTGATGCTGTTCAGTGTAAAATTATACAAGCAGTGTAATGGCAGGGGTCTATATAGCAGCACATTTTCAGTTCAACAAAATCACTTCACCATCTTCAGTGTTTAGACTCAAAGGGGGTATCCTATGCTGCTCTTGGCTTTTCTACCTCCAAAAAAATATATAAAAGGGATCTCATATCCAAAGACCTTTCACATCATGCACTTCTTATCATGCACTTATCAAATTAAATTTCCGAATATACATGTAATGAAGTCTCTCCTGATTTAAAAGCAATTTGACAGAGAAAGTGTAGTAGTGTATATACACACCAGACAAGATATGCCTTATTAAATTACAAGCTTAATAGATAATTCCAATCCTTTCATATGTGATACCCCGGTGAAGCCTGTCACTCCTCACCTGAACATTACACTGCAGCGCTTCAGCCATGGAAACGGTACTTGTAGGTCCTGAGAAGCACACACAATAAGGGGTTTCTTTGCAAAAATCTAACCCCTGAGCAGAGTGGTACTGAGAGATATTAAAGCAGAGTGACAGATCTAATTATCAGTTCCCCACATCGTCTGCTCCAACTCTGATGAAAACTACAACATTACATCAGATATCCTATGCCCTCAAACTAACTTTCACCTTTGCTAATAACTAAGAGTGTAGTTATCTAGAATACCTGCTGAGGGCATGACTCGGAATAGACGGAAAGAGATTTGCAATAAGACTGTTCACCTGTCCCACATCTTTCTCTCTGTTTCTCATTTTCTCTCCTTCATGTTACACAAAGATACAAAGTCTTTTTTGTAGATTTTAGAGTGTGTCACATCTCGATGCAGTTTCTCAACCTTTCCTCATGCTGTTTTCGTGTTTTCTTGTCCTGTTTCTGGATTGTATGAGGTTCATCATGGCCCTCACTTTGCAAATGGCCTTGCGATGAGGCTTCAGCGGCTCAGCTGAATAGGAGGTTTTGTTTCCACACACGTGCCGAGCAGCGCTCTCACACAATACCAACTGCAGGAGACTCATTCCGCCGGCTTCCCCGCCACTCGACATCTGCTGCCAGATTCCCTTTCACTTCCATACAAATCACTTAGAATGAGGCAGCAGGCCCTGTTCTGCTGGCAGGATGTTATGTTGCCCCTGTGGACTGGTTGACTCTCACACAGCTCACACCTTGCTGTGCTATTACTCCACTAAGCTGCTATCTGTTGTGTTGTGTCACTGTATGCTTTCTGTTCAGGGACTCTGTGTTTCATTGGGCTAATGGACCCTCTGTGTGTTTATGTGTATCCCTGTGTATGATAACACATGCATCCCTGGTAGTTGTACGTAATTCCTTTCGAGCAGCAGTTGTCGTGGAAACCCTCGTCAAGTCTGGTCTCCAGCTGCCGCCAAAGACTGGAGCATGCTGGGACATGTGGCTGTGATGGTTGTTTAATCATCAGCCATCACGTCAGATCTGCGGCCGCATGATGTCTAAAGAATGCACTCAATTCATGTAACCCTAAAGAAAAAGACCAAAAAATGTCAGAAAGTCAGAGCTTTCATGGTAATAAACTAAAGAAGGTGTTTGTTGTTGTTGTTGTTGTTGTTTTACTTTTGATTGAAAATCCCCAATGTCTTCACACCAAACTCAATTTATGGTTTTAAATAGTCTTTAACTTGTAAAAAAAAAAAGTATACAAATGACAAAGAAATGACTGAAAAATATTACTTTTATTTTATCAATAAAATGTTACAAAAGCAAATTTGATTTCCCTTCTGGGGCCAAAGTGCAAGCTGTAAACTTATCCCAAAACCAAACCAGTTCCAAACAACTGACAAGACTGTGCCTTTTTTTGGAACACTCTGGCAGCCATGTCGTTGTTGTGTGTATCTCTGTAGGAAGTAAACCAGGGTGGAAGACGTGAAACCACAAATACGATTAATCAATAAAATCGATTTATCGCTCAGCCCTAATATGTGCTGTAGATGAAGGCTGTGGATGGATAATATGTATTATTCAGAACATTATCTTTTTTTCACTATCAGTGATGAAAGGAATTTCAGGAGCATTGAGTGTATATAAGCAATGGAAGTATCCACTAAAAGACATTCCTTATTTTGCGAACTCTCTCAACAATTTTAGTTGAAGTTTTGGATGGAGGACATCTTGGTTTTGGGAGTCAGAAGAGACCATAATCGGACAAAGGGGAGGGCAATATGCTCTGCTACTCCTCAGTCCTGGTGAACTGGATGCTTTGATGGCGATTTGGCAATCACTGGTATCATCACCCTAAACCATATCTTCACGTTGTAGGCTACAATGGAAGAAGATTGAGATAAGCTGTCCATATTAATATACAATCAATGGTACAGACAGACAAATGTTTTATTGGGCAGATGTAAACATTCTGTACTATGCCTTGGTTCAAATTATTCTTAATTTAACTCTTAAAGTAGTATTAGGCGAACTCTGATGAGTCAAAACCTGATGAGTAGCAGGGCGACATCTGTGTGGTATAAACCAGAGAAGTCCACTTAATCTGTGAAAACATGGATAAGTTAAAGGCACACATGAAATATATAAACTGTCAGGAAGGCAGTAAATCAGCTGAAGTTGTAAGCACATCCCTTTCATACGAGCTGAATTGCAGAATACCATGAGCCAAACCACATTGTTGTCTGAGTAAGTTATGTAATGCAATTTTATGTACAGACTTTAGAAATGCACCGTAATAATAATGCAGAAAAGACTGCAGGCAACCGCAGGCTTTCTTGAGTAAAGGTTGAGACGGACAGAGTGGAAGCTGCATTATTAAAACAGGAAGTAAGAGGTACAAAGAGGTACAAAGGAAGGATGTTCAATGCGTTCATGTACAGCACCAACGTCAAGCCAGGCGAGGAAGTGCACCTTACTTCAGCCCTTTTCAAGTGTGTATCTGCAAGGTTACACGACATGGCTCTGATGTTTCTTCCTGAGAGTCATCTGGCCAGCGTCCAGTAGTTACAGCTCTTCTTGTTGTCACGTCGTTGCGTGTCAAGAGCTGTTATACCTTGGTGCAATGATGTCATCAATGAGAGGACTTTTAAAGCCTTTAAATTTCAGATTAAAATAGTAAAAGTGCATCTTTGATCTCAAAGGTTAGAGTCTCATCAAGCATCCACATAAATCTGAGTGGAAAAAAAATAACCTTCAAAGAATTTTACTATTTTAATCTCATTTTGCCGTTAAGACCTTTTTTGTGTTGGAGTAGATCATAATTTCAATGATATCTTGGCTTTGAACACATCAAGGTACATCTGATAATCAGGGTAGTGCAGTGCTACAAAATATGTTTAAGCCATCCGTGTTAGAGTCAGAGGAGGAAGCAGAAGCCTTGGAAAATTAATTTCAATTGATTAATGCCTTGCTACTATATCATAGTTAGCACTTAGCATACACATGCAGTGTAAGCTGTATTGATCCTATCCGTTGTATAAGCCAAGAATGCAATGGTGTGTTAGCTAGAATTATGTTATTACAAAGCCACCCCCCACACAACAAATACTCACCGCTGAAAATATTATACAGTAAACTACCTGCACTAAAATAAAATAAAAACACCACCAGTCGTCAACACTTAGCTGTAACTAGCACACCTTTAGCTTACCAATAATGCTATTTAATACTATTTGTAAACAACTGAAAAGCAGTCACATGACTTCTATTGGACTATGAGATGATTTATGTGCACAACCACAACAAATTCAGAGCCAGTATCAGGAAAGTTTACAAAGGCTCAAAGACTCAAATACTTTTTTATTGAAACTAATTTCATTGTTGCTGTTGTTGTTGTTGTTGTTGTTGTTATTCTTTTAAACATTAGATGCTATAAGTAAGTATTCTGCTGTGGATTGGGGTTTTCAGTGACTCTGAAGTTCAAGTTAGTCAGGATCAACCTTAAATGCTGTTCTTCAACTCATCATTTCTGCAGTAGTAAAAGTCATATGGGATAGCTTGATTTTTTTCAAATTCTTTATCACAGGGGCAGATGTGGCTCAGTTGGTAGTCAACCGTCTCCTAACCGGATGGTCGGGGGCGCGGTCCCAAGCTCCTGCAGCTACATGTACTGTCCGATGTGTCCCTGAGCAAGACACTTAACCCCAAGTTGCTCCTGCTGCTTCGTCAATGGCGTATGAATGTGTACGAGTGGGATTAGTTACTTTTGATGTGTAAATGTGTGACTCAGTGTGTGACCTGCGGTGTAAAAGCGCTTTGACTAGTCAGAAGTCTAGAAAAGTCCATTTACCATCTCACTGGTCTTACTTTGAAACACTGATGAATGCAATAACAATAAGGCTAATATCAAGATTTTGTGAAAACATGAGAGTGCATTGGCTTATGTCAAAAAGATTTCTTAAAAAACCCTGAATCATATTTTAAACACATACCCGACAGGAGATATATGAAACCATCCTGTGTTAATGTAGCCTCCAAAAGTGCTATGAACAACAGTCTTCCCCTCAAATGTGCGCACCATGTGTGTGTCTACATTGTTCCATTAACCAAACCAAACCTTGACATTGAGGACCTGATTTCGTTTTAATCAACATTCCAGCCAGCTAGAGTATTTGTTATGGTTACACGGTCATAATCATTAATAGTGGTGGGAAATCGGGACATGTAAATATCATTAGCTTCAGGACTTAGCATGTGTTGCTTCAAACATTAACATGATTGTAAAGCATTACGCTGTTAGTTGTATAACAGTCATTCAGCCTCTCATGTTCACAATGGAACATCTGTGTAACTTCATCAAAACCTTAAATGACTTCTAACAGCTGAAACACCAGAAACATATCCATAGTCCTGATAATCATATTGTTGAAACACAAAATGTAATGTGCAGAGCATATTTATTGTGTCATCTAGAAACATTGATTGATCATTTTAAGTAACCATACTTGATACAGCGTATTAATGAAATGAAGTTCATCTGTAAACAATCTTAAATACTGAACTTAAATATTGAAACTAGGCTGTATTTTGAAGCCTATAATGGGGTATTTTTGTACCTAAAGCATGACATGTGTGTTAAAACCAACTCAATTTGTAGTTTAATAGTTGGTTTAGATGTGATGCTTGGAAGTGCATATTTTTTCCCATGAAATGTAATTTATACATGCTGTTTTACATTTTCTTCCACTAAGGACAAATCAGATCTTAATACCACTGCAACGATGTAATCCTGAAGTCTATCCAGTGAATTTTAGTTCTTATTCCATTTATTCGGATATTTAATTTGGCTCAGCCTGTTCTTCTCAATGCCACTATCTAAAAGCCTGCAGCTTCAGGCCCAAAGTAAACACAGTTGGTGTCTACGATGAGGAGCAGTGAGGTCACCACGGATACGTGATGACAGCTCCAGTCAGAGGCCTGACTCTTGAGGGGTCACCCAGTCTGTCTGCCAGGGGCCTGAGGCACATAAGGAAGTATGTAGGGTGAAGGAGTGAGTGCTGAGAGCAAAGAATTTGACCACTTGCTCTCTGAGGGTCTGGATCCATACTTAGCCTCAGACTCTTATCTACTTTATTTTTTTTAAATACAAAGTCTAAGTTGAATGAATGCATACATTTTACCATCAACTCTACAAGCTACTGTATATGGTGTATAATTAATAATCCCTTCTTTTCATTACTTTTATTAGCCTTAACCTTCATAGTTTGATACCTTATTTTCAGAACAAAGGCACAAATTCAAATACTTCCTGCTTGCTAACTGCCTGTCGTGGCAGCAGCTCAGTGCGGCAGTGACAGCGTTAAAAGCGCTCAGCCAGTCTCCACCTTTTATGTAAATGACAGTGTGTGTGAGTGGGACCTGAGGCGGAGAGAGCGCTCAGTGAATGGGGGGGAGTTGCCATCACGGATGTGTCTCTGCGCTCACAACAAGGAGGTGTGGGTCTCTTGTCCAGTGTTTTGCATGTATTTGGAGCAAAGAAGCGGTACGCTGTCTTTCAATGCGAACGTGCAATCATGTCACGAGCGTTGTGCTTTGCAAGCAGAGCATCTGAATAATCCATACTGGCGATAAGCGGACTCCAAAGGAATAAAGCAATGGGTGGCCAGATAACGCGAAATGCCTTTTACGGTAAGAAATAGACATTTTTAGCTTTACGTTTTGGATGTAAATGTAATATTAATGCTTCATTGCCTCCGCGTTTAATTCCAGATATTCTTTTTTTTTTATAGTGGTTTAGTGATCATATCGTAGCTATGTTTACAGTAGGCTACTGGCTGTGTTATCAGGTACCATATTGCCACTACAGCCTATTCTTCGGTCACAGTTACGTCACTACCCTTAATTAGAATAGGAGTCTCGAGACGCGCAGCTGTGTTCACTTGTCTTTTAATTAACGCGGTGCAGCAAATAGGATGTCACCACTTCTTCCCGTCATAGTAAAGACTTTTTTTAATAAAGCTGTTAAAACTGTATATTTATTGTTGAATTGGAGCGAGAACATTGTTAGTGAATGATGGAAAGTTGTGGGGTTTCCCTCTGCCCTGCTCTGTCCTGCTCAGTGAAGTGAAATACCGTATTCCCCCCTCATTAATAAAGGGTCAGTGAGTGCAGCTGTGCTTCAAAATCGTCGATATATCGATTTCCTATCGCATTAATCGGGATACTGGCAGTAAGGGCGAGAAATCCATCACACATGATGGCTCGTGGCTAAAAACAAAACAGCTGACTTTATTCCCAAAAAGTATGGTTTGATTTGGTGTTTAAAAAGTAGGTTGGTGTTATTTTTCTCACAGATAAAAAAAAAAGGGGCATTGGGGGTTTTGTCATTGGATACAGCAGTCTTTTTGTTTAAAAGCTCAAAGGGACTTTGCGGATTCACTGTCAGTTTATCAAGAGTGAAAGTCAACAGTGTAGCTTCTGCGTGGTTCATAGGGAAAATATAGGCCAGCTAATGGCCCTTAAGTGTCCTATTTAATGCTCTCTGCTGACAAACAGAAAACACAGTATGATTTGTTTACTTTTTATAATAAAATAAAATAAAAAAATGGACTTTTGCAACATCACAGGAATAAAAACACAGTGCACGCTTTACAGTGGAGCTGAAATTATGAACAGCTCATCCAATTTGAATATTGTTATTTGCATGCTTCTCTGTTACATACATATAAGGGAGACTTTGGGAGTTAAGCCAAGTCCCTGTTTGTACAGCCTCTCCTGCTTCAGACCACCTGATCATTCTAATTAAAGACCCAGGATTAATCCAATTAGTTAAAGAGGGACAGACTAAGACAGCAGAGCGAGGCGGCTACACCTCCTTCTCATAAGGATCAAGGTCACACACCTCTCACACAATTGCTCTCTGTTGGCTATGTGTGCGTTCAAAAGCAATATTACCTGGTAGCTTACAAAGTAAATATCGCCTTTAAACAGGTGAGTTTTTTAATTTTCATGAAATCCATTCAGAAATGGCGTCGTAAGGGATGTTGCTGTTGTTAAGACATTACATCTAAGAATTGATATTGATTTGACTGGAGGTCAACTATTAAATCACGTTGAAAGGTTAGGTCCAGATTTTGGCATTATTCAAGTTAAGCCAGTGTGTAGAGCGCAATCAATTCGGGACTACAGGCCAATACGAACGTAATAAAGCAAGAGTGTTGTTAAACTAAGGGTTTGGAACATGCTCTGCTGGACAAACTACATGATCATTTCCTCAATCCAACCAAGAGTTGTTTCTGCCTTAAATGCTCTGAAATAGAAAGATTTTTACATTGATGTGGAACATAAATGCAGGTGCGAAGATGTTCAAAATATGCCTGTATCAAACAAAATGTAAATATAGGTATAGGGATCTGCACCAGATGTCCATGACAACGCTGATGTGCTTGATGGCTCAAACTACTCGGACACTTAAACGGAACATTGTCATAAAGTGATGTCACTCCTCCTGCTACGACAAGCAAAACATCTGCTCTGAAAATAGACCTGTTCATTTTCTTAAAAACTTAGCTAAGCTTGTGAATGTCCTCCTTCGTTCATAATATAAACTAGTCCTTTTCTTCTATTGGATTCAGTCTAATGTGTATAATGATTTTGCCATCAGGCTTATATTTCTACATCATCTCTGTGTATTCTGTAATTTTGCTCACATACAGTACATACAATGCATACATTTTGCCAAAAGATTACTCATAAATCAAAAAGCATTCAAAAATTGACCAATTTGAAGTTCTGTAGAAAAATACGCAGTAAGCTGGTTTTTATTGCAATACATTTTGCATAAAAAAAAACATGGAGGGAGGGTGGCAATATAAACATTCACATTATGTTCATGTTTACATTTATTAACACACTGATATACTGTACTACACACACATACACACACACACACACACACACACACACACACACACACACACAAATGTAGTGGGCATACATGTTTTTTTTTTTACCTTACAAGGAAAACTATGACTAGCCTACTAATGTTTGTGCCATCCTAGCAAAGGAACATTATTCTTTTTCAATAAATAAATAGATCTTTGCTCATGAACTCATGGTTAATAGTTTTTGTTTTTCGGGAAATTATTAGGTATCAGGAGACACAATTCCATAAGTGTGTCAATATTTTGCCCAAATAATAATTTAGAAGTTGTTTAGGAAGATAAAAAAGAGACTTTTATTGAAAGTTTTTATTTATTCACACAAACATAGAAATCAAGTTCCATATTGCAGAATTAACTGACAGACTATTAATCATTACAATTAATTCATCAGAGGGTCTGACTACTTTTTACAGACCAGTTTAATCAAATAAAGCTTCATAAAAACCCCTGTATATCTATATTTAGAGATATTATGTGTACAAGTGAATGGAACTAAATTTGATATCAGCGTTGCTATGGCGACCCCAAGCCATTGATAGAAAACATTTGCTCTTTCATGTACCTGAAAACAAAGAGCAAAATTAAAGAAAGCAGAAGTTACTGTGATGTTTTCCACCTTTGTTTGCTCTCTGTTCATGCAGCTTGTAGTGAAGTTAATCAAAATCGTTATCGATTCATTTTTTGATTTTGGACTCACTGAAAACATTTAGGGTCTTCGGGTTTTTGTTCTAGCTAAAGGTGTGACTTAGGAAAAGATCATGCTTTTTAACAATAGGACCGCCAACATTCTAGACCCCCCTCCAAGCGCTGCAGCCGTCTATCAGACGGCATATGTAATTTCATATTTTGTACTCAGAAGCACACAAATAATGCATTTTTTTGATGAAGTTATGTGAAATAATTATAAAGGCTATATATAACAGGCGATCAGCGCCTTGGACAACGCCGCGGCACCTAAGGCACAAACCTCGGGCAAAAGTGCTGAACCTTTACGGTGCACTTACCACACACGGGGCGCTTGCATACCTTGCAGGAGACAACGGTCATATGTTTTCTGCAGTGCGTGTTTGTCTGACACTGCCTCCTTTCTAACTAATAGAAGATAAAAAAAAGTTGCGCGAAAACAATCCAGGGAAATGTATCATTTTCAGCTGCCGTCTGTATGACGGCGGCGGCGGTTAGAGGTATAAATGCGCAGAAATCTTGTGTGTTTTATTTTAGTAACACATAAGCTTCAGAAAACATACAAGACACATATTTAGGAAAAGTCATAGCATGAGAGGCTTGTAGGTTTTATTTTAACAGAGTTATTTGTATTATAAAAACCCAAACCGTTTGTCAGACAGTCTTGGCGGTTCTAGTGTTAAAGTCTCACCTCTGCAGGCTGTTGTTCTCAGGTGTGAAGCAGCAGAGCACATCCAAACAGTGTTTGCTGAGTTGGTTACATAATTGAGTCTGCTGAGTGTGTGGGAGCTCCACTTCTGTGCTCCCGATTGACTGAAAGTGGGCCAGTGTCTGAGCTGCACAGGCTCATTCGATGGAGTGTCTGGCTCTGCTAGATGTGAATAACATTCCGTATCCTAATGCAAAGCGGAAACATAGCTGAAGAGCAACAAAATAGAGTTTCTTAAATTCATAGAATCAGACCTGGAAAGGTCCTTCGATGTCGGCTCTTCCTATCATTGTGAAGCAGAATTCACCAAGCGTTGGATTGTTCACCCTCTATGTGGCATGAATGCATTCATGCCACATAGAAAATATCTTGATATTCTTCTCCCTCTATCTCGTTTCTCTCCTTCATTGTTTGTATGAGAGCAGAAGCTAGAAAGAGAAAAACTTTAATCAGGTCCAGGCAGTTTCTACAGTGACAGAAACACATGTCTGAGGGTCAGGTGGCATTGTTAAGTGTGTGTGTCAGTGACACACATAAAATTCTTACTACCTCTGACTGAAAGAAACCATATTATGCCCTTTTTGGGGTTCATATATCTAATGTATGTGCCTACTAAAGTACGTTCACAATCGCTAATGTTCGAAAAAAGTGTCTGTTTTCATGTACTGCCGATCGATGCAGCCCGTCTCATCTGCCTGTGTTTGCTACGCTCTGAATCCCCCAGAGCAGGGTCCCCACGTGTGCCAAGTCTGACCTGATTGGTTGGCCGATCTGCTCTGTTGTAATTGGTCAGTCGTTCGGACAATTCTCGGAAATGTTACACCCCTTTTACCATATTGAGAATGTAGCTAATGTGCAGCATGAGCTTGTGCTTGCCACAACGAGCCAATGGGCTTGGATCAGTGACATCATCGCAGTGTGATATCACACTGCCAATTTTCAACGAGGGGGGCTAGAACCGAGCGTTACATGCAGCTACTGCTACTGCTAACAGGAGGAGGTAGGAGAAGCCGCGTTTCCGCAGACTTTGAATTTTTGCACATAGATGTGCCTAAACACGCACAAGACACCTGGAAAACACACTAAAGAGCATATAAAACCAGAAAAAAAGCATAATATGGGACCTTTAAGGCAGAATGTGCTGGGGTAACAATCTGTCACCTGCATCAACACAGGAGGAAAATCCCCTCACGCTCACAAGCATGTGCAACCTTAACCTGCCGGTTTGTACAGGTGTGTGTGTGTGTGTATGTGTGTGTGCGCGTGCAGCCAGCCCTTCCATTCTCATCCTCACGACAGATCACCTTCAAGGCAGCACCCACATAATGACTTCCAGCCAGCACTGAATAGCATCTTGCCTGTGTTCAGTCGATACACACTGCATATCATTACGCCTCTCCGCCAACCTGCTCCTCTTTCACTGTCAAACAAGCCTTAGTGGATTGCATTGTGCTCCATTGTATATATGCAGCATGCAATGTTATTACTTATTGATCTCTGTTGTGTAATCCTTTTCGTGAAGAGAATGCGGTAACAGCAGGAAGACTAGTGGATGACGTCAGTTGAACTTCATCATTCTGCTGTCTCACCTTTCACTGTCAGGTCATCACCCTGTGAATTATTGATAAACGAGTGTCTCTACTGGAGATGTGTCCAGGGTAGGAAGCTAGAAAGAACTAGTTAAGAAGTAGAAAATACTAGGTAGTTTCTGCTGCCCATATTTTGATATATATATATTTAATTCCCCCTAGAGGACAATAAAGTTTGTTAAGTCGAACTTTAGTTTGTCCAAGTTTTGGTTTTGGTTTCCAGAACTCCCAACACGCCCTTTGCTATAAGCTCCACCCTTTCTTCCTTGTATTTCCTGTCTTTACTCAGCTGACCAAATGAATAGAGAAAGAATGCCAAAAAAGCAAATGAAATACACACATGCGCAGATAGGACCCCATAGCTGTTGGGGGTTCGGTGCCTTGCTCGACGGCACATCAGTGGTACACAGGAAGTGACCTGGTACCTCTCCAGCAACTAGACCATCTTCATACTTTGATCCACCCCTGGACTTGAACAGACGATCCTCTGCTCCCAAATCCAAGTCCCTACAGATTGAGTTACTGCTGCCCCAATCATTGTCAACTTAGATTATGTTGCAACTGTGTATGTTTCATTAAATTAGATAAGATAACATGGCATTTATATCTTGTGAACCAACATCCTCAAGCAGAAGAAAAAGTGTCTCTTACTACATCTATGAAATCGACTGACTGGAGTTTGCAGAGAAGCAATAAACAGTCAATATAAAGGGAAAGCTTTTATTCAAACTTAAGTATATCTGATATTTGTTTAACTCCACGAGGCAACAGCTACCCCAGCTTAAGTTGTATATTTTTGGGCCTTTTGCCTTTATTAGATAGGACAGCTGAAGATTGAGAGGAAATGCTGGGAGGATAGAGTGGGGGATGACACTCAGAAAAGTGCTGGGGTCGGATTCGAACCCAAGTCCGTCGCGAAGAGGACTGTTTTCTCTGTACATGGGGCGCGCGACATAACCGCAAGGCTATCTGGCACCCCAACCTAATGCACTTCTAATGCAAGTAGAAGAGCAGAGTGGGGCTGCACAGTCTGTGGAAATGCTGGACTTGAATTTTGATTAGCTGAAGTGGATACTTTTTTTTTTTAGTCAGTAGAAGAAGACATCGGTGGGATAATGGAAATTCTTTTGAAAATGAGATCTGGTTCAGGACACTGGTGCAGTCCTTTGTATGCTCTTAAAACACATTAAGGGGAACAAATAAACCGCCAGTTAGCAGCTGATGTAAAGTAAATAACTTTGAATTGCAGGTTGAATGATTGTGCTTTGACCGCTGTCTTTATGGTAACCCCCCACAGAGAGACATTACCATGGGCACGAGTCATCTATCAGTGCATGGACACTGAACCAATAGATGTGTCACGTCGTTGCCTAGCAGCACGTCAAGCCCTTCGGTCATCACCAACATAATGAGTGATGAGTCTGTAATGAGTGTCGGCAGGTAGAATAGCAGCCACAGCTCAGTTACTGTCACTGCCACAGTAACCTTACAGTCATTGAGACACACACAGCTGATTGGGTTACACAAACTCGCTCTGTATACGTGTGGCATCTGTCACACATGTACAAAAGCACATGCGAGGACCCTTGAAGATGAGTAAGAAGAAGAAATGTAATCCACTGTGAAGCGCCTGCTGGTGCATACAGTGCATAAAGTCAACTCTCCTGAGCTGTATTTTTAAACATCTCAGCTTAAATGATAATGTCTTTGTGATTAATCGCAGCTATTATTGCGTGATTCATTTCACAGTTGGTGCTACATCAGGCTGAAATGCCATTTTATCATGATTCAGTGTGATTGAATACATCATCCAGACACCGCTATGTAAACATCATTAAGCTGATGTTTGTCATTGCCCTCGAAGCTTGTTGGCGGTGTTGTAAATGACACTGTAATAATAAAGAACATGAGCAGGGAGAGTAAAATTTTACACTAGCAACCTTTGTTAAAGAAGAAACTTGTGCTTTGATATCCCTCCTGATTATTGTTTTCTAAGAGAACACAATCAATATCAAAACATGATGTACAAAAACTGCAAAAGATGTTTTCCTAACCACTTGTTTCGGTGATTTATCTCAAGCACAGCTTTAACAACAATTTACACTGACAGTTCCATCTGTTCATAGTGATAGATTTCACTTTTGTAGTTTTATGTTACAGCTGAAGCTACCCTGCATGATAGCAAATGAATACGTGTGTGTGTGTGTGTGTGCGTGTGTGTGTGTGTGTGTGCGTGTGTGTGTGTGTGCGTGTGTGTGTGCGTGTGTGTGTGTGTGTGTGTGTGTGTGTGTGTGTGTGTGTGTGTGTGTGTGTGTGTGTGTGTGTGTGTGTGTGTGTGTGTGTGTGTGTGTGTGTGTGTGTGTGTGTGTGTGTGTGTGTGTGTGTGTGTGTGTGTGTGTGTGTGTGTGTGTGTGTGTGTGTGTGTGTGTGTGTGTGTGTGTGTGTGTGTGTGTGTGTGTGTGTGTGTGTGTGTGTGTGTGTGTGTGTGTGTGTGTGTGTGTGTGTGTGTGTGTGTGTGTGTGTGTGTGTGTGTGTGTGTGTGTGTGTGTGTGTGTGTGTGCGTGTGCGTGTACGTGTGCACGTGTTTTCACTACAATATCCTGGATGATTGTTAAGCCGGGCTTTTCATAGCAACAAGTGCAGGGCGTGGGTTGATACGTGGGCTACCTGTGCTTCAGAAGAACTGCTGCTGTTGTGACTGAATGCTACAGACTCATCATGTTTCCACAGTGCTAAAATTAGTCCCAATGGTTATATGATGGAGATCTGGGTCAATGGTTTCTGCAAATAGGCAAGTTTTGTTCATACCAAGGACAGAAAAACAAAGCAGACACACAGTTGATTCACTGAGCTGTACCTGTATAAGAATCAGTCTTAAGAAGGATAACTGTTGTGTGGTGGAAATGTACTACCAGTACCCTTTTTAAGCACAAATGTGTTCAAATTCTTGTATTTGAAGTGGCTGTACTGTCTTTTTGTTTGTTACACCATGGATGTAGAATATGGTTGTAATTAGCATGGTGTTTAGCAACATAATTGATTAAACATGTGTTGTTTGGTTTTGAATGATTTAATTTACTTACTTGTGCCAAACAAATGAAATGACATTCAAACATCTTTTCTAAGGAAAATGCATGCAGTGGTTGTTTACAGGTCTTTGATCTTTACTAATACATGGTAACTATATATAGACTGGAGTTTTGTTTCCTTTATTGGAACCATTCAATGGATATGTTCAGCTACAGGCCTCTGTTCAGGTGGATGACTTCCTTGCGCATCAATGCACAGCTTGACATTGTAAAATACAGTAATGAACAGGTCATTAACATCCACATAACATATTTGAAGACTGTATTTTTTCAGTATAATTTGTCCTGCATGACAAATGACAAGTTATGTTATGCGCCCCATGTACAGAGGCTATGGTCCTAATTGCGGTAGCTGTTGGTTCGAGTGCGGCCTCAGCCCTTTTCTCCGTGTCATCCCCTGCTCTTGCCTCCCAGAATTTCCTGTCGTTCTATCCAATTAAGGCAAAAAGGCCCCAAAACATTTGTTTTTTAAAATGCAGACTGCAAAATTCTCCTTATTTGGAGGAAGAAAGTGGTCAAGTTGACCGATCTGCAAGGGTGACGTAGTCCCAGATTCCCCCCCCTCCTCCCTGTACTTGATGCATATCCGGTAACACATTTGACACCAAATAAGCTGTTATGAGAGTCGTTGCTATGGTAAACACACCATATTTGATTGGTACCATTGCATTTATTTAACCAGGTAATCAAGATCTCTTTAACAAAGGTGACCTTGCCAAGAGGGCTGCAGCACACGTCATCATAAATATTACATGATTCAAAGTACTTAGTTCATATTCTTTTGCAAATCAATACATCCTCTACAAATTCAATCCCAGACTTTTCTGCATTCAATATTCACCAACAATAATTTACCTAATTTCAAATAAACCAGATTAGCTCTTATCGAATGAGCATGTTTCAGTTTTGTTCTGTGCAAAACAAACCAGGAAGTCATTTGTCTACCAAATACTCAGCAAATATTAGAACAGTTTTCTCCCATCTATGAAAATCCTCTTTGCATAGTAAACCACTTACTGTAACTGATGGTAGGTGAGTAATGGCCAAACAACTTGATAGAAAAACACGCATACAGACACACAGCTCACCTCTCACTCAATGTAGTCAGCCTATAAACTGCTGAGAGATTAGTTTGCTGCTCCACAGAGATGTTCATTGGAGTATGACAGGTTTTAGTCGCACACAAACCTGTGTATTGTGATGAGGGATTGGAGCTGTTGTGTGTTTGTGTGTTGTTATTAGTGGGATCAAGACCTCTACACTCTGGGGCAGACTTATACAGTCATGAAACCCTGTTTGATTATAATGAGACATCCTTGACCTTTGGCAACAAGGCTCCAGTGAGGCTGTTAAAAGTGCTTTTTCCCTGATAGTAAACACACAGTGCTGTTTTTTTAAGAGGAACCTGACAGATTGATGTTTAAAGGAGCCATTTCAAGCCAAGGGGTCACATCTTGGGCACTGCGGACATGAGCACACTCAAGGATTTGTGTTGCCGAGGTAAATGGAGGACTGAGAGCAGACGTCAGGCTCGAGGCAGCTTCTGGTCTGTCTAACAAACCTTAAACTTCAACATGGGATTTGAGAGTAAACAGTGAATCTTAAACTGAAGAACTGCTGTGTTGAAATAAAAGAGTTCACATCCACAAAATGACTTTTTTTTTTGTTCAAAGCTCTTTAGAGCATAGCGCTTAAACATTTTGTTGTGACATACTCTAAGGTCTATAGCCCTCTGGCAGTGGCAATACATCATGGAGTGAAATAAGGGTGTTTGAATTTTTTAGTGCAGGTTATCTGTGAGCCAATAAAACACAAAACATTCTGATATGACGGCTTCTAAATTTATATTGGGGGACTTTAAAATGAATAATTTATTATTTTAGTAAGACATACAGTATCTTACCAGTAGAAGAACTGCAGCAGTGTCAAATGCTACATGCCATTAAGTGCACTAACAAGTATATGTAGAAAATGAACGTCAAAACAATTCATTTTAAATTTCTTATTGATTTATTTACTTACAATGTTTAGTTATAGACAGAATACACTGACATATACCTTTTACATTTGTGGAATTGTTGGATAGCAAACTGTTGCCTAAAAACATGCACAGCCACCAGGCTGACATTAGCTTTCACATCCAGTCTCATATTGAGCTGCATGTTGTAGTGAGTGTTAGCAGAGTGCATAAAGACGATTGACATCTTTATATAAAAACAATCATCGTAGGTGAATTGCGTAACTTTGCTGTGAGGAAAGAACTGGTTCTTTGGGGGCTTAATGCTCAAATATTTATGCTACTGAAATTAAACTGTAAGTGTTGGCGTTTGGTAGTCGGCAGTTGTTTAACTGTCGATTTATTATGTTTGCTCCAGCTAGAAATAAGGCTGACAGTAAAGCATCACTGTGAATTTGAAGACTGAAAGTGTGTACAACGAACATACTATATCAAAGGAAAAATAAGTATGTGCAGCTCTTGGCTAGTTAAAAAAATTGCTTTTTCATGAAAGACAATAGCATGACTGAAACGCTGGAGCTTTGCCTGTCCAATGTTAGAGTGCTCATTATTTAATAGTAAGGCTGTAAGAAATATACTGATACACCAGAGTAATGCTAAATCATTTTATTGTGATACTATAAAGATTTTTTCTTTTGCCAACAATAACTGACCTACAACAACTTTTTATCATCTTAAGACTTGTGACGATGTCATGTTAACTCCTATTGGATGGCAGTGTTGTCTAACTTCAGATATTTGACTCTACACAAACCCACAGAACAGAGGGGAATGACACAGGCAAAGTCTCATAGGGCGCCATAATTACAATAGCCCAATATATTGAATTGTAATCCCTGTATCGTGCTAAATACGTATCACCAAATTCTTCCCAATAGTAGGCCCAGACTCACAGGAGAACTCAATCAGAACTGTGCATGTTTCTCGTATATCAGGCTGTACAGAGATCTTATTAACATAATTATGCCTGTGGTAGATACAATTATGTGTGGGTGGGAAGGAGATGACCAATTTAAGAAGGTGAGAACTTGTTTCTTGGGAATTTTAATATTTTCTGAATGTTTATTTAGGTCAAACATACAGTAGAAACTACACTCTCACTCTTCCTTTTCAACCTTGATATCAGGAAAGGTCAAAATGTCCCCAAGCTCTAATACACTTAATCCGCTGAAGCTCCTTCCATTGACTTGCAAATACAAATAGCTGCAAAGCTGTTGAGTCTTAAATAAATAGTTCTTGGTCAAGGTGTAAGTTAAAATAAAGGATTAAAAGATCAACGAGGATGAAAGATGTTGGTTTGCTGTTTTATTCCACTGTTTACATGGACTCTCCAAAAAGTGTGTACAAGCCAAGAATCAAAAAGCTTAAATCTTTGACTAAAAATATTGTTGTTGTTGTGTCTGAGTGAACAAAAGGCATCTGCTGTATCCCAGTCGATAGCTGCAGAGTAAAAGAGTGCAATGATCGAGACCTTTAGATACGAGGGGTTGCTAAGGAACATGAATTCACACATAGCCTGCTTCTCTCCACAGCAGCTGCGCCCCTTTACAGCCCGATAATGCATTCAGCTCAATCTGCCCGGGACCATGTGAGCCACATTCAACAACTGCTCTCCTGTGGCCCAGCCTAAGACAAAAGGCCTCAACCATGCTCTTAGGATGGGGCCAGATTTAACAGTACACACGTTTGCAGGGTGAAAAACTGGATGGGTCATTATGAGATAAACACCGATGAGAGGGAGAGGAGGGAGACAAAGGAAGAGAGAGAGCACAAAGCGTTAGAACTGGCTGCATGCTCTTATCAGGACTCCACAGGACAGCTGGTGCTGCCAGTGTTAGCTTTCACCTGTTTGTCAAACTGTCCTCTGTGATAATGACAGTAGGTTGTGAGTCCTGAACTCCACAAACTTAATGTGAATCGTTTCTTTGACTTTTACAATTATTTTCATTTATTTTTGAAAGCAAGCACCTGCCAGAGGGCTGAATTAAACTCTAAATACTGAAATACAGATGTATCTTACATTTCTTTGATGAATGATGGTCTATGGGTTTTGACTCTCATAGAATGGTGGCCAACCATTTTTTGCTGAAATGTTCCCAGAATAGTTGAGTGGAGTTTGATTGCAGAGAGGAATCAACTTGCTGATACATCAGGGTAAACACAGGTTTTTGCTGATGTTTATGCTGATGTATCAATCACTCATAATTGAAAAGATGGGGTGTCCTTCTTGCCAGTGCATCATACAGGGAGAAATCTATCAAAGAAAAGTCAGACCCACCCATTTCTACAGTTTGAATTGCCCATAATGCAACACAGCTGGGAGAGCTTTGTCTCAGGAGTGGGAATCTATCTCTCAACCCACAATCACAATTGCTTCTGCCAACACCATTGCTCTCTTGGCCCGCAAGTTGAACACTGCTGAATGCAAAATATGCAGGTGAGAGTTTGAGGGAAATTCGGACCACATACACATACAACAGAGCAGACATTTTGAGTGAATATGGGCACAACAGAAGATAAATGAAACCTCTTCACCACAAAATGCTGGAATGTCGAAACACAAATACTGAAACTTCTGGAAATCATTTGACATCCCAGAATGATGATTTATAACATGTTGAAGCAGGATCAGAGTCTCTGTTGAAGCAATTCACCTCAGCTCGGCTTCAGAATGCTAATCTAACAATTTAAATCTGGAAGTAAACCAGCTTTGATAAATCTGTTAAAATTGCTCCAGTCAATGCTGTTTCTAGTAGCTGTTCAAGTGCTCGATCTTACCACCCTCAGCAACTCTGGAGCAGACTGCATTCAGACACATTTACTACCAATAATTTAGCAGCAGGCCGAGCCTTCTTCAGAAAGACTGCAAGCCGTAGAACGTCTTGGGTAGAAGGGTGTGATGTGTGTTATGTTCTGTCTTGCCAGGAACTTGTGATTGAATTTTGGGATAGTTATTTGCAAGAATAATGTAGCAACCAACTTATGCAGTCACAGTGGATAAACTTCATCAAATAAGTTTGGCTTTCTAAAGTGCTGTTTGTCTGGGAAAAGTTCAGTATGCGCATAATAGAGGATCATAATTTCTGTCTGACGTTTTGCAATCTTGACCTGTGTTGAGATTTGCCTTTCACCCTACAGAGCCCAGTGTGATTATGGCCGATTAGCTCATTACTCCATTGCTCAGAAATAATCACCAAAGAATCCTAATAGAAGAACTCAGAAATCTTAGATTATGTTGTAATATCTGAGGTTATTTTCTGTGATGCAAAACTTTTCATCAGATTTTTAACAAAACATCAGGGAGTAATTACAGTGACCAATCTTAACCTTCTGTTTCTAATTAGGACTTTTTTGTTTCACAGTAAAGCTCATCTCTGTCTCATTTCCCAACAGACTCCCTTGGTGGCCCGTTTCCATCCACGTCACACCGATGTCACCACAAACCCAAAAGGTGTCTGCCCATTCAGTGTGGCAGCATCGGCGGGCAAATTCCCCTCAGCCCTCTTCTCTTCCATCCAAACACCAAGGGATCCCAAATTGTCATGGACCTCTCCCAGAAGACCGTTAAGAGACAGGCCAGTTTCTGCAACGCCATCACCTTCTGCAACAGGCCAATCGCCCTGTATGAGCAAGTCCGCCTCAAGGTATTTTATGTCTGAGAGAAGCACTTGAGTTACTAAAAATGTAAAAGCTTTTAAACTGTATTATTCTGTTTTTATCTGAGTATTTAACTTAAGCTTTTTTCCTCAAATGTCACACAAAGGATGGGATGACCAAGTGCTTTTACACATTTTGCTGCCTGGAAATCAGCGGATCATTATGTACAGGGAACTTGAAAATTCTTCAACATTTTACTACTTGTTGATTAATCAGTAACTGAAAAAACAATGGCTGGTGAAACTTCAGAGAAACTGCAGATTGGGCCATATTTCATCATGCTAGGTACCATTAACAATAAACATAAGCTTTTAAGAAAAATGTTCAGCTAAAAATGCTGTGAGCTTTATGCCTTTTCCATTTTATTGTGTAAGCTTAGAAATTCTTCTCAAATAATCAAGTGAAAATACAACAGATGGTGGAATAACTGAGTAACACTGAGCCATAGGGTTTAGCTTTAAGGTGAAACACGATTTGAATAACCTTTTAGACAGCAATAAACAACTACTAACATTAGCAATCAACCAATTACTGGCTAACAATACTGTGAGCTAGCATTTTTTTGCCTTCTTTTGGATGGGATATCTTTAAAATGACAGTTCATGTGAGGGAGACAGGAGGGGATGTCATGCACCAATCAAGCCAAACCAGCAAATTGTTAGATTTTCTACATTTATTTTATGCAACCCAGATCAATATGAAATATTACCCTGTTTTATGCATTTCTACCCTGAGTTCAATGCTGAGAAAAACTGCTGCATATGTGAATACGGTGAATAGCAACTCAACTACTTAGTCTACACTTGAATGAAGGCCATGTGCATTTAAAAACAATGAAGCAGTAAGAGTTGTTGCGAATTATGTCATATAGAAGCCTGCACTTCTTACAGTATCTCTAGGAAATAAGCTTCTCTTTTTTATTTATTTTTTTCCGCAGATCACTAAAAAGCAGTGCTGCTGGAGTGGGGCTCTACGTCTGGGCTTCACCTCTAAAGACCCCTCCAGGATAAACCCTGACAACCTACCTAAGTACGCCTGCCCCGACCTGGTGTCACAGAGCGGCTTCTGGGCCAAAGCACTGCCTGAGGAGTTTGCCAATGAGGGCAACATCATCGCCTTTTGGGCTGACAAGAAGGGGAGAGTCTTCTATCGCATTAATGAATCCAGTCCCATGCTGTTCTTCAGCGGAGTCCGCACAGCTGAGCCCCTCTGGGCAATCATTGATGTTTACGGTCTGACCCGCGGAGTACAGCTGCTAGGTAAGACGGCAGAAACATAAAATAACTAACCAGGCGAAGCTGACAACTGGCCTGTGGCCTGTGCAAAGTAAGCACCACCTATAGAGCCACAATTGCCATATTTATGGGAAATATGCTGAGTTGAAATAAAGTAGTATTATCCTTTAAGGCCTTGTTTTGTAGGGGGGTGGGGGCTTGTGTCAAGTTCTGCCTTTGATAGCTTAAATATATTGGAAAACATAATGCTTACATTGTGTATAACTTATCGCCATAATAAGTCTGGGAACAGTATGTAATCGAGGATTAAATTTTACTCGTGGCCTACGAGTATAACCTTCACCCTACAACAATCAACTGACAATGAAAATCTTTTTTTAAGTTTTCAATTGTTTGGATTTCATGTAATTCTTCACAGTTTTTCAGACAGTACTAACACTTGGGATATTATTTCTCAAACTGTTTTCTTCAGAGAAGTGTTTGAAAGCAATGAGGTGTTTTGGTATTTTCAGATGACCTCCGATTGTTTTGCTTTTACTTTCTACATGTCTGCAGATGAAAACGCAGGTGTATCTTGTGTCCTCACGTTGACAGTAAACACGTCCTTTTCTAGAGGTTACCCTTCCTGTCTTTGTGTTCAGTAAAGCCTTTCATGAGGCAATGGAATAATATGAACAAAGGCTATCTATATCTGACCATTATTTGGCCCCTTATGTTTACACTAAAGACACACTGCTGTGTATTATCAAGGTATGCTATAGCTAGCCTAACATACATAACACTGAGGCATAGCGCAGGGTAGTAAAGCCGAGGCTTTGATGTGAGAGAATGTATACACATATTTCTTTTCCCTGGAGAGTCAGTGCTGTCATCCCCTGTGTGCTTGTAAAAATAGACCAGGGGTCACATGTCCCATAGATAGCACATTTGATTGTAATTGTGCTCTGTGTTGATTGACACTGGTATCTCCAGGCCAGTGGGGGTGGATGTTTAATGTTTTGAGCATGAGGGAATCCATACTCGTGTCTCTCTCTTTGTTCACCTCTCCCTTGTTTTATGTTCATAAGTCCAATAGTCATATATAACACATTTGGCCCTTATATATTACTGTTTGCAGAATAAATAAAACCTTTAAGATTAAGAGGAACAATGTTTCAAATATCAAACAGAAAAGGCCAACTAGCCAAGCCCAGCACCCCGAGATTTTCTCTGATTGAAGTCTCTGTGACTCTGACCCTGTCAAACACTGCTTAAAGCCCCCTTCAATCAAAACGTCCTCTTAGCCCTACTTAAGTCATTTCTACTGCCTTTTTACATTTAGACCATATGCAGGGCAGCCAACTGAGCAGTGCTCCTGTTCCTCAGGGGGCCGACTGACTGACATCTGCCCCCACAAACAGAGGCCTGTTCAGAGGGGTGGAACGCTACCGAAGGTCAAGATAGAACTACATCTTCTAGACTAGACACGGCCCTTTGTGGTATTGAATGGACGATTGTGTCAGGCCTGTGCATCACGTTTCTGTGTGCAACGCTTCACGAATCTTTCCCTATCCACAGATAAGCCCTCAGGCTTTCACATCTGAGGCTTTTGCTTCGCTTTCACTCCTTATTTCATCTGGCATTTGAAGATGTTTTTCCGCCCCCCAAGAATTCTTAAATAAACCCATAGCTTAAGAGGTATATGGAGTCAAAGGGGTGCCTTAAAAATGAAAATACATCTGTGGAGGAATTGGAAAATAAATGTTTAAAATATTGGAATGAGCTATAGAACAAAATTAAAGACAAACTGTAAACTGAACTGTTATCAGCATTTCAGGTATTTGTACATTGTTTTCCAATTTAATTTTATATATTTATACTTTAAAGCTTAGGACAACATCATTTGTGTTATTTTCTCTATGTTTAATTATCCTTTAGTATTTCTTTTTTAAATGTATTTTGATATCCTGAGTTATCCCTGTTCCTTTGCTGATTGCATTTGCTATTTTTTTGAAGGCACAGGCTTTCAATTAAATTGTGCGGGCAGATCTTACCTGCTATAGGCTGTAATGAAGTTTACCAAATAAATTGATTAACTAAATGAATCCAATCAATGTGAAAAATAAATGACATTATTTGCATTAAAGATAATGAATAAATCCTCTACATACAATAAGAATGAAATACAGCACTAAGTGAATCTATAATGACATGAAATGTGCTACACAAACATTTATTTCCACCCGTAGTTTATTTTTCTATGAACCTTTTATTCCTGTCAGGGCGATCCTTTGACTTCATAGAGAGGCATCACATAGTACTAAAAGAGGTACAAGTTAGGCATTTAGTATTTTCTTTTATTTCTTGTCATTCCCGGAAATCTGAAAACCTAAGTAACCCTCTTTGAATTCATTTTGCTTATATGGAAAGGTTGTGACATTTATCTTGAAGCTCTTTCTTACTCTAATTTAGGTTCTTTATCACATTTTCACTCAAAAGCACCAGTTTTTCATCAGCAGATACTTCTTTTCTATTCTCTGCTGCCGTGACGACCACATTTCCCCTCCGGGATCAATAACATTTATATTCTCTCCATTACAGCATTTTTCTGCACTGAATGAGATTATATATGTGCCTCCTTTGGAAATACTATAATCCTGACTACACAAAGATTGAATTAAAATTCTATGGTGGATTTACTTTCTAGCTCAAAGACATTCAGTACAGCTTGGGTATCTAGCACTTTCATAATGTAAATTAGCAGGGGGCTCTTGTAGTGTCTCCTCCATTCAGCAGGAACAATGTTGGCACATAAACACCGGCTCACACATGCGCGCGCACACACACACAAACTTGCACCGTATTTCTATTCAAATCAACCATTCAACTGTCTTCATATCACTTTATATTTTTCTTTTTCCAGCTGGTAAATTATGTTTCCTATTACATGTAATCCATTCCTGGTAATGGATCCTGTGAATTTGCTGATCCCCTTGACAGAATGTATTTGCAGTTGAGGATTTTTAACACTAACTGGGTACTTTGCTGTATAATGACTAATGGTTTGACAAGTGGAAGGCAGTTTTGTAATAGGACCTCATTTTTAGTAATTCTAATAACCACATCCCGAACCCACACAGAATATAAATGTGATCCTTTTATCCTTTTTAAAGGCAAAATCAACATGGCGCTAAGTATATAGCTGCACATATTCTTATGCTGCACATAACAAAAGCAGCAGGCAGGGGGGGGCTGTGCTTGGAGGTCTTGAATGGGGCACCTGGTTGCATTACATTCTGGGGTTTAAGATTCAAGTGGACTTGATCACCTGTTCATGTCGATTTGACCGTCCTGCCCAACATCAGGACAGTCAGACCTTACCTGCCAGAGCATGCTACACAGCTACTGCTACAGTCTCTTGTAATATCATGCATTGACTATTGCAAGTCCTTACTGGCAGGTTTTCCTACATACATGCACTATCAAACCCTTGCAGATGATCTAAAACGCAGCAGCGTGGCTGGTCTTCAACCTACCTAAAACAGCATGTTTCTCCGCTGTTCATCTCCCTCAAATGGCTAGTAGTTACTGCTCACATCGAATTTAAAACTCTGCTACTCGCTTACAAAACGGCGACAAAAACAGGTCCTCGTTCGCATTCGTTCGCTTATCCAAAACAAACTCAGCCCATCCAAAAAAGTAACAAAATAATCCAACAAAGGTAGTCGATCGATCACTGGTATACCAGAAGACAAAAGAACAAAAAAAGAAGCAATCTCACCAGGATAGGAGGATGAATAATCCGGTCGGTCTGACCGTCTTTTTCTCAGCCCCGCCATGCGTATCCGTCGCGGGTGAGGAGACGCGGAGGGAATCTTGGGTCTATCTTTCAGAGGCGTTTCAGCGCTCTTTTCTTTCATTATCCAACACTTTTAAACCAAACAGACTATGAACATAACAGCAGCAGCAGCAACGTTTTCCTGGCGCTTCACTTTTCGTTATTTTCCTCCGCGGCACTCTGATTCTCCTCCTTTCCCCTGCGGCCCCATCCTGCATTTATAACCTCGGCCATATTCATCATAACACCGGTTGATTGCCCACACATAGGCCTACATCATTCGTCTCAGGATTCATTTAGGCTTTTATTGATTTTTTAATTTTTTTTGAGGACATTGCGGGCCGGTTGGGGTCGTAGCCTATTTATTTTGCCCATGTGTGGTCTATACTATAGCCTACCTTCAATTATATATATTTTTTTATTAGCGAAACACAAAACTTATTCCTCGCTCAAGAATGAAACGCTGTCGTTGCCGCTGTCATGTTTGTTTTGCGTGTACGTCACTTTGCTGAGTCCGCGCCTGCGCAGGTGTTGGCAGCTGTCAGAAACCGGGTTAGGCGTATACATGCCACAGTATCCCGTTTTCTTTCGGAGTTCTCCAGGTAGCAAAATCGGGTTTCTCAAAACCGGGATAAGGGCGTATCCCAGTATCTGAAATCAGGATATGATGTTTACATGCACAAATACAAAAACGGGATATTTAAAACCCCAATCAAAACTGGGATACTCAAGTCCATGTAAACGCACTCAATGATATTGATGATGATGACAATATATTTAGCTTGGTTTTGATGCTGATTAGAACTTTCAAGAACAGCTGTCGATGTTGTTGACTTTTAAAGTGATCTTTCTGTCAGCACCTGTGTCCCTTTCTCTTACTGACGTTGTTTCCTTCTCTCTAGATCCTTGCTTGTGTTGAACTGACTGCTAAATGAATTGTAGAATTGTGTATTTCTGTGTGTGCTAAATACCGGTAGGCAAGTTATGATAGAAATCTGATAGTATCTCTGGTGGACAGTACGGGCCTTCAGTTAGACATCTTTGGTCTACATGGTCAATTGATCTCAATACAAATGTGTATGGACTGCTGTAGTAATACAAGTCATTTATTATAGCTTGCCACCCCTCTGTTGCAACGTTACTCACAAGAGACAACACATCAGCGACAATATGTCAAACACAAGTCTGGTGAAACCCATGTGTGCTTAAATTGTCAGCATAATTATAGTATGAAGGAGTCAAAATGTGGGCATTTTTACAGCTCCATATAAAATAACCACATATGGCCTGTAGCGCATTGGACAACCATAGTGCCGCTCTAGGCGTATGCCCAGTTTGCCTTCACCACAGTGTTACACAGATTGTATCATTTGGATCTTGTAATTATCTAGAATTAGATCCTCAGATTTTTGAAAATGTAGTTGAGTGATCCATTGTTGATATGAATTATTGATTCAAGCTGCCTTAATTTTAAAAGTTCCTTCACACATGCTAAGAACAATATCTTTGTCTGTATTCATGTATCATCTGTTCATCGTCCTGAGGCTGTTCAGAGGTCAGCATCGGAGTAGGAGAGTGAGTGATGACCCTGGGGAGACATTTTGAACGCCTTTGATGTCGAAAGATTGAAATAGGAGCCTTAGTGTACCATGCGATAATCCGGCACTGCGGGAATCACCGGAGGGATTCATCATACATGACAGGAACAAGGGAGGGAGGGGTGATTAAGTGCTCTCACACCTCCACAAGCATGATCACAGCAAGTTAAGATTTCCCCTCCCGCTTTCCATCCTGCTGATGATGCTGAGACAAAAAATGATGCATCGTCAACATTAGAGACACTGTAAACAAATATAGATGATGATGATGATGATGCATGTAGGATAGAGTACCTCAACACTTTTATATCTGCAGGCTTAATGACTTCAGGTTGGCCATTCAACTAGCCTATTGTTGTGATGGGGTTATCTCAGGAACACCTGGAGGTGAATATTTCAAATGTGGCACAAAACTTTTACTCAAGACTGAGTCGACTAGAGTTAAGGGTTAGTGGATCTTTACACTCAGCAATGAATGCTAATAATGACACAATTTCACAAAAATGTCTAAAAGAATAAAATGCTGAAGTGACAACATTTTAATCCAGGTCAACTTCACTGTGACATCATAAAGTCCTAATAATCTCTTTCTTAGCCATCATTTCCCTTCTATACTGTGACCTCACGTCAGTCCCATATTAAACAATATGTTGAGGTTGTTGTTCTTTTTTTACACAGTTTTTTTTCTTATATCTGTCCATCCAGGAGAACCATGTAATGTGCAAGTTATTAGTGGAAACTTCCCCTCACTCTAGCGTTGTCTTAACTGTTCATTCTTGATACTGACATTGACATGCTCTGTAGAAAAACAGATAAAGAAGAAAGATGTTCTATGGCATTATTTCCCATATTTTTTTATATGCTCTATTTGCATAAAAAAATATATGCACATCGTGGTGCACTGGATCACAGTTGATCCGTGATCTATATGGATCAACCACCACTGTTCGGAATGCATGTGAACAGTGGATCAATGGAACATTAATGTAGGCCTATACTGCTAATGAATCCCTGTGCAGTCTAGGCACTTTAGAGATTTTCTGTACAAATGTGAAGACAGTCCAGTATAATTTTAAATATTGTTAGGCAAACCTTGCACAATCTTTAACACTGAAAACAGTCGTAAATCACTCGTATTTTATTGTGTATTGGTATCAGAAGATACTTCAACTTTTCTCCATTCACTCTTATTGTGATTTTGTTTACCGTGCAAGTATCAGCTGGTAACTGACATTGATAAAGAAATGTTTTTTTTGTTTTTTAACAATCCCAAAAAAACAGATCTACGTTCAGATCAGATCAATGACACAAAATCTGTAATCTGTTTAAACCTGTGTGGTGTGTGGTCTGTTGCATCCCCTAATATGCACGGTCATGACCACAGGTTTCATTTATATGAAACACTGATGAAAGTAAACTTCAACTTAGATGGTTTTCAGAGGCAAACAAGCTATGGGGCAATTCAAGTCATGCCTCTGCTGCAGAGAAAAGGTGTTGGATGAGTTGTTGTCTCTGCGTAGACACCTGAGGTAGCACCTCAGGTGTCTAGACCTGGTCATGAACTGGGCAAATATAATATTGCAGAGGCTTGGCAAGATAAACTTTGGGGCAGACTGTAGCTGTCCCCATAGGCTTGAAATCCAACAAACTAGAAAAGCTTGTTTAATATAAATCCAATGTCCCAGTCCTAAGGTTAGCTGTCACTCTCATAATGTACACACACACACACACACACACACACACACACACACACACACACACACACACACACACACACACACACACACACACACACACACACAGCAGAACTCTACTTGACATCGTAAAGGAGGCTGAGCAAACAGAGCAATTCCAGCTGTTGTGAAGGCAGCAGGACTCAGATTGTATGAGTCGGTCACAGTGGAGCTTTAATCAAGAGGGGCCCTCTGTGGGACTTCCCTAAAGGACAAGGGAATGAAGTCTGTTGCAAAGCCTTGAGGCTGCTAACACCTCTCAACCAGGCTGACTCGGAGAGAAAGAGCTGGCCAATCTAGCTGTCACCACAAAGAAGCAAGGCAGTTAATTTGGTTCAAACGAAACATAGAGAGGATATCTGTGTTTCATCAGGAAAACTGCATTTTCACTCAGCGGAGGAGGGAAACTAAAGAGCTTCTGACGTGTGTTATGAGGGATTGTCCTCAGGTGATGGATTCAATGACACGGTACAGCTCTTGACTAGAAAATTAAGTCCCATTGTGCCATCAGAAAGCAGCATTTTCTTCTATTTTTTTTTTTTGATCGAGTCAAGAATAGATATGATGCAGGTTTCTTACAAACATAACAACTAGCGATCAAATCTTTGTGCTGAACCCTCGAAATCCTCTCGTCTTTTTATGTAACCACACAATTGTTTATTTTGGAAGATGAAACAGCATTGATTGCAGAAATGTGCTTTTGTGTAAAGATGACAGATGTGGGCTAGGTGAAGGGAAAACCAAGCCTGAAAGCTGAAGTGCTTCACTGAGAGTAAAACAATGTGTGAAGGCTTGATGGATGACGGCGCAGCAGAAACGAGTCTTTTGTTTACGTCTTTCCCAAGACATGTCAGAAGAGCTAGCTTATCTGTGACACCGCATCAGCTAACGTGGCAGGGTCGTCCTGTTTGAACCTTTCACAACATGTCAGTGATGGTTTGTCTAAAGTGAGGGAAACGTCTCAGAATGACATCCCTCGTGTTCATATTCAGTGTTTCAGCTTGTTTGGGTATAGGCCTACAGGGAAAAGCTTATACACCTTTCACTTTTTCTAAAGGTGTTGGAAATGGTGATAAAGCACTTTTTTTTTCTCGGTGTTAAATGAAAAATTTCAGATGTATCTGGCATGGTTTAGCACTGAACATGCTAAAGCCTGAGGCCAACAAAAGTTCATAAGAACTCTCAGTACAGCAGCACAAAGGACAGGCTTAAATATGGAATTTCTAATAATGGTCTTTGCTGCCAAAAGTTGCTGATTCAATTATCTGATGAAAAAACTCAATTTCTCTGTCAAATATCTGGGTTTTTTTTAAGCTTAATCATTATACAGAGAGAGTCATGGCCCAAACTAAATAATTTCAGACTGTGAACTTTACAAACAGAGCCTAAAAAAGACAGAACAGTGTTCATCATTCGAAAGTGTTTACAGAGAGCGGAATTATCACAGAGGTCCTTACTCTTAAACCACCAACAGAACACTGGTTTTATTGTTAGGCAGTATAAATCAAACGTGTTTATACATCAGGGTTTTTGCAACTTTCTTCACCACTGGCTACATGATGTCAGGAAGAGAATGACTGAGCTAGCTTATTAGTAGGTAAACAAACAAATTAGGTAATTAAAACTGGTACAAAAACAGAATAAAACAGTTTAAACCTGACAAATCAGTGTATTTCTGATGCTCTTCAGTTTTTTCTTTTAAAGGCTGTAGGCTCAGTCTGCTCTAACTATAGCTTACATGGGGGGGGGGTGACTCATGTAGATTCTGAATCAAAAGTGTATGTGACAACAAAGCTTAATATTGAACTGCTAAAAACAATTTGACTGACACAGTTCCAAGTCTGGTGAAGACTGTCTGAGACATGCCGCGTCTTTTAGCATGTGATGATACGATCCTCCAAACTCTCTCAGATTTAATTAAAATGTGTTACCAGCAACTCAATAAGATTGAGGAGTACAGCGTTTTGGTATTAGGGTATTGATGACACAATCAAAATTGGATTAATCCAGTTGGTCTGGTCTTGGCTCTCATGCAAATGAGAGAGGTAAAAAAAGAGCAGTGATGAGCACAATGTTCACCAGTGCTATGATCAGGTTTGTTTTTCTCTTCCCAACTCAGTTTCAAATGGGTTTGTTTTTTTTCAGCCACGGCTACAAAGAGCTAATGTAGAATAAATATTTCTGTGAATATCTAATGACAATAAGTAGAACTTTTCGTGGGATCGATAAAGAATCCCTGATCATTAAAGTCTGAAAGTGTTCCGAGAACAGACTTGTTTGAAGCATTACTGCATTATGTATGCATGTATATTTAATGTAATAAATCATAAAAGAGTAAAACAACAGGATTTTAGAAGTTCACTCACTCTTTGGTTTTCTCTGTACTATGCTCTGGTTCCACTCCTAGGACTCAGCCAACATGAAGCCGTCTGGAATGATAGAGGTCTATTACAGTCGTTTGTTCGTGTTTTCCAGCTCAGAGAGAGAGAAACGGACCAGGTTTCCTTTACTTCAGGGAGAAAGCGATTACTTTCACTGAAATGATGATTTGATTATGGCGCGCACTTGACTGGTACTGTTGTTTGACTTGGCAGGATTCAGCCTCCCAGTTAATAGCAGCACTTACAAATCCTGATGCTTCACACACACCCTCCAACGAAAACACACAAAGCAGAAAAGCTGTAGTAAATCCACCTTTTGATACTCGTTTAGAAAGGGAAGTGATTTAAAAAACATCCAGACATCAAGCAAAGCACATTAAGGGATGTTGTGTGTCTTGGCTTAAGTTGCATTTATGATTGTTGTTGAGAGATCAAAAGTCCAAGAAGAACAAACTAGATTTGTATAATCTGGCATTTAGATTCAGTTTTAAATGACTGCACCTTGGCTGCTCTCTACGACACTGTTTCCTGTTCAATGGGACATGTTAGAAGGCATTTTTTTAAATTACTCTTTTTTTATTTTAAACCAGAATCCCAAACCATAACTTTAAAAGGGATGAAGGTCACGTATCAACTTGTACTGTATATAAGAAATAATAAGTAAATCTAGCCTCTGTAAATATCTCATTGGTTAGTGAACTCCGGGGTTTGCATTTTTTTTTTATGCTCTTGAAACATGCTCTTCAATATGAATTGAATGCTTATTCTAAAAGGACTAGGTCAATTTAAGACTCTGAACTACTTGCTGGTTTGGGTTTTAATAAGTAGTAAACTTCATATATGTACATCAGTGCATTAATTCTTGGGGGAGAACTCCTCTAAAGGCGTGTTAAGGTTGTTTTCTGCTCTGCCAGCAGCAGTATGAATAGACCTCAGGATTTGAGGTCATGGTTGCGTCTACTTTTGTCATTTGAGCAAAGACACATCTGATCGAAGTGTCCAAAGTGTCTTAGATTCAGACACATTCAATTTATTTTACCCTCCAGATTTTTCAAATTGACAAAATAAGGCATTTTGGCTGTTGGTGATTACTGTGAGCTTTTACATTGTCACTTTTTAATGTAAATGTTTCTTAATATGAATGATGGAAAAGAGTTGTGGAAGGGCCTGTGTTGAGATTGTTTGATTTTCCTGGTAATAAATAATTATCAGCCTTCCTCCACGGCTGAGCCCAGGAATAAAACAGGGCGGCTTTAATTTAAGAACCTTATGATGGAGGTTATTAACACTGAGGTCCTGGCATTCTGATTGGCAGAGAAGGGGCGGCACATGCTGAATTCTGCAGATGACCTAAGGATGGGGCTTTTGTGACTTGCCAGGCGTTCTGCCCGGCTCTTTGTTATGACCATGTGTCGCCCTGGGAGCCTGCTGCTCTTTCCAAAGCCCGGGTTCAAAGCCGCCCAGCCTGAACAGGGAATGAGATTGGACCAATGCCAGGGAATAAAGAACAACCCCAAACATCTAGCACAAAGACCCCTCTGACTCCATCTCTCTTTTTTGCTATCCCACTCTCTCTCTTTCTCTCTCTTAGCTGCTTTCTATGTCCATCTTTCACTGACTATATGGCTGGTCAGTTTCGGTGTCTTAATTCCTCGATCAGTCACTGAGCTATACTCGTTCTCCAACAAAGACCCTGGGTTGCCTCCCTGACTCTGTACTCTACCTGGATATCCATCTCTACCTACGGCCTTCATAGCTGATCCCAGCTGAACAATTCCCTGAACAACTTGTCTCCTTATGTCCTCGTGTCTCATCTTTCTCTCCTCTCCTCATCCACCTCCTCTAAAATCACTCTTAGATTTCTCTTTTCATTTTCTCTTCCTTGTTCCAGCTCCCTCTTCACCTTTGCCGACATCAGATGAAACCCTCGGGAGACTATGGATAAAGATAAGCCCTGTGAGATAGATTGTGTGCGTGAGACTGAGTAAATCCTCCGCCCGGCCCCCCTCTTCTCGAGCACTGGCTCAAAGTCCTGGCACGTTCCGTCTGCGCAGGCTAGCAAAGCCACTAAGCCAGCCTCTATCTCTATCCACCTCCCCATGCACAGCATTAGCTAACCTGCTTTGCGGCTATTCCCTAATCAAAAACATTTACAGCATGAGCCAATGCCTGTGCAGGGGCTAAAATAGACACACTGCCATTCTACATCCAATCACCCGCCACCCTTGTCCATGTATTTGAGGTGGATTAGTCCAACAGGTGCTTAATTATTCTAATTTAAAAACGCTCCAAGGAGGAACCAGGGACAAAAAAGGCAAGACAAATGGGTTTCAATTTTTAAAAAGTCTTATAAAAGAGCTGACCCATAAGTCTCACACTCCCCTGACTCAGTTAATTAATGGTTGAACTCAACAGGTGCTACATTTAGTTTGAAATTAAATAAAAGTTGAAAAACCAGGTGATGAATCCCCCCTCCCCCCCACTTTCTAAACCGCCACAGGCTCACAGTGTCGGCAGCTGCATCTTCCATGGCCCCATTACAATGTCTTCCTACATGAGAGAGAAGGAAACAAACACACACAGACACTGACACACACACACAGTTTAATGATTGCAAAGTACACAATTCTGGCCTGAGCCAATAGGAGAGAGCATCTGTGAGTGTTTGATTTGAAAGGGACCAATAGGACAAAGGGATTGTATACGCTAAAAAATGCAGGTGCAACATGATTAGAAAGCAGCAGCTGGTGAGGTCACAAACAGACACGGATACACACACTTTAAGTGCCCAAGCAAACACATACACACACAAGCTTTTTTAAATGCACGGTAAATATTCTCCAGCACTTTCATTCCACTATCTGGCCTTTGAGCTAACAACAAGTTTTAGGAGCGCATAAAGTACCTCAGTGCCTCCGTCTCACCGTCCTTTGATGAATAAAGAAGCAAAAAAGGAAGAATACACACAGCACGCAAGCCAATATGGGTTTGAAATGACTAGTCTTTGAAAAGTGAGTGAGAAAGAGGATATGAAAGGGAGTAGTGAAATCCTCAGAGAAGTTTTTTTCTGAAATAGCTTATAAAAGACTATATTTTTAAAGGGGAATCAATTTACTGTGTGTGTGTGAGTTTGCGTTCACATATTCTAAGTTTGAGTTCGAGTCGGAGTAACACACTGAGCGAGCAAGATGATCTGTGGCTCTTTAAAAAGCATCCACAAACTCCTTTGAACATATATCCAGCATTGTCACAGGCAGCCATCCATTCCCCATCCCAGATTTACCTCCCCGCTCTATTCTCTCTCTCTCTCCATCCGCTGTTATCCCCCGAGACATGTCATCATCTTCTCTGCAGCCTGGAGGTCTCGCAACATCGTAAGACCCATCGTAATCCAATTTAGCACGGAGGGATGGGCAGAAATTGCCAGCTCTGGAGCATGCACGCACAATTCTGTTTGGTGATGTCATTCAAATCCCCCAATAACTCAGAGCTGGTGGGCATCACAATTGCTCTGTGGTCGGGCAGTTAGTAATGCTGCTACTGGGTCTGTGGCTAAAGAAGAGGCCTTTTCTGATCACCAGAGAGCAGAATTTGAGCCCCATTAAGGTCTCATTGCTTCATTAAAGGCCTCCCTTCAGCAAAAGGGCTCTCTGTCTGACGAAATAGCATAACATGAGGAAATGGCAGATTGAGCTGTTCAATTACAACTTAACAGCCATACGTCGATAGGCTCTGTTCATTTCCACAGCCTGTCCATTGAGCTCTGGTGAGAGGGGCTTACACGGAGGCCGAGAGTCCATCAGGAGAAACCGACAGCAGAGGAAATAGTAAATGAAATCTAAGCTTGCGGGCTAGTCATCTTCAGCTAGCCTCAGGGACTCAGTTAGCTGCAGCACACTTCTGTGCAGAGAGGTGTTTAATGGTTGATTAGCAGTCTATATGAGCTGCCCCACACCCCCTGCACCAAAGGCACTGTCCTTTCCAGTTTATGCCCCTCTGAAAAATCAATCAGCACAATCACAGGGCCTTAGTTCCATCAAACATTAATGGCAGAGCATCGTGCTCAGGGTTAGCAGCTGACATTAATTGAAGGCTGACATGACATTGAGGGAGAGGTGATTACATCTCAGCTTTACTGTGTTCAAGGGCTCATCAGACACATCAGAGAGCATTTCAGTGATGATGCAGAAAATCAGACATGTCACTGAATGAGGATCAAACACTTTGGAGGTTGATGTCATACGCAATTCAGTTAAACACATATGGAGCCTGCTTCTTGATGTCAGCAACTGTCTGTGTAGATGGCAATCCGGTGTTCTTACAGGTTATCTTCAGAGACTCGGCTTAAGCTAAGAGGTGGAGTTGGATCGTGTCTCATCCATAGTCCTTTTGTCACTATTCTAATGTTTCATTGGATCATTTTCCCAATTGTTTGTTGTTGTTATTGTTTTTTGAAGATTTTTTGAGGGCCTTATGCCTTTATTTTAGATAGGAAATTGGATAGAGTAGAAAATCAGGATAGAGAGTGGGGAATGACATGCAGGAAAGGAGCCACAAGTCGGTCTTGAACCCAGGCTGTCCGCTTAGAGGAATGTAGCCTCGGTACAGTACATGGGGTGACACCTAACCGCTAGACAATCTGTCTATGCAACCAGTGTTTCTTATTTTAATGCTCATTTTAACCACAATAGGTTGAAATGCTCCTCCTCTGTGTTATTTTGATTTATCCAAGAAGTCTTAGCATCAGGTAAATACTCACTTGAGCTTTTGCACAACATGAACCTAACAGGCTTGGGTGTTCTGTTTTCACTGCTCCAGTTTACAGTTAATGGTGGGCAGCGTCTCCCACAGCCCTGCTAATAAAGGCTAAGAGGTTTATCTGGAGTCAGGCTCTCAGGTCCTGGTCAGCCCCTCTATCTGGCCAGGACTGAGAGTCTCTCAAAAGAGAGAGTCGGCAGCTGGTTGCTGTCTTTCATCCTCCATCCTCCTCATAGCCCGCCCTTTTTTGTCTTAATTGCTCTCCTCCAGGTCCTGCTTTCACTGAGGAGGGTCTTCTACTATCTTCCTGACCTCCTGTGTGGAGGGGGAAGAGGTTATTTTGTCTCTCATCTCTGTCTCTTGTTTCCTCTGTCTGTCACTCCTGCAAATACACATGTGCATTCAGCACACACAAACCCAGAGAGCCCAGCCCTCGTGCACACTCAGAGTAACAAGGGTCTCTCTCAGGACACTGGGCTAATTTAACCCCCACCCCCAACCCCAACCAAAGGCAAACCAGGAAAAGGAGGGGTAAAGACAGAGGGAGGACACATTTGGAGGTGCTATTTTAAAATGAGACCATAGGCAACCTAAGGGCATCATATCTTATCAGAGTCATTGGTGCACGTATTTGTGTGCATGTGGCCTGACTCTTGCTATTAGATACATGTAATGGCAGATATAAATGGCGCTCTCTGTGGAGCGATACTGTACTATGGAGTGCAAGGAATGCAACTAATTCACACCCGCACCCACACCGACACACATACACACCCATGCATGTGTTCAGCTATGTTTCAGGACATTGATTTATTCTTTGCTTACTGACACCGTACAACATTTTCTCTATAAAACCGGATGATTCAGCTCTGTACGGGTACAAAAACAAGCCACTACTTGCGTTCATTTCTTTATCTTTAAATACACCTTCTGACAGTCTCATTTGCCGCTGAGATGAGTTATTAGAACTAACCGACATTTGTGCGACTGAAGTTAAATTGCTCTCTCTTTTTTATCATTATCTTGTTGTCAGAGTAGCTGCAGATTCAGCCCTTCTTAGAACTGTACTCTCACAAGTTTTATTCAGCTGACTGCAAACTTCATCACCACAGTCCTCGGGCAAATTGCTAATCAAAGTGAAACACAGCAAGACCACTATTAACTGCTGCTCTCTCCTCTTCCTCGTCTCTCCCTTCCCTCTTTAGACAGTGAGATTGTTCCTCCTGACTGCCTGCGCCCGCGCTCCTTCACCACCGTGCGCTCCTCCTCTCTGCGGCGTGAGGCGGATGACTCCCGCCTGTCGGTCAGCCTGTGTGACCTCAACCTGCAGCAGGAGGATGGACGCTCGCCCCACAACCACTCCCACCGCCACACCCTCCACCTAGCTTCAGCCTCCTCCTCCTCCACCTGCCCCATACCACAGAACTCTCTCAACTCCCAGCAATCTTCTCTGCTGCCGTCAGCTCTGGAGAGTGACCTCCACTTCCACCAGCTGCGTGGCGCGCACATTAAGACGCTGGACGAGCAGACCGTGGCTCGATCTGAGCATGCACGAGAGGAACGCACCCTTGTCTTCACCAACCGGCCCCTGCGCACTGGAGAGACTGTCTTCATCAAAGTCACCAAGTCCAGCCCAGCACGCTCAGGCTCGTTGTCCTATGGCGTGACGTCATGTGACCCGGCAGTTCTGCGCCCCAGCGACCTTCCCTATAACCCAGAGGCCCTTGTGGACAGGAAAGAGTTCTGGGCAGTGTGCCGGGTGCCCACGCCTCTACAAAGCAGTGACATCCTGGGCTTCCTGGTCAATCACGAGGGGGAGGTCATCCTCAGCCACAACGGCACCAATGTGGGCATGCAGGTGTGTGTGGACAACTCCCGTCCACTCTGGATGTTCTTTGGGCTGCATGGGGCTGTGACTCAGCTGAGGATTCTGGGTAAGTAACCACATGACATGATGTTTAACACTAGTGGGTAGACACAGCAATAGGAGGATTATTTAATAGAAGACTGAAAAAGGTAGTTAGGTGATTTAATACTGTACTTTTGTACAGTTAGGAACAAGTGTGAGACAAATAAGGAGACCAAATCAATTAGAGGCTCACTTAAAGTCCCTCCATACCTTTTAAACACCCATCTTTTCGAACTCCAAGCCCCCAACTTTTCTGACTTTCTGTTAGAGCTAGGTAGATTAATTATCCAGGTAGATATATAGTTTATATTGAAGTAGCAAGAAGTAGCAGAACAAAACAGCTACTTAGATTTCAAATAGAAACAATAGTATCCAGAAAATGTCTATCAGAAAAAAATTAGTATGTTTATTTTTCTTTGTAAAATGATCAACTTAGAATCATAAATATATTTAAGACTTTGCTACCTGACCTAAAGATGGTGGCTCTTCAGTCCATGTTTTTCCAAGTCTTGTCAGGCTAAGTTTGTAAATAAAATTGGCGGAGTGCCCCTTTAAACTCATTGAGAAAACTTACTTGCAGTGTATGTGCATTGTCAGATGGGCCTTTCTCAAAATATCACACCAACAAATATTTGACAGATAAAAACATTGTAAAACTTAAAAATTTAAATATGATATAAATTAAGACAATGGACAACCGAAAGCATCTTAAAATAACCATCTTACTCCAGAATTTTGTTATGGTTCACTAATAATTTAACTTGTACATCATCAGGTGTTAAAATATTTAATCTAGCTCCTGTGTGTGTCCTGAGTGGAGTAATGACTGCCCTTAGTTCTCTGACAGCATGCTTTGTCTTGAGAATAATCCCACTTGAAGCAGTAATTTATGGTGGAAATAACCGTCCTTTTAGCCCAGCGATGCGTCCTGGGTCAGGAACTCACAGATCAAGATATTGATCTTCATTTGGCCAGGCAGTACCACTGGTGGGACCTCCAAGCTCCGTGCTTAATTCATTTACTCTCGGGCTTGAAATCTATTTGTGCTAAGTGTTGATTGCTCTGACAGTATGCCGATGGAGGGGAACCACATACCCCGCCGTGTGGAAATAACAGCCATGGCCACGACCAGAACTAAAGGGTCAAGAGTTTGAGAGAGCACTTTATTACTTTGTTTGTCACAATATTTACAGAAGATCTCTTGAGGCAGGAAGCTTCTGTACACGTTCATAGGATTAGCAGGACATGTACACACTCTGTCACGAACCAGGGAAGATGAAAACAGGAAGTGAGAGAGCAGAGGTGGGGGCGGGGGGTGTGATCTGCACACAACAGGAACGACAAGATGTCCCAGTGGGGGGGGACACTTTGCCTGCCAGGGGTGTGCTAGGACACCTGAGGTTTGTTTACATGCTCTAAATGCTTATAGTGACAGGGGGAGCTGGAAAGGTGTGAGGCAGTTTATTACTGGCATTCACCTCACCCTGCTGAATATATTGCCTTCCCACGGGATGCAGGCAGCTGGGAGAATTGTGGGGAAGGCAACATTTTGCAAACCACCAATATCTTCACAATGGAAGATGTTGAAATACAGTAACGTTATAAGAGTCCTCTTGTATACCAAATGTTGTTTGGTATACTAGAGATATACTTAGAAAAACATGGTTCAAACAACTTTTTCAAAATGTCTTGTGTTAAAACACGTGATACAAAATTATAACAAAGTACTCGCATGCTAGAAAATAATATGAACCCTTCAGTTTATCACAAAACCTGAAACATTTTACAGGTCAGGCATGAAAAAACAGCATTCATGGTAAAGTGTCAGCTCTAGTTTTGTATAAAAAAAAGCAATCAATCGGGCTAAATTCAGATTTTGGATTCACACCAAGCAGGACTACTCAGCTATCGAGGTCACAGGACAATGGTGGGAGGTGGGAGCAAAATTGAACAACTTTGCTGAAAATGTTTTAACACTAGCAGCATTTGCTAGAAAAAAAAATCTGTCATTCATCATCTAAATTCAACATAGAACATTAAAAAATCTTATATGACTGACACCTTATTTTTTCCAGTAGCTGTTATAGTTTGAAGTTCAAGAAATCCCAAAAAATATTGAACTCATTTAATCACATTGCTAATATGAAACTAGTTATACAGTACAACCAGCAAACTCCAACTACAACATGAAGTTCACTACAACATGAAGCTCACCTCTCCATTCACATTGTTTATGAGACAGGGCTGCACTCAAGAATATAAAAAATGGAAGACAGCTTTATGCCCTCTATTATTAAGTGTGCTGCTCAGAGTGGCATTTGTTCACAAATCTGCCAAAGACATGACTTAAAATCCTTCTCACACAAAGAATAAACACAAGTTGTTGAAATCATCAGCTTTACAACAAGCCATGATTGTGTATGTTCACCAAGTCATTGAAAAGCAGTTGACAGTAAGAAGGCAACCTCTCTGTCAGCTGTATAATGCAGATTGGCGCGTGCAGCAGTGGAGGCTGTCTCCTAATAATGCAGCTCTAACAGCCAAAACAGCAGCAGCCTTTCAAAGGTGTCACAAGTGTGCGTCTGTTGAGGAAGAGGCGTCTATAAATACATCCTGCTTTTCTTCAGTGACGGCGGTGAAAAGGGAAGCAGACGTTAAAAGAGGTTAGAGGGGACCAACCTCAGCTTTAAGTAGACATGCGAGAGAGAGACAGGAGATAAACCTTTATCTTGTAAAAGCCTTATTTTAAACTTTTAAACAAAAGAGAATTCACTGTGGGTTAATTTTGTCCTCTGTTAGCTTGTCATAGACTGACAGCAAAGTTAACAAAGCTACGTAAATACAAATACCAGTGAACTAGAAAAGAATATCAATTATCAAATAAACCAAATAATTAATTGATCAATCGAGAAAAAGCCGAAAACAGTACAGAAGACTCACAATGTTCCAGACAAATCTTCACTCTGTGTTGCTGCTTCGTTTTAAAGAGCGTGGCAGGGGCATCAGCATGTCATGCTTTAATCTGCATAAACTCGGTTTCAAGATGATTCTTCAGTTAACTTCCCTCACAGGAGTTCTCCTGCTAGCTGAACAGTCCATCGAGCCGGTGTCTGGAACCTTTTTTCATCTGAGAGATTCTTTGAAAAAATGAAAGTGGCTGAAAGCTACTTGAATCACATCACTCGTGCCTATTTACATAAAGCATCAAAACACAAGTACACACATGACAAATGTCAATACCCAAAGCTCACTTTGTAGACTTTAACATTTTAAAGTAACATCACTACCGTGTCAAATGTACGCTCCGAATGTGTCTAATGTCAATGTGTCAAGCTCACGTCAAATATCTTTATTTCATTCCAACTCTAAACAAAATAAATGGGTTTTTTTTAACTTCTTATTTGTTATTAAACTTGTACTCACATTCCAAAAATGAAAAAAAAAATATAAATCCAAAGTTATTACCAGTTCTTTGTCCCACATATCAAGTACATCACTCTGATTGGGATTCACAAATGAGGCATATCGGTTTCTCTTTTAGAGCCAAGCTCACATTATCTACCAAAACATTTTAAATTCACATCAAGGTCCAAGAACTAATTTACTAATTTATTTCCTGAAGCTTATTTGTGTCCTTTAGTCAGTGAGAAACCAAATCATTTATTTTCTGTGTCCTCATATGAATGTATCACATCATCTCCATTATCAAAAACCCTAAAGCCATTTAAAGGTACATGTGTAAAATCAGTGCATTCGCTCTTTTCTGTAGTTAGTGAGATGACTGGCACTGCATTGAGTCCTCAATAGAGGTGTATGCTGGAGTGTACCCACTTAGGTTCATTCTTATAGTCAGTTAAATGTTCATCTGTTGGTCTTATTCTGAATTTACATTTCATGACATTAAAGTCAGAAAAAGCTGCTTCACTATAGAGCCAAATAAAGACCACACCAACACCATCCGAAAAAACACAGCCAACTCTACAGTATCACTCAGGTCCACAAAAAATAAAGATGAACACAGAATAATGATTGTATGTGCCTTTGTGAGAAAGGTCAAAGATCAGCCGCGAATTCACAAGTGCGTGTACAGCCACAGAAGGTGAGCATTACCTCTCTGAGTCTCCCGCATGACTGCAAATGTTTCAATATGCGTCCCATAGATTGAGCTCAGTAAAAACTCTTACTAGCATCCATCTTGCATGTTAAACTTACAACCCCACTACTTACTTGTGTGGTGCTAAAGCAAAAATAAAACCAAAAACATTGAACAACCAAGTCTTTTTCAAGTGACAAAATTTGGACTCGGGTACGGACCACATTTCATTCTCCTTTCTAACCAAAAAAAAGGGAAACTTTACATTCTTTCTATTGCAAAAACAGCTGAATATCTTAACGCTACCGTAAACACTACTGCTGGATTCCTGTGTTATTGCAGAGAGGGATCACATACCTCACTGTTAAATTAAATGTCAGTTTGGCAACTGTGCATAACAGACCACCTGCTTTTTCTATTTGCATTTCTGACAATCATTTACTGATACCAGAGAGCTTGACAGTACAACAAAACAGGAAAAAGCAGAACAATGAAACCGGTCGGAGGCACATCCCTTTATCAGAGCAGATCTTGGAATTCCCACTGAGGTGTGAATCATCTTTATATATACCAGCTGCTTCGAATCAGGAAGCAGCTCTTATCTCGCTCTTACAACCCGTGATCTATTGCTTTGTGTTGACGTTTTTAGCTTTCAGTTCGGCTTGATTCGAGCCGTGCCTTCTTCCTGGAGTGAGGGACGTTAAACTTAAAAAGCTGTGCTCTCCCCAGAGGACTCTTGCTCTTCAGGATGGCGAGATAAAGCAAGTCATCACAGAGGCCTCCTGCTTCAAACAAAGCACAAAGTAATGGAGCCCTCTCTAATGGGAACAGACACACTCAAACAGAAACATCAGGTTAGCTCGGGTCAGCCTGGAGTGCTCAGACAGGTTAATGATAGTGAATGAAATCGATACTGCATTACTTCAATTGGTGCTGAAGGCATGGGGTACTACAAAGGTTATAATTGTCATTCAAAATATCTGTCTTTCTTTTACGTGTGTTTGGACATATATTGAAAGGTTGTGTGTATCTTTGCGGCTTGACAAATGGTGTCAAATGTCCTTCCTAATAGTCCAATTGCTTTACATCTTGATTGTTAGCTTTTAGCTTTTAGCTTAGTGCATCATGCACTTATCACTTTGCCTGCATGCTTTGGTGGGTGCATGTGTGGGACCCACTCACAAAAACTTTGGCACTATCAGTGGTCACAATCTCAGCAGGATACCTATAATTTAAAATTCAGAACAAGACTAAAAGACAGCTGCTTGGCATTTAAGCCCACAAAATGTAAGAAAACAACTTGCTACTTGTTGATCTATTAGTCACTCATCCTACAAAGATCACAATTATTTCCCTTGGTCCCGACAGCTATGAGCTTGTTGGGACCAAATTTATATAGTCAGAAACTCAACTCAATCTTAATCTATTCAAGCAGTCATTAAGTTTGCCTCTGCAGTCAGCTGTATAATATTACTGTAGGTACATGCTGCATGCTAATGCGAAGTACATGCTGCCATTTTTGAACATGTTGATGGTGAATCAAAAGCTACTAGCCCTCATGTTACGAGATGGCATACATTTTCTGCTCCTATTGTATGTAACCATAGTTTATTTTTTGCCTTTAAAACTGTAAAATAATTGAAACAATAATTGCCTATTTTCATCCTGAGTTTCACATTAATTAAGGCTATTTTAAATACAGGAGACATCTTGACATCATTAGTCGACTCCTCCTGGGATTCCTCCAAAATTCTGTTATAGAGTTCATCACAGTCCTCACAAGAAAAAAAATGAATCAAATCTTCGCTGCATGTCTTCAAGTCATTCATATTTGATAATATTATAAAACAATATTCTAGCTTAGGGCAAACCCAACTAGCTCGCCAACTCACTAGTTGGGTTTGTATATGTTAGCCAGCGTTCAGTAATAGATTATGAAGATTAATTATCAGTTGAAGAAGAGAAGGATCTATTGTGCTGAATTAAATGTGGTTATGTTGTAGATTTCAGAGGGCTGTGATTTTCCTCGTAATATGGGATGTTTGTAAAAGTGTACAATTATAATTCTGACCTAAAGACTGTTCTGTCAAAACATTTTTTCCAATACACAATAAGGAATGTGTGCAGAGAGATTTGCGACAATTTATACATTTTTGGGAAAAGAAGAATAAAGTATACAGCAGTGTTTTGTTTCGGTCAGACACACTGATCAAATAAATGCCATCCCCAGAGCACCACCAGAAGCACGGCACCCCGTCTGAGGGTGGTTCAGTCTGACATAAATGTAAGTGACAGAATTTGTGTTTTCTAAACTCTCCATGCCAAGATGTGTCACGTACAGTTTTACCCACAGGGACACACCAACTCTTAGACGTCATGTCCTTTCCAGTATCCTTCTCTATTGTCCAAATTTCTCCCATTAGAGTGATTTATTCCACACAAAAACCACACAGCAGCTGACAGTTGAACTCTGAGGGGGAGATATTGTAGGGACCCTGTGCCTCGTGGCGGGGAAATAGGACACCCATCCAGTGACCCACTTCACATATATTATAGATTCCATTAAAATGTCCGTGTGCTCATGCTCCAGTGAAACCTCTCACCACCCACATCCTCATGCACTGCAGCTGCCACCCTCCTCTCTCCTCCTCTTCTCAACTTCTGTCATCTTAGCTGCAGTCTTCTTCTCTTCTTTCTCTCTTATTTTTCTGCTTACTGCATTTTTTTGTTTCTACAGGATGTATTAAAAATTAACACACATGTATACCTGCTACATGACTTCCACACAATCCCATATGTCTGTGTAATGTTGTTATAAAGCACTGCTCTTTCTTATGTGCGTACACTACTTAACTCTCTGAGTCTCTCAGTCCATGTAAACAACAGTGTGAGTTTGGTTTGAGAAGTGTGTGGATGGGAGTGCATGAAGTCAGAGGCCAACACTAAGAACAAAAATATGAATATGTGAATAAACACAGCCCTTTAAAATAGCCCTTTAAATAAAAATAAAAACCCACCCTATATATTCAGAATACCTGTTATGCGACTATAGAGAAATATGCAGATCACCATAAAATCTCACTAATTTACCAAAAATTTCAAAGATATATCTTTTCGGTGTTTTAATGGCTTAATATTATTTCTAAATACATATTTTTGTTATCTATAACATTTGGATTGAAAAACAATTTCTGTTATCAAGAATAGTAACATCTATTATGTTCGGGGTCAATTTGACCCCAGGAAAAACAGTCACAATTTCAAAGATTTAGAAGGATTTGAATTGTAAAACAGAACATCATCATCATCAGAACATCGGTAAAGAACACGACAGTTCTTCATTTACAAAAAACCTAGACCGAACACCACACAAGGGTTATACAGCTAAAACAGCCTGGGGTCAAATTGACCCCAAAGAACACCGATGCGTACAACATGTGTACAGGACATTGAAATTATATCATCATGTTAATTTTATGTTAACCAAGTTGTCCCCATTAAATTAGGAAAAGTCATTAAATATGAAGCAAAAAAAAAAAGTCAATCTTTTATTTAGAGACGTTAAACATTGAATGGGGTCAAATTGACCCCAAAGATAATAGGAGGCTTAAGGTTGAACTTTTGACCTTATCCTCAAAATGCTTGTGGATATGCTTATGATACTTGGTGTGTATCTGTGCGAGGTTATGGCCTTGGTATCATGGGAAGTAAGGAGCTTTAGTCTTTTTGCCCACTCGGCTTTAAAGATTGAATGATGATCTCTAATGGATAAAGTTAGTGTGTACCGAGAATTGATCTATTTTGCACACTGGGAAAGCAAAACATGTCCATGTTTGACACCTCAGTTATTTCTTAAATTGACATTGCAGGTTTTTGTTATTTGTTGATGCAACAGTTCAGTGAGAGGCTATTCAGGATGTGAGCCCGAGAGTAAAACAGGCTACTCTTACTTTTTTGTTTGTTCCAGAGGCTTTTTAAAACCTTCAAAACTTTCTTTTATCAACCCTCTATCTTTTCAGTCATATTGCTTGCATGCAGATAGTGCACATAGGTTCATACATATGCATGGAAGCACTCACACTCTCCTCACTACACCTGATAGAGGGATTTAAAAAATCTGGGATATATGACTGCATCCAGCTTCATAAATTGCTCTTTTTTTTCCACTAAAGATAATATCTCCAGCACATTTCCACAGCAGGGTGAGCCATGAACTTAAACTACTACCTTCTTAACTGTTTTCCTCTCATCCAATCTACACAGACACATTAAAAAAAACAAGCCTAAGTGCACATTTGTCCCGATAGTGCCACAGAACAAGAGATTCTCTGCAATTAGATTAACAGCCACCCAGTTTGAAATGGCTTGTGTTTGAAGATAACATTTCACAGAGGAAACATTAATGTAAACTATTTGTCCTCTTTCTACTCTTCTTTTATTTCGGTTGCTTTTGTGGTCTATCAACAGGCCTGAAGATGTAACGTTTAATCCCTTCACTCCCCTCTTGTGTTGTAAAATGACTGTCTCCTTTTAAACATGAACACACACACTAAGCCTCCAAACCCTTCTCTGTCCTCCTCTACATCCCTCAGCCCCACCCACCTCCCTCTTCACATACTCTGCATACCTCCCGTGCTTTAATAGGAGGAGGCTATCTCCGTAGATGTTGTTCTAAAGATGGATAGATGGGTGGATGATTAGATGGATAGATAGCAGTAGAGATGTGGCCACAGAGAGGCAGCCTGTCCTCACAGCTGTTCACACAGGTCACTTTAATCAAGTGTAGAACAGGCGGGATCAGGGCCGGGCACCACAGATCCTGCCTCAGCTGCCTGGGAGGGGACGTGCCCGACTGCCAAAGGGATTAACAGCGAGAGATGGGCAGAGAGAGGGTGGGGGTGGTGTAGAGGGAATAAAGATTCAGTTCCAGGGGGAACCTCTCGTGCTGCAGGGCAATCAGGCTCGAGTAATCCAACGAAAGCTGAAACATGTCTCAGCAGCACCTTGTAATGGTGGCATGGTGTTTATTAACAACACTCACAGCATGAGTGATTCAATCTGAGCCTTTATTTATATATACTGTAGGTGACAAAATATGTTGGACCTGTAAACCTGAGGTTTCTAGAGCTGCTTTGATTCCTTTTTTTTGCAAGGTTAAGGACCTCAGTATGTTAAAACATCAAACAGCTTTTTTGTTCTGAACGATCAATATGTTGAAAATGTTATCTGCAGAAGTAGGCTGGGAAAGTTTTTGAAAATGGTCAAATTGATAAAACGTTAAAGTTTTAAGATTGCTTAACTATAAGACTCGTCTTTAATTTGTGTTAAGGCACTCGTTGCCCCATTGAGCCTTTTTATCGTGTCGGCAAGTACTGATTATGTTTGATTTGATATTGTGCAATTTCCAAAAAAAAAAAGAAGAAAAAAGAGCCCTGCACAAAAGATAATAAACCGTAAATTAGAAATAGAGATCACATTAAAAGTAGGTATACAAATCACAAATATGATTTAAAGGAAATAATAGACTTATACACAAGTAATACCACTCAAACATCACTTATACGCTATATGCTGTACATGTGTGGTGCAGAGGCTCGGTCCTCTGTATTTTGATGTTTTGGTTGACACGGGATGTTTCTGGGCAGGGAGCTGGTGTGTTTCCCTCAGTCAATGACAGGGCCAAGGTGAGTTTAGGAGTGGATTTAATTCAGCGATTTGATGCAATTCAAACCTGTAAATATGAAGAGAAAGAAGAGAAAATATCATAGTCAAAGTGAGGTGAAATGCCAAGCTGATAAAGCTCTTACTAAGCTCCAGAAACAGAATGCAAACGTATCATTATCAAAATTGAATAAACACTCAATTATTTTATTGTCAAGACACTAATGTAAGTTAATCCTGAGTCATCATAATCATCAAAATAATAATACAGAGAAAATGTGACTCTTCCCCAATTCATCCTCATTTGATTAATTTGCTAATTGGATTACTTAAGTAACTGCAACTTTAACGAAAATGATTCATCAAGTGGCTGCAGATACAAAAGTTATCACCATGCTGTAAAACTACCTTTGAACATATAAATCAACAGAACACTTTGGGATTATATGGTCAGGTTCTTTTTCAATTCATCACCGCAGAGACAAGTTGTGAGTTTCTTTATAAAGACTCAGTCTGAGTGTTTCCCTGCCTTTTGCCCAGTGTGTGCTCATAGCCTGTAGAGCTTCTCACGCACACTGCCTCGATAAGGAGTGTCATTCTGCTCATGTTGTCCCCTGCTTCAAACTAACAGTGCTGCAAGAGACCTGTTACATCACGTTACACACTTAACATACTGTACAAAACATGCACACAATCAAGGCGCCGAGTGGCTCGGGAGCACCAGGGTAACCCCTGGTATGCAAACAAAAGAGATTCTTGACTAACCCCTCCTTGTCCCCAAAATACAAATTCACAGCTGCTGATACAGAGTCATACCATTGACATGACGACTCACCAACTGGGACAAAAGCATTGCTACTCTTTATGACCTAGCTGTTATGGGCCAGTATTTCTAAATTCCAATGGCCCATTATTGGTTTGGCCCTAAAATGAAATCTGCCTCCGTCTGGTGTCCGGGGGCATCAGATGGATTGATCGAGCTGCCGGTGCAGATGGCAGCAGAGCTGCTGTCTGGCAAACTGCTGGGACATTCGTTAGCATGGGGCTGTCATCATAATGTTTCTGGTCAGTGTTGACTGTGACTCTGCCACAACAGATGACTCTGGTTTCACTTCTTTCCTCCCTCTGTCACCACACTAAAGTGATGCTTCTTTAATAAAATCTATCTGAACTAAGATGGTTAAATGTGAACCCAGCGGCTGCTTCGGGGTGCTGTTGTCGTCGTGCTATTTTTGACAGCAAGCTTACAGAAGGTAATTAAAGTAATCAGCGTTTACGTTGGGAGGCAGCTAAGCATTTGATGGGAATTCTTTGTTGATGATTTTATGCTTGCTCCGTAAGGCAGCTCATTTGCATCTTAATTTGTTGGGTATTTTGGTGTCTCTGCAATACCTTTGATGGTAACTTTTAGAGTTATTTTCAATGACAAAGAATGCCACTAAATAACTGACATCAGACACAGCCTGGGGAAAACATTTAATAAGTATTTTAGATAAGACACCATATTTTGTATTTCCCTGCTGATACTGCAGAGTGACATTTTAGAGCCATGTTGATGTTTCCAGGGGAATCACTTTTTAGCCACATAGGGGTAGATGAACAAACCAAATACACAACATTTGACAGATTATTTAATCTCTAATACGAATAATCTAATAGCAGTGTCGGCAGATGGCTGTTCACCATGAGCCTGGTTTTGCAAGATCTCTGCCTCTTAAAAGGACGTTTTTTCTTGCCACTGTGACTTTGCTAAATGTTGCTTGGTGCTGTGCTCATGATGGATTAATGTCTTACATAGATAACGTTTTTTATGAATAGGCGCTCTACAAATGAAGATTGATTGATTGATAATAGCATTCTAATAGCAGTCAATCAGAGTTGGGTATCCTGCCAATGAACAATTATAATGTCCAACACTTAAGATGATAATTGGAAAGAGTTTTTGCTTCAATTTCTTGCAGGTTTGTTGCTTTGGCCACTCAACCTCCTTTGATACTTCATATAAATGAGAACTCTTTGAATTTTCTATTCCAACTCAGTCTTAAGTGTCCTAAATCTCTCTTAGACTTCCGCATCAGTCACCAGTAATATGAGATAATGGAGTTATGATTAAGACAACTAACTCCCTGCCGTTATCTACCCCTAGGTTCCACTCATCTCGGTGATCAGCGTACCACTTCGAACCCCAGCTCGCCCTCTTCCTCTCCCCACACCCCCAGTGCCCTGGGCAGTGGCAGCTCTGATCCGGTGCTGAACGGAGACCTGTGCTCTGCCGCTTACTGCAGCTCAGCAGGGGGTAGGTACACCCAGAGAGGAAGCTACCACTGCAGAAGAAGAGAATCAATCACCCCACAGGGGACCAAGGGAGGTCATTAATGGGTGGCAGCAGATGTCATCCTGCAGTAGTTAGGAACAATGGCCAGCACTTGATTGTCCCACTGGTGCTGCAGCTGCAGCTGGATGTAGGAAAATGTTCAGCACGTGTTGTGTCACAAAGCAGAGTTATGTAAATGGATCTGACTCAGTATATTTTTCTTTGAGATGATGCAAGACATCAGACTTATTCAAAACTTAATACACAGCCAGACTCTATATTAAAAATGTAAATTGCCACTTTCTCTGGTCAAAAGCAAAAAACCGCAAGCACAATACAACACAAATTTGAAAGTGTTGATTTCTACTTTGTTCGGGCGGATTTAGTAATTTCCCAAAACATACCGTCTTTTAGTTGAAGTATCTTGGTTCTCAGCATCTTCATGATGCTTATATGTAGCTGTTTCAAAACGCAAGTAAAGAATGTGATATCAAACTGAAAAGTATTTGACGATTTTCCCTAATGTGTTCTTTTATCATTAATTTCACCACAGGAACAACCCCAAATTCACCTGTCAGCCTCCCAAAGTCCCCTACGTTCCCAGCAGGCCGTGGGCCTTGGTCTGATGAGTGCTCGATCTGTTACGAGAACACGGTGGACACGGTGATCTACGCATGTGGACACATGTGTCTTTGCTACACCTGTGGAGTCAAACTCAAGAAGATGTCCAACGCCTGCTGTCCCATCTGCAGACGGCAAATCAAAGACATTATCAAGACCTACCGGAGCGCATAAGGGGACAGGACGGCTAACGGACAGACGTCCTCCCTAAAATCGGCATAATCCCAGTGTCAGGGAAATAAATGTCTCAGTTCAGGGAATATGAACTCTGGTACATACAATTATAGTTGTTTGAACCTTTCCAAAGCTGGTACTGTGTCTCTGGAAGGTCTCTTTCTCTTTAGAGTTGATGTCACAGCCTCCCTGCCAAGGGTGCACTGGAAGAGGCATGGAAGGGGTTTCACTGAGAACTTTATTTTTGCCAGAAGTGTTCACTCTCTCTTGCACCCTGACTGACTTTGAAGGGGAGACACCAAATTCTTACACTCTGTGGTTTGTTGAGCGATTTAGGGAACGCTCCAGAGCAGATTAGTCACTTTGGGGCTGAATGTGTCAACAATAGTTCTCTAAGAAGAAGCTCTGAAATATGTCTCCGACCTGGTGCAGACTTCTGACATCAATCAAGACAAGCACACCTGCAGCAGGTTACATCTCAGTATGACACAACTTGTGTCTGTGTGTGACTGAGACATGAAGACAAGAAATCGGTCTAGTGATGATGTAGTGATGGATTTCTGTAATTGTCGTGGTGATTATCAGTCAGTGATGTGCTTAGAGATGCAAGACAGTGCTGAGTAAAATTAAGTAGGATTGTAAAACCTCTTTTACTTGTATAATCTAATGTACCGTAATGGTAGTTCTATTGCAAACGTCGGTGGTAGCTATATTGTTGTGCTAGCTAGCTGCTTGCTCTGCAATGTGGTATGTTGCACTGAAATCGGCTTCATCCTCTCAAAAAGGCCCCGTTATTGACAGAGGATAATGAAACAATCTACAGACCTGCGTCCAGCCAACTCAGCAGCTATGAATCCACGAAAAACAAACCGGAAGTGATTCTCCTCAGGGTAAGCAATCTTTTGTAAGATTTGAATTATTTCCCCTAACTTTTCCTGTACCCAGGCCTAGTACACTGTGAGCGCTCATGACAAAGTACAAAGTGAGAAATAGTACCCAAAATAATGAATTACGTCAAAGGATTGTTGCTAAGATATCAGGATCAACCACAGATACAATACAGCCTCCTGCCTTAACCATGAAATGGTTCATTTGTCACATGCAGATGTGTCATATTCTGTGTTTTTCCAAAGCCCCTAAATAAAAAAGTACCAAATGATGCTGTTGTGTGGCACACACGTCTTACTCAGAGGGAAAAAAGCACACAAAATTCAAGATATTTTTGTAACCTAAATCTATGACATTTCAAATATTTATACACTTTTCACCAGCAACAATCCTTTATAGAACTCAGTTCAGGGGCTCATATTTTTAAGATTTCTATGATAACTATCCCCATTAAATTCATGATGAAATGTCTGTACACCCCCTCCTGAAATGTCCGTTTTGAACAAAACAACTCAGCAGTAAACCATAGCTCATAACACGACATCACTTGAGGCTGAGATTATTTTTATTTGTTCAATCTACATTAAACTTAATTTTGTAAAATCAACACATGGGGCTCAAACCTATGCTGCTATTGTATTCGCCAGCTGTCCTTTTCTGGGCAAACACCACCAGTGATGTTTCACACATCGCCTCCAACTTTTACAGTTTGATTACGCTACTGCTTGAAGTGTTAAATCACATTTGAATGTTATCTTTATGTATTTAGAGAGTTATTTTTTATCAGTGTGCTTGAGTTGTAAAACAAAAAAAGTGTTTTTTTTTTGTCATTATGATTCTGAAATGTGTTTCCTTGTTCATCCAAAATCATGAGAATCTAAATCTATTCTTGTTTTCTAATAGAGAGAATAACGAGAGTTGCTTTTACCGACGCAATAAGAAATATTGCAGTACACAATCAGAACCTCATTGCTTCGGTGTGCAAGTTTTAAAATCTTGGTTATATTACAATTTCTTTATTCCAGGTGGGTTTTTTTGTTTGTTTTTGTTTTGTAATTTATATTTTTGTGTGTGAGCCCATGTTAGAGAGCCCTTTCTGTATTTATAATTCTTATCATTATATAGTTCAGAAAGCCATCACTGTATGGTAAAATGATAAATGTCACTTTATAAAGCTACTGATTGTAATCTTGTAAATGTTTTTTATGCCACCTATGCTTTGGCTCAACTACGGCTTGTTTTATTTTGTGCAGACTCTCCGACCAAATTTTCTTTATTTTCAATACATTGTAAACAATGTAATTCCCTCTTCTCAAAATCCTATGATCAATTTGGGACAGCCATCATTATTTGGACCACATTAATTGGTAAATAAGCTTCTATTTACTTAGAGCTAGGAAGTGATTTGTCTGAAGTTTTATCACATGTAAACGTATCTGCACAATCATTGGTTCGAAAGGATGTAATGCCATTTTTGAGTTTTATTTTTGAATTCAAATGAGTCCACAGGCTCCTTGAATGTTTCTGATCCTGTAATTTGATATTTATTTATTCTTCCAAACCTGCTTTGCTTGAGTGTTTTCTTTCTTTCTGCATTGCAACTATAGGATACGAGTGTGTCTGGGAAAATCTAACAGCAGCACATTAGAGATTCTTTCTGTAGATTCTTGGTACTTTTTTTTCTTTTAGCATGCATGAGTTATCGGTTTACTACTCTGCGTGAACATCGGGACCAACTTTAGACTAGCATCAGAGTGGAACACTGTTAGTGTTCATGTAGACTGGAACCAGTGGCTAGAAATAACATGTATATATAGCCATTGTTGTGACACAGCAGCAAACCTGTATTTTCTTTCTTTTTCTTTGGAAACAACAAGTGTTTGTTTGTGAGCTCTGTTCTGTGTGAGTCGGATGATTGTGGTTAATAAACTTTCCAGATGTGTTTGAGCATTGTTTTGTTTTTTTGTGTTTCTTAAAGCTGCATTCATTTCTCTTTTTTCCCCCAACTTTGGATAACACGACAAGCTGCAGACATTTCTAGAACAATTGGGAAGAATCATCAAGGCTTAACATGCCAACATTGACATTATTCTAAATATACAGGTGAAGCATTTGCCAAGCAGTTATTGTTTACACAATCCAGAAAACATTAAACAATATAAGCAGTCATAAGGGGCTTGTCCAGACTTTTTGGACTGGGGTGGCCTAACTGGGGCAGTGAGATGTGCAGGGGTGGCCTGAAGATTGTGCGCACACAGCTGAAGGGCTTTTATTTACCCCATCTGTCTGCAACAAAGCCTGAATAGTGGATTTCAAGTCCCACCTCTGGCAAGGCAAATAGCTAATCATAGTTCAGGATTTTGGGAGGGCCAATAATATTTCAATGGGGACCCGACATGCTACCCCTGGCCACCCCTCTGGACATGCCCCTGGCAGTCATTTCAAGTTATGTTTCTGGCTTCTCTCACTTTCTTTTAAGCTCTGTTCTTCTCTCGAAACAAAAGCTGAGAAAATTGTATGCCACATTTTGTCTTGAATCCAAAATCTTTTCTTGTGATTTCACTGTTGCAGACATTTTTCCATGTCCAGAATATAATAAAGAAACTTATGTGGAAGTTAATGTGCACTCCAGACGTGATGGGTTTTTTTGTTAGGTGGACATTGAACTTAGTCTGAACTCTCTTGAGTCGTTATCCAGTCTGGACATGTCAATTATCAAAAGAGAGTTTTGCTTTTTTTTTGTATATTGGTGGCCTTACATCTAACAACTTTCACAGACAAATTTCCAAAGTCGGAGTTAAATTCTGAGAGTTTGCTAGAGTTGGAGCTCACTCCTGTGATCTTGTTTGTTTGGTGTAAGGTGGTCATAAAACTCAATCCAAGCTGTTTTAACAGTCTTTTTCTCGTCTTGGTTTTACCACAAAATCAAACGTCTTTAATATTACCGCAGGTCTTTAGTCTTCTCTTATGCAAATTAAGTTGTTCAATGACGTACCCATTGTCAAAACCTATTGGAGAAATTTCGCCAGCACCAAACAGGAAGCTGTAAAGTAGAAACATGGCGTGGAGGCGAAGGAACGTGCAACTCTCCTGGACCGTGGAAAAGAAGGAGTAATGGGTGGCCTCTTGGCCTCTTTGACATGTCCTCCCCTTTTGTACAACGATAGAGTGGAGAAGGAAAAAAGGTGGACAGAAATTGTTGCAGCCATAGAAAACCCCCGTGAGTATGCTATAGTTCCGGTTTCTAACCATGAATAAGAACTCAATCATTATTTTCTGGATTTCGAGGGCCACAGCAATTTCTGTCCACCATTTTTCCTTCTCCACTCTATCATGGTACAAAGGGGAGGACAGGTCAGACAATCTTGCCCTCTCCAAAACTCCACCAGTTTCTCCTCCTCTTCGGTTTTCTGCTCAAAAGTTGTAGTTGTTAATCTCCACCATGCATGATGGAAATAATCTCAAAAGGAATCTCGTCATGTACTTCCAGTTAATGACCTAAAAGTCTGTGAGTTGCTGAACCGCGTATTTGGATGTGAGAGGGTGTCACAAGTATGTCCTTAAAGTCTTTAAGTTCGAAAGTGTTTTCAAAGTCTTCTAGTGTATGACATTTTTTTTATGTTTTAGTTCAATAATATGAGTATGGCCAACAATTAATAGATGTATTCCCTCCAGTAAAAAAATTGAAGCAGCAAGATGTACAGAAGGTCAAAATCCAAGGCACTGTACACACATGGCTGCTTTAACCCCCTTTCTAACTCAACCTAACATGATTGTTGAATGCATGCTCGCTATGATGACAGTGAATGCAGGGCGAGGGTAAGTTCCAGTTAAGGTAGCATTTAGTTTATTAGAGCTGAAAAAGTCCCCACCTGGCTGGACACAAACAAATATGGTAAAGTGGCTTAAAGGCTCTTTGGAGCTAACGGAAAACATAGATTAGGATGAAGTTTATTTGATGGTTACTACATTCTGTGTTTGACTGGCAATGACTCAGTCAAACAAGTGGTCTTGTAATTAACAAGGTCTGGCTGGAACTTCACATCAAGGTATCTTCACTAAGCAAACACTTTAAAGCTCATGTCACTGCAACATAAAAGACTATGTTTATAAAGGCTGCTTTGCCTTTTATACCTCAAATTTGGTGTTGTCCTGAGTTGCACAATCTGAATAATTATACAGCTATGTACTAATGGGCAGTAGCTCTGTCTGGCCCTTCTGCAGGAATGATTACATGCTCAAGCTGTGCTGGTTCATTAATGCACTGTGGCTCTGTGCAGCAGAAATGTCCCATGAGTCACTAAGGGCTTGCTTATTACTTTCAGTTTTTCCTTTTCCTTTGTGCAATACATGGAAAATAGAAATGTCAGGACACACATAAAAGTAACATACTTTGGAAAAATAACCTTCTACCCGTAGGCCGCCATTGATTTCCACTTCTGGATAGTGACGTCAAACGGTGGCACCAGTCTTTTTCCCTGCACTGAGATAAACACGTCTTCTGTTCAATTGGAGCTGAAGGGCAAAATTATTAAACAAAGCTTACTTTCTTTCAATGAGACACTTGAATATCAATAGTAAAATTGAGGTCAGTTTTATCTCCGATATAAAGACAACCACAATGATTAAATTGATAGGTCTGTTTTTACATAAGGTTATTACAGAAGCTCTTTTTTTTCAGTTCTGAAACCTTCCTTCAGTAACCTCTCATTAAAGTTGAACCATCAAAGGTTCCTGGAGGATCCCCTGAGCAATCAAGGTTCCCCAGAGTTCCTTTGGGCTTTCCTCCATTGAACATAGATTTGGAGTGTAAATCACTACTTCATTGAGACCTTTATCAGATTTTTCTGGTGCTTTGACTTTATTTCTTTGCCTTCATCAGCAATTGAAGGTTTGATTTGTTGACATCTACTGTATGTGCCTTTAACCTTGTTTCCTATGATGTCTTTTTGTGGTAAGGTTGTAGGTTGTAAATAGGCTGAATAAACCGAGACACCAAGACATACAGGAACTTCTGCATAGAGGACTAGAGGAGAAAACCATATGACCATCTTTGGATATAGCACTATGTTTAATTTGCAAACTTGTATATTTCTTTTTTCATTTTTAGTCATCAATGTACTGTAACCTTCTAAAATGTAAAGTTAAGGGGCGCCGGTGGTGTAGTGGTTAGTGCATGCGCCCCATGTGCGGAGACTTTAGTCCTCCAAGCGGGTGGCCCAGGTTCAAATCCAACCAGTGGCTCCTGTCCCGCATGTCATTCCCCACTATCTCTGCCCAATTCTCAACTCTGTCCACTATCCTGTGTATATATACTAAAGGCCCACAAAAAAATCCCCAAATAAATCTACAAAAACAAATGTAAAGTTAAAAACAATGGACCAATATACCTGGCACTTGGCTGTCCTTATTTTATGTACTGTGTTGCTTTCTCTGTGTCTCTTATCAACAAAATTCTACCACGTTGCATCATCACCACACAGACTTTAAACTAGTTCTACAGCCCCATGTCCCTATTTCATCCAGCTAATGCCAACATTTAAAAATAAAGTGTTAGACTAGTTAACTCTAGCCTTTCAGGTGCTGAATCAACAGCATGTTTCCTCTATGCATCAGGAAATTGGAAAAAGCCAAAACCATTTTTCACTCTTTATGTTTCCCTCCACCGCAAGCCTCAACAATTTTCTCTTTGTTCTTTTCCACACTTTGCTCCTCACCATTACACATGAAGCAGAGCTTTCCTGCCCTAAGTAACTGAAAATAATTGTGATTTGTTCTATTAAACCTGAGTGAAAATGTTTTTTACGACTTTTGGAACAAAATTAAGAATTTTATTGTGTTCAGGTTTTCTATTTGTCTGCTCATTTGGTAAACAGTACTGTGTAATTGCACATTTGACAATGTGTTATTATCACACCGTAATAATCTGTGTAAGACTTGCAGCATCAGTTTCACTTCACACTATGGTCCACTGCCTTTCTTCTTTGCTCATAATATTTGAAGTCTGAAATGTTAACAGTGTTTATGTGCACTTGACCTTTGACATTTTCGCCATAAGAAACCGAAATATACAACTTGTCTCATAACTCCGACATAGCAAGTCGTGCCCTTTGTGGTGTTCTGCTGAAACACAATGCTAAGACATCTAGAGGCCCTGGCACTCTGTTACATCATGTGTTGTGGACTCTGTTCAAATCACAGCTGCTGGGGGGCCTCAAGGTGACAGGTAGGGGATCAGGAGATCAGTGGAAATATTTGTAACTTTGAAACGTACATTATAGGCGTGCTTCTGATCTAATCATTGCATTCTAAATTGAAGAAGAACCTCATCTAGCAGTCTACTCAGAGCTCCCCGATAGTCATCTGTCTGTCCGCAAATAGAACGGAGTATGACATCCCCGTATAAAAAAAATGACTAAGGGATATGAATAAGATGAGTAATAATCTCATGAAAAGACGAGGGTATCTAATTCTATTTATTGTTCAACTGAGCATTCATAACGCTGAGATCATCATCCTTCAGTGTTCACAGCCAATATTATTATGCTGCATAAAAATGTCTGGAACATAATAGAATTTCATCAAAACACAGTGTCAACATACATATTGGGTTTTTACTTTGCAGGTCTATTCATATGAAAATCTCTCTGTTCTTACTGTCTGTCTGTTAAACACTGATGCTGCCTACAGGAAGCAAGACTGGTTCAAGAGAGCCATCTAGTGGAAACGACCTGTATGTTTGTCTCCACAAGAAGGGTGTACGTTCAATAAAGATTAATTTTGGTAAAATTTCAATTAATTGTTCATATTTTTACTTGATTAAATTATATTATCTTATAGTAGCATTAGTATTATCTCAAGATCTTGAATGGATCTCAGTTGTCATTGAATTTACAGCAGGACCATTTTTAACAAAAAAAAAGGGTCACAATCTACATTAATTCATACTTTAGTCACTTGATCACAACTGAATTATCACCCTGCCAAATCTGAAAAGACAGGAACAATCCAGGCCCTGGGGTTAAAAGATTGAACTTTCTCAACTTGTTGAAAGTTTTAATAGCTTAAGCTGCACTCTTCTAAAAAGTTATAATAGGGCAAAAGAATGTAATATGTATGAGGTGTCGACTAAACAGAAAAATGATCACCTGATTTAGCATGTTAGCGTGTCTTAAATAATTTGTGGTTGCAAGTTTTATTTTTACAGGAGCCTTTAGGACCTGTGACAGTGGCTTTGAAGAAAAATAATGAAGTAGCTAAACTTTGTTATCACAGCTTCTGGTTTATTCCAGTATTTCACACAAGATGTCTATAAATCAGTAATGGAACAGTTCTTAGAGCAAGTTTTAATAATTATAATTATAATAAAATTAATTGCAGAGTCCATTGTAATTTCCTCAGAAAAACATCAGAGAGACAGAGAATGAAGTTAAAATAAATCCCTGTGTGCCTTCCCTTTGGTCTCCACAATAAAGAAGTTTCTATAATATTCAGGTAAATTTGACCAAACTTTTTTTGCTTCATGCATGACCAAGGTGCTTTCAGAGAGATAAATGTATTTTTGCCTTCGCAACATTGCTCTTATGGCATACAAATGTATTGTTTGAAACATTTAGTCTCTACTTTGACTTTTCAGCAGAAAATCTGTTGACCAACTAGCCTAGTATTAAAGCATTCAGTTGCTTTAGCGCTAGAAACTCTTCTTAGGAGTTTCTGGGGACCAACACTAAGCTAACTCAGCTAAGTAGGCTAAGTAGCTGAAAAGAAAGTGAATATTTGTGATGAAGCCATGTTCAAATGTAAGTTCAATGTCTTTAGGAAACCATTATATTTTGTCATTGAACTCAATTTTTCAAACCGTGAAGATTTGTAGCATGGAAACAATGCTCTAAAACTCAATATTAGCCAAATAACGTTCAATTTTGATACAGTCTAATATTAGATGTTCCAGTTGTTCATTTAGAAGAAAATCTCAAAATTCCAATTATTTTACGCTACCTGCTAGCACCTCACAATTTGCAAAGTTAGCAATTAGCTAGTGAACACTGAAAAATATTCCATCTTAAAATTAAGTTATTGTCAGGGGTTACAGGAGACCTGCGCTAAGCTAACTAAGCTAGTTAACTAGCTATTAGATTGAATTTTGAAGCTACCGTCATCAGTTAGGCAGAGACACGTCTTCAAATAATTGTTCATGTAAGTCTGTCCACAAGATGACTTACAGTAATAGTCATGTGTTAGCTGTCATTTAAGGGAAATCTTTAAAGAGGTGATGTTTTTTCAATGTTAACATGTAAACAATACTTAATGATCAATATAATGAAATAGAATAAACCATAAAGCTTTATTTCTGTCTCAGTTGAGACAGCTCATATATCATGATATGTATATCATCATGACTTCCTGTAGCTCTCTCTGCCCAAAAGTTATCAGAAAAAAGCACGTTTGGTGGAAACAGCATGAATTAATCCCTGACCTGCCTAATCCTCCTACAAACCTTTGACCTATTAAAGGATGAGGATTGTGGTAGCTCATGGGACAGAGGTGTAAGCACATATTTTCATATTTTATGTAACTCTGGCCACAAATCCTAAATCTCTCCGCACACGTATGGATACATGGGAGCAAAAGCTCCCGTCTCCCCTCTTTAGAGGGAAACTGGGGCTCCGAGAACTCGTTCGTCTTCATTCAGAGCGCTCAACCTCCTCACACTTTTTCTCTCATAAGTCATACCTTGCTATATATAACCAGCTGCATTGTTCTGCTCCTCCACATCCAAACTCACTTAATCTGGCTTTCACAATAAGGCGAATAAAGATAAATGTCTCAATCTGTTATATTACTGTCACACACTATCTAGGAGCAGGGAGGGGGACTGCCGTTCTTTATCTGCAGGAGCACATATGACTGGAATTGTGACACAAATGAAAAAGGAGCCAGTTTAAAACAACAAAGATAATACATTTAATATTGTTTCTCTTTTGGGCAATGCGAGATACAATGTAAACATGTACAAGATACAAAAAAAAGAAACAAGAACTGTCAAAATGAGAGGGTAGATAAGAAAATGTCCTGTTTTAAAAAGGATGCACATGGGCAAAATGATTTAGATCTGAAAATGGACCATGTTCTCTTTTAATATAATCCTGGTCCACTGAAGAACAGTGGTATTAGGATTTGAACACTAAGTGTTCAGCATCATCATGATTTGGTGGGCAGATGACTCATCATTGGATGATTCATTGACATTTGCATTTGCAAAAAAGCCTTCTTAGCTTGCTCATGGCATGCCTTTTGAAATTAAGTTGTTTTAGAGACGTTCAATGAAACACAATTTGCAATAACAACAATGGTGATAAAAAAAAGAAAAGAAAAGAATAGCACCTCCTTTGGTCCAACTCGAGGCCTGTAGTTGTTACTGAGTCTGTTAGTGTGGTAGACATGCTGGTAACAGATTGTTTTTGTCAGACTTTACGGATCAAGAGCTTGATGGCATCAACTTCCAAGTGTTTTTTTGGCACGCTGCTTTCCACAGCAGGGCGATGACAAACTCTTTTCTATAAATGCAACATCCAGGCTAAAAACAGGCACCACCTCTATAAATCTACCTCAGCTGTGACACCAAAATCAATCACTTTTGACAGCTCACCTCCACCACGGCATGCTGCCACGCAGAATGGCAGAAGCCGTGGTGTTCTTGATTAGGAAGCTGTTGGCGCAGGAATATCTTCCGACAGGTTTAGGGTTAATTAAGACACACTGTTGTGCTATTAGGAACGGGGTTTCAAACAGAGACAGAGAAAAGTGCCACAGAGACACAGCTGCACGCCTCGTTCCTCGACACAGCCTCTTTTCTGGAGCTCAGAGACAGCTCCCACTGATGCCCGCTGGCGCGTCAAACAACTTTGATTCTGTGAGGAAGCTCTTAAAATGACATAAATAATCAGCATCCCCTGATTCACAGGCTTGGGATTTTTTTCACCCAAACTGCTTGAGAAAAAGTCCTGTAGCTTTGCTTATTCTTACCTTTTTTTTCTTACCCTAAAAAAAAACCAAGATGTTAATTAAAAACCTACAAAATCATCTTCTTAAATACCTCCCACCTGCTCCCACACACTTACTCAAACTTTCTTATCGAACCTACGCCTCCTTCAATCAAACGACTGCCTTTATTAACTCAGCAACCGCACTGTTCCAGAGCTGGCTGCTGTTGACTTCTCCGTTTGGTGATTTCTCTTCCTATTATGAATTGAAGCTTGTTTCATTTGACGTGAATAAGCCTTTCAAATCATATGTAACACTTTTATAGCACTCAATTATTTTCTCAACAAAAGCACAAAGCAATGAGACAAAAAAAAGAGATAGAAAATCCAAAATTTGGAGCCGTGTTTTGAGTCTCTTTCGAAAAAAACTTTCTCAACATACAGCACAACTCTCGCACCCTCAGGGCTCCATAAGATCTGAAGTCACTGACAGCAAAAGAAATCTGACGTGGGATCAGATTTTAAAGTTACTCTCTGGAATAAGAGCAAGACAGAGAGAAGCTGCTGAAGTGTGTGAACTCATTCGTCTCTGACTGACTTGCACCTCTTGGTAAAGCAACTTCAAAAAGTGTTGCAATTAAAACATAGTTTGGAGTGATGAGATTTCACGGCTCCCGTTTAGACATAAGGAGCTCATTAGGTATGCGGTTAGAAAGAGTCGGAGGGAATTATTTCTCATAGTTTTCATAGAGGAAGTGTAGCCCACTAGCCTTTCATCTGCCTCTTATCAAAGCAGAGCTCCTCTCTCCTCGCTCTCACCTTGTCTCAAAGAATCCACTATCTGATCCATCTTATGTCCCCCTGCATCCTCCTCTCACAATTCTTTCCCTTGACCTCCCAATTCTCTTTCTTCTGAGTGCACCTGCGAACAACCCATCCCATCATGCAAAAACACAAACATGCACACAAACACCCCCCCCCCCCCCCCCCCATCCCTGCACAACCCACCCAGATATCTCAATCACTTCACCAGGAATAGACTTAGCTCGGCTGTGTCGAGGAAACAGAGAAATGAAAACGTGTGGCTGAGGAAGAAAAGAAAGAGAGCAGAAGGGAGGAAGATTATGCTATGGCGGCAGCTAGTGTTTGGGATTACACAGCTTAAGGTGCTTCACGCTCGAGAGGTGCCGTCCATTTGTTAAAATAAAAAGAGATTGAGGAATAAAACGGGGTTCTGGTGTAGTGGAGCCGTCTCACCCGGCTGACCTCCAGGAATATGTCAGGAAACTCATATAATATTTCCTCTGGCATGAATGACTCCCCATCATTGCTGTGGGTGTGTTAGCATGTGTGCACATGCTGAGCTGTGCAGGTAGAATGCAGAAATATTGCCTTCACCAATTCCATTTCCATTCTGCTGTGTTGATGCACGCAGGTTTAAGAACGAATGATGTCGATCAGATCGGCTGAACGGGTTTAATAAGAATCCTGTTGCTTACAGGTGTAGCCTTGCATTATTGGAAATGCACTTAATGGCTTCCTTGATGATAGTTAGATAAAAAGATTGATACCGCTCTCATGCCAGTGCACTTAATATAAAGCTGGCCCAGAGGTAGCTGAGCTTAGCATTAAGACTGGGACTGAGAAAATTGCAAGCATTGCTCTTTTTAAAGGTTAAAAATCCACCTATCAGCTCCTCTACAGCATACAAATTAAACCGATCTCACTCATTTGCTGCGTACAAAAACAAGGCGTACGAAATACAAGTTCTGATTCAAGAGGAAGTGTGATCATTTACTGACATCCTAACGTTTTTAAATCTTCAAGCTGTGAAACTAAATCTTGTCTTTTTATCTATATTTTTTAACACGTCTTCAGTCTTGACCTTTGGAGATATTTGCAGAGTTTTTTTAAGGCCTTTAGACAGAGCCAGGTTAACAATCTTCCCCCTGTTCCCAGCTTTCATGCTCAGCTAATCCAATTCTCTTCTGTCTTAAGCTTCTTTTTTTCAAGATCGCCTTCAAACATATTTTGAAAAAAATCCTTTGAATTATATTCGGTCCCATTTCAAAATCTTTTATAACTATCTTTTTTTTTAACCTCATGCTGAAGTGAGTTTTTCTTTACAGAAGTTTGTAAGTTCACAGCACACTGACAAGTCTATTCTCAAATTCAAGTTAACACCGCAGTCATGTGTTAGTGGCATTCTGGAGAAGTGGCTTCTAGAGTTGATGTATAAAAATCAGCTTGTACGTCTTTAAGTTAGATTTAAACCTTTTTTAAATGTAATTATGAGAGAGGCATCAATATTCATATCTAACTATTGGTAAAAAAGCAAAACAAGATTTTTTTTAGATGGAGATTTAAACTACAATAGAGTTTGTGGACACGACACATTCTCTGTGTTTACTGTTGACTCACTCAGTCTTTAGCACGATGACATGTTCACCTGTATCTCATAGATGAGGCCTGCCTGGGGCTCAGCAAAGGGGGAAAAAATAAAGGGTTTTTCTATTTTTGGTGTACAACCTGAAAGTTGATGGATTGAACTGAAATGGCCCAAAGGAGCATTCATCATCAGCTGTCTTGTTTACTGCTGAAACTCTCCCAATCCACGTCTCTTTGCCGGCGGTTCCAAATGTCTCCTCCGCCCTGTTGATTGTTGAGGGAAAAGTCGGACTCAGTGTGACAACGGTGGAGTAAATGTCAAGAGAGACATCTGCGTAGGTGCAGAGAGGACACACTCCAGAGGGAAAAGAAAGAAGAAGAAAAACACACAACAACACAAAAACAAGAAACTATAGAAATTCCATTCAGGCACGAACGTGACAGCTCAGAGCAGGGCCACTGAGGCCCCTGATCACGGGCCCATGACTCGCCGTCTGTGAAGAAGACCCCAGGTGGCTTTAATGTCAATACAGAATGGGTCAGCGGGTTTCTGCCATGCTACTCATTCATTCTGTCCACTGCTGATCCCGAGCAGGAGAAGAACAGATCCTCATGTTTGTTATTATAAAAGTCCATCACTTCAGGAGATATTGAGATGTCACATATAACTGCTTTGGTCCAATGAGTTTTCTGATGCTTATAGGGCCTTTCACATGTGCCCTTAAGAAACGATACGCTTAGAATGATGGTAAAAGCTCATGACTGGCAGTTTGACTGACAATATCTACACCCAACAGATGTAATGGCATTGTTCACAATTCTTCCAGACCTTGTGTGACCTTGTTGAAGCTTGATGTGTTTCTTATCTATTGCACAATTCCTCGCAGGTACATTTTAGAATATGACAAAAAAAAGAAAAGGGGGTAGCAAGAAAGATGCAACAAAGCAAAATGTATGCTTGTCACAGAACCATTCCCTCGCTATTTCAGCCAAGTGAAATCATCTTTATCAAACAAAGCACTATGAAACAATAATATGTGCTGGAGCGAAAAATGTTTAAAGTGATTCAACACATTTACATAATGCCTTCGTCTGGATGGGAAGCGGCCATGTTGCCTGATAACAACATCTACAGTTTTGGTCCTTATGTGGGTTTGACTTACTTTTCTTTTATGAAAATGAATGACAAACACCTCAAATAGTCGACCACATGTTAATTCAGATTGAGTCTTCTTTTTGCATATTTAAGGTGAAGAAGCCTAATTTATTAAAAATGTAAATCTGAATGAAGCTTCAGTGATTTTTTAACAGGGGAAATGTGATTGTCAAACCATAAGATACAAAACTACTCATAATAAATATACATAAAATCAGGCATTATGTAAAGCACAATAAAGATGAAGGAAGCGCCCATGATTTGCTAAAGTTGCAGAACACAGCATAGAAAAAAGGAACTTCTTTCAAATTTAAAAAAAAAATGTGCCCAATAAAAAAACATGCGCTCCAAAAAAAAAAGTTTAGCTGCACTCAGAATTGTTTTTTTAAAGAGGAAAAACTCATCAAATTTCTGTACACTGTAATTGTGAGACTCACTGGCCAGCAGTGCATTTCCTATTGCACTGAGGTAGTATGGCTTGTAAGCCTTGTTGTTGAGATAAAAATCAAGTTGTAGTACCTTTTACTGCCCACAAGAGGTCTCTGTTTCTCCAATTCTACCCAAGCTTTAGCATTATGTGAGCTCAGATTAGAAAAAAACTACTTAAATAATTTCAAAAAAATATACAAATAAATAACATGCTGAGTATTAACTGCACCTTTACATTAATGCACCATAAAAACAGGTTTAAAGTGCACTAATTCACAAAACAGAACCACTTCGTTCCTCATTATCGCCACTGTGTGATCACAACGTAACAAATTAAGAACAACAAACAAACAAAAACAAATATGCCTCACTAAAATAGACAACTGCGATCTAGCAGGTACTGTACTTTGTATAATACTATGATACTGTCCAGCAGAAACATAAAAAGTTAGCGTTCAGCCTCAAAGAGCGCCCACCTTTCGTTAGAAAACCATTTCAGCAGTCTTGAACGTCAGCCTTTTTGAATTTGGATTCAAGCTCAGGATATCAAATTCTCTCATTTTACGCCTGCAAATGAGAAGGATTTCAAATGTCATAATGAAAGGTTATTTGTGAGGTAAATTATTCCAATCTTAAAATATGTAAAAGTCCTCCTTGACCTTGTTCTTTACATCTGTCTTAAGTATCAAGTGCTGCCAGGTGCTGATAGGAAAGTGTTTTTTCTGCTCAGAATTTATAAACTTCAAATCATTGTGTTTTCTTGTGTCATAAATAAGTAGTAACATCACACGCAATAAACTGTTTTTTGGTTTTGATCACATTATGGGCTAAATGCTTTGCATATATGTCCCTGGGATTCTATTCTTTCATTGCATTTCCAGTATTTTCATATATCTGCTCATCAGCGGTTACATTTTACGTCAACAAAACACAATACATATTTATAGATCATTAATTGTCCCTGAAAGCAGTAGAGTAAATGTAAACCTTTTGTTGTTCATTTTTCAGGGTGATTAACCACTTCATATTAAGTGAGATCTTAAGGTAATGGTTGTTCCTTTTTCATTATCCAGGAAACTAAATCATCTTTCCTTTTTTTTTTTTGTCTTTTTCAAGTTTTGCAGGTTTTTCCAGATCTTTCAATCTGGGTGAAAAAAAATTAAACACGGATATTAACAATTTTTTTGGAGCTTGAAGGTCTAAAACAAAGCACGCCAATTAGTCAAACACTGGCTTCTTCTGTGTATTTAGCCAGGTCTTAGGATAGTTTAAATATAATTCAAGAGTTTTTACTTTTATCCAAATCAAGGCTGTCCGTTAAAACAGATGTAACAAGAGAGCAGAAATAATTCTCTAAGGAAGACTTGCATTGACAGAGGACGTTAAAACATGTACAATGAAAGTTTAAAAAAAAGAGTTGATAACGTGAGTAACATGGGGATTTAGTGTGCTTGATGATGAATACATTTTCTGGTGAATCTGGAGACTAAATCTTGTTGGACCAGTTAGAGCTCTCCAGGGCAACGTTCTTTTGGTGATCTTTGTTACTTGTGGATATACTCTCGGTGGTGTTCATCGGTCTATGGCACTCGAAGAAGATTTGGTTGTTTCATGTTTTTGCCATCCACCATTTAGGACCTCCATTCAGGTGAACAAACACAAAAGGCACTTATCGGCCATCATAGTCAGAAATGGGCAGGAATAAGCATAGCCATTACCCTGCTCAACTTCGGTATTACACGGTGCAAACCTCTTTAAGAGGTTATCGCTCCCATTCATATCATTTTTATATCTCACAGACAATGTCCTCCTCAAATACTTTCACTGAAGGGTGACCAATCCCACATTTCTGTCTCTCGTTCCTGCCAAAATATTACAAATCTTGACTCTCCTCTTTGTATACATTTTAGTAAACCAGCACTAAAAGTGTTCTTCCTCAACAGATTTAAACATCTCTCTTTTTACACAAAGTCTTCTTTTAAAAATTTACATTTTCAAGGACATATTGCTATTGGGAGATTGCAGGTAACATTCTTAAGAAATGATGCCACCCATGTCCTTGAAGACATCAAAAGAAGGGGAAAAGGGTAGCGAAAGGGTGTGTGGGGATGGTTTTATTTTTTCCGCTCTAGGTAGTTGGATGGGACCCAGCCCTTGCGGGGAAGCAGGCTGTCCTGCACCTGGCAGTACCACCATCCATTGGGGTTTCTCTCCAAAACCTCAAGACAGGTGCCCTCTGTGAAACCCATAGTTTCCTCATCGCCCCGGTAGTCAGCGATGGACACGTACACATCCCTGCCGAGGTTATTGTGAATCAGCTGGCTCTTCTCTATGGGCTTGGGTCGGACTGTGGACACGGGGATGCCGTTGCGTTGGTTAACTCTGCTAAGGGCGTCCTGCACATTGCTTGTACTGAACGCGCTCCCTGACGACCCAAGGCTGGAGCGCTCGACGGGCCTCGTCTGACTTTCAACAACTACATGTGGCCGCACGGTGCTGAAGGAGGCGTTTCTACGCACACCGAGAGTGGCAGAACCAGATCCATAGTGATCACTTCTGCCCAGTGATTCATTGCGCCTCAGAGACCCTGTCATGTAGTGTGCATCCTTGGCTGGCTGTGTGGTGGTCACGAATACAGACTGTGGCCGTACTGCCACCTGGCGTACCCCATTTCTCATCCGAACACCTCCATTTACCATCCCAGATGGCTTCTGGAAGCCCCCAGGAGGCTTCGAAGGAATCGGGGGTGTGTTCCTTCTCAGGCCTTGATGCTGCTGATTCAGACCCTGAATGTTGATGTTGTTGAGGGCCAAAACGTGCTGCTCATTTTTCTCCAGGCTGTTGGACTTACTCCCACCACTCCCATGTCCATCTGAATCTGACCGGCCTCCATCAGCTGCTTGTCTCACAGGTTCCAGGTAGTAAGAGGGAGCCCAGCCTTCCTCGGATCCCCATCTGATGTACCACCATCCGCTCTCCTGCTTCTCCAGGACCTCGACCTCCACCCTGGCTGGAAAGCTTATCTCAGAGTCCTGGACCTTCTTGTAGGCATCAAGGGAGCGGTAGAGATTGGGGCCTTCCACGTCTGAGTCACCCCGGCTCCCTTTGGAGTACACAGAGGAGAGATCTGAGGTGCTGCGGGAGCACATGGAATCCTCTGATGAAATAACAGAGGCTGTTTCAGAGTCTTCCCCACGTCCAGGTTTGAGCCCGTGTCGAAACTGACTTGTAGGCCTCAGCTGTCGTCTCAGAGAGCCGATGTCCATCCTCTCAGGAGTCTGGGATTCTGATTTGGTCAGAAGAGGTTTAGGTCTGACGGATGGCTTGGGTCTGGTTGAGGGGCTCTGGCCTATTCTCTGCTCTACATCCCGGCTGAAAGCAGGAACTTTCCTGGGTCCTCTGGTCAACTCATCTGATGAAGAATGTGGGCTGTTATCCTGTGACCTGAGGCTGATATCTATGCGTCTGCCCAGGGTCTGGCTTCTCCTGTTCATCTCCGGAGTCATGGTCTTCATGGGTCTGCCAGCTAAAGGTGAGGATCCAGAGGGTTTGCGTGGGACTGTGGAGGAATGGTAGATCCTTGGGGAATTCGGCTCACTGGCACCTTTGACCGCGGTGCCTTTAACGCCACTACTTGACCTGAAGCCGTCATTCTCGTAGATGCATTCTTCTTTTCCAACCTCCTCCACGGACCTGAAGGAAGTTCTTCTGCGAGTGAAGACAGGGGATGCTTTGCAGACAGGAGGAGAGGCCTTACAGGACGGAGGAGAGCTGCGGTACTTGTCACTGACCACATTGCTGATCTTCACATCCAGGGAGCGCTCATCCTTCAGGGAATCTGTGTCTGATTCACCTTCACAGCCGACGGCAGGGACATCATATTCAGGTTCCTCATACACAGGCCTGGTCTGCGGCTCTGCAACTTTAGGAACAGAGCTAGCAGGAGTAGGAGTTTCTTCAGAGTTTTGTTTTTTGACAGGTGGTGCCGGGGGTGGGACTTTGGGCCGAGTCAGGGTGCTGGTCCGACGACTGAGGTTTGGCTTTTTGCGCTTGTCAATGTAGGAGCACGGGGCCCAGCCCTCCATCTCTCCAATCTGCACATACCACCAGCCCCCAGGGTTCTTCTCGATTACCTAAACAACAAGACAAAAAGGATACATGCTATTAAAAAGAGCATTTCTCCTTCTGTAGGATTTTAGTCTAACTTAAAATTATAATTGGTTGAATTTCCTAAAAACACAGTATTTCCCCTGTTGGTGATGCCTTTCATCCTCCTTCGAACCTAGTGTTGTGTCTAACCCATGTTCTTGTAGGCTCCTTACTTACCTTAAGGTTGCTTGGCAGAGACATAAACCCTTTACAGACTTCTTTTATTTGTGCAAAAATGCCGTAACTAAGCTCAGCGGTCAACACGTCTTTAAACATTCATAGTGATTCCGCGACGGCGTAATATTAGCGTCCCAGTCTGTGAATTCACATTGCCTTTAAGCATTGTGAAATGCACGGCACAGCAGGACCTCCACATAGACACACAGTCAGACACGCACGCACTCCCTCGCTGGCTCAGCTCAAACTGTCTCGTCTCTGTAACTCCTCTTTTACGACCTCAGAAGACGGTACAGAGGTTATGCCTCTTCAACATTCAGATTGAAGGTGAAACGTCACAGGGGCAGAAATATTGCGGCTTGAAACAGAAGTCTGAATAGGGCTATAAAAAGATTTTTAATCCTTTTAACTTTTCTGCTGGCAAGGCTGCTAAGACTTGATATGTACATTTAACTATCTTACAAACGTCTATTGATATTTAGACAGACTTCATTATGTCCAACAACAAAACTCTATTTAGATTGGATGAGCGGGTCTACATTCTGATATCAGTACAGCATTGATTATAACTTAACCACCTCCCTTACCAAACTGCAAACATTATGTTTTGTTTTGTCAAATACTCACAGTTTGGTTCAATTTAGGCACCAAAACAATGGCTTTTGACGGTTTGTGGCTTAATCCTGCGAAAATACTTCAGTCCAAATGAGATGCAGTATTGTTTGAGAGTCCTCAATTAGGTCAGCTATGGGTTATGGACAAAATTTTCTAAGATATGCTTTTCTTTCTTGCAGGGAGATCAATGAAAAAAGATAGCACAATAGTAAGCCTACAACTCCCAGTTCACCATAACTTTAACTTTTAGGGTTTCTGAATGATCTCATCCCTCTATACCTGATTCTCTGCAGAGTCCATTCTGTCTACATCATCCTGTTCAGACACAAATCTCAAGGTCGAATCGCTATTGCCTCAGCGTCCAAGTCTACCCGGGTGGAACACCCACATTCAATGAGCCCTGACTGTCTATATCTCGGTGACAACAATTTAGATGTGGCCTCTTACATCAGCCTTTTGTCCTCCACGGAAACTGATGCCATCAGAGATTGAGGACTGGAAATCTGCGATAGTGTAATACTCTGCTTCCACAGCAGGGGGCTCTGGTGGCTTAGGTAACTGGAATCCCTGCACAGAAAAAGAGGAGGAAATGTCAGCATTTTTAGACATCATTATACTGTATCTGGCCATGACTTGAGACTCAGTGCGAGTATGGACATAATACAGGAGACAACTTTATTAATTTAAAGGTATGGTTTATGGCTTCATGTGTTAAAAAACACACATCAAAGCATGTACAGGATTAAAATGTGTTCAGTGGTAGATCAGATAATTAAAGACATGCGGAAAGTTGTGTGTTTCTCTGTGCTTTGCCGTTACAGTGGTTGCTATGCCAACCGGGAGCTCATTAATAACCTTTCCGTTTAAGTTGTTATTCCTGCTTACTGTTTTTGTACTGCTTTGAAAAATCTTTTCCAGCTTGCACCAGCAGCTTGTTAAATCATTCTTCATGGTGATCAAGGATGACTCTGTGATGCTTACATAGTCCGGTTGAACATAGCTTTGTTTAAAAGGAAGCCCTAGCAGGTAATGTAAAAACAAAAACAAAAACAAAAACAGTAGCTTGTTGATTACTTACAAGGTTGGCTTCTCTTCTTGGGGGAGGTTTTTGTCTCAGATTTGGAGAGCCTGATAAACAAAGAAACATCTCATTGATTTACAAAGTTTGAACCCACAACAGACTTACATTTGTGCCTCATTCCTGTGCTCAGGGAGACAGAAAAACCTCTACCAATACTCAAAGAGTGGCTGGTGGTCATGGTGTTGGTTTCAGACTGACAGCTTCACTCAAAGTAACACTCCCTCTTCACATAGCAGCAAGACCGGCCATCCAATGAGCAACCTTCTTCTCTTACTTATAGAGACCCATGTGGTTACACAGGAAGCCAGAATGTTTCATACATAGCACTTGTTTTGATGTCTCATTACTGGATATGGAGACTCCTCTGTATTGCCTGAAAAGATTATCTCGATGACTGACTGATAGTCCAACTCACACAGAAGTGTGTCCATGAAGTAGATGTAGCAAAGAACCCATACTCAAGGGAGCATCAGCAAGGCTCCTTTAAAGATTACGATTGGTATTAATAGTTAGTAGGGTAGGGGCACACTTCAAAAAGGTGAGAAGCTCAGTCCAAAGCACCCCAAAAATGTGTTGAAAGTTTTAGTGCAATGCAGCAATAGCTAGTTTAAGAAACACTGGTTGTAGGTGAATCTGTCCATTTTCATCATAGACAGCATGCAGTGGCTCACTAAGATAGCCACTAGTTGGTTTCCTTAATGGTTAGAAGCTAAACAACCATAGCTTGATAATTATTTATTTCAGGTAGCTCATTTTAAAAATATAGGATCAAGTGTGGGTTTTTTTTCTTAACCAAGTATTTTTTTATCTGAATTTTGTTGTGATACAATTTATGAACAATTTCCATATAAAAAATATATTTTGAATTATTATTTTAATTTAAAGTCACATGTCAGGGATCTTAAGGCTTAAATGATTTTTTAAAGGAAACACTGCCCTTTATTTTAAACCATCAAGTTCTCAGACTACTTTAGAACATAGCTTCATAATAAAGTAGCATAGGTTGCAACTGGCAATACAACTACCAATCAACATCCAGTTACAAATGACCTTCTCAGATTTCTGAAAGATTTTGGTACACTGTGACACTCCAGGAAGTTTATTTAGCATGGACGTGCACAGAGCTGATGTTGCAAAAGGGAAAGAGACACTATGAGCACTGAGTCTTAGGGTTTGCCCAAACACGTTAATCAAAAGAGGAAATGACAAATAAACCTTATTATGTGCATATCAGCAAACAAACACACTGAGCACAAATTAGATTATTGTTTGCTTAAATTAAATTGGCTGTGTGCGATAAATGTATCTCCCAAAATACTTTTCTCCTTCTGTGTTCCACATGTCCAATCACAAGCTCAAGAATGAGTCACAAATGTAACGCAGTACTGAACAGAAGCTCGCAAACACATACAGTACCAGTGTAACAGTCTTAGGGCCTGATTTACTAAAGGTTTGCGTGTCTTAAAACGTGTGCAAACTTGATACCACCAGCAAAAAATGTGCTATCTGATCTACTAACGACACGCAGCGAGGATTGCGTCTTTCATATGAGCAAAACAACACGCATTGTCCATTTAGCACGTTTGCCTTAATGAATATGCAATATGGGGCGTTTCTGCCGTAGCGTGCAAAATTCTGGGAGGAGAAAATTCAAATAAGTTAAGTTAGTGCACACATTGCGATTTACCAAGCCAGGCAAAAATTGCGGTGATTGTGACGGTGTCTAAATTTAACACCTTTGAAAGGCATGTGCTAATCCAGGAGCCCAGTGTTACGCACAACAGGCTGCAGTTATGAGGAGACATATATAGGCACAATAAAAGAAGGTATGAAGATCACGTTTTTCCCCCAACATGTTAACATGTTTTCGATTGACAAAAAAATAAATGACATGCATTATTTTTTTATTTGGATTCAATAATAGTTAATAAAGAGAAACACCATGATTAAACTAATATAACTGAACATTCACAGCCTCTGCATTCTAAAGAATTTCAACATTGACATTTATGTCCTATTTCCCTCTTTTCGGCAACATTACATTTTAAACTGGGCATTTCCTTTTTCTCGGGTTGCGCGTCTCTCCAGCTTGTCTCCTCCGGTGCGCTCCTCTCCCTATCGCGCTCGTTTCCAACCTCTACAGCCCCCTGCTGCTACGCTGTAAGACGCTTGGATTGGGGGACCTCACCACTGCTTGTACCCCCGTCTTCGATACCTCTTGCCAGGGCAATTATGTCCGATCAGACACAGCGCTGGCCAGCAGTCTGGTGCTCAACAATAGCCCGAGGGGCGCGCCTGAGCGCCGGTGCCACAGAGGACACAGCGTGCACCTCCTGCGCAATGTATGACAATTCATTCAAAGGATCGAGGGAAGAAAAGAGAGGCCCTGTTTAATGCCGAGGTTTTCTTATAAGCCAAATGTTCTTTTTGTTATATTCAGATGTATCTGCTATAACTCGAAAATACTGTGCGTTCATTTGCCTCTCCCACTAATACCTATTTTGCGCTTGCAGTCATTCTGCTTTCCGTCCAAACTCTCCGTGACGTAACCCAGTAGAACACGCAAAAGCCTGACTTAAATACAACCGCCCCCTCAAGGTTTGCACCCGTTATCATTCACGCAAAGTTTCTTAGTAGATCACCCGCAAAACGTCCACAAGCCAAACGCGCAATTTTTTGGAGTGAACACGCAATTTTGTACTCTTTAATTGGGATCTTAGTAAATCAGGCCCTTTGTGTGTGAGTGAAATGGTAATAACACACCTAACATTTCAAATCCTAAATTAAACAACCTCACAGGTTATTGAGTCAGACTCTGAGATTAGATTACAACACCACAATCAGATAAACCACCAGCTTACCTATAGCATCAAAGCCTACACAGAAAGAAAGCAGCATGTTTTAATGTCTCGTACAAAGTTTCCAAACCCTTCTCTCTTACACGTCTATGCATTTACAGATTTAATCACTGCCACAGAAAGATTCATTATGTTCAAAACACTCCACAAATGCTCACCAATTTCCACTCGATGAGGCGCCACTCTAGCAACAGCTGGGGACCCTGGCTCGCCTCTCGCTTTACTTTCTCTGAGTGCGGCACTCGCTGCTATTCCCAGACACGGGCTGTTGGTGTCCCGTCCTGCGCTCAGCCTCCTGCCCGTCTCTGCGTTGATCTCAGAGTTATAGGGCATGGGCAGGCTGATCTCACTCTTTGAGATGTGCCGCTCGGGTGAGGTGCCAGCTTCTCCGTCCGTCTGGATGTCCTTCTCGCTGACCGACTTCTTCTGCAGCAGGTTGCTGATCTCCATGATGTTGCCGATGATCTCCACAGGGCCTGTCAGGTTCTTCTTTCGAGGGGAGAAGTCCTCTTTTACCTTTTTCAAGTAGGAGGCAGGGGCCCAGCCCTCTTTTCCTAAGTATCTGTGGGTAGGAGACATAAAACAGACTGAATGAATTTTCCATTTTTGTCTATCATGTACTGTAAAAGTTAAACTGCACTCATTCTACAAATTCAGATTTGTTTACAAGACATGAGGTTTGAAGGGTAAATGTACCAAGCAGGACTACAACCAAAAGATATTATTGGTTAACGTAAAACTTCAATTTATTGCCTGGGCTTTTATTTACTTCAGTCCATGAAATGACTGTAAAATTGTAAATGTATACCAGTTAGAATATTGAATATTAGCTCTGCACCAAGTTAGGATAACACTAAACAAAATAAGTTAAAATCACATATTTGATCTTGCTATTTATGACAGTATGCCAACATGCTGCGTGGCTGGTACACATACCAGCATCATTCTGTTTCTCTTTGACAAATGTTGAAGGTTTTTTTTGGTGTCTTGCCGCTTTTTCTCCAGATATTTGATCCACTAACTATTCAACACTAAATGCATAGGGGCCTCTAATTGAGACCTGCCGTTATTTGTTAAAACCTGCGGCTTCACCAGGGTGCTAAAAGGGATTGGGCCTTAAATTGGGATGGGCTTTTATTTGAAGTTTTACGGTAATTATTGAAAAAAGTAAGATCCTAAGTTATTGTATGTCTCTCCATCCAAGGGGCAAAATGTTACGAACTTAAATGTAATTGCAAAAAGTGAAATCTGTCATTGTATTACATTTAACTTATTGTAACATAAAACTACTTTTTCAAAGTCTGAATTTACTTTTTATTTTATTGTATCATTTTCATCTCTTTACATATTGTTAATCTCACACCATAGCATAGCAATCATGAATCACTGTAGAAGAAGAGAACACCCACAGAACACTTCTCATGTATGAGGAACAAAGTTTGACTTTTAAGGTCATAGACTGAACAAGACAATCTCTCTTTTCTTGGTCAAGATTTTTCCTTTTCAGTATAATATGCTACTTCTCTCTGTGAGTACAGGATAAGTGCACTTGTGTTAATTTTAACTCAGTACCTTTAAGATGTCTCTTGGTTCTTTGACGATGTATATTTTTCAATCTTAGCAAGTAAGATTTCTAGTTCTTTTGGCACATTATTTTTCCTATTTGGGGTTTTCTGTCTTTTTTTCTTGAGGCGAGTCAGAGCATTTCTTTCCTTTTTCCAAATAATCAGTCTCCCCAGCTCAAAGTGCAAAACAAATCCACCTTTAAAGGGGCACTGATGAAGTCAGGCTGTCATTTTTTTTGAGGGGGGGCTTATGAATATGCAACAAAATGTCCATATCCTCTGGACTGAAGTATGCCATAAAATGCACCGTGTAAGATAACAAATATTGAAAAGCAGACACTATTGTAATTCTAATGATGCAGGGGTAGCCGAAAGCAAGTAAATAGACTGTATTATATATGCAAAGAGACACTGCTCCCCACATTTCCACACTCATTGTAAACCAAATGACTCATTTAACAGAGCAGTGTGCAACAATAGGTAATGTTTCTAAAAGCAACTCTGACTCATTTGCCTCTAGGTGGGCCATTTTCTGCTCAGAAGAGATGGGATCATTTCTGCTCCCCTGTTGCATGACTCCAGCTGTGACCACAAGGAGTCCCAATGACTAAATAAAACCCTGTGCTGTGATTTCACTGTAAAAAAAAAAAGGGGCACATTGAGTGCAGCATGACTCAGATGTACACCTGGAGGATTTTGGACAACATGCTCTACAATGAGTCATTATGCAGTAAGGTGAGTGAATAAATCAAATCATTTTTATTTCTTTGATATTTATTTAGTAATATGACATATCATAAATGTGAAGGGTCTTTAGCATCTGTACAGCATATGACACTCCTCCTCTCTAAGTTCATGCATACCCATTAGGGATGTGAATTGTAGCTGCAAGAATCTGGCAATACAAAACACATCAGGGGGTAATAACATGCTTGTTGTAATAGTGCAGATAGGATCATATAAAGGACCCTTTATATCAACCTGACTTTTTGAGCCTGTGTTCTTTATGTTAGTGCTATCGACATGTGCTAACAGCTTGTCAAAGTAAACATAGGGTTCGAGTTGAATAGTAAAAAATAAGAAGATAGATCTAACACTGCGATCTTGCAGTTGAGGGTTTAAACACACATGCAGTTAAAATCCAATCAGAAATACTTTTATATAAACTGTTACTCAAACATTCTAACATTAGTTTTGAGTGTATCTGAATTGTTACCGTCCTTATTCAGATGAAGAGAAACTCCCCAAAAGGCAACAAAAGTGAGCATTTATTCCACAAAATCACACAAGCAGCCTTCAATAAATGTGTTTGTTTATTAGTCTGCACACTGTTATGGGAACATGTGCACGAAAGCCACAAGGCAGCATGTGATAGCAATCCTAAATGCAGATCAGTCCCCCCCCCCCCCCCCCCCAAAAAAAAGGGGATACAAAGAAGCAAACAAATCCGGTTAACTACACACATAGTCGCAAACAGTCTGACATATACTGTACATGCACAATCCAGACTGTGCACCCTCTGCTATATATATATATAGTCTCTCTCCAAAAAACAAGATAAATGAGTGCTGGAGAAAACTGATAAATCACATCGCTGCCAGGTGCACATATGGGACACGTTTATCCTCTGCCAACACGACATTATTAGTTGTGACGTTTGGGAAATAGCAAAAGTCTTGTTGTACTTTGTTTTTTTGCACCCATTCTTTATCATTTGTACATTTGTATGCTCATGCCAACTTCAAGGATAGGTGATAAAAGTTTGATAAAGCTGGTAGCCTGATGTAATGCTATAAATTAGAAACAACAACAACAACACTCTCTTAATGAATTGCTTTGTGTTGATGCTCTTTCTTTCTGAGCAGCTTTTACTCACCTGATGAACCACCAGCCCTCCAGGTTCTTCTGGATGACCTCCACGGTGACCCCTTTCTCAAAGCTGACTTCATCTTTCCCCTGGCTGGTGTACGGCTGTATTGTCACATATTTCTCCTCTGGAGTGCATGAAAGGTAACGGAGAGAGAAAAAGAGACAAAGTGAGTGAAATATTGCCATTTAACAGTCATTTTTACTGCAGTGTGATATTACCGTATAGTTTACATCTATCCCAGAGGACCATATCAGGGGGGAAAATGACGACTTTGACCTACTTAAAATGCTCTGACTATTTTCATACCAACACAAACACAACCCTCTCCCCCTCATCTTAGACAATCATAACAACCGGCTCCCTCTACTGGCGGAACCCCTCCTCTTTGCAGCTTGTTTCTGATCCACGGCCTTTTTGGACCTTGATCCAGCGTTCCTCTCTCTAGAGGGAGATTCCTCTTCGAGCAGCAGGTCCACATCAGGGCCTCATTTGAGGAGATAAGACTTTTTGGACCAAAATATCTCCACTCATACCCCTTTTTTCTGATCGCCAATCCTCTCTCACACTCTGCATTGCTTCCAAAGGAATTCAAGGCAAAACGACGGGAGCACAATAGGAGTCTGCGATTGGCAGGTAGATCAGACCATGGACACCAAGGAGAGATGATCACATTATCACTTTGGCTTCACTCCATGGCCTATATAAATGGATATGGTATGCTGAGAAGAAAAAAAATCATCCATAGCTAGAGAATACAAAGGAAGAATTGGCTGTAGGTATTGATGTTAATCAGCATAAAATAAATGAATTAAACAGGAGAGGATAAGACCTGACATTGTTGGAGGTAATGAGACTGTTTTGAGGGAAACATGAGGGGCAGGGAGGGTATCTCAGAGGTATGTGTGCAAGTGTTTGTTCATCTGAATCCATGCTTTCAATAGGTGGGGTACTTCCAGACGGCGGGGATTCGTGTTCCTCTACTGCCTGTCAGTGCGGAGCAGCTGAGGTCAATAATGTCGAGCAGGGTGGAATGTCTAGCCCTGAACCTCAACTTGCAAAGCATGTTGTGTGTATGTGTGTATGTGTGTTTGTGTGTAGAGATGGGGGTGAGTACTTACAGATGGACAGGGAATAACAAATGTGCCGGCTTAGAAAAGAATCTGCGACCTCTACCTTAATACGTGTGCTAGTTACGAGTGTATTGATGCAATACAAACAACACATTTGGTACTATGTAAAAGTATGAATAAGGAGGGTTCTACTCAGACTGACAACTTGTGTTTTAAAATTGTTCCAGGATTGAGTTTTGTTTCTACAATATCAGGTAAGTTGTGTTTGGACGAGTCATGGTGTTATTGATGTAGCATCTCAAATCAGTAGAAAACGAATGATAACAGCAGAAACTTATTTTCACTCACACACAAAGAATACTACGTTACACAGCAGAGTCATGACAACAGTCAGAGCATTTTCATGAGCAACAATACACAATAAGATGGGCAGAATGATTTATCAGCCAAGGTTTCCCTTTGTGTTTGTGTTGGTGAGTATATTGAATGTATCATTCCCAGAGGATAAGAATGAAAGATGTCACTGATCACATTTATGAATCACATCTGCGTTTTTGACTTTCATGAGCTGTGCACTTGCCTCAGTGTCCATCACTGTGCTTGTGTTGGCATCAGCGTCGCACTGCAGTGACGGCACAGTGAGTCCAGAGGAGGGTCAGAGGGACTATAAATCAGATTAGGGACCTGCTGTAAATGATAGCACTCTGAGGAAGCACAAGCAGGGTGGAGGGAGGACAGTTTTTGTTGAACCCCTGCCGAGAACACAATGAGGTCACACTGCAAGTCAGTAGCCAATCAGAGACCCTACAGAGGTCAAGACACCCTGACCTGGCTTTGTGTCAGAGCATGTGGGAGACATAAAGTGATGAACTTTAATTTAATTTCAGTCTTGAGTGCGCCCTTATTTCACTGTCAACACCTCAGGATCACGTCCACATCATCTTTATGAAGCATCACGAGAAAGGCAAAGAGATCTGCGTCAGCAAACAAGCTGCAGACTCTGGAGGAGGAGAAGACTGCTCTCCTCCATTAGCAAATTAGCTCCCGGGAGAACATAAATCGTATTGAATCAGTCTTTGTTTTTGTCCTTTTCCAGCGCTACTAAATCAAACTGTATCTCATGTGTCTGTGCAGTGCTGTAAAACCTCACTCACCCATTTCTTATCGCTAGCTTGGCAATGCATTATCAGGAACGGACAGTGGTGCCTCCACTCACAAAGCAGAGAGGGGGAAATGGGGATGACAAGAAGGTGGGGGAGGATAAGAACAGGAGGCTGCTTTTTCTTTTTTCTTCACTGTGCTAAAACTTTCAAGATAAAATACACGGAGCCAGGCCAGTTTTACTACACTTTCTTGTGGTTGTCTTTACTTGCTGGCAGTCGAATTATTCCCAGTAGCACTACCCTCGGCCATCTGGTGCGGCAGGTCTGACTGAAGCACAGTTGAACCGAGTTCAGGCACAGAAAGGCAGACAGCAGTACAGTAATTGGACAGCACGCCGACAGAAGGTAATACAGTCACAAAGTGAAGAGTGGTAATGATTGAAAAACCTGGAAAATCCACACAAAAAAAGGACTGAAGGCAGCAGCAGCTGCAGGTTTCATGGTGAGACTATTTCAGAGGTTGGAAAAAGGGCTACTGGTCAAGCCTTTAACACTCTTGCCATGTGAAAGCTCTCTGTCCTCTATGTGTCAGTCCTTTTGACCCTATGTGTGGCCTCATCACTTTGCTATCAGCCAAACCAATCACAGTCACACTACATGCTGTGACATTCCCTTAATAAGCTGTATTCAATGATATGCAGCAACACCCTAAAACAAGAGTTTAAAAAAGCACCAGCCTGAACTCTAACATTATGGTGTAAAAGTTGTTGAGATATCTTATCCTCGTCTTTTTCACTCTGGGAGAGCCATTGGTGAACCTCTAGGTGAAGTATTTTATGTAGAGTGAAGCTGCCTCTGATATCATGTGCCTGTCAGCAAAAACATGTGCTGAAACTGGAACTGCAAAAAAAACACAACAGAAAACTGTGAATTTGCAGAATTTGACAAAGGTTATTAGAAGTTGGCACCATGACAATATAAACGTTTTTTTGGTGGCCTGTGATGATTTCAGCAATGCTGAGTAAATCTAACACGAACAGTCAACACAACTGTAAACACTGCAGGTTACTCCAGTACCCTGTGAACGCCTGAACGGACTGCTTGCCTACACCTTTACAGTCTATGGTCTACACTGACATTTAGTAGATGTATTCAACTCTCATATCCAGGAAAATACACTCGTTAAGCCACATAATTACACAACTTAATAATGAATATCATTCATCTAGATTTTGGCAAGTTTCATTTAATAAAGCAGGAGCCATCCCAAGGACTTCATTCTATTTTATCAACGTCAAACATTACTAAATACATCTGCAGCCAAGTTGTCTTGAATAAAATAAAACTTGCCTTGAACTGAAAAATAAAAGATGAATCTGCTGTCCCCTCAGTTACTCTTGGGAGATGTACAATCCTATCTCGAATTGTTGGGCAACGTTTTTTTCATCAGATTGGCCTCACTCAAACTGCATGTCCAGGATGATATTTCATGTTTTGTCAGTATCTTAAGCAACACACACACCCTAAACTCAACTGCACCACAATACTAAAATAAAAGGTTTGGTCTCACTGCACATTAAACATGAAGAAAGTTTGTCTTCTTTTCTCGATTCAAAATCTAACATTGATCGGCAGCCACTGTAAAATGTTACACTCTCAGTAGTGACATCTTTGAATGTATCCAATCAGGCTTCAAACACTTGAACTGTAATCACACTGAACAACACAGAAATACAAGCAAGTTGAAACTCAGTGAAAAAGAGAAGACCTGAAATGCTCTTCTCACTACACTAAAGTCAAAGATGAAGTGCTTGAATTCCAGAAACGGCCTCCAAAAGTGCTTCATGGCCTCATTCTCCAGTGGCGACAGCTAGCCTGGTGACTCATCCGCACTCTATAGACGTTGAGGTCTGTGTGATTAAAACCATTCTGCAGATTGGGCTGCTGCCCCACTTTCACACTTTCCACCGGCTCACTCGGGCCAAGCCTCAATGTTCTGTGAGAAGTATCTCGTTAGGTAACGTTCATGCAGACCTGCCTAACACTGTTCCCCTAACTTTGATTCCAATCTTTGATTGATGATATACTGCTCAGAGTCATTCTCTAATATTTCTTCCAAGACCTGACTACCTGCTTTAATTTCCAGATAAGCTGTGTGACTGAGCGTTCCTCTGTCTCTGTACAGCTACCACTTTTCTTTCCCACAAAACCAAATACTTTAATTATGTGGGTATGTGGGTAAGTGTGTAACTTACACTACATCAACTGCCTGAGGCTGTGATATAAGAATATGTCTCGTATATTAATATGTATGTTTTTAGAAGGAGTAGGGGCCCTTCCATTTGTCTCCTGTACAGTAGAAGTTACGATTGTCTCTCTGGAGGAGAAGCAGCACATGCCTTTGCTCCTGATTTCCCTCTTTTTTCAACCTCCTCTGATAAATGTCCCTTTACCTGCTAGCTAAGTAAAGGATGGTAACACAATCCATTCCAGCCAGGCCATATTATGATGACAAGAAACAAAGAGTCCTATAAAGGGTTTCACAGAGGTTTCTCTGGTCCAGGAACAGCTTCCACAAACAGATCATAACTTCAAGGTGTCTGTTAGGAGCCCTGACTAATCCGGAGAGAAGAAAGGCACCCAACTTACAGTGTGGAAAAGGCTTTGAACGTTAGAGCTGATTCATTTCCTAAGAGAAGTGAAATGTTGTTTCAGACATGGACTCATGTCTCCATTTCAGCAATAATATCAAAGCAATATTGACATAACCAAATTGCAGTTCAGTTTAGAAATGCAAATATTAAAAGCGTGCACTAACATTTTGATGTTTGTCTCTATTTGAACACATAAACCAAGAAGTCATTAACAGCATTTCAAACCGAAGGGAGCTTGCTATGATTCAGCAGTTACACAATCATTTATGTTCACATGGCTTGGTGATTGTCAAGGTTGTTGGGTCTGTGCTGTGAAAGCCGAATAGCCTTAATCATCCAAACATATTTAAAGGCAGCCCACTTATTTGTTTGCCCAGTGTGAGTAGAAGAGCATTCCGAGTTTGATGGAGTGAGAGTTGAGAGTTTACTGTCAGAGCTGACTCATGGCCACCCAATAATCTGCTCCCGGTAGATTCTCCAGGCCAGTTGTTGTTGGCTGACTGCTGAGGATGTAAATGAGGTTGTTTACCATGTGGACCACAAAATATGTGAAAGTAAAGAAGAGAGGGGCCCAAAGAGGGGCTCAGCAAAGGTACAGTGTATTTTCTTTGTACTGTATGAGCTTGTGAATCAGATTCAAACCCTTTTTTTGTCATCTTATTCTGACTTCAATTTTGGTGCTTTTATAATTTTGCAAAATCCATCGACTAAAAATGGGATGTAACACATGCACGTGAAAATGAAATATCTCCACTCAAAGTTCCACTTGCTAGCTTCTTCACATCACCGTCTTTATCAGCAGGAGAAATAACTCAAGTATCACTTTGTGAGCTATTATCAACTTGCCAGTTAAATGTTTTGTTGACAAAAAATAACAAGTACAGTAGAGAAATATTGTAAATCATTTTCTCTTTAAATGATCTGTGCAGTTTAAGTGTTCAACATACAGAAAGCACTTCAACATTTTCAGCTGGCAAACCGTTAGCCTGCTTTGACTCTGTCTTGTTTTGACTATTTTATTCCAACAATTATAATTATCCACATTTTCATCTCTAAAAATAAAATCTAACAAGTGTACATGTGAGTACAATGATCTCTTGAAAGGTCCACTTGCTAGCTTTGTCTGAGCTTCTGCAACTCAGTCTTCATTAGCCGTAATAAAAGACTTATGTGAGCTCATGTTAACTGCATTGTAGGCTAAAACATCTGGATTTTTAAGAGCATTATATTTGCAAGCTTTTTTAATTGCTGACTCTGAAATTGTAAAAAATAATTACAAATCCGTCCATCTATACCGCTTTTCTCGCCCGGCTGTCAGGCAGGAGAGGCGGGGTACCTGGACTGTTCGCCACTCAACCTCAGGGCTGACATAGAGACAGAAAACCAGCCACACTCACATTCACACCTACGGGCAATTTAGAGTCACCAATTAACCTAACGAGCATGTCTTTGGACTGTGGGAGGAAGCCGGAGTACCCGGAAGGAACCTGAGCTTGCACAGGGAGAATATGCAATCTCCACACAGAGAGTCCCTGTCTGACAGGGATTCGAACCAGGAACCTCCTCACTGTAAGGCAACAATGCTAACCACTGAACGGTGCAGCCCAATTTACAAATATCTCTGAATAAAATGCACTTTGGTAACCGTTTGTCTGGCACAATGAGCTAAAGCTATCCATTCAAGCAATTGAAAAGATGCCGTTAGAGAACGTGCAGGACAGTGTTCTCTGAAATATTTTATCTCATAATCTATATGTTTTGTGCACAACCTTTGAACACCTTGTCATAATGTTGCACAACAGAATAAGCTTGTTTGAGAATGTTTGACGTGCACTCGAAGGCTCATCCATGTGTAATGTGTGCGTTTACTTCTTGCAGTGTGTTCTGTGTGCGAGTGTGTGAGGCCTCGTTGCTGCTTAGATCACCTCTGCTGTGCTGACGGTTCACTATCCCCCCCAGAGTCCAGCGGCGGTCCAGCCTCTTCAGATGTGCCTTGCGTCTCTTAGTAACTGGTGACGGTGAGAAGCAGCCACAAAGAAAAACAAACAAACAAACAAACAAACAAATGTTGGGTTAGTCCAAGAAGCATCAGTTAGCAAAGTCAACAAAAGCAAAACTAAAGTTGCTGTTAGAAGCGCCAAAATTATCACTGAAGGGAAACTGCCAATAAACACCATTTATATGTCACATGTGAAGAGAACGGATCATGTTATGTAAGGGTAACAGGGTTTCTAAGTACTTGAGATTAGGATTTGTTTAATGCAAAGTTAGATTTGTTGTTGTTATTTTGATTCCATCCTGCAATTGTTCTTTACACAGTAGACAAGTGTTAGTTAAAACTTCTCATTCCTGAAGTTTGTGGAGGGAAAAAGCAGAAATCAAAGAAGCGTATGTAGAATATATTTGAAGGCAGCACAAGTATTGAAGTATTTAGTACGGATGGTGGATAACCACCATGATCATCATTTGTGCATGTGTACTGTACAACTTGATAAACCAGTGAGCTAAAAGTATGCTCAAAGAGCCTCTAAAACAACAATAATGAACTTCAAGCAACAACAACAGTGAAGGACAATGTACTTTCTGTCCTTTAAGTGTAAATGGACCCTCTTTTCCCCTGAAAAACTTGCAAAAGGTAATACAATAATAGCTTTTCAAGCGTGGAAACAAATGCTTTCTTTCAGTTTTAATTTTACGTTTTCAGAGAAAAGCAAAACCTGTGGTGCCAGATCTTGTAAAATTGTGCTGCTTGGGCTGAGACAGATATATAACATCCACTGATTATTTCATCTGAAAAATGTCATCAGCATATCTGTAATAAATGTGGCTTGTGAAAAATTGGTACACTAGATGACTCTGTTGCTGAAGAAGAAACGGTCAAAAGCTTTTCTCAAGTCCACTTCTCCAGATTGAGTAAAAAGACCTGGCGCTTGTCTACTATAGCAGAGGAGCAGAGGCAAAGCCCCCCAGGACACAGATACAGGAATAGACTCTCAGTGGCCGTGTCTTATCTGAACCATTATGTTACTATACCCTTGACTGAAGAGTAAGGATCAATGGCTCAAATAGGAAGGATCAGAAACACAGATCTGATTGATATGAACGGGCAAATGATGAGGTCTGCATCCAGAGTGTTAAGTGAAACTTGCACAGTGTGAACTCTTAGCCTCCATCTCTCCTTAGTAGTTCCTAGCCAGTATGATAAAGAAGCAGTCGTAAGATAACAAGTCTTTTTCCTGTCGAAGTGCCACCTCCAAGGCCACATGAAGAACAAAACTATTAATGTTGGGGAAGATAGATGGAAATGTCTTCTGCCTATCTTTGTACAGTGCTAATCTAATTCTTTTTTTTTTTGGTGACTCTTCACTCTCTTGTCTCCCATCTTTCCTCCTGCTCGACATCTGCCCTCCTCTCTTTGTGTGCTGGCTGCTACTTGTCATTTCCTCTTCCTTTTGATTCCTCTCTGCCTTCCATCCATCCCAGTGAGCGCCACCCTACCTCTGTTGACCTCCTAATTGAAATATCAGCTAAGGGAAGGCACAGAGGGAAATGTTATTTCGAGGTAATTTCAGTGGGGGCCGGGCTGCGCTTGTCGGTTCCTCTCCAGCAAGCAGAGCTGTCAGTGGAATTAGGTTACAGACCACGCAGAGATAATGAGATGTAAGAGAGGACAGGAAGCGGGGAGAGGGAGATCAGAAATAAGAAGTGACGATGTGTGCAAACACAAAGACACCAGGCCTAATGGGAGAATAGGGCCACTGACAGAGGAGGGGTAAGAGTGTGTGTGTGTGTGTGTGTGTGTGTGTGTGTGTGTGTGTGTGTGTGTGTGTGTGTGTGTGTGTGTGTGTGTGTGTGTGTGTGTGTGTGTGTGTATGTGTGTGTATGTGTGTGTAGCTCAGGCCCTTTCCACAGAAATTGACTTGAGTCTATTGAGTGGTTAATAATGAACGAAGACACCACAAGACTACTGATACTGAGTCCTATCAAAAACAAGCCAACTGTGCTCACTAAGTCAAGTCTTGTTGAAAAGTTATCCTTCGAGTATTAAAAAAACATTACAGGTGCACTTTCGTTGGTGGATCATCTCCCCTCGCTCTCTCCCTTGTGCACCGGTGTAAAGAGAGGTCTCCTGAGATGCTCTGCAGGGAAACATCCACATAAAGACATCTTCTCGTTAGCCCTCAAATTGATGCACCGGGAACAAAGATGTTGTTGTTGTTTTTTATCCGCACCTAAGTCTTGTAAAAACATGGTGGCTTTATTACCCACAATATAACTAGGCCACAAACAGCTAAGTCAAAGGTTTTATGAAAGAAGCAGCTAATGAAGCTTCAGCGGGGACCAGATAAAACATTGAATCCCCTTTGTCTACTCTATTTAGTGAGCCAACCACTGCTGGGTAATGGATTGGACTCATTTTACTTAAAGGTCACATATTATTATTCTTTTTAATATGTGACCTTTAAGAAAGTGACTTGAATGTTTTTTTTTACGCTAAGAATCTTCAAGTTTATTACTTGATAATTGGTGGATCAAGAGCATAAACCATGAGACAAATGTTTTGCACAACTAATGGAGATTTTGGCACGACATCTTGTCCATGAGTTGCTAGACCAGTGAGAGAATCACCCAGGTGGGTACTGGGGGGGGGATAGGTCAGTGGATAGAGTCAGAAATCGGAGAGAAAGTGGGGAATGACATGCAGGAAAGGAGTCTCTTGTCGGATTCAAACCCTGGCCACCCGCTCTCGAAGACTTAAGCCTCTGTGCATGGGGCGCTTGCACTAACTGCTAGGCTACCAGCGCCCCCCTAGTTTGAGCTTTTAATAATGTTTATAGTCCTATAACCCGTGGTCACAGGCCACCCGTTGTCACAGGTCAGTACGTCCACACATGTGTGGACTTGTTATTATTTGCATATTATGTTTTCTCATTTGACCACTAACTGCAGTGCAATGGGCCGAGAAGACATAAATTGTAATTTGGCCAAATTATCTTTTAAATGCTTGAATTAATCCAAATTGAATACTCTATAGCACACCAAATTTAATCAAAGTTAGTTTACTGATAACATGAAAAAACAAATGAGACATGCTCATTAAAACAATACAAAACTACAATCCCCAAGCAATAAACACTACACATCCATTAGGCTGCTATTTCACCTCTAGGATACAGACTGTACGAGAATTCACGGTTGCAGGCACTGACAACATCTATTTAGTGGGAGAGAGGCGAAGAAAAAATCCCTGAAACGAATGAGAACAGCAAATAACAGGGACTGTGGCAGCTGTGCAGGAGCTGTCATCGTTCTAGCACAGTGTGTTTATGTGTCTGTGTGTATGTGTGCGCGTCTTGCAGAATGTGCACACTTCAATGAAGCGAGGAGGCTTGCACATCTTAATGAGAGACAGACCATGTTTGTTAGATAATCCAGTGACACTCTGAAGCATGATAAACCATTGCACCATTCCTGTGTCATTTCCACACACTGCTGCAGATAAACCATGCACGTGTGTCTGGCATGTATTTCTAAGCATGCTTGTGAGCATACTTGCGTGTTAGCACTTTATTTATCTCTATTGGATTCCCTTGGTCTGAAAGCAGAAAAGGGGCTTATGACACAGTGATGAAATGCTCCATCCCTGCAGTCAGACTAAACATTAGGGAGGAAAGGGTCACAACAGAACGAGCCTCCTGCAAGAGTTGCAGCCTCCCTAGGGAGTTAAAAGGAATTTTTCTGTGTTGCCAAAATATTGCAAACCCTTTGGCTGTGGTCTGGTACCATTTCACCATGGAGCTGCAACTGTGGTCTTTAAGGTTCCTAATGTGTGACTGGAAGTTTGTGACTGTGTGTATGTGCTTGTGTGTTTACAGCTGACTACTGTGCTGCTTTTTTAGATTGAGATGGGAGCACAGAAAAAAACACACACATAACAACGAGTATTAAGAAAAAAACGGCCTGTTCTACTCATCCAGAGGGACATTTATGTCTTTCTGCTTTTTATGAATCTAATAATGTCTGAGCTAACCTTCTCCAGTCCTCGAGGTGCCCAGATCCAAGTCGTCTCTGGTTACATTCTGGGAGTCCAGGTATGTGGCCGGCACCCAGCCCTGCTCCTCTGCTGTGCTGACAAACCACCAGCCTGAAAATAAAAATAGAAAGAATGGGGAGAAAGAGACAGAAATTAACATAAGCACTGCTAACAATCACCGAGTCATGAAGTATGGCAGCTGCCATCATTCCCCCCCTGTGGTGTTTTACATCAAATAATGGGAATGACACGTCACTGTCGCTCATCTCTACAGTGTTGCGGCATGTTACTGTTTATGAACCAGCGTTTGAAACAGCAGTTTCAGCCTGTGTATGGATGACTAAACTGTACATTCACTATGATGGGCTTTTTGTGTATCAGCATGACAAAGAGATCCGAGGCGGACCCATTGCGGATGAAAGTTTCACCTACTTGGAAAGCTTCCACCATTACTAAACCAGACGTTGAAAGAGATGGAGAGATACCAGATAGGAATTTTTCGGAGCCTGAAGAGAATTGGTTTAAAAAGTTCTTATAGTGAATTTGAAGATCACGTTGTTGAGACTGGTGGATGGCTTAAGAAGTTGCTGCTTTTTTTCATTATCACTTATTTTGAAATGTGTTTTACTGCTGCTGTTTTTCCTTACTTCTCCCAAAGCTAATTGACAAGTCGTGCAGAGTAAATACAATTTTCCAGCTCGTGTGAGGTTGTTCATAGACACAGTGCTTTGATAGGAATATCAGTGTAGATACAGGCTAACATTCTAACATTTGGCAGGTTTTACATTCACCATGTCAAGATCTTCGCTTAGCTTGTAAGAATGCTAACATTTTCTATTTAGCACTTCATGATAATGCTTTAGAATTCTGGGCTCATACGTGGACTACAATAAAGAGGTGGAAAACACTCTGGTTTAAAAGTTAGCCCATGCAGAGTTGCATTCAACTTGAATTTTTGACACCACTAGGGGCATAAAGAATCCAGGATAAAGGATCTTGGATGAAAATAACTTCACAACTCAGTTTATCTGTTACCTTGGTGAACATTTTCCTAATTGTGTCTTCTTTTGATAGTTTTTTTTTGTTCTCCAACACAGCATGATGCTCATTGTGTAGGTTATGGTCCCACTTAGAGAACATTTGACGATAAGCAGCTACTGTAAGTTTCGTAGAATTACTGCCTTCGATTGACAAGTTACTTTCATGGCGTCAACTAGGACGGAAAAATAAACTTAGCAATATGTTTCTAGCCTCACTTCAGGCTCCCAAAACACAACATGGCAATGGCCAAACTTCCAACCATGAGACTTCAAAACAGTAGTATATGGGCTCACCAAAGTTTCTTATAACTCATTACAAGGGGAACATTGTTGTCTGTATTAATTTCCATTGTAGTCCATCTAGTAGTTATAAAATCAATCATAGCTTGTCAGCCTTATTGTGGGACAAAACCTCAAAAGTCTGTAAAAATGTTTGTGTCAAATTAAAAGACCGAAGTGGATATTTCACTGGACAAGTGAGACATTTGATGTGCTGGTGGTGCAAGATAAAAAGTGAGGGAGAAACCAACATTTTACCGATTCATCCTCTGAGAAGTTACAGTTGTACCAGACTGGTGGCCAAACGAACAGTCTGCTTGATCAACTGACCAACCAATATTGCCATTCCTGCAGCCCTGTTACCATCTTGGCTACCTTGGTACCTCGGAGAAGAATACTTCACCAACCAGAGTCATGGCATGTTGACTCATTGCCATTACAGATGCTGAATGTATATTTTACTGGAACTCTTTACAACATTGACAGATCATTGCTATGCAGCCAAAGAACTGTTACTTGAAAGTCTACATTTCCACAGACTGTCCTTTGAGTATGGCTGACACTAGCTGACTAATCTTATGTCTTTGGGGAGTCTCACAAAGGAGGGGTTTCCACTCAGAAATGGATTAAATATAACGGTCAAACAATTGTACTGCAGTCATATTTGACTTACTTCTTAAGCAAGAGAGATTAATGCATTGAATACAACTGATTAATGTTTGTGGTCAAATGCCAGCTACTTCGGTACGTCATCCAGAGAGCTGACTTCAGGCGATCACAAAAACTCATCACTGTGAGCAGCAACCAAAAAAAAAAAAAAAAAGCGGGAGGCACATCATTCACTTCAACAGCAATTTAATGAATGGCATGTGTCCTCTATTGCAAATCATTGGTCTTGACAAGGTTGAAGATGACAATTGTCTTTAAATTGGTAGCCAACTGAGTAAGACATTTGCATTTTTTTCTTTTGACAATTGAAAGTTGTTTTAGGTGTTGTCTAGTTGCCACAACAGTGTGGAAGAAATATAAATCTGGGATCATATTGCTTGCTTTGGCACTGATAGCAAATGATGTGTGCTACACACACCCCTGAATTCCAAGGATCTACAGTAAATTGGCAACTCCTGGTCTGAAGGGCCCAGACTGGTCTCAAGTGTTCCTTTGTAAGTGTGATTGAACGTGTAAGTACAGTAGAAGTGACAGATTTAGACAGATGGGTGGTGGTGGACAGAAACACAGTTTTTTTTTTCTTATGCTAAATTAGTCCAACAATTAGATCATTGCTGCTCACCATACTGCATGGCTTAGTCTGTAATGTGGTTGCAGAAGCCTGGATGAATCAACCAATCACGCCCTTTTTTACTACCCAGCAAGACACCAATCACATTAAAACGTACTATGAATGATGTGGAAACTATGCCTGTTACATAGAACTGTATCATTGGGAAAGTAACAGTAATGGTGAAGAGGGTTGAGTGAGATGTGTGTGTACAGTTAAAAGCATTAACCGTGTAACAAGTATGGAACACTTCACTAAGAAACAGATTTGATTGCGACAGAGAATGCACATGTTTTTTTTGATAACTGCAATATCATGAGATACTAAATGTGCTATAATTCACACCAAACAGAGTGAGTCGACCTTATACACCAAAACATTGTCAGAGCCTTTTTGACGTATGGTTTTCCGAAGCTTTAAATTTATTTTTGTGATCTTCCAAACAAAAGCGTCTTTGTCATTTAGGAAAACCTTCATCTAAGAAAAACTGCATCAGCTGGGGAACTAATCCAGGGATGAAGACCACGAGATGAGCTTTTAAAGCAGACACAAAGGGGACTCTCAGTTAAAATGTGTATTCCTTTATTCGTAGTCAAAGTACTACTGCAAAGGTCAGAAAATCATATAACTCTCAATGTTATTCTGTGAAATATAACTTTATTTGAATGATCAGTGAACATTAAATATGTTATCTTATTTAGTTCACAGGTTGTCTGAAAGCCGTTGAGATGCATTTGGAGCTTCTAGTAGGAGTACAATAAGCTTAAGATTTCTCATAGAAAAGTAGCGCTTAGATCAATTCACGCCAGACTGTAGCAATACCATGTTCTCCCAACAAGAATTAAATAAAAAAATTGGGTTGACACTTAAAAGACCCCAGCAGAAGAGCCTGCACAGCCCCCTGCATGTGGCCTCATCTCTCCTAAGCCATATAAGCAAAATGAGGCCTGAGCCACCCGGACACTGACAGCTTATGTGTAGTATAAAACACTGTCTTCCAACACTCACAGAAGCTCACACACACACACACACACACAATCTTACTGTTCTCCTGAATACCCCACAGCACTTCATGTCTCACAGTCAACACAGGAGTTAATTCAACCTGAGGGGCCACAGACAAGCGGGGGGTTATGCACAGTTGCTGCAGTGTAGCTGAACTTCCTCTTAGTCACCCTCACTTTCTGTGGATGCTCTGTACCTGCCGACAGTCTGCATGCCTTGTGACTCCTGTAGAGACGCTACGGTGCAGTTTGGCATCCACAGGGGTCAGCGCAGTTCATGTGGGACCCGTCAGGATCAATTTAGGAGCCTGTATGGCCTAAGACGGTGGAGGTAGCAGTTTCATGTGAAATTGTATTTGACACCGCGACAGTTATATTACGCTAATTAAATCTTACACCATAACTCCTGGTTTAAGAAGCCCAGTGTTATAAATGAACAGCCTGGACACAGTGCTGGGACTTGTAAACTCAGGAGGGGCTCTGTCAAACATGGGCATGTAGGGGACGTTCCTGTATGGGTCTGGTCTGCTGGGTGAAGGTAAGAGGAGTCGCTTGTGGCCAAACAATAGATCGATTATAAATATAACCGCTTCATGGTTTCATGCATGAAAGTTTGGGAAGTGTTCATATATATTGTATCTTTTTTTGGTGGTGCACACTTAAATATAATGAAACCTGAAGACTATAGTAGTTTAATTTAATGAAACAATTCAAGAGTAAATTATATCACGTCTTTTAAAGAGCATAACATCAAAGGGAAGTTAGAGTCTTAGTCAGAATATACCTTTAGGTGCATAATGAATAAGACTGTATTTTAATTATAGAGATCTGAATAAAGGTATTTCTGATAGCTTGGAGCCTGTGCATTTTCACTTTGCTATTTTGAATGATAACAAGCAAAAGAACAAAGCCATGAAATAATATAATTTATATACTAAATGATAGAAAACACTTTGCTGGTTCACTACCTGGTGGATTAGTAATTGTTCCACTATTTAAATGGTTGATAATGGCTTCCAGATATGTTTTCCATGTGGCTGACACCATGTTGTTGAAGGCTGATTTAATTTTGTATTTGTTCAGAAGTGAACTGCTCAAGCCGCTTTTGAACGGCGGAGAGTTTATGTGGTGATACCTGAAGGTTTTAGTCATTTTCTTTTGTGCCAGAGTGTGAAAGTAAGAACAGCTTGCTCTCCATGAAACACGTTAGGGCCTTCATGGGCTGATTCATTGTAACTACTCAAAGAGCTGAAGAAGAATTGGAGCCACCTGTACAGAGGAGTGATGTAGTTCTGCACAGGGACATGAGCAGGACTTCTTTCTCCCTTGAGCCCACCTGGCTTAAGCTGGAAAATGAACTCCTTGAAAGATAAGAGGACTGCAGTGACTGTTTGCCATCAACAGTGGCAAGTGTAAGCTTCTCAGTTGCCATTTATCTCATCTTACTACTATCAGTGATTATCTCGTCTTACCCTCAGTAAAATAAGAAGGAAGTGATTGTAAAAAGAGGAATTCTTGATCTTTAAAGATCTGATAACTTGGGAATAATCACAGCCTACTTCACCATGACTACATCTAAATCAGGAATGTTGTGATTTCATCTGTTTTTGCTGGTTAAACTCATTTTCTACAGCTGTGGAGAGTTAAAACAAGGAATTGTTTTGGAACACACAAAAAACACAAATGTGTTCAGTTCTTAAAGTTGTTCCTCCATTCAGAAAGAGACAGCACAGCACACATCTCTTCAAACTGTCATCGCAATGACAGATTGTACCTGAATGTTTACCTGCTGTTGTTGCTGTCTGAGTGAATATAAGTACAGCAGTGGTAAAAAGAAATATTATGCCTCCTTGCTAAGAGTCTCATGTCTTGGCATTTATGAAACTGGCTAGAGCCAGCAACAGTTAGCTGATCATAACAGAAACCAAAGAAAAAAGCTGGAAACAGCTTGCTTACTTGGCTCTATCCAAATGTAACACAATCTGTTAAAGCACCTTGAAAGCTCTAAAGCACCTGTTACATATAGCTCATATATTTATGTCATACTTTACAACAATCTTAGATGGAAAACATAATTCGACATCACGAAGTATGATGTTATTATGTAATTGTTGCAAGATTTAGTTTACACAGGCAAGTTTGTCCTTGTTCTTACTGTTTTGAAGCTACCCCATTGATTTGTACTGCAAGAGCCATCCATCCATTTGTGTGTTATCTATACCACTTGTGCTCTGTTTGGGGTGTGTGTGTGTGTGTGTGGGGGGGGGGGGGGACAGGTTGCCGGTCAATCACAGGGTTAAAATCATAGGTTAAAATACACAGGCAGACAACCATTCCTGAGAGTCAGCAATTACTTACTTAACTTGTACTGTGAGTTGCACTAATCGTTCTCATCTTGTGCTCAAAGGTTATCAAAGTAATCCTGTAAGTCATTCTCTGAAGTACAATCACAGGTTTTCAGAGGAAAACTGTGTTGTGTAGAGATGGAACGACTATCAGCAGTGAAAGAACTACAGTATAAAATCCTCATCATTTGATTTCTGTTTAAGCATTAGAAGGTGTGTGTTAAGAAAAATGACCAACATTACTTGGCCATCACCAGGCTTTGTCTTCTTCAGATATGCACAATAAACATTCCCACAGAGGCCAGGAACAGTCGAAACACTTCTCTATCTACCTCACACATGCCAAGCTTCACAATCCATCATGTGCACACATGGTAGTCCAAGGCAAGGTTTTGACATGGCCCAGTTCTCCTATAAATCCAACTCTGCAGAAAGTGGGCCCAGTAAAAGCAGATAAATGAGGACCAGAAACAGAGCTGCACCCCCCTGAAATACAAATACAGACGGTAAGCAGGACTGGAGACAAAAGATTAAAAAATAGAGATGCAGATGTGGGTATAGTTAAAAGAGATTGAACTAAAAAGTTAGAAAATCTGTCTGTTATTTGTCTGTAATAGGCAGTTGGCACTATTGCAAACCTGGTCCCTAAGCGAAGTGGGCTGACCCTCATGTACGAGAAGCGTGCAGTCGGTTTTCACAGAGAATCTGTCTCGTAGGAGGAGATCTGGGCCCAAGATTGGCAGCCAGATGGAGAAATATTACTCACAGTCAATTAAACCAAAGCATAACTTGGCTCAGAATATACATGGAATGATGCACACGCCGACCAGTGGAGCTCAGTGAGGGTGTGGTGGGCCAGATTACTGTGAGGGTGAATATTCTCACTAACAAAAGGAGTGGCTGACAGAAGCAGTTAGCTTAGTTTGTCTTATGATGGGGTTATTTAGACGAGCCCCACTTAAAGATGAGATCAAATCCTGTCATCTTGGACTAAGGTTTAAGAACAGTGCACACTATTAGACATTATGCGACTGCATTGATGCTGTTGTAAATAAGAAATCATGTATAACACATTTGGAGCAGTGTCACCGAAACAGTTCGCAGTAAGATGTTTGTGGTTACATTTTAATTCAATTTTAATTTTAATTTGAGCTTTATTGACAACAAAAAGGATTGTGCTTTCACTAAAAAAAAGAATCCTCCCCAAAATCTAGTATCAATCAGTCTCTCTACAGCTACTTAAAATCCCTCGATATTGTCTTTAAGCCTCACTACAACAACTACATTTCCTGGGTAGTTTCCCTTCATGCTTAAAGAAGGAGAATTGCTGGTATGTTTTTTACTCTGCAGAGCATTGTCAATATGAAGAATGTCATAATCAGGGGCCAGGGACGAAAAACAAAGACCTTTCTTTTCATTTTGCCGAGGTACAAGCATGTACATATCAAAACTTTGGTTGTCTAGATCTTAACATAAGGGCCCTATCTTCAAAAATATGGTTGACAAATTAATGTTTGTTTGTTGTGTTCTTCTCATATAAGATGATGAAGTTTAGTTGGACATCTAATAAAGCCAAAGCACACCCTGGACAGGTTTCCAGTTGTGATCAAAGACCTACTTCACCTACCTCATATCACTTATTCTCTGATACATGACCAGTAACTGCACATGTTCATATACATGACCTGCAGTGGAAAAACAAGAGTCAAGCTAGTCAAGGGGTGGGCGGGTTAGTCAGCAGCAGCTGTGAAAATGAACGAGTGCAGAACAGGACAAATAAAAGGTGTTCAGTCAATGAAGTGCACACTCTGTAGAGACATCTGTGCCTACAGTAGAACACTACTGTTATTTTTACAGGTTGAAATCATCATATCTTGTTATTGGTGGGTTTGGTCCACTGTGTCTGTGCATGTGTTCGAGCATGCACGTGTGTCTGTCTTTGAGTGAGTCAATGCAATGAGCTTTGTGAGTCCTCACTACTTAAAGCTGAGTTGTACCGCCTGGTGTTTTTGATATGATGACAATACAAGTGCTCATTTCCTGTTAGGTGTCAGGTCTTTGGATTGGCCAGAAGGTTGCTGGGTGGAACTCAACTACTTGTTTCAATCAAGCAAAAAACTCATAGAACATAGAAGATTCATTTATACCCGGTTTACACCTTCAAAACAGGAAAAACTCTGTCTGGCACCTTGTTGGGCACCAACAATGCTGCTCAATCACCACTTATGGGCCTCCATACATGTGTGGTGGTGTCTGTCCTCTGCCTGGATTTTCATGTTTTGTTTTGTATGGTTGACTCAGGCAGTCTCTGGTCGGGGAGTGCTGGTGTGTTTCCCCCAGCCAATGACAGCGCGCAGGTGAGTTTAGCGATTAGACATGAATCAAATCAGTTGCAGTTTAGGTACAAGCTGTAAACGTATACACGCTAAGTCCTGAAGTGAGTGTGTGCTTCTGGGGCGATTAGCCCAGGAGGAGGGGCCCAGTTTGAATGTTGTGTTTACAAGCTGCAACAAACATTACTACTGACTCTACATTTAAAGACTCATCAGGGCCACCTTGATAATTTCAAATTTGATATTGTAAAGCAAGAAAATTACAACGTGACTTTCTAAATGGGACCACGACAACGAATGAGAGAGAAAAGATTATTAAGAAATAAGCTACAAAAAAAACAATAAACATTGTTGTCCTAAGTCTTCAATGCTACTACATTTACCACATCATTGAGCCAAGATAGAAAATCTTCACACTGCAGAAAAGAGTTAACAGTGTATTTCCAGACCTGTAAAACTTCTGTTTCTTTAAACTGAAAAGTGTTACTACAGTAATATTTTTGCACAATCTCAGTGTCCAGTTGTTAACATCTGCTGCTCCGTTACACCACGTAGGGTTTTCTGTTAGTCCCTTTGAACCAATAAGCTAAGCCATTAAATTCCACGTTTTGTAATTTGTTCATGTAAGAGAAAAAAAGAGGGGGAATTTCAGCATGATGCAACCTGATTTTCAAATCTGTTCTGATTTTTAACTCTAAGCTAGGCTTGAATTGACATTCTTTGTATGACACAACAGACCCAACTGGTCTGGAGGATTCATGATGCACTAAGCAACTAATGATTGATATTAAGAAAGGTAATGCAGCTATCACCTGCTGTATCCCACATTAATCAACATGCATATCCACGAGCACGCACACGCACACACACACACACACACACACACACACAAACAAACATGAATATGTAAGGCAGCAGAGAGGCTGTAATTGGCATTTCTTACAGCACTGAGAACTAATTGGAGTTTCTAGCTACACCATGTCTTGGCAGGCAATAATTGCCTGTTTTTCTCCCGCAGAGGGAAAGCCGAGGTCAGGGTGAACTGAGTTGTACAGTAACAGCAGCGAGAGCAAGATTATCATTGAACGTCACATGCAAAGGGCTGTCGGAGAGGTTTGGAGGAATGGGATAAAGTGATGCTGGATACGAAATAGAATGGGCCATAAAAAATAGACAGAGGTGAGAGAGAGAGAAAAAGGAAAGAGGGGAAGACTAAGATTAAAAGAGTATCGTGGGGGAAAGAGACTAGGGAAGAGAGCCAGCAGATGTTTGGCTGAAGCTTCAAAGCCATAGTATTCCACACTAATTCCATGTCCAAAAACAACATCACACACTTTTCTTTCGTTTTCTCATTGTGGTATTGTCCGAACGATCATCAGACAGTCTTGACAATGATGCTTGTTAAAAAAGGGCATCCAGGGGGCCCTCAAGGTGGCTGTCATTTTTTTGTCCTCCTCTCAGTTTCTAATTAGGGACAGATCCCCTGGAGAGAACAGAGCGCTGGAACGAACAGCTTCTTTCCAGGGTGATGTGCTGAATTGCCTGCTAATCTTTCTGCAGAGTAAACAGAGGAGAATATTTGAAGAAAAAGCCTCAAATAGCAGCAAACAATCGTTGTTGCCTATTAACAGTCACAACATTGAACATAGACCACAACAACTTTATTACGGTTAAAACTTCTTCAACATTTTTGAGTCTATTCACCGTCATCCTCACCACTTAAAACAACCTTTTCTAATCCATCCAGTGGACATGATAAAATGTGACAGAACCATTTTTACTACTCACAACCGAACACAATCCACAGCACTGCATCATCATTTTTGGAAACTCTGTACCACCACCTATGAAGCTTTAAAATACCCCATACATACCTAACAGCAAAGCACAGCCAACCAATCGATTCTGTTAGTTAAAGCTTTTTTTTTAATATAATATAAAATCTAAGTAGTACACAGAGTGAGCTTTTCAAAACTTAAAGGCTTTGCAGGAAAAAACCACCACCTCAATGAGTTCTCATCCCAAGTAAACAAATACAAATGCTTAGTCATGGTTTATCACTGTCAAACAATACTGCCTTTTGTCTTCCTTTTGTAAAAAAAAAAGTGTTAAGGTAAACTGTTTGGATTGGTTTAGGAATACTGAAAAAGATGGTTAAGTCTGAGAGAAACATCACGGTGTTGGTTAAACTAAATTTCAATTCTGACTTTTGCTTTCACATTGTACTCAAACACCCATTCATGGGTCAACGTCTCCCTGTGTTTAATTCATCCATCAACCCCTCTACCACCAGGCCAAATAGATTGTCCTTCTTTTTATCCTGCATTTGGAAAAGTGTCTAATGTGATCTTGGGTTTGGGTTTACACTGGTTCAGACTGGACATCTTACTTCAGAAACTGTGTATCCACCCACTTCTCTATAAATTTGAATAATATAAAACTGTCCCCATTGAATTCCACTTTAAATAACATTTACCGTGAAAAACAAATTCACAAACTTATACAAGCTACCTCCCAAACTTATAGGGATGGGTATTTCATAGTCAAAAGATTAGATTTTGGGGCGGAATACCACCAAACGACACTTCAAAGTGTTTCTGAAAGTTAAAAATAGGTATTTAGGGGGGCCACCTAATCCATTCCTTGCTGTTCCCTCCTAGGAAGTCGTAGCCAATTTCAAGGTTCTGGTCTTTATTGACACAGTAAGACTGAAGCATTATATCCCAGTTTGAAGATCATGTTACCTGGATGAAGTTTTCATAAAATGTGGGGGTCTTGTTACTGAGCCATAATTGTTACAAGTTAAAGGGGATATCAGGCTATGGGGGCTTTCAGAAACGAGTGTTGACCAAACATCGCACTCAGTGAGTTCAAGCTCACACTGTACATTCATGCTCCATATGGTGTATTGTTACCTTAAGCTAAAGCCTGTAATCTTTTAGTATCCGTCAGATGTGTGTACTTGGCAATGCTTACTGAAACATGCTGCATTTAACCTGGTCAGTCTCCTCTGAGCCTCTGCTATCCCACAGATTGTCTGAAGTAAACTATATGGGACTGAAGCTGTGAGAGTGAGGCTAGCTAACCAGCTATGCTAGTGTGTTGTGAGAATGATACTAGGCCATCCCTTGGCTCAAACGTACCACCCTGATTGATGCTGGCTGTCTCTTTTATAGCCTGGAGGCGATGCTAATGCTTTCCTCAAGCCTCCCATGTGAACTCTGTCCAAACCAAAACCTTCTCTGATGCAGAACATCCTATAAGCTAGTCTTCAGTACACCTTGATTAAAGACATAAGATACCTTTGACAGTCTAAGGCGAATGGTATGTCAAGCTAGCTTCTATGCAAAACCTTTTAAAGCTCCCTCTAGACAAGGCTGTTAGAGGAACTACTGCATCATTTAACACTTTAGCACATTGTTTTTATGGTCCCTAACAGCCCATTTAATATTCCAAATACCAGTCATATTGCTTAAAAAAGAGTATCTGACCATTTTTTCAGAATTGATATATTACATATTTGTAGAATTATTAATGGGGCTATATTGAAACTGTAGTTCTGAGTGGTTGTTGATGATGATGTTTTTTATGTTATTGTACACTGAATATGTTGATTTCTTGTGTAGGTTCATGAATGAGTTATGTTTTTCATTTATAATAGGGCCGTATTCAAATGTCTAAATTAAATTTGTGCTACAAATTTGTCTATTTCTTAGTGGGGTACACGGCATCAGTCATGCATTGGTAGAAAAACTGATCTTATCATTGCTTTAATTTAGAGATTTTTGGGACATTTTCCATCCACTATGGCAAAGACATTCTGTAATTATTTTACAGCCTAAAGCTAAGGTCTACCATAAGTGAACCGCAGCTTGTTGTGCAAATGACCTAATGCAATGTGAGGTTCAGATAATTCATTTTTAGCCTACGGCTTTCTCTTATGAAACTGATTTGCACAAGGAACAATCTCTAGCCAGGCCAAGCAAAGCATTAAGGAATAACCTTTGGAAAAGCATCATGGCTTAGACTGCCAGCCTAACCAGAGCTCCTGGGAAAGGTGCAGTGGGGAAATGTTTACAAAATTCCAGGCAGTGATTCTCAGACAAACAGCATTTCACCTTCTGACAAGAAATGCCACAAAAGTAGTAGATGTCTTCATTTTTTCCATGTACGCCAAAGCAATTCAGAAGTCTAGAAAAACATTACTAATATGATTTTTCTAAATTAAGATAAGTATTATCTGGAAACACATCAGGGGTCGTACTGTACATGAGGTGTCGAGTCAATTCCAGAGAGGTTAGCCAATCTCTAAAATCATTTTGAATCAATTGTGACAAAATTCTTCTAAAACTTGGCAGAAAAAAGGGCAAAGATATTTGGGTGAATGGCTTCGCCGGCTGGTGTTGTGGCTTGGGCGGTACACCAACCCAAAGGATAAAATGTTTGCAGTTTAGCGTCAAGGCCCTCATGGCAGATCCATTAGTCTCGGCTGATGGAACAGGGGGGGAAAGGGTATTCCCCCCCATATTTTCTCCCTCTGACACTGTGACAACAGAGTGGAAGGATAGTTGCTTGAATTTACACTGTCTGAGATGATGCTAGACAGTGTGGAAGAAAACACAAGTGGGATTACTACTTCTGAGGCCAAGTGTTCTGCACATCAATTATTTGTTTGATTCGGCATGCCTTGATTTGGAACTACATGGTAGAGCTTTCAAAAATTGAAGAGAGCGAGAGGAACTTGGGACAGTACTAATACTGGACCTAACCGTGATCAACAAAATCTAAATAATTTCATTGTAATACATTTGGTACACAAGTAAGGTTGGCCATGCACATCATTAACTGTCTACATTAAGATGTACATTTTGTGAATTGATGTCTAATGTCTAAATCAGAACACTCATCAGAATGGACAAACCAAATCCTTTTCAACTTCATATTAAAAACAAAGAGACTTGATCCAAAACGGATAGATTGGTCGAAATGTCAACTTAAAGAAAACCTCCATGTGTCAGAAGTCACATCTTCGATCAGATTTTGGGATGACTCTAGGAATGACATGTTGTGCAAATACCTTGAGGTGTCAGAAGAAGATAAGACAGATCCTTTACAAGTGCAGTCCACTTAGAAATGTACCATTTTCTTTACCCGTCTGTTGGCCTCTCCATCCCTTCGTCCCTGACTAAATTTTCCTGACAAGGATGGAATTCAATGGAATTTTAAAACTGGTATCCATGATCCTAAAAAGATGAATCCAAACAGGGTGACCCCATCACTTTTTGTTTAGCATCATCGCTGACTTGACATGTTAAGTAGGATGTGTTATTAACTGCCAGATGGATTGCCATGATCTTTGGTATAGATTTCCAAGCTGCCTTTAGAATGAACCGTAACTTCTTTAGTGATCCTCTTGCCTTTATTCCCTGTATCTAATTGATGGAGTGTCCAACTATTTGATACGGACATTTATGATCCCCAGAAGATGAATCCAGTTTATTTAGATAATCACATGATGGTTTGTACTTTAAAAAAAAGATGTATTGCCATGAAATTTAGAACACTGCGCTGATCCTCTGAACTCTTATGGTTTGTTGTGCAAATCACACAAGGTAAGCCTTAAGGAGACAGACCAAATTAACCAAGAAATAAAACTTACATCTTCACCTCATGCTACTAATACAATATAAACACTGATGTTCCTTAACTAGTTTACAAGAGTGATCTCCAAGTATTCAACACAGGTCTGTGGCTGTTAAAACATATCGGCCTTTCCTCTCAGGCTCCTTCCTATCACTGCCTCCTCTTACTCCAACACACTATATAATTTAACTGGTCACATTATGCAGATTTATTTTCTCCAGCTGGGACATTCCTCACTCCAGACGCTGAAGGTTACCATGTCTAGGGAACCAGAGGGAGAAAACCAGGACGGTGGCTCAGACCATGCCTCGTCTCCTCTCTAAGGGACGATTCCAGCTTGTCCAGCCCCCATTCTCACTCTGTGCTTCATAAATCTTATTTCAGCGTGGCAGTTTCTAAGTACTTATCTATGGATAGGTGGCCATGGACTTCACACACCCTTTGAAAAAAACCCATAGACACAAAAACTCACTCACAGTTAAACTCTGTCTCATACAATGCTTAAACCAGAACCAGGTTTTATTGTGACAGGAGTCTTTTTTTGACACACTCCAGCAAACAGCTGGGTGTAGACTCGCAAGGCAATGACTTCTCACGGAGGCAAAACAACAACATCCAACTCTGGAGTTGAACCCATTATTATGACAGGTCAAGCCTGCAGACACTTAAAACTGGTGGAAATATTCTGTGTTTGACCGAGGAGCTAAATGTTAATGTATGAAACCATCTGTGCTTAATATTTGGAGGAAAAAAACAGCACTTGAATTAAAAAGTAGTTTAAATATGGATTTGTGCTTCTCTTGGAGAGGATTAAAAGAAATCACAGCACTGGCTTGGATGTTAAAGGAAATAAGCTCTTATTGCCTTTGGGACTGTCACTGTCCCTTTGTTGAAAACGTCACAGGAAGTCAGCACGTGCAGACCAGGAGACTGCAGTAAAACCTTGAAAGCAGAATGGGGGTTGTAGGATATTATACAAGCTCTCAGATGTGTTTGTCTTGGCATAGACTCCCAGTGATGTCATCATCATCATCAGCATGGCTGTTGCTCCACTTCTTTGGCCCAGTAAATGACGACAGCACACATATCCAGCTCTTGGGCAGGAGCTCAAAAGAGCTGAAGTTGCTCATATTGTTGTAACAACTTCAATCAATATTTAATGTGAATTATTCAGTATGAAGCCTTCGAATAGGTCTGGTGAGCAGATGCTGTCAGGGCCAGATAATCCGAATGGGCATCATATAATAGATTGCTGAGTTCTGAGGCAATATAAATCCAAAATGTCCAACAATCCATGATGCATGTTTCTTTCTCCAAAGAATTTCGGTAATAAAAATTGCATCAGAAAAAGAAAGACCAATTTCCCCTGAAGTCAGAAGCTTACAGGAACACTTAACACTTAACATTTCAAAAACTCACAGAGCTATAAGTGGGAAATTAAGACATCCAACTTTAAAGTGAATCTTAAGAAGACAACAACTTCCTTGAGTACAAGATTGTGCCAAAGCCACATCATAAAAAAAAACAACCTTTCTCTTGCAACATCTTTGCTCTTTCGAATCTTCATTTAACAATTATCTCATTCATGCTGACAGGGAAAAAGCTGAAAATGTGCCAAATGCAAATGTAAATCATACACAAAGGCGACAAAATGACAAGCCTGTTCAATGCTTAATCTGACTCATAAAGGGCACATAATCACTCGAAGATGTGGAAGCCAAGATATCTTCAGGACGAATGAATTCACACGTAATCAGTGCAGAGATAAGAGCTGAGAGAATGATGGGATGGTTTTTGCCCAGCTTTCCCTTGTGCAAGCTGCTGGCTGTCAGTTTTCTGCTTGCATGTGAGATCCAGGGTAAGGATTGCTACACAGAATTTCTTTATTAGGACGCGAGGTGAAAAAGTGAAGGGCTACGTTTGTACTGATGCAAATCCTAACAGTTTATTCGCAGTGTTTGCCAAATTCTGTCCCTGGAGTTCCCTGTACAGTATACATACTATAACCAGACTAATGTTGGCCTCACCTTGACACCCTGGCTTTAATACAGAAACAGAACCAACCAATTAAACACCTCAATTCCCCATTCTACAAGCCAGAAGAATTACTTCCCATTTGAACCTGACATTCTTACTGCAAAAGGCAAGAGACTGGAACTCAGCCATAACACTACCTTTCCTCTGCATCCACCTTAATCTTAACTGACTGCTGCCAGCCTTACAGCACCTCCAGGTGGTGCCATGCCCCATGCTAGGAGATCAAGAGATTGGGAAAAAAGGGGGACCCTTGCAGACAAAGTGAGAAAAGGAGGGAATAAAGTCACGAGAGAGAGAGAGAGAGAGAGTAGCTGAGTGAACATGACTCTGTGAGAAGTATGTGTTTACTAAGATAGAGGTAGAAACATCAGGAAGCAACAGACAACATTTCAAGCAACTTTAAGGACATGTCTTGCTTAAAAAGCTAACTTTTTACTTTGCTTATTTGTTATTTAACTTTTTATCTGTAAAGGGACCATGTACAATATTAAACATAAATGTTGCCATTTGATGCATTGCACCAGAGTTAGCTTAGAGCTAGTTTACATCTGCAGTCCCTCGGCAGGTCACAATTACCTTGAATCATGTGTCATAATGATGTGTGGATCTCAGTACATGGATGGTTGTCAGAGTTCTACAAAGACATGTTTGGCTAAAAATACAATATAATAATCCACTTACCGCTTTCGCTCTTCTCAATCACATCCACCGTCTCTCCAGCTTTAAGGCTTATCTCTGAGTTCTCCTGCCTCTCGTAGTTGGCCACGGCCACGTACTGCTCCAGCACCATGGGCTCCGAGCTGTCAATCCCTGAGGGGAAGAAACAGGCTGTCAGCCACCTGCCTGCTGTTGCACCCCGCGAACGCCCGCTGCAACCAACTAAGCTGCTGCTGCCGTGCACCCTGTACGCCGCCATGGGCCAACCCCGGCTCCCTGCCGGCCCAAACGATCACAACGCAAGCTCACGACTTGGCTGCATAGTCCCAAACATCTGGCCATATAGCTGAGTCGACCCCCGGCCCACAGCAAAGGACTGGGGAGCATTGGAAGGTATCAAAACAAACGCAGGGTGCGGAAGGAAAAACTTTATTCGGGCTGCATCTTGCATCTAAAGGGGATCCATCACCTCAAGCAAACTCTTAGATCCAAAAAGAAATAAGCTAAAAGAAAAAGGAGAGACAGAGAAGCTGCGTGTGGTTGGTCGGGGAAGACTGGGGAGCGAATGAGTGGAAGAATGGTGAAGTTTCCTTGTGGAAAATCAACAGTGTAGTTGAGAGGAAAGGCCTCCCCTCTGCTGCCTGTGGGACACAGCCGTTGGACAGCGAGTCGGGAAAGGGGGGTGAACACACCAATCATGGTAGTCAGCACTGTTGGCCTTAAATAGAAACATATGAGTGGAGTAGAGAGAAGGAGAGAGAGGGAGAGAAACAGGGAAGGAGGCAGGGTCCATGTTTATGTGAAACAAAAGAAGAAAGCATTTCTGATGGGGTTAGGCTGCTCTGTTTTCTCTCTCTTTCTCCGTCTCTGTGAAGTTTAACCTTTCAGTGCCAGCAGTGGTTTCATTATTAAGCTCACGTGATACATATCTGATGTTAGTTGCAGTTGTAAGCCTAGTAGGTAGGCTTTCTTGAATGTCTGGCTGCAGAGAGATGACCCATGCAGATATAAGGTTGACATTTTAACTGATTACGCTTGTAACCTGTTGTGTTTTGTCTTTGAGGTGTCTTAGTATGACTGTATCATGGATGAGATAAACAGAAGGCTTGAAGAGGTGAGAAGAAGATGATTTTGTTTGCATTCAAACAGTGTAAGAAAGACCCTGAAATAATTCGTATTTACAAAAGCAGACTGTTCTTATTCACTGTTCAAACTTTAACCGAGCGGTCGGGGGTGATGGATGAGTCAAACAATGCTGGATATCCACCCAGGAGAGCAGGGATCGAGCTCAGTGTTGAAACAAAAAGTCAACATTGAGTTATTATTTCAACCCACACCATGATGTGATTCCTAAACTTAACCTCGTTTTTTTCTTCCTGTGAAATCTTAACCAAATGGACTGTTTCAAGTTAGCCACGTGAACAACAGCAGAAAGTAAAGGAGGAATATAGACCTTAAAACAGCTGTTTACAGACAGCACATTGTGCGTCAATTAGCCACCACAACTGGAGTTCACTATTTCAATAATTACAGACAATTATAATTGTGGGGACACAATTATAAACAATGTTAGCATACACCTTCACAGCACCTTTAAGCCCTTCTTCACAATTACAATCTTTCAGAAGTTTAATAGAATAGTCCAGGGATAACATTTAAAGCTTAGTTTGAGCTAATGCAACTATAGCTACTGATCTAGAGGACTTAATCACAGCAGTTTCTTTAGGACAAAGAGGAATAACAGTTGTAATAAAAACTATTAAAAGAGGACCAGTTACTCCCAGGAATTTTATTTTTTTTAGAAATACACTTTCTAGTCTTTAACAAGTGAAGAAGATCAATATTTTAGCTGAAGCCAGGAGTCCACATTTAGCCCACATTAGGATAAAGACTAGAGGCGAGGGAAAACTGACTATTCACCCAATCAAAACGTGAAGCCTACAAACATCTCTACAGCTCAGTAATTAACATGTTGACAAAAGAGAAATGTTGCACAATGTCTTGTAACTCTTTCTTGGCATAAACAGCCAGGCAGGAGACCTGGAATGACCCTATAATGCCTGACAACCTGAACAGTTGTTTCATTGATTACTTTAGAGGTGCTTTTGGTTTATTTTTAAAGTCTGGATGGACCCAGGCAGGATGTTTCCTCTCCTATCATGTCTCACCTTCATCATTTGAACAGGTTTTCTCTTTTTACTTGAAAAAAACAAAAAGCATCTCATGTTATTCTACAACTTTAAAAGCTGCTTTATAAAATCGTTCACCAGCCTTCTCTGTGATTTAATACATGAAACCAAGATTAAGGTGTTATATATGAATGAATTAACACATCAATCACACACTGTTGCCTGGTTTGCGTTGTTTAAAAAAACATAAGTCCTTGGCAAGTTAGGCACGTAAACCGTTTTTTTTAACAGTGCAAAAAGCTCAACATTTTCACCTGGAGTTTAATATATTATCTTAAATCATATCTTAGCATCTTAAATATGTCAACAGCACACTGACTGAGACATCCCAAAAAAAAACATCCAAGGAAAACATCTCTTTGTTGCCATCAATATGTCTCTTTATAAAAGCAGCACTGTAACAATCAATCATCCATTTCCAAAGTGAAATGAACTGCAATTCTTCCCCCCCCTTTAAATCATTGAACTCTGTTTGCAGCAGCAGGTTAAGAAAAAAAAAAAGCCTTTGTTATTTTTGAGGCCTTGGAGTGTGCTCTTGTGGTTGGCTGGCTAGCACCTGGGTAGCTGCTAACTCTAATCAGTCATTTCAGATGTGTATTTGCAAGCAGATATGAAAAAAAAAGGTCAAAGATACGTGTTGGTCAGCTGATATTATGGGGCTGATATTGGCCTATTATGACTATATCGGCATCAGTTTTCAGTTTTTCAGAGATACGTGTTTTCAGATATTTGCCTAATTTTAAAGAACATAAACTGGACTGTAGAAATGCAATCATCACAGTTTGTCAAGGTTTAAACCCTCTCTGAGAATCATTGCATATTCATAATGGAGCAAAAATGATTCACAATCCATAAAGAAAAAGCCTTTATGCTGTGTTGTATATTTCTACTTTAAACCATTGTTATAACTATCATTTAAAAAACTTCCACATCTGTCTGGCTGAATTAAAGATGCTGATGTTTTAAAATACATACAGCATACATAAAGGTCCCCAGCAAAAAGAGACAACGATGAGATAAGTCACTGATATGGAAAACCACGAGAGCTGTCTAATTGCTTTGGCTGAGAAGAAAAGTAAGTTTCAAACTTTGTCAGCATATCTTCCCATCTTTCCGCTGTCGTCTACATCAGAGATAACACATTCTCTGCAGTCAGCCTCTTTGTCATTTAGTAAACGGGATAAGACCTTGAACATGATTTGTATTGTGAGAGTAAGGCTGAGCACATCCTGCATGTCAGACAACACTGTCCTTTAAGATCTCAGAGAGCAGCTCAAATCTATATGCTGCATCTTCACAGTGGGCCTTGTAAGGACTTTATGGGATTTAAACAGGTTGCGATGCAGTCGTGCATTTAAACAGCCTAATGGAATAAAAGGCTGCAGCTTTTTTGCGCAGTGCTTTAAAAAACAATTAGGCATCTCTACATGTTGTTCCTCAAATAAGCAGGCAGGGAACACCGAGGGAATGCTCGTAACGTCACATCCCCACTGAGTGAGGCTTGGCATTCATCTCTGTCTTTCTTTAGCGCTCTCCCAGGAGGCGAAATAAAGAAAAGGAACTTACTGCTGAGAATGTAAGCGGCCAATGTGCAGGGAGCAATCAAAGTCAGCCTGAGGAAGTAAAGCAGCACAGATCCAGCTATTTAAAAGCTTTATGCTGTTGTAATGGCAACCACACCTTGTTGAGTAATAACATGAATCCTAAAGACCTGTAACATGCTGTCTGCAACGTTCCAGTTCTGTTATAGCTCAGGATTTCTGATTGTATTTTAGGGGGGAGTTGTTTTATCAGACTTCTACACACTCCATACACTTAGGGTTCACTCACACTAGGCTATCCGTACCGTGCCTAAGCACGCGTCACCATCAAAGTCCAGTTCGTTTGACTAATGTGAGGGCTCGAATCCGTGCTCAAGCACATTCCACTTTCTTAGCACATGGCATGGTTGGAAGAGGTACGCTTCGGCACGGTACAGTAGTTCATGCAGGAGCACAAGCACAGGTAGGCTAAACAACGTGAACATGAACTTCCATTATCGAGAAAACCCCGGAGTGTTCTGGCTTTATCTGACCAAAATGACTCAAAATTACCCACAAAATTAGAAAAGTAGCAGCCATGTTGTCTGTGTTGTTTTTCGATGTGCCTACGCCGACTTGTAAACTAAGCACCCTTCATGATTACGTAAAGCCTTTCATGTATTACGACGTTATGTACAAGAGGTAACCATGCTCAGGTCCGGTTAGTCCTGGAGCAGTGTGAGTGAAAGGCCAGCAAGCACAGCACAGTAAGGGGTAACTGGGCCTAGTGTGAGTGCGTCCTTAGGTATATTTTGGGGTTACAGTTCCTTTGAGGATCTCCTCTTTGTATACAAAGCCCTTTGCCCTTAATGGGCGAGGTCAAAGCCACATTGCTAACTCCCTTGTTAGTGTGCTCTAAAGCTATAAATCACACCACCTGCAGAGAGACCAGCACTATCAACAGTATCCATTCACTTAAGCCTTTAACTTGGAGTAACTTTTTTTGAGACAGCCTTTTATAAACTTTGCTATGCACTTATTGACAGCTGCATTCTTTTGAATGAGCTATTTGACTTGATATTGCCCAACAATTGATTCTGGCATTGGGTTGGTTTGGTATGTATTCTGTTTAAATCTTCATATTACATTTTACATATTAGCTGGGATTGGCTCCAGCCCCCTGTGGCCCCGAACAGGTTAAGCCTTATAGATAACAGCTGGATGGATGGATGTTATCCATCCTACTTTAATCTTGATCAATTATCTTGTGTTGACTGTTATTTCCAATATGATGTTACTTTCTTTCTTATTATAATAGCACACATAATGGGGGATGTGTGTTTGATGTTCTAGACTCAATCTGATGGGCTGATAGTTCCAACGGCAGGAAACGACATATGCGTGTCTTTCCCCAGCAATGCCTCAACAACAACTAAAGAACATTGGCTAAATGTTCAACAGATGTGCAGATCTGTGGATGTATTTGTGTCTTAAAATGTGTTTATATTTGCAGGAATATACTGTTCTCTCTGGCTGATGTTTATTTGCAAAGGAGACAATATTGATTGCAATTCTTTCGCTCTCAATTCATCGTCCCTCTACAGCTGCCGTTGAATGAGGTCACAGGCATTGATCCACAGCCAATGTCGAAAAAACCAGACTTGAAACCTCATTTCAGTCTAAGACACTTTGCCACATGCAGACCTGAGGTCCATGTTCCTCGCTCTCTGGCACTGTGCCCAGCTGTTGTGTTGGCCAACCAGGCCTGCTGAGATTGATGGAGAGGGTGCAGAGAGAGAGAGAGAGAGAGACAGAGCGGCTGAATTTGAGCAGATGGGTAGAAGGAGAGGCTGGTGACAGCGCATGCAAAGCAGATGTCAAGAGAAAGCTCAAGTGTGAAGAGAAATAAAAGGGAAGAATCAAAAGGGATGCAGCCACTCAAGCACAGTAGTGCATGCAAATTCAACATGTTGACATAAACACACAAGGCTACCTGAGGCCTCTTTCCTCGGGCTGTCTGTAAAGCCGTACATCCATACTGCAGACAGAGAGAAGGAAGGAGAGAAGCAGAGAGAGATTATTCAGTTTGACAGCATGCAGAAGCAGCAGTATGGCAGAGCACACCTTTATCACACCTACTGAACTCTAAAAATAAAGAGGCGAAGGCACAAATAGCCCTGGATCCAAAGTCTGGGTCTATTCCTCTGGGATTGTTACACAAAAAGTGGTGGGCAGTGTTTAAAAGTTTCATGCTGGAGAGCATAAAGAGCATCTAAGGACAAGTAAGTGGACGATTACAAACATCCATTATTAATCTCACACTCAAACCCTCCCTCCTTTCAACTGATAAACACTCACTCCACCCTTCCCATGATCCCCTTTCCTCCATCTCCTCATATCTTTCTACATTTCCATCCCTCTCTCTGGACCTCCTGGAATGTCTGAGAGGGGCGTCAGCCACATCCCCCTCCTCTCCTTTAAAAAACATCTCAGTCCAAAACCAGGAAATTAAACGCCATGCATCAGAGAAGACGGGGACAGGAAGCTGGTGACCAAGATTCTGGGTTGCAGCTGATTGATTCAGCTACGTTGGTGTATTTCGTATAGATATGGAGTAATTAGATCCAGTACCGTAGCGAGGAATGTTTACGTACTTCTCAGTGAGTCTGTCGGCTTTATTTTTCCAAAAGGTTTTTTTTTTCTGGACCCACCCTGTGCTGTGATTGGCAGCAAAAATAAGGTCAACACAAGATTTTCACCGTGGACCCCAACTTTTGCTTATTGTCTGAAACCAACTTTAAATTTAGAATTAATTTTCCAACCATAATTGTTTCTATACTCTCGAGTAAGGAGTTGCCAAAACAGAGGTACATGATTAACAGTTTGAAAGACTCATGGTTTGTTTGTTTAGTCGTAGGAACAAACACTATTGGTTCATTTTGGCAAAGATAATGGTTTAGGGTGAAACAATCATTGAATTTGGACTGTTACACGTGAAAAAACAGCATCCTCTGGGTGGAAACTCTTCTGGGTAGAAAGCCCTGAAGCAAACTTTGAGTCTAACAAGATCAGCCAATCACAGCACAGTAAGGCAGGATAAGGCTGCACTATATGATCAGAAAAAAAGCTTTTTGGCTCTGAGTTTTGTAAAGTGCAAATTCTGAGGGTTGGCATTGTATGGTTGGTTAGAACCTTGGATGCTTACTGGCATTTGTTGGGTTTCTTTCACACATAATATCTAATTGAATTTGTATACTCGTTGAATTTAATAAAGATGAATCTGAAAGAGGGCGGTTTCCTAAATAATCAACTCCTCTTATGAAGAGACCAAGTTTTAACGCCTCATAAGAATCATGCTGCACTGGATCCCGTCCAGCTCTGCCCCTGCTGCGAAGCCGACAGCTCCTCTTAGTTGACTCACGTGAGATAATAAAGGGAAAAATCCCGTTTCGCTATCCACCCGAGCCTCAGGAGCTTTGCCGGATTGATGTTGGCCCCAGAGGGAGGGATACGGGCTGGTCCCAGGTCAGCCAGGGTCAAACCCCGCTCACTTACACCCTACCATGATTATTACCCACATGGCTGCTCTCAGTGTAGCACTCAACATCTGATTGATATTAACTCTCCTCCCTTCTTCGGGTCCTCCATACTAACCCGCCACACAAATACACACTCACTCACACACACACACACACACACACACACACACACACACACACACACACACACACACACACACACACACACACACACACACACACACAAACAGATGCTTAATTCCTTTCAGGTTTCTCTGATGACACCACAAACCAGCAGAACCAGCAGTGTTTTTTCTGTCCCTTTGCTGCTTTGGGTAATTTTCCTACAACTGACCCCAAACGTCTACATAGCCCTGAAATCCAGAGCCTTGTGAGGGTGAAAAATGGCATTTCCTGAGTCCTTTCTAGGTTAAGATCGGAGGGGCTTATTTGCCATTGTGTCTTGTTTTTTCTATTGACTTAGTACATTTGCTTTTGAGGGAAAAGTTTCTGTTGCTGACATCATTGCACGTCAGAGCCTGGAAACCACATGATCGATCAAAAGGATAGTCTGAGGACTTTAAGGAGAGACGCTTCTGTTCAAACTGTTCAGCCTAATCAAGGAACTACAGGATATTTTCGAAAACATTAAACTTACTGATGCTGAAACCTTAAAGATGCAATTCCTGATTTTTTTGTAGAGTCAATACATTTGCCTGCAGCTATGCAAGCAGTTCTGCATGGTTAAACATTATGCACTCTGATACTCTGAGCTAAATGCTGATAGGAACCAAACAAGCTAACAATGAGAATGTGCAAAATGTTAACTAAAAATATGCAACATTTTGCACGTGTACATGTTGCCAATAAATGCCCCAAAACTGCTGCAATAAATGCCCCAAAACTGCTGCAAAGAAATGTCAAATTAGCTCATACCCGAGGAAGATTTAGCCACCTAGGCAACCAACTTGCAAAAAACACACATTCCAGATCAAAAACTCACCATGGAGACTGCAGTATTGGTAATTGCTTACGTTTTCGCTAAAAAAAAACCTCTATTGAGAGCGCTCAGGGTCTGCAGAAAATGTTGATATTTGGGTGCTACTGGACAACATCAGGGTGTGAGAGATAAAAATAAAGGAAAACAGGGCTGAAAAGGAGGATATATAGGTGAGGAGAAATCACAACGTTTCATCTGGGTGGTGTGCAAATATGAGATAATGAGAATAAACACTAACTGTACTGTTTAAACATCCAACCCAAGAGTTATCTCTCTAAAAGAATATGTGAAAAAGCTGATTATCTTAAAAATAAAAAAACTCAGACTGGACGTCTCTGCGAATCCATCTACAACTATCTCGTTATAGCTGCCTCCACACTGAAAGACACAATCAGGAGCTAGCAAGGTAAAACCTTGTCACCTGACACTATAAGACAAAGGCAACCAATAACAAATTACAACTAACCAGTATTGATTCAGCACTCCTGAAACCGTGGAGAAACAGCCAATGCTAACAAGCACAAGCAGGAGCTAACTAGTATTGATACACTGCTTAGCAAGAGAAGGAGAGAACCGCAGAGGCCAACAAATTGTTCTTACTGTGACACAAACGCTAAATGAAACGACAAATGACGTTTGTGTGCAAGCAGGGTGGTGAATGCCCCAATGCTAACAGAATAAAGCCGCTAGCAATGACAAAGCCTTGGTGGGGTCACATCACATCACAGGTCACATCTGTTCCACAGTGAGCACTGTCACTTCACATGGTCGTCCAGACTTTCTCGTCTTCCTGTTCTCTCACTACGAACGTATAACTCCATTTACACTCTGGCTCACCTCATTTACAGTTTTTTTCCCCCCCTTTTAAAAATCACCTCCTCCAGATTTATAGCCCTTCAGTTTATGATGGTATTAATATTTCAGATTTGACTGATTATTTTCCTGGTGACATTGATAAGCCACACTGTTCACCTTTTTTTTGACAAATAACTTAATCTCATGCTCAAATTTTTTTTAAAGTTTGCGAAAACAGAACAATGTCATCTGACTCTAGTGAAAGCACAACTCATACAGTGTCCTACCGTCTTGGACAGGATAAGTGTAATGTCCTTAAATCACTTCAGCCAGGAACACTCTCACCATAAATCTAACCATTTATAGCCAAATGGAAATACGGTTTTGCTTGGCTACAGATGCTCCCTGGGTTAGCCAAGCAGCACGCTATGCCTTTCTAGGGAGCAAATTGCTTAAAACCCCAAAAGGATGAACCAAAACTTTTAGATTAGAAAGGAGGAGGCTGGGGTGGTAGAGGTAAGGCAGCAGGAGTGTGAGCATCGTTAGCCTGGATGGGGTCATAGAGAAGGAAGTCTTATTTAAATGGACCTCGCCTTGTTGTGAGAATGCTCTGTGATTGGTTGTGAGTGATAAGAAACAGTGTTTCAATCAGTTTGTCAGCTGATTACAGCTGGGGCGTCTGACTTCTGTGTCCATTATTTGGTTTAGGTCAAAGTCAACCAACTTCATCTGGGTGTTTCACAGGAAAAGGCTGATTACTGTGAAAACAACACTCTTCCATAAAGTTATTGAAACTTGATTCAAGTTTATGGATAAAGTGTTTTCAGATTTTCCCATTCATGTCCAGTAGATGCTCAGCCTTAACTGTCAATCATTTACTTATTGTAAGGTTGTTTACTTGTAGCCCTTAGCGAGTTAGCTCAGTTAGTGCTCATACTCAAAGCTCTGAGCACCGGGGGAGGATAACTGATTTCACGGCACAGGAGCTTTTGACTTCCAGGAAAAGTGAACTTGGACTGGAGAACATTGGAGGCCACTTTGACAGCACTGAGGTGATTTAAAGCTGCTCTGACTGTGAGTATGATTTTGAGGGGTGATGAAGATGGCTTGGTTACAACAGTTCTGCAAAGAACCAAATCTGGCTGTACTGCTAAAATATTCTACCTAAATATAAGTTAGAGTGCTTTGGTTATTAAGTCAGACCCCCATTTGAGTTTGAAAAAACAGTTAACCAACAACAGTTAGAAACACTGGCTTGAGTCATGAGTGGACTTTAATAAAGATGAACCACAGAGTTTCACTTCTTTTTCTCTGTCATATTATATTCCCAAAGCCCAAAGCAGCTGATATTTTTCTACCTAAATCAATACTCACTTAACCATATCTTCAGTATTGATTTGGTAAGAGTGTGCAGACATTATTATTGCTGAAATTAAGTGCTCCGTGGGATGTAAACTGTGTAAAAGTCAGCACAAGACAGGTTCTTCTATGGAGGCAGGTAATGGAGTGTGTAAGTGTCATATAAATGTGTCCACTGACAGAGGAGGTCCTGATGGTACAAACAACAGCCTGGCTCTGAGATTCTAATTAGCTTAGACAGCTTAACAGTTGTGTCCACAAACTAGCCCTGATCACTAAACCTACACTTGTCAAAACACACATAAACACACAAAAAGACACAACCCTCCTCGCTCCCTCCTCTAAATAAATAAATATGACTGGCCAGTCAGGCTGAAATCTTATCCACTGTGCCACGTAAACAAACTAGTGCCTGTCTAACAGGCTCAACCCCTGCAGCCTCTGCAGCCCAAACAGCACCCTCCTCTGATCCCTCTGAATCTGGCCCTCACATGAAGGAGTATGAGCTCCATCTGCATTGCAGAAATGTGGGGCTAGTGTGGAGCTATGAAACTCCCTGAATCTGACCCTCATGTTAAAAAAAACAACAAGTCTGACATCTACATCCCCTGCTCCATAAGGATATTCGGTAAGGAACTACCAAGTTGTTTATCTTCATCTTCATCACGAAATCCTGTGTATTATGAGCATGACATTAATGGCATTTGGACTGTTGCCGTGTCTGTGATGCAAGAGGGTCTCTGGATAGACTAAAACTGAAAATTGTGAACTTCAGACAATCCAGATGCTAATATATTTAAACTGACTTGGAATTTCACAATAGTGAGTCAATATAAAACCCAGTGTACGTGCTTTGTTCAAAACATCCTCTGCTTCGGTGGAAGTGATTCATTTTTGTTTTCAGCAGCAGCAACAACATTGTGTTTGGCATTAACAGAAGAACAGTCGGGAAGATGCTGCACGCCATAGTAGTCATTATGGCTAAACAGAAAGAAAAAAAAGAATCAGCTCCAAGTAACACAGTAACTAAGGGACCACCAGCAGACATGTGATCGTTTTTATAATCATGGGAGGTTGTGTATTTCATGACAAACAGCAGGTTTTTCCATCTCCCCATGCAATTCTTCAGCTAAAGTTGGGGATGTCCAGAACACGATGGTCGATAGGTTTACGCATGGATGGTTCCAAATTTAGCAAAAACATTGTACATACAAGATTAGACTTTTATGATGCTTTTATCACACATAATGCACCAAATGTACAGTATGTGCCTTTTAAACAAACAGGATCAGTAAACTTAAGAGGTGTTGAAGAGAATTTGTCCTCCACTGTGAATAGGTTTAATGCTAACATTGTCAAACCATGTCTTTTACTATTCATTTTGAAAATACATGTGACAGTGCTAGAGTTAACAGTAATAGAGCAAAGAAGATCTCCATTGTACAGTAAATAAACAGGGGCAACCAACAAGCTGAAACCCTGTAGTTGATGGTGAAAGGGTTACTGTGGTTACAAAACAGAGAACGATAAACCTTCAAAATCATCTCAGTGACTTCCACAGAGAGCAGCAGCAGCAGCAGCAGCAGCAGAAAGAAAACCTCATCCTTTATAAAAGGTTGAGTCCAGAGGAAACTTCAATGAACTTGATATCTTTGCATCATTAAGGTCGAGTGTTTATTCATTTTCCATGCAAAGATAAGCACAGGTTGCTATGTTAAAACAATTCACATTTCATTTCAATTTGGGTCATGATTCAATTTAAAAATCAACTTTGGATTCAAACCGATTCCTGATTCAAAATACATCCCCCTATTTGTTATAGGGGTTCTTATTTCAGGATCCTCTCCAATATGATGTGCACAAAGAAGCCACAAATGGTTATTCGACATTAAAAAAGCTCAATAACATGTGCTCAAGATGATGCAGCTTCGATATTTGTAAAGGTGTTATCAGCTGGTCTTTGAAATGAAACAGACGATAGATGTTGTTATTTGTATTGTCCATTCAGAATTGCCTGCAGATTGGTAAAGGGATGCTGTGTGCGTCGCTCAGCTGTGGCTGGTTGTTCTATTTATTTTAACTCTGGGTAGTAGTGGCATATAATGTGAGCTTAAACATTTGAATCTTCCTGAAGTAATTCATTTTCAATTTTTAGACCCTGCATATTGAATATGTCAGGTCAGGCTCACTCTTACGTGGAGGATTGTAGAATCCACAGTGCGCTCTAATGCGTGCCTTGAATGAAAAGGGACAAACTGAATGCCTTGCTGATCCATAAACAGTACAGGCAGCAGGTTGGTATGTTGGACACAGCTAACATCACCAACACTGTGAGCTATAGCTAATGTTAGCAGCGCAACTGACAAGCCAGGACAGACACACCTTCTGCTGCATTGGTGCACCAAAGAAGGTGGAGAGGGTGCATGGAAGAAAATGCCAGAAGTGAGTTTGCCATGCTCAAAGTTACTGCTCGTGAAAATGTACTCAGGATGTAAGAAGGTATGTTTTTAAAAACTTTTTCGGACGTTTTCAATCAATTCCGAATCGTAGAAATTAACAATTGCGATTCTGACGGGAATTGATTTTCTCAACAACTTTAATGTCCGATGACTAAGAATAGACATTCAGACAACCTTAAGCCACCCTGACTGACTTTGTAACTTCAGGTCAAAACAGGGACACACAAATGAAAATCCACCTGTTTGAAATCATGCACTACTTCACTAAGGAGATGTGGAGAAAATAATGCAAGCTTGCTGGCTTATCTGCAGCAGCAATCAGCTTCCAAGAACTCAGACCACTTTGAGGAATGTGGGTGTAATTGAGTTGGTAAGCACCCTGCAGGACTACAACAAATCAATGCTTTGTGGGAGGGTCACAAAGTTCCCTTTCTTTAGGTCTAAAAATAAACTCACCATCAATGTCAAGACTTGTTTACCTGAAAGAGATCGAATTAAACTTACACACAACTTTTCTGAATGAGGTAAAAAATCAAAGAGCCCCCCCCCAACTTCTTTCAGCTTTGCTTTACTCATTATGAAAAAGTATCCCAAGATGTTTCTATCCATTTACACAATATTTGAGTCACTTAAATACCAATACAAAGAAGTCTTTAACGGCATCTGTGGCAAGAAAATCATACACGAACAACCACAAGCTATTTCCGCTTTTTCTCTTTAATAATTCACAAGAGGAAAGACTGGTGTTTCTCTTAGTTTCTTCAGCCTACACAGTCTTAAATACACAGGGCTCCCAGATGCATATGTGAGTTACTCACTTTATTTATTTTTTTGTAAAGCAGGTGTACTCCAGCAAATTCCCCTGTCATTGCATTACATTTGAAAAGATAATGAGGCTGAAAAATCCTTGACAGAAAGGAAATCTTGTAGTCAAGTAAGCAAGTTGGTTTGAATTTGTTGGCTTATGCTACAATCACATGCAGGATACAGAGGCAGAGGTTCAGGACCTTTCCATGGTTTTACTCTTTACTTTTACTGAATTGTATTTGTGGCGTCTAATGGAAGTATTATAGCCCGTGTTTACCTCCTAAGTCCTGAGAAACAAGACCACTCAGATCCGGATAAAATCCCAAGCCTCTTACAAGCACATACTTTCATTGCATTATAACAAGAACAATTCTTTCTTCTTCCTTGTTGAAAATGATTTGGAATATCGAACATGTATCATGCAAAAGGGCTTAGCCTGAAACTGAAACCACTGCAAACTCACAATCTGTCAAATGTCTCGACCACCACAACAGAGAATGCTACTCTCTCTTAAAAGGACATATGTTAATGACTCTATTTTGACATCGCAAAGAACTATCGGGCAATTCTGAAACCCCACCCTACAATCTATGGCCAGAAGTAGAGGGCTTGACAGCTTTTTGAAACCACCCCGAATCACGGTCGACAGTAAGTCAGCATCCCACAGCGGGACAAGTAAACATACCACACATTGACACCACATGGATTACAGACAAGTCGCAGAGAGAGATTCAGAGTCCTATGCCAAAGAGCATAACATCCTGCCTTGGATCCCAAGGAAGGGTTTTATTAAGAGCGACAAGTTAAAAGAGAAAGAAGGCTGTAAGCTAGGATACTGAAGGAAAACAGGTGACTTACCCGATTTGCGCTTGGAGCCATAGTCCCTGAAGGAGAAGCAACAAAAGAGGGACATAGTTAGTGGTCAGCAGACGCCCCCCCAGGTCAATAACAAAGCATGCAGTCACCGCATATTGATTCTAACACTCCTGAATGGAGAAAAAAAAAGCACTTGCTCCAAAACACATGCATGCAATCGGCTTTGGCACACTAAGAAATGCATGTGTTTTGAGGGAGAGAGAGAGGGAGAGAAACAGAGCGAAGGATGGGGAGAGAGGGAGGAATGACTTTGGCCAGCTGCCCGTACTCCCCGCAACAGACACAAATTAGTCATGTGACTCCAAAGCGGCACCACCATCCTCTTTCTATACTCCTTCTCTCCCTCCCTTATTTCGTCCTGTCAGAAACAAGGCGACCTCTCCCCACATTCGAGAGAAGGAGGATCACTTTAAGATGCCCTGCTTAATGGACTCTAATGGGATTATGCCACAGGGCTAAGCTATGGATGGAGGGGGGTGACACAGAGTTTTAAGTGTGCTTATGTTTGAGGTTTGCTGTGCTAGGCTTGACCCTTGTCAATAGTGCCTTTCGGACTTGGAATTGTGTTAAAAAAATATGGACAAAGTGAGAGATCAAGGTGAAGATAGCTATTTATAGAAACGCAGACCTGACAATCTGTCCATCTACAACCTCCCTCCCATCCTTCCTCCCTTCCTGCTCTCACTCTCTGTCTCTTGTATCAAAACCCATGTGTCTTTTCTGTTTTCCCAAGGGCTTTTCAAAACCCTCATCCAACCTTAATTTAGCCCCGTCATCCTCCTGCAGTACAGTTGGAAATCAGAAACAGGCAGCAATAACACAAAAGCACAATTCTATAATAAAGCGCAAAATCCAATAAAGAACAATCTCTGCTTTCGAAGTACATCATTTCATGTTTAAAAATAAACACAACACAGGTTCTAATATCAACCCCCAGAGAGAGAGAGAAGTGCTTTATGGATGACTGATGACAACATAACTCTTATTTGAAGAGGAGTACCAGATTGCTTCTGATGGCTGTTGCTTTATCTCTGGATAACAAAGGGATGTGTGAAGTCAGTAGGTGTATGCAGGCATATTGGAGTGGATATCAAGTTGAATTTGTGCCCACAAAGAGGCACTGCATGTAATTGATCGTGGATGTCCTCTAAGATTCAGGGTCAACTACCCGACTCTGAGAGTATGCTTGATTGGGACAGTTGACCTAGCTTGTGAAACAGGCCATTTCCCTAATGAGGGACCTCTCCTCTTGTCAGGTATGATGCAGTGCAAATAGGCCTGGAAGATTATACCGCAGTGCCAGGAGAGCAGAAACAGCACAGAGCATGCATAGCCAGCAGTCAAGGTAGTGCCCTCTCACGGCATGAGGTTAATGAAAACCTCCTCTTGGCTCTTGCTGCGACCGCACTCCAGCTAATAACCCACATGAACGCAAGGAGACATTGTAAGCGCAGACAGACCAGACAGCAGCAAAAAGCAATGTCTCAGAACGCTTTAGTGTCACTGTGCTTGTTCTAGCTCCTTCTCTGTCCATCCCTTCATCCCCACCCCTGTGATCTGATGTGTCTGTCTCTTTGTGACTGGCCCCAGCAGATGAATAAAGCCTTTATACTGACCTCTCCACCAAGATCCCTCTGTGCTAGCAACCAGAATATGCTTCATTGTCACCAAAGTGGGACACAGAGAGAGCGGGACTTGACCCTCGCCTCATCCCATCCATCTCTATCAATGTGGGACACATGACCTCTAATACACAATAAATGGATATAGCATTCCATTCAATGGCCAATAACTTTAAATGAGAGGCACTGCAGAGTGTCTGGATGTGTCTTAGTGGAAAGTATGCTGTAGCCGGACCAAGCCTCAGATATGGCAGGATATTTGCCAGGATGTTTGTCCTTTTTGCTCCAGGCTTGCCACAGTGAAGTTAAAGATGCTGATTTCCACTGTTCAAGCACACAGGAATGTTTAAGACTTTCCAAGCAATGCTAACCGCTGTGTTCACTTTGTCATTTACTAGGTACACTTCTCTTTAGGGCTGTCTCCTTGAGGTTGAGGATTCCAATCATAAATCTGGATTTTATCAGTCAACTGATTGTCCTTTGTATTTTTAGTTGGGTTTTGTTATGTCCATAGAGCCATGCTGGATCAAAAGCATGACAGGCCGCATAAAAAAAACTGAATCTCGATATAGCCCTTCAGTGGTAATCGTTAATGTCTGGGAACCGAAATATCCACAGCTGGTGTTTTCGTTGGCGCTCTTGATGTCAGAGGAGGCTGTGAGCTGAGCTGCAAATTTGAAGGGTGCTCAGCTTGTTTTTGGCTTGCCTTCAGTGTTTATCATTTGCAAGGTTGTAATTGGTAACAGCATCAGTCTTCTCCTCTCTAAAAGTATGTTTCCAGACAAATGCCAGCATCTTTTTAAAGCACTTGGTGGGGGCTCTGGGGTCTGCAAGCTGAGTTGTCAAAAAACTGTCGCTCAGTAGCTGGCTTAAATCCTTCATATGGTTAATTTATATAATTAGTCTAAAGGATGGTGATATCAGTAATGGAAGCACTTAATGAAGACTGATAAATAAACGTGTTTCGTACAGGTTCAAACATGAGACTCCTTTAAGCTTCTGAGTTTGATGTATCGCTAAACTGAAACAAGGGAACTCCTATGGCTTAATAGGGCAGGATGGATTCAAGTCAACTGGTAAAAAGCATCTGCAATAATACCAGCAGAATCAGCAGCTAGCCAAATTTACCACATTAAAAAACGTGATGTCTATTATTTAAAAATCCAGTCTTTCCTTTCTATTTTTTTTCTTTATATTTGTAGTTTCGGTGACACAAAAATGGTAAACATCTTGTATTAGTAAATGGAAAAGCCTGTTACAAATATAGCCTTCGTAAATGACAGTTAACCAAAGAGCAGGTGGCCTTATGAAGGACTGCCCCACCTTCAGCCCAGCTATAAATGTTTTGATATGCATGCTGGCTGACTGCTGGGTTAATTGAACAGGCTAACAGTAAACGATCCACACAGGGTGACAATACAATGGTGTGGGACCTGGAAATGGCTGGGTGTAACTTATCAAGGAGGTGAGGTGAGGACGGAGGCCAATGAATGAGTTTTGTTTGGTGGAAAACAGCAGCAGCATGAAAAGTACTTTGCTGTAGCAAACTCCCAGGGAGCCTGTTAAGCTATTCATGCTGTGCTTGGTTTGAAAGGCAAACACGACCTCGAAGCTCTATAAACAACTTCCAATCAAGAGAGAGGCAGGGGCGTAAGCAGTTTCTGGTCCAGCTCTATACGTCTAACAAACATCACTCATTACTCAAGCAGATGCTGTGCTGTACTTGATTGTCTGGGGTTAATTGTTTTTAATGTATGATCAGATGCAGCTTCAGTAGATACAGAAGTTGAAACCTGTTGTTAATCCTGGCACATATAGTGATAGCTAATTGGATCAATAGTATGTGCTATTACTGTTGTAAAGGAAAGCAGGTCATAGTAAAAGGTTGGCTTGTATCACGTGTGGGTGGTTGTTGGCATTAAGCATGCACAATGGGCTTTAGCACAACATGCCTGAATGCCTTCTAAGCATTAGCCCACTGAAAGAGCTCAGGAGGGAAATATTAGTCAACATGCAGGCACATTAGGCATGCTAGAAAGTAGCAGGTAATTACAAAAGCCCCTATTTAGCAGCCCAATTAACCTGGTTTGAGGAAGAGGAGGCATTATTTAGATAATAAAGTAAATGTGAGAAAGATGTTAGGCTTGTTAGCAAGCCTACTAACATTTAAAATGATATTAGGACATGCCACAGGGAGTCTGGCTATTTTAGGCTTTATCTAAGGTGTGGTTTTGGAGGCATCTGCAAAGCATTAGGACACAAAGGAGGAGCATGGTAGGGCAAAACTTTGAGTGAGGGTCGGAGGCTGAGGAGGGAATAAAGAAACACAGGGTCCAGACTCTGTGCAGTGACCCAAATCCTTGAGGCTGAAATCAAACTCTTCCCTTGAGGGCTGAGCAACCAGCTCCGGCTGCCAACTCTTTCCCCACATCTCCTCAAGGTATGGGGAGGAGGAAGCGAAGGGTGAAAGGCGATGTGAAGAATACATACTGCAGTGGTGGAGAAAAGTGGTGGTGCTTTATGTGGCTAGGTGGGATTTCAAGGTCTTTTTTTTTTTGCAGCCAGATGCGAAAAAAGCTACACCGGTCCTGCTGACAGTTTGTTTTTGCACAGGAGTTATTGAGATTTTAGCATTATACTTCCAGCATTATATCACAGTGAAGAAAAGGCTTGCTGGTTTTAATCTTGCAAATGAAACCAAGATCTATTTGAAGGAGCAATATTTGAGATATCTATCGTATTAAACCATAAAATGACCTCTCTTTATCATCAGACTTTCAGGAAACATTCAATGTTGAAGTGCAAGGCTTCTCTGAAGACAATGCAGAAGCCATTCGGGCCTAAGATTCGATTCAAGTCCGGAATGGTCTGTATTTGTTTTGACCAGTGAAGGTGGGCAATTTTAAGGCACCCCAAGGCCATTTTGGATGCCCCTCACTTTGTAAACCAACGGGTGTTGCAGCAATGGAAGAATGCAAGCAAACTAGTTCAGACATAACTGATTTTGCCCAACCTAAAAAGCCTTGTCATATTTCTAATCAGCTCCACGACCAGAAATGAGGTAAAATAGAATAAATATTGTAGATTCTTTTGAAAAATGGAGAGAGGTTAGAATGCAGGAGGCGAGGGCGAGGGGAGACAGCTCTTAATAATATTTTAAATTTGGACTGCAGTACCAATTTTTAACTATACTTCACAGAGCTCCATGTTGCTACATTAATAGCTATCTGCAATGATACAATAGTAAATTATTTTGCTTTTGTAGAGTGTTCAGACACTTGGTTTAAAATGGTCAGGATAGATTTTAGCGTGCACTTATACTGACAAAACTAAGTTAAAATTGTTTTTATTCTGACCACAGGAATGTTTTGGTCAAGTTTACGAAGTGACTAAGGTGCCTCTATCTGTTGTTTTGTGTGTATAAATCTACCACACAGAGTAAAGATAGGCATGTGTGCTGAACCACACACAATAACACGAGCAGATGGGCCGGTTGAATACACAAGAACACACACTCGCAGACATTTTGTCACACTTCTCATCACATTCTGACATTTGGTCACGGTGTATTCACTGACTACAGCTCCATGAAGCAGGAGCACTTTCATGCACGTCTCATCAGTTCCAGAGTTGGAGGCTCTCGACATTGATTGTCAAGCCAAAACAGATGTGAGTACTCCTGGTGAGGCAGGCCATGTGGTGGAAGGGTCAGGCGGGTCAGTTTGGAGATCAGCTGACTACAGGAGTGTTAGTCAAGATATCTGTAACTGTAAGCTAATGCATGGATATGTATACAGTAGACTCGTACAGATATACCGTACCATACCGACGTTGTGATATTGGATCTTATCAACCACTATGTGTCGTTCTCTTCTTCTTCTCTTTATGTTCCTAACATCTGATCTTTTTCCCCTAAGAAAACACCAATCACCCAACTTAATGTGGTAAACTAAACATGAATACCTACTTACAGCGACTGCTGACCTTGTTCTCTCGACAAGCTGCTTTTGTCGAGTTGAATTCAGCATTTTATAAAAATAAAATACTTACATGTGGAGGAACTGTTACTGAAAGGATCACCATGTTTTGGCTAAGAGGAACAGAGCCTGCTTTGTTTGTGCCTGTTTTTACCTTCAGCTGCATGCCAAGTCTATATGAATGGTCATGAGATATACATTTTCAGATGTTTCTGTATGGATGGTCATCGGTTTGTTAAGTTCTTAAAGATTGTTTTGGTCTGAAAACACAGTTTTAAAAATGAAGTCACAGCAGTTTGGCTGCTGTAGGCGTCTGCGTTTTCAGCCGATTTCACAATAAGACACACATGATAATAAGATAAGATGCAATTCATGACTTTAGTTGTTTTTCATACTGCCTCGCTTCACCTCTTTCCTGACTGGTATGAGATTGGAGCGCAGCTGAACAGGGATTATGTTGGCTCTTACGGTGAACAAAATGAGGTTGTTAGCAGTTTTAAGCCTCTTAAAGACAAAACACTAGTTCTGATTAACTAGTGCGTACTAAAGTTCAGTTATACTCACGGACAGAGAAATAAGTGCTTCAGCCTGCCATTTGTTTTCTCACCTGCTGTCTGACTCTGACATTCCTGCATACTGACATTTTTTAAATTGGTTCAAAAAGCTGGAAAAAACTCAACATGCATGAAACGTTGGAGCAAAAAGGAAGTCTCTTGTGAAAGAAAATCCTGGAGAAAATGTAAAAATTCAAAGCTAAAAATAGTTCTGTGGATTACTCCACATCGCACTGGGTCAATAAGGTTTCAGTTTCATGTTCTACCTTTTAGCCTTACTTCGAGGTATGAGAATGATTAGATGTGTGTGTGGACAAAATAAACTGTCAACATTTTCATACCCACTTTCTTTTTTTTACTAAAAAATAAATAAAAGCTTAGAAAACTGCTGTTAAGGCAATGAATTTAGTCATTAAATTAAAAGAGGGCTAATCAATGTGTTTAGCATAACTGCTGCAAGTTAATGACTCTCAATGCCCCCCTGCTACACCGGCCTGCAGGACGAGTAAAAAAAGACTTCCTGGGATTTCTGTTTAAGCCTCTCTCTCTCTCTCTCTCTCTCTCTCTCTCTCTCTCTCTCTCTCTGTCAACCTCCCTCCGCTCGCCCCCTCCCTTCACACCTCCAGTTTATCCCAGAGTGTCACCAAATCTAGACCCCAGGCCTGACCCTGTTAACCACAGGCCCACCTACTCTAAGCCCCTCAAGAGCCCCATATTGCCCCCAGCCATCCCCTGTCTTTTAGCGCTGTGGAAAGGCTAAAACCCACTATGTGTATTAGCACTCCAGACGGGCTTCAAGGAATCAACTAAGCTCAACACTCCTCTCCTCTGTAGAGCAGAGAGCAGAGTTACTTATTGTAAACACATGGACAGTCAACAAAAATGTTATTACCATCTATTTTAAGAATATAAATACACAGAAGTTCCTGCTCTTGTGAGGACGCTGTTTTATTTCTGAGTTAGCTAAGTGAGGTGTCTGCAGAGGAGGACCTGTTAACACATGTTACTCTTAATGTTATGCTGCATGTGGACAGTCGGCACAAACAAAGTTAGTACCAATATAACTTTTAATTATGATTGTTTTGTTCATTAACTAAATGTATTCAACATTGATCCAAACATGCCTTTGAGTTATTCCTATCTTTGAAATATTTGATTGTTACTAAGTTTTCACATCTCTCACACTTTGTATTTTCCTTTGTTCGCATCATCTTTTAATACACTTGGATCCCTAATTTATTTTTTAATTTAGTATATAATATCTAAGTGAGGGCGGCTCGGTGGTGCAGTGGTTAGCGCTGTTGCCTCACAGTGAGGAGGTTCCTGGTACGAATCACCTTCAGACAGGAACCTTTCTGTGTGGAGTTTGCATGTTCTCACTGTGCATGCATCGGCTCCCTCCTAGTACCCCGGCTTCCTCCCACAGTCCAAAGACATGCTCGTTAGGTAAATTTGTGACTTCACCATAGGTTTGAATGTGAGTGTGTCTGCCCTGTTTTTGGCTGGTGAACAGTCCAGAGTGTACCCCACCTCTCGCCCAATGACAGCTGGGATGGGCTCCAGCCCCCCCACGACATCAAACGGGAAAAGCAGTAAAGATAATGGATTGATGGATATCTCAGTGAGAATGAAAGACAAAGTCCCTGGGCCCTCCTACTAAAACATTCACATCAGAGTTGAAGAATTTAGAGATTACAATAGATAAAGATAAGATAAAACACTATTTGAATTCTGCAATTGTTTTATATCTGTTGTAATTTTAGCAAGACAGAAGAAGCAGCAACCTGACATTTCTTCTGTGTTTCGTTTATGTTCTGTGTTGCTTTGATAAACTCAACTTCCCAGCAGGGACATCTCAATGCTGGTCAGACTAACTTCAACACAATCTTCAGCTATTATACATTACCAACATCGACTTGACCAACTTACTGACCTGCTGTTACACTTTCAAACCACACATAGCATCCCCCAACTATAGCCAACACTAAAGTCAGTGCGTTGACTCGCCTACCTTAATATTTTAGAACATGTCCTATAAGCTAAGCTAACTCCCCGCCTTTTCAGGCACCAAATACAGAACATGTTCGCTCTCCTCTCCACATATGGAGATGCAAACCTGACCATGAGCCTGTCTCTGATGTTATCCTGCACCTCCATGCACACAAAGATTGAATTATTATCCCTTAGTTTATGTCGCTCTTTGCTCAGAACCATTATGAATGTGACACAAAAGTTATTGTAAACAAACACTGTGATTTCTTAGCATAATAGTCAACACTTAAATGTGTTTTTTTCAGCAACACAAGCAGCAAATTCAGCTGAACCACAACAGATTCACAGCAATAGGAGTAAGAATGTAAATCTCAAGTTTGATAACATTAGCTACAATAAGCTATGTGTCGTACAAAACTGAATAAGGCTGCAGCAGCTCAAGTCCAAAGTGTTTCTCATCAAGCGAGGCTCCATTTAAGTTCTGAGGAATTCTGCCTTCCATTCATGAGAGAAAGAATGTTATTTCTTTCTTTATAAGGAGTAAAACGGTCTCCCTTAAAATATTAGCTTCCAATGTGAATATCTGTGTCAGAGCTGGAAACACTTACGCCCCAAGACTCCACGTCCAGTCAGTAACACAAACACATTATCACCCACTTATTCCTAATTAACCCAAAAACACCAAATCTGTCTTCACCCTGTCAGCCCCGCTTCTTAGGCCAGCTATGTCGAGAGCCCAAAGCTGACCAATCACACGAGTTCATGACTTATCCCAGTAATAATCTGATAATCTTGCAGCATCTCTCTTCTCAAGGCACGAGCCAAGGTCGATGCCTATTGTTATTCATGGGGAGGGTTGTGAGGGGGCATGATGAATGATGATAACATCACCCTTGTCTCGCACTACGGCAGCCTGTGGGGGGCAGTGGACAATATTTTCATCACGCTCGAAAAAGCGGTGCGCGCATGTTAATGGAGAAATGTGTCAACGTTATTGTCTGCAGAGGAAAGATAATGCCATTTAGGCTGATAGTTATATGATCGCTATACCACAAGCCCAGACAGATAAAACAAATCACAGCCCACGTGCCATGCAAATTGACTCGATAAAAATGAGAGATGTGGGGTGAGAAATGCTAACTAAGAGAAAAAAAAAACAGTCTCACAAAATGGGGAAACAGGGAGGAGAGGGGATGTCTAGGAGGCTTTGGATAGGCGAGGAATTCCATCCAGTGGAAATAGATCTCACACAGGAAGAGCGGGGGGGGGGGACATAAATACTGAACGAAAAGCTGAAAAAGGCTCAGAGAAATGCTTGAGAATCTGGTCAGACAGAGGATACATTTATAGAAAGAGGGAAGCCCTGGAGAGGTTTTTCTGAGTGGACAAGAGATTGGACCACAGGCTGACCTGGATACAGAGGCTGAGGGTGGAATCGTCCACATACAGCTGTTTGTATTGTGAAGTACGCCACCATGTGGAGGATGACTGGAGGGTAGAATAACAGCTCATGTTAACATCTGTGATTTCTCACTTAGACCAAGTCTGCAAACTGTGGATAAAACACAGCAGCTCCATTTGCAGCATCACAGGAAAGGAAAGAAAAACAAAACTGGACAGAGACATTGTTGAATGCTCTTTGACACAACTTTGCTCTTGTATCAAGATCTACTTTGGAGATTAACTGAGTGAAAGAGTTCTTCAGTAGAACCTTGTTTAAGCTTCAGGTTGATGCAAACAATTTGTATTCATGTTCAGAACATCATCTCAGTCAGAGACAGAATCGTTAGCCAGCACTTACAGGTTATCGCTTCAGGTTGGTTCAAAACATGAGCAGAATCTGTCTACTCTTCCCAAAAGATCCAAGACGAAAGAAGACGTACATTCTTTCTTTTGTCTTTTTTTTTTTTGTAGACCAATTCAGTGTGGTATTTCCATGAGAACAAGTAGTCCTATCATTAAACCCAAGTATTTATATGAAAGTACCAGAAGATGTCTGTGTGTTCTGGATAACAATAGAAGCTTTACAAGAGCAAGATGGTGAATGGACTACAATCCCTTCTGTTTTTTATTTTTGTTTTGTTGCTGTTTAAATCTTAAGAGTATTTTAACTCCACTAAAAAAACAATGCTCCTTCTCAGACGATGCAAATGTGGAACAATACAGAGAGACAGGAGTTCACTAGTGCCAACAGTCAGGTGGTCTCTTTTCCAGCAGCGTCTGGAGAGAGGGGCACATACTGTTACATTTGAAACATTTCAGGAGACAGAAAAATAACGAATGACACTTTGTTTCAAAAAAGATACTCACATTAGAAGAAAAGGAAAGGAAACAGAAATATATTTTTCTTACATTCTACGATGGTGATCATTTTGTGACCCTTAAAACTAAAGCCTGAACAATATCCTTGAGCTGATATTATCGAGCTGATATTCTGCTTGTTTCACAGAACATCTTGCAGAAAGCAATGATTGGGGTGATATCGAGAAGGTGCCATCAAATCGTTTTTCTAAAATACACTGCATTGTTTGCAATACTCTGTGCGCTGCCTGCAGCTCAACAAGGCGAGTATCACAGCTGAGCAGATGGTGGTCTGCACTGGCATCGGTTGACAATGTAGAACAACATCAAATATTGTTCAATATAGTTAACTTCTTAAGAAAGCCGACTTCTGAGCACCATTACACAGTCACATGTGTGAAGAATAGGTGTTCAAGCCACAGGTGAGGTCTGTTCAAGCTTATAAAATCACTTCATTAGCTTCCACATGAGTATTTGCTGAATTGTTCCATCCTTAGATGAATTGGTATCTGTCTCCCAAATTGGTTGGGCTCCACTCACAACTCCTTGTGGGTTTCCAAAAACCCAAATGTTTGTGAACCACTCAGATGGAGGGAACACAACTGCTCTCTGTGGAGGAGCTCGGTGGGCAGTTCCCATGTGTATGAATATGTCTTTAATGTCTGTAACTGTGTTCACATAAACTATGTGTTTTGACACATAAAAATGTCATGAAGCTTTTACGATACACTCTTTGATTTCAGGATTCTGCAACGCGGGAGAGAAATATCCTTGTTTTTGAAAGTTGTTATTCTGCAGGACATTTCATCACATCAAAAAGGAACAACAAAAAAGAGCAGAGATCCAGCCGACGGTCCAATCAAAATATATATTAAACATCAAGGGCGCTCAGCTTCAAACAGGAGCAGCTGATTGCATGAGAGTGGCATCAGCTTGGAGACTCACGTCCCCACTGAGCTGCAGTGCTCTGCTCAACAGACAGGGGTCGCTATCATTTAAACACAGGCCGAGGAAGAGGGAAAATGTGTCTGACTGTGAGATGTGCTCAGGATCTGTTTGGATTCTCAGATTTGATTGATGGGATTGATTCTTGTGCTGCTCTACGAGGCACGTGGTTACCATTCCCAATCACATCATAGTCCGAAATTTCAATCTAACATTGAAGAGTAGGAGAGGTGCTTGCTGTTGTTAAAGCAGCAAGAGTTTATGGATGGTGTATAAAAAATAAGACGTCACAGTTCGATCTGGTCATAAAAAGGTCAGATTGTGCACCTCGCTCTAACCTGAATGCCAATATATCGCATCCTCTCCCTTGTATATTGATCATTTTTCAGTCTTCCGCGGCCTGTCAGAGATATCAGGGGATGACAGGTGCACCGTTGGCCTTGCACTCCTCTGCTTCTGTCCTCCTTGCCTCCCTTGGGAACCTCCTCTATCCTCTTCATCTCCTTCCTCCTTTGACAGGAAGTGATGCAGTGGACGTATTTCATCAACCTGGTAGATTTACAGCTGTCCCAGCTCGCTCTATTCGTCACCCTCATGTACAGTCTGGCCCTACCCATGGCTATTAGCGTTGCAAGAGTGAACCCTATACCTTGACAACACCCTGTGAGTAAGTGTGCGAAGAAGAGATCACAAGTGAGTCAGACACCGCATCGGGTGGGTGGGAGGCTGGGAGGGTGAATGAGTGCATCCGTGTAAGATGGTGCTGAGAGAGAAAATAGAGCCGAGGCTGTAGAAACAGACAGACAGACGCGAGGTGCACTGAAATAGCCTGGCAACAACAAGTATGCTGCACACCAACAAGCAGAAGCAATTTAGTCTTGGGGAAAAAAAATGCTCAGCTCTTCTCCTGCACAAACATTTTAAAACATAATTGCAAAAAGTGTCTGAGATCGATGAACGATCACACATGAGAGCGCATACATGTACACACGCAAAACCTCCCACAGGCTGCACGCTCCGCTGACCACTCCTCACAACTCTGACACACTTTAAGTGTTTAACCCCATGCATGCCGGTGCGGCACATTGTTGGTAGTGTGCTGTGTGGTCTCCAGTGAGTGCTATTGATCCTTATAGTTAGAGGAGAGGAGAATCCTATCCATTATGGCTGAGTGAGCCTGTCGCCTTTCTCCTGCTCACAGCAGACGGGGAGGAACGGACAGATGACAGGCAGAATAAAGATGGAGGAGGAAGCGGGGGGCTTCATAACTCCAGGACAATGTAGGAGAGGAGGAGAGGGTGACTACAAATGGGAATAGAAGGGGAATAAGTGAGGAATGAGGTAGTGAAGGAGGAGAGGAAGCATGAAGTTTATTTCTATGGCAACTTTCAAGAGCATGATGTCACAAATGTTGCAAAAAAGGCAGCAAGAAAGTATGTTGCCTTATTCAACTGAGAACATTTCATGTGAATTTTTTGGCTCTGGCTTGCAGTCTGTTTTTCAACTGTTGTTGTACATCCTCCTACCTGTGTAGTCATGTACTCTGGCTAATACAAGATTCAAGCAAAGCAGGGATATGGTCATTACAAATCATGCTCTTAATAGACCCACAAAGGGTAAAACACTCCAAAGAATACTTTTGATTCAAAGTTAAGCATTTCTAGGCTGAATTAAACTTCATCATTTAAACTGACAATTATTACAGGGTTGGATTACTGCTGGTTCTGGAAATAAATAAGGTCAAGTTAAAGTTCAATAAAATAGACCAAACTACTGCAATAGTTCACTAACAACTGACACCTCTGATTGGACAACTGGAAAAGATCATTTTTGACTTACGTAGGATGAAAGTTTAAAACATGTTTTACTTCTGTTCTCTTTTTTTTGTTACTGTTAATGTAATATTTTAAGGTTAAACTAATTGGCCCGGCCTATCTGACTTCTCTGCTTTTTATTTTATGCACTATATGCTTGCTGGAATCTTTGGTAAGCCAAATCTAGAAAAAGGAACAACTCTCTCTAACTGAAAGTCCAACTAAACAAAGAAAATCATCAGCCCTTAGGCTTATACAAACATCAAATCAACTAACTTAGTTAACTGCTTTAATACTTTGAAATGTTTTAATATAAAAATGTTCAGATTTAATAAATTGAAAGAATTGATTCAGATTTGGTTATTGTGGACCCAACCCTAATCAGGACTACTGTTGGCACATCATAATACTGAATAACTTCAAATCAAGTTTGAACAAGACGTTCCTAGAACTCATAAAAGCCACGCAATTGATTAGACCTAGAGGAGACTTAAGTTAAGAAGTCAATACCAGATAACCAGAGTGTATTAGATGAGCTGATACACACTCACAAACACACTCAGACCAGGATGGATTAATATTAGTCTTCAGCCGTCAGTCCGTCTCTGGGTTTCAAATCACTTTTCTTCATTTACAGCACTTAGGACACACATGAATTTGCACGCAGACATTAAAAACCCACACAGTAGTAACACACACGCTCCAATCAGGACTTTAAATCAATAGCCAATCTCATTCCTGAACCACACTCCCCCATGATTCATTTTCATCAAGCAGATGCATTATGGGTAGGGAATGGAAGCAACCCATCCAATTTAGCCCCGACACAAGTCGAGTCCTCTGGATCATGACGTCTACTAACTATTAACTGAGGAGACTTTTCCTTTTTTTTTTTTTTACAGAGAGCGGGCAGTTCAGCCCTCTGAGTATGTTCTTCTTTTATTAAGAGTGGAGAGTGAAAGCCTGCAGGGATCCAGAGGAGCCAGAGGAGGTTCTGGCTCCATTTGATCTGGAGCCGACTGGAGTACAGCAATTCTTCTTGCTGAGGTTTCCACAACTTCAACATCTCTGTGTTCACGCTACAACTTCAACTTCACACTGTGAATTTCAGCTGAAGTGTATTCTTTGAGTTGAATCTTCTGACAGCAGTCTTGAGGAGTTATTAAACCAACCTCCCAAAGTATGCGTGTTTACATTGTAAATGCTAATGAGCCTCTTATTCAGGGACAGCTTATTTGATGTCTTTGCAGCTCTATTACTTGTTCCATGTCGCTGTGAAAACTCATATTAATGTGCTGAAAGCTTGAGCTGTTATTATTTTTTCATTCAACCTAATATGCAAGTACATTACTAAGTTACATATTAGTTACTAGGTAGGATATTGAATTATTTAGACATACAATAGTTAAACACCACACACGATTACCAAGTGGCAACCTCTGATGTTAAAAAATGAAGCCAATGTTAAAGTGCAAAAAAAAACTGCAGCTCCTCAATTGTCCATGTGAGGGTGGCTCCAAAGGCCCATGAAACTCCTTAAACACCCATGTTAAACTACAGTAGAATTAAAAAGGTTTACAGCCGTGTACAAAAAAAACAACGGTTTGGGACAGAAAAGCTCATTACTTTTGCATAATTAAGGGCGTGGTGGATTTGACTTTTGACTGACATGTGGGTGTAGTTGTTTGCCAGGAGGCTCATGGCCCTCCTGAACTCCAACTCTTTGCCTGTTACTAGATTGATCAAAGGTTAGTTTCACAAAGCCCTTCCAATATGGCCACTGCCATCGATAGGCTTCAAAACGCTTCATCAGCAACCAATGGAAGATGTCATTGAGACTGCGTCTATGTTGGGTCTATGGGAAGAACTGGATCGTACCATGATGCAAAAAAAAAGGAAAAATGTACACCTCAAAGTCAATGAAATAACATTTAAATTAAAACTGTTTGGAGGAATAATAAACTTTAAAAAAAAACATGTCTACAGTGTATACTGATAAAGCACTCTTTTCATAACTCAAAGTAACTGAGTTAATATGTAGATTTTTCATACAGCAATCTCCATTTTTGAGAATAATCCAAATTGAGAGAATGAATAATTTATTTTACCTAAATCGACAAGTAATGGGCAGTTACCCCCCCCAAAAATTACAATGTCATTATTATAGATCAAATATTAGATGTGCCAAAACAAGTCAATGGTTACAGAACAATATCAACACAATTCATGATCAAAGTCAATGACAATACAGAATAACCTATTTTTTATAGCACCTAATAGGTGTTCTTCTGTTTGTCTAATCAGAAAGCTCTTCATATCCCTTACAAACTACCTTTCTGATCCTGTTCTGACTGGTGGAGTTCCCCAAGGGTCAATCCTTGGGCCACTCTTTTTGTCTTTGTTCCCTCTGCATGCCTCCTGGACCGCATAGAGTAAACTCCCTTTCTCTCACTGACATGACTTTTGTAGGCTGTGTGGGGATTTTTTTGATGACAATACAATATATACATTGAGTTAGTGTACTGTGTGTGACAGTGATGCTAACAGACTGTGTCTGGTGAGCATAGCATGTATAAACATGGCTTCATCGCCCAACTACTTCCAAGAAGACAAATGCTGTTTCTTTATGCATCTAAATGCAGCGTCATATACAGGGCAGAGGGAGAAAGAAAGGAGATTGATGCTTGTAGAAAGGAAGAGAAATAGATTGGAAGAGATGAAGGGCGTAAGTCAAACAAGAGTGCAGAAAGATGAGATGAGAATGTAAGCAAGATGGAAAGCTGTATGGACAGCGAGCGAAAGAGAGCTGTTGATCAAAGAATGAATGCGTTGGTGTTTGTAACCTTGAGCTGCCACGTCAATTAAACACACTTTAATAAACGAGGCCAAACCAGATACAAGGAGAAAGAGGAGGATGGAAGATATGAAGGGATACCCGATTATACTGAGCTGTAAAACATCAGCAGGCAGAGGTTACTAAATCTAGCCTGCATCACGTCTTTTTCTCAGCCTATAAAAACAGACAAATCTCTAAAACATAAAAAGTGGAGGAAGGGAAAGATAGAGAAAAGGAGAAATGTAATTAAAATATAAAAAAAGACATAGCCCGGGTCTAACTACAGTACTCTGTTGCAAAGCCCTGGGTGCAGATGACTCCTTGCATATAGAAACATTACAATTGAATAGTGCGATACTGGCATTTGAGGTTTGGAAAGTCGAGTGTGTTCTCTAATTAAAAACTACCCAAAGGGGCTCTCTCCTGCTATGAAACAAGTCATTCTCCTCCTCGCAAACTCACATCCATCAAATCACTGTACCCCCCTCTGCCCCTAGCCTGGTATGAGCTTTTAACGAACTCTGAGGGAAAGCGCTGATCAGGGAATAGTCTTTATGGACAATGAGAAAAGAAAGAGAGATAATGAGCTTAGCTTCAATATCATCATGCTGTATTTAAGAGGCTACATGCAAAGACGATGAAATTCATAGCTTGTTCAAGGATGTGTGCTATGGGGTTATTAACAACATGTGAGCTAATTTCGTATTTTGTATGTTGCAATGATGGAATTTAACAGTGGGCATGTTCTACAGTGTGTGCATTCATATGTGTCTTATAGACTGCCCCATCATTACTGGGGAGGCATGTAAAAAATGTGCAAGAATTCTGTATTGAGGAAAGTAATTGTAATTTCTAGCTGTTTATGTATAGATTTTGGCGAGAGAGATATGCAGCAGATCTTGTACATCCTGCTTCAAGGTGAGTCATCATCATCCCAATGTGCCTAAAGTACAGTTATATATCAATATCTACTTGGCAACCAAATCGAGTCCAGTCCTACTCAGAAAATGAGATCACTGTTCCCCTGCAAATCAAAAAAATGATGTCACAATAGATTATGGTGCTCTTGCGTTTTCAGCTACTCCACTAATAAACTAAAGCCGAGCCTCCGTTCCCTGCAGTCATTTTGAAAAGAAATCCCTGCAATTAACCAGATCTTTGAATATGTCCTGTCCTGTTATTTTATATTATGTAATTCATCTGGTTGGGATGCAGGCACAATGGATTGCAAGTTTTTCCAAGTATAATCACAAGACAGGAAACACTGGTACACTTAGAATCTCCAACAATTATGATTGCATTGTTGTAGACATGTCAGCTGGTTACTTGACAGCAAGTGGAAAATATTAAAGCTAACTATTTGCAAATATTCTCCTTCAAAGCTACTGGCCATACCATAACAAATAAGGTTATAGCAACAAAACTGCAAAAGTGTATTGAATTAGGGAAGGGTGAATTTGATTAATTAACGGTTATTCTTTAGTAACTAACATATATTTAATACACAATCACTGCGCAGCACAGTGTAGGTCATATAATGCACTAAATGCAGAAACATAAAAGGTAGAGTCAGCAGAAATGCTCGTTACAGCTTGTAAACAACACATGCTCTCCTCCTGGGCTCATCACCACCAGAAGTGCATACCCACTGCAGGACTTTATCATGTACGTTTAGTGCCTGTAGCAACACCGCAAGCTACCTGAGAATAGGCCTGTTTCAAGTGTTGTAAAGAAAACAGCTGATAACTTAGCAAGCTAGCACAAGCTAACCGCCTGGGTTTGGCACCTGCCAGTCCAATAGAAAGCAGACCAACTCCGCATACTGTATGTGGGTGAAAGTCAACACAAGGTTCACCCTTGTTTTGGAATGAGCTTTATCCGCTTGGCATTTCGCCTCACTGTGATGATAATTTCTATTTGTTGCCGCTACGTCCGTGTCCGTCATATACGCCGGTTTGAATCGAGTCCATTCACTGAATTGTATCCACTCCTAAACTCCCCTGCACGCTATCATTAACTGGGTTACCGAAACAAACCAAAACATCAAAATCCAGGCAGAGCAGGGTCTCTGCAGACACGGTCACCACCACACATGTATGGTGGCCCATAAGGGATGATTGAGGTCATTGTATTAATTGTGTATAAGTAAAGCTACTAAATCTGCCTTTAATGTTATTTTGCTCCTTGAAGCTGATGTCAAAATCATTGGTATGGTGTCCACATATTCACTGTGAACGGAACTATGTTCAAATGCACCGCTACAGTAATTATAGCCTTGCTGTGGAGCTTGACACATAATTAAGTTGGCATCTACTTGTTTTGTGTACATGTGTTGGCCTTTTCTTTGTTGTGTATGCACAGTGAAGTCTGTGGCACTCACTCCACAGGGGGGTTGATGTCCTCAGCTTTTGTCTCAAAGAAGCGCAGCACCTCCTCACTCTGAGAAATCTGTGGAGGGAGTCTCACCAGCGCCTGAAGAGAGAGAGACAGAAAGAGAACAATGGGCGTTAAAAAAACAACAGCCTGCTATTAGTTGTGTTCTTTACTCAAGTGTGTTAAGGCTGCATACTACGGCAATAAAAGGTTGCTCCTTTGTTAACTTTCACACGCTTTTCCTGATTGTGAAAATGTTTATTAAATCTCTGTAATATCTGTGCCTCTGTCTCTGCACTGTTGTTATTTTCAACACAGAGGTCTTTTTTTAGAAAGAGATCCCAATCCCAATAAGAACACAATAATAAACAAACATTAAATAAAATGAAGATGTTACATCAACACATGTGTAGGTTGGAAGTTGTCAACCTAAACAAAACAGAGAATTTTCACCAAGCTTAGAAGTAGGCCTGCACAATATGAGAAAAATATGCAATGTGCGATAAAATCGTTCAATCGTGTGAAATAAATTGCGATACATACACAAAAAAATAAAGACTGCAAGTAAGCTATAACAAGGAACGTGCGGAGGATTTAAGAGGGGCAAAGGGGCAATTTGTCAAATAATTACATGTATACATGCCCAGAATGACAACGTTTCTGACACTGTTAAAGGAACATTAAAATATACACATCTGAAACCAAACTTATAACTGAGGGTATTTTAAAAGTGGTGCATAACAATTAGTTATACATGTAGACATGAGGAGCTGTTTCTAGAGTTAAGAGTAGAGTGTGTCTTGTAGGGGGTTTTTTTGTACTGTGGGTCACAGTGCCAATACAGGTAAAAACTCTCTGCTGGAGCACAGGTAAGGAGCACAGCCAGGGTTTAAACTGCAACGAGGCCACGGCACATCAGGTGGGCGCTGCAGTAGTATGAGTAAAATGTTTGACTTTTTTTTTACAGTCGGCAATGCTGAGGTAAGCCTTCACAGCCCCTTCAAGTTCAATCTAAGCCACTAAAAATATTGAATTTCAGTCAATTCTCCTCACATGGAAAACATGTCAACACCAATCCCTCTGACATCTTACCTGCAGAAAGTCTATGGTCTAAAATATTTGTGGTAAAGATGCACTTCCTCTCACCTCGCCTCCATATTCATCTCATCACACGTCTCAACAGAAGGTTGAGTTACTTCAATAGTGACAGACAATGAAAAGATGCTGAGTTTGTTTGGTTAGGTAACGATTACTGTGTGGCAACAAATTAGTTTAATCTTGTAACATGTGCCATAATACTGCAGATTGAAAGCATGACAAATTTCAGCTACAATTTTAATATGCAACAAATAAACGTATTGTGTTAGACCCTGGTTTGTTTGTACTTGATTAAAGACTTTAAGTCACCCCTTCATCACTTCCCTCCAAAATAAGATCCTACCAAAAAATGCATCAACTGGAAAATTCAAAATCTGCATTTTCCATTCTTTGTTTCCATCCCCTTGTTTGCGTTCCTTCATTTGTTCTAACACAAGTAAAGAAACGTAATGTTATGTTACTAACATTATGCTAGCAATAGTTGTTGGTAGCACATTTTAACCAGCTGAATAGTTCACACAGAGAGAGACTCTTCCTTCTGAATAATGTGAAGCCTTTCAATACAACCAATATAAAATCAAAACAAGCAACAGTTATAATCATACTTTGGTCACATACCTGATGTCTGCCTCTGCCTCAGAGTAACCCATACTGTGCATGTGCCTATGCACGTTTGCACTTGGGCACATGCGCTTGCATGTACAGAACATTGAGGAGAGAGCATCGTGGTGGCCTTTATCAGAAACTTGGGATTTCATCGTCTACAGTGGATACTATCATCAAAAGATTATTAGAATCTGAAGAAATCTCTGCTGAATAAAGGGTCAAGGCCAACGACCTATATTGGGTGGCTGTGATCCATAAGCCCTCAGATGGCATTAACAACAGATATAATTCTGTAGTCGATACCACATGTGTACTAACGGGGTTATATGTTTATTGATAAAGCAAACTACAGAGAAAGACAGGATCATATGTCTGACTAACCATCCATATTTAATGATTTGTTCACTTTCCACCCAAGGTCTAGCTCATGTACAATACAGAGGTGCCCGACCATGAAGATATGCGACAACATCAGCACAGCGTGGGCTTTTCATTTAAATGAGCACAGTCTGAGGCACCTTCATATTTCATTCATCAGATCTTATATTATTGAAAGAGCCTTGTGGTTGTGATTGAGGACGCCCTATCTCGCTGCGTACTCAACACTGGCTGGACTCCCACAATCTCTAGAGAGCAGATCCCTGGAGAATACTGGGTAATTACTCTTCCTCTCTGTTGTTTGCCTCATAAACAGGATGCAGGAAGTAAACAGTGCGGCACACTCCAGTGCTGGGCTCGCTATAGCAGCCATAAACATTAGAGCGCCCTGGGTTATTTGGGTAATGAGGGAACATGTGCAGAGCAAAGGATCAGGTTGATTTCAGATGAGTGTAAATGCATTTGTTTCTTAGACTTCTTTTGGTCCCAATTATTGGGTTGACACAGTGGCTAACCTTTCCTAAAACAGACAACAATAACTGCAAACTAATTGTTTGCATAGAGATAAATAAGGGCCTAAACTTGACGTTAAGCATCCCAAATTGGGCTTGAACTAGTAAAAATGCAGATATGATTTCACGGTTCAGAGTCTTATTTAGCATCTGCAAAAACCTGTGAAACTAAACCTTTTAACTGTCAGAACACTTGGATCAACAAACAAATAATGATTCTGTTAAGGCTCTTTCTCAACATTGTTGAGGTGTGGCTTATCAAGTTTTGATTGAAAGTCTGTTTGAATCATCTGAGTAAGAATCAGAGAAGGAAGCACGAGTGCTCTGCTCCCAGAGATTCTCATTTAAATTGGTAACTGGAAGCCGAGTAACGGAATGATTGTTGTCCCTATTATAGTTTGCAGCTAGCATAAACATGCTACATGAGCTGGGATCATTTCACACAGTCTGTTGTGTTACCCATAGACTGTATAAAACTTGGACGTAGTCTCAGTGTCCTCACCAGCTGGTTTCTTCAGAAGCTTGTCGATGGCGATTGCCATATTGAAAATGCTGTCTCAACCAAACTTTCAGTCAACATAGTAACAGGCAAAGAGGTGCAGCTGAGGAGGGCCTTAAGGCCTTCTGACAAACAGCCACAGCGCGCCATCTTGCAGTCAAATCAATCACTCCCTTAATTATGCACAACTCCTATCTTTCATAAAATCAAAACAGATGAGTTCTCAAGATGTAACACAGATTATCAACAGCCTGAAGTAAAGTCTGGTGAAAAAACATGGTCAGTAAAAAGCCAAAAAGCAGCAATTTGTTTATAATAAGTTGGGGATCTTTCTTGCATCATTTTTGTCGTAAATATCCAAACATAACCACGCCAAATGTAATCCCAATATCAGGAAAGCTAATATAAACTTAAAGGATAATATTTCCAATTTGGATGGACACTTTGATTAAGGGGATTCTTTTTTGGCCTTTTGGTCTTTATTGATAAACAGCTTAAGAGAGACAGTTGGGAGGAGAGCGTGAAGTAGACATGCATTAAAGGGCGAAGGCAGAGGAGAAGATGTTGCCTGGAGGGGAGGAAACCTGCGACTTATGAGTCCAGGACTGTAGCCTCTCTATATAGAGCGCCTCCCATGCGGACCATCTAAACCAGAGCCCCTGAAATAGTTTTTTAAATATTTTGAGATGCCTATTTTTATGTCTGAAAGACTCTTAGGTGGGTTCAAGGGTTTTTCATTGGCTTTGACGCAACCTGTCCCTCTGCTTGTGTGGACTTTTGCCAAGATGAAGGAAGGAAGGAAGGAAGGAAGGAAGGAAGTGGAGGGCATGACAGAGAAAAGGGCCTGTATCCGGGATAAATAAAAAAACTAATTAGAGAGAGAACAGGAAGTGATAAGTTGAGTTTCCCTTGAACTTGGGATGACTTAAAGGCTCTCAGGGTTTCTTTTTCTATTTAGGACAGGAGAAGAACTTTATTTCTAAGTGTAACAAATGAGGGGATAAGGTCGTCGTGAGTGAGCCTTTGAAATAAGGCCCACTCAAATTCTCTTTCATGCAGTGCAGTGACTCAAAAGTTTGACGCACAACTAGGTCGCCCCACTTCTCTGACTGTGGCACACATAAAATAAACAACTCTCAATTGTAGGAAGAGTTCATAACCAAGCAGAGTCCTTCACAGCCTCGGAAAACTCAAGTGTCGGAGCACATTAGTGACTCTACAGAAGTCTCGAAGAGCTAAGACACACAGGTCTTCACTGTAACGACTCTGAAACTTTTCCATATCCACAACAAGTAGTATGTCTGAATCTCATGTCCCATTTTTTTAAAGCATGTGAAAGGACAGTCTGAGAGGGGACTTTTGACCCCACTCACAGACAGTGGGGGGATGTTCCCAAGAGTCAGACGAGGAACTGAAGGATATTTACCCTGCAGTAGTCGTCGATGAAACGCAGCCGCTTCATGGCCACGTCTCGCACATGACTTCTCCGGAACAGGATTTTGCCTGGAAAGGAAAAAAGGAGGACAGAAAGGAGATTAGAAATGTGGAAGGATGGATAGGGTGAAGGAAAAGGCAAGCTTGTGTTAGACTGAACCTTCCAGAAATAAGGCAATTCAAAGTGTTTTGAAGGGGCATTGGAATGTAAAAAAAAAAGACATGCATACACTCTTTTCTTCAACACACAACAACTTTGAGCATATCTGGCATTATTGCCAGCTTCATGTAAAACCGTATCCCACCAGGAGATGTCAGTAATGTACACTGGTGATACTAAAGCAATCTTTGTCCCACAGTCAAGGCCCCAGCTGTCCTCCGATATGGATTCCATGACCTCTGCCTGTGACACGGATTTTAAAATAACAAATAGGATTCATATACACATGGGTCATGAATTTTCCTCTCATCCCACCCACGGGGAACATAAAAGGACCCCCTGACGAACAAATGCATGAACTGACATCCTGTGCAGGAAGTGTAAAATGAAGAGAGTGGTTATTGCATAATCAGCGCATCTACAGGCTCTATTTCAAGAGTTCTACTTTTACCCTGGAATAAAAATAACTATTAATTTACATAATACATGAACATTTGACTAAAGCAATGACTTATTCATTTTTTTTGACGATCAGGGATTTCTGACAAGTACAAGTCTGCATCACATGAGCTGCAAAAACCGGATAATTTAAAATAAATGTGCAATCAGCTGTAAGTGCATCCGTGTAACTGTTCGTCACGTTGAACACTGCAGTCTTTAAATGAATTAACTGAGACCAGATTAAAAGTGCAGAAGTTCAGCTGGTTGTCTTGTTTGTAGGACAACTATCTATCAAAGAAAGGTGGGAAGTATTAAATTGGTCATAAGGGCTGCAACTAACTTTCTTGTTCATATGAATTATTTGACAATTGTTAATAAATCAACTTATCATGTGGTCCATAAAATGTTGAAAACTGGGGAAACTGCAAGATGCATTTATAAATCTTAGAGTATTACTTCTTCAAACTGCTTGTTTAAGTCCAAACAACAAACCAGTTAAAACTGTGACTATGCAAATAAAATGAACAAGAAAATAACAATATATTTCTGTAATATTTAATCTTCTTTCTTTTTTTTTCAACTCAAGATATCAAACAAAAAACCCTCCATGCCTCTGTGTCGTACACAGCAGGGGCGGAGAACAGCTGACCCCCTCCTTGACTATCAGCAGACAAACCTGAGTCGATCATGTCTGCAATAACAACATTACAAACATTATATCTGCAAAGCATAATATTAAAAAGTGTGTGTCTGAAAAAGTATGGAAGGATAACATTGAAATGTACCAATTTGATTTATTCCTCTGATCTGACATGACAGCGTCTTAACATGAGGTCACAGTGCCAGGGTTGGGTTTGAGCTGTGGTTTAAGTGTAATGTATTGGTGCTTAATTACTGAGCATAATCCTAATACAAAGGATAGTTTTTGTTTGGCTCCTTCAAGTCTAAAAGCAAACTGGGCAGCAACAGAACCACAGGAATGTGTTGCCTCTACACCTGCAGATGCTCTTTACCTGCTGGAGCTGTTCAAGAATTAGATCTCATTGTTTAGAGCATCATCAATATGTAACAGTGTATGACGAAAAAATCACAAGACAGAACTTGGTTGCTGCAGGAGGCCAATGTCATGTCATATTTATGGCCACTGAGTAACTTCCTTTAGGATGTGAGCCAACATGGCCACGGATCATTTTAAAGACCTGGCTCAAATTTGTTGCGAGAAATGTTTTGATCACTTGAACAGAGTAAAGAAGACTTCATTTTCAATACTCTTTTTGCCTACTGTACTTTACATCATTCTGTGAGTACTGACGGTCGATTCCAAACAAGGGATTTCTATTTTGAATGGCAAAAATGTAAGTTTATGGCCCATCCTCATCTGAAATATCATCCTGTAGTTTAATGCATTCCATGAGTGTCACACAGCAAGGGCAGAGGAGTTTATCCTCAAATAAACATCCTCCAACAAACACAGACAGTCAATAATGTTTGCATCTGGTGCCACTGGTTTCAGAGATAAAAGGTATGTGGACATTTGGCTGGTTTCCAAACAGTTTTTGTTTGTGTGAGTGTGTGTGTGTGTGTGTGTGTGTGTGTGTGTGTGTGTGTGTGTGTGTGTGTGTGTGTGTGTGTGTGTGTGTGTGTGTGTTTGCATGTGTGTGAGAGAGAGAGACATCATGAGCAAACACACAGGGGAGGAGGATGAAGAGGAGGAGGAGGGCTTCAGGTGAGATACAGAATTTACAGTAGATGCCAGGACCAGGGCTAAAGATGAGTGTATAATAATAAACAATACTTAACAGACAGACTTTGGACAAATGAATCTAGAGAAATCTGCATAACCAACATAGAAGTGTACAGAGATACACACACACACACACACACACACACACACACACAGACACACACCAGACATGGGTGTGATTAGCAGAATCACTGTCAGTCGTCCCACCCTGGACTCTGAACTGCCACAAACGCCCTCATCGATCACTGCCACACTGCACTGTAGGTCGCCATGAGCCTGAATGTCAGGAGACGACTTACAGCAGGAGAGACGAGCATTTGTGGCACGACTCCAATCAATGTTAGGACACACACACACACACTCACACTCACACACACACACACACACGGCCGGTATATCCGTGCTTATCAAATTAATAAGCACATGACAAAAAAAACTATCTCAGTTATAACAGCTTAACTGATTCAACAATGCCCTTAAATGAAAAGTCACACAGATGTACAAGCTGGAAAACACAGCAGTGATTTGAAAGTCACAGATAGCGCCTTGTCAGCAGTAACACACACACATCTACACATGCACACACACAGAGACGCACACATGCAGCACAGGCAGGCATCAGTAACCAGCTCATATTGACGCTGCGCTACTGCCAGCCATACATTATTAATACGGGAGCCTGTTCAGATAAATGGAGCTGAGGAGCAGGCTATTACCTGGGAGAAATGGGATGATCCTCTTCTTGGGGTCTTTCTGCCCTCCCTCAATTGGGAACTTGTCAAGTATCTGCATCTACGGATGGAAGAGGAAAACAGTTTTAGTTCAATGTTGTTGTTTTTTAAGTTTTTGGTAAAATGTTTATCTTGACTCCTGAGAGTGAGAGGAGAAGATCGATATCAAGCTCAATCTGTATCTTAAGTGTGCGGCAGGAGCCAGCAGGAATTAGCTTAGCTTAGCATAAACACAGGCTGACTTGACTCGTTTCAAAGTTCACACACCAACCAGCAACTCTTGGGTCCAGCTCGTACATCAATTCATAGTATCTTGTTTGTTTCATCGATACTCAAAGGAAAACCAAAGAGTCAGATGACTGTGAATATGCACGTTCAGGTAGGCTAGAGATAAAGATGTGTTTGCCAAGGGATACAGAAAGTGCAACATGCAAAGCAGCACAATTTCTACAAATACTACAATGTTAGAGCATAAACATCCCCTCAAACAACACCTTCCTTACGTTTTAATTGTTTACAATTCAGTATGAGTTATTAAATGTGTACTTGAGAGTCTCGTTCCAAACCAGGTTAGCTGTTTTCCCTGTATGATTCATCAACAAGAAATGTTATCCATTCAAAACAGAACATCATTGTTGCACAAGCAGACAACCCTAAGTTTGGAGCACTGACTATGAGCAGCTGGCTTCGCCTTGGTCACTGCAAACAGCAATCCACACATCCCACCTTCAGCTGTGCACTATAGCTCTTGAATATACGTAACCTAAATAGCCCGCTAATTGCACAAAAAAATAAGTTAATAAAACAACTCTTCTGGAAGCTGTTTAGTTCTGTCAGTAGAGCGGGCACCACATGTGAAGCGGCAGAGTCTTGAACACGCTGGTCGCTGGCTCGACTCCCAGCCTGGGAGCATGTTGCATGGTATCCCCACTTTCTCTTTTTAACATTTCACGTCTCTCTTCAGCTGTTCTATCAAGTGATGGCAAATAAAATAACTAAGTTATTTCTAACATGTCTGATGACTCACTTGTATTATTAACTTAGGTATACATTCATAATGACTTTTAATTTGTTTTGAGAGTCTAGATCCGACTACTTGTTAAAGAAAGAGGCCACATTGCTGTCATACATTGTGTATTTTCAATGCTTCATAAGATAAGATAAAATATATTTATTGTCACTGTACAAGTACAACAAAACACTGTTGGAGCAAACCTGTGGATGCCAAATAGAAGTCATTAGATATGGAAAAATATACAAATAGTAAACTCAAAATACACAAGCCGTAAGAGATGGGTGACGTCACACAGGCTCAGTCCATTAATGTTTACAGTCTATGGTTCAGAGTCAGTGTGAAAAGGAGGGACGGGGTGGTGGGTGGGGGCTCCGAATGATTGATCCCATGATCCCCAGTGATGGGGAGCTTCTGTGTGGTGCAGAGAGTCAGCGTATATGGAGGAGGATGGGGGGGCTTAGGCGCTCTGGGTCCAGGGGGTCAAAGCCAAGCCAGGCCCAAGCACAGTTTTTGCGCTAATGCTAAGTTTACATTTTCCTGACATGAGCTCTTTGCTTTAGCTACCTCAAGCTTGTTTTAACTGGTTATGAAACAATGTAAATTGAACAGTGATGCCTCTAAATGACCAATAAAAGCAAGCCAGAACATGAACTGAGAGATTGATTATAAAATTGTAGTTTTGGTGTTAACAGTAACTGCCTGTCACAGCTTGCATCAGGTGTGATACAGAAAAGTGTGGCACACAGATCTGAGAGCCTGAGTTTACATTTTCCAAGACAAAGTTAGAGGAGGATTTAAAGGGATACTTCACCCATTTGCATTAAGCTTTGTATCATTACAAACCTGGTAGTATTTTTGAATGGTCGTGCATCCCGCCCTCATTTTCCCCTGAGCAAGAAAGCTCTGTTTTCCTTTTCTGAAAAGGAGCCTCCAATGACGCAAAAATCATCATTTTTTTGTCATCGGAGGCTATTCTGGTTAGCAGGGGTGAAACTACATCGCTAGTTCCTCATATTTTCGACCCCTGAAGCTACAGACCAGATCAGTGGGCGGGACCTCACGGCCAGAATCAAAACTTAACGTCCGCCATATTGCTTGGAAGCTATGCTAACAGGCTCTATGGAGAAAGCTGATAAGAACCGAGAATGGCGAAAAAAGTATGTTTCAATTTCAAACTGATATGGATGAAAGGAATTTTGAAGGTCTTGCGCTCAAATCGGATGTTCGGGGCTCTTTCTACAAGCCGCAATATAGCGGCGAGGCGGCTTCTGCCGACAGTCGGCAGAATTCCTATAAATTTGTATTTTATTTGCATGCTCTCCTTCTTATCTTTCACTGCTGCAACACTTGAATTTCCCCACTGGGGATCAATAAAGGATTATCTTATCTTAAATGTATTATGGGAATAGGCTGTGTATAGTTGCTGGAGGTCACAGTAACAACACTGGAAAATGACTAGCTTACATTTAATTCATGTGGGCTGTGTCACTGGCCTATATTTTCTGATGGCTTATCATGATGAAGACAAAACATTGCTGTGGGTTGTATATAACATCATCCTTATCAATGAAAACATTTACTGTATACTGAAACACAGTTTACAAAGTGTTTACCATTGTCTTGTCTTACATGGCTATAAATAGATATGCATCCTACACATAGCCGTGTAATACAGGATTCAAAATAACTGCATCTTTCTTTTACTCTGTTCCAAAGTGAATTCACACACAAGCAAGACCAAAATCCTCACAACTCTCTTTTGTTTTAACCTTCAGATCCTGTGCAGTAAGTCCACAGTCCACAAAAACAACACAAAATGAAAGTTCCTCTAAACGCTTCGATGCACCGACTTCAGATTTATCTCAGCCTTATTGTTGAACTCTTTAACTTGATATAAACTCAGTGACCGTGGACAGTGGATCATTTTGTTGATATTGAAAGACTCACTATTGGACAAAAATAAATTCTTTACTTCATATTTCAGATAGGAAATATCAAGTTTTATCTTTCCTTTTTAATGGGATATGCAGCATTTTAGGGTTCACAACCTTCATAAGCACTTAATCCCAAATCCACATGAGTGTATCACACATATTCTAAAAATCAAAGCTTGTCAACACGTCTTTCGGTCCCGCAGGCTCAGAGCAGGGGTGGCTCAGTGAAGTGCGGGTTCACAGGAGTCAAACAAGCTCCTATTTATTCATAAAGCATGGCGACACGAAACACGGTGAGAGAAGAAGTGCTGACATCGAAGCTGAAGGTGCAAGAAGAGAAAGAGTGAGGGAGGATGGAGAAGAAGAAAGAAAGACAGGAGCAGAGAGACAAAGCAGGAAAATAAAAACAAAATTGAAAGAGGAGAAAGTCTCCGAGAGAAGGAGAGACATAGCAGAGGTCACAGGGGTGTAGATGATTGTGTCAGCCCTATTGTGTTTACCCAGTTTCACCCTTCAAATAAATCATTCAAGAGAGGGATTAGAGTGGAAGAAAAGGCAAAGCAGAGGAGAGATGCAGAGGGTTCACACACACTGTACAGCACTGCAGCACACTGTATCCTACAGTAATCAGGGACAGAGAGGAGGTAAAGAAGAATGTTTATGTTCATGCATGCGTGCAACATCAGTTGTTTCTGTATCCAAGGGCTAAAAAAAGACTCTTGGGAGCTAAGTGAGCACACACACCATGATGGGGCTTCAAGATGTCTTCTATTGAGACATCCAGAAACACAAACTCAAATCTCAGATGCCCTTCCATGACACATCAGTCCCCAGATCCAGTCCCCCCCACCCAGTGTACATCTGTCAATCTGTATCCATCTCTCTATTGAACGTCTGTCTACTTTTTTACCCAGTTCCACTTTGATGAACACAGAGAGAGAGAGAGAGAGAGAGAGAGAGAGAGAGAGAGAGAGAGAGAGAGAGAGAAGGGGGGAAGAGAGAGGAAGAGATAGAGAGTCAGAGCTACAGAAGTCATCAAAGTCATGGTCCAGGTTCCTTGTCTGTGCCTCCCTCTCTTCCTCCCTCTCTCCCTCTCTCCCTCTCTTCATGCTGTTTGGAAGATTTCTTTTAGTCTGCCAGGTTTCTGCTGCAGCGACAGCACAAAACTTGCAGCAGACCCAGCTGTTTGTTTGGACCCCCTATGCATGCTGCCAGGGACCCAAAAAAAAAATCCTGCTGATATTACAACCCACCCTGACACACTCAACAAAACAGGAAGAGATTGATGATGGACCAGAAACCAAACGTTAAGCTCAGAAGCAGTTTTAAATGTGACTGCAGCCCTTTTTTTCCCCCCAACTTTATTAAAATAAATAATAAGGTGGATTGTGAGGTGGGATAAAGCTTAAAGGGATACTTCACCCGTTGAAACATGAATCTGTATTGACATTGGGTCATATATGTAGTAGAAATGTGAAATAAATTTTGAAGTTGGTGCCTTCTTGATCGATAAAAGTCAGAAAGTGTCTTTTTGGCTCATGTGGATGAAAGACAACAACTCCCAGAATGCACATTACCGCAGGCTACTCCCACTGAAGCTACGGTGTATCTACAGTCTGTCTACAACACATACGGCCGTTTTCTCAACTGATTAGGAGATTAATTTCAGAAGGAATAGGCATTTTAGAAATTCCTGGCAGCAAACAGACTATATGTCTGTGTCCATAGGCAAACAGTGAGAGCACCGACACCACCAGTCCGCTCCAGCTCCGCCGCCGACAGGCATGTCTTGTGCCCCAGCTGCTGAGACCTGCAGCAGCTAGCTCCCGTTCCTCCATCAGCCTCAACTGCTCGCCGCTATATTGTGGCTCGTAGAGATACCCACGAACATCCGATTTGAGCGCAAGACCTTCATAATCCCCTTCATCCATATCAGTTTGAAGTTGAAACATACTTTTTTTCGCCATTCTCAGTTCTTATCAGCTTTCTCCATAGAGCCTGTTAGCATAGCTTCCTAGCAAGATGGCAGACATTAAGTTTCGATTCTGGCAGTGAGGTCCCACCCACTGATCTGTAATAGGTCTGTAGCTTCAGTGGTCAAAAATACGAAGAACTAGCGATGTAGTTTCACCCCTGCTAACCAAAACAGCCTCCGATGACGCAAAATGACGATTTTTGCGTCATCGGAGGCTCCTTTTCAAACAAGAAATAAGCTTTCCTGTGTCAGGGGAAAATGAGGGCGGGATGCACGACCATTCAAAAATACTACCAGGTTTCTAATGATACAAAGCTTAATGTATCCCTTTAACCAGGGAGTGTGGGGTTATGTAAGCGTTGGATCATATAATCAGGACCTATTTGTCTTTATGTGTCGATATGAAAACTTGTTCTTACAGAACTTATCATGCTGATAAAATGTTAGGGTTATTTACATTTAGTCATCATGATCTAGTTTGTCAAACGTGTGCACAGCTTCAAATGTTTATAACACTCTTAGCATGGCTGCACAGTTATAATCCTATTTTCATGGTAATCGTGAACAACATAGTTGCATATCAATTATTCGCTTTATATTGTGCAGGCCTCACTCTCAGCACTGGCAGTAGCACATGCAGCAGAGCATCACAGCTAAGCAAGTCATGGTATACATCAGAAAAATCTATCTTGGGCGCCGGTGGCCTAGTGGTTAGTTCGAAGGCCTCATGTACGGAGGCTAAAGTCCTCAAAGCAGACAGCTCAGGTTAAAAACTGGCCTATGGCTCCTTTCCTGCATGTCATTCCCCACTCAAATCTCTATGTTCAACCCAGCTAAAAAAAAATCACTTCATCAGCTGCAATACTTAAATGTGAGTTATCCCCTCTAAAATCAGTTTGATCACAGAATTCTATCTTAGTCAGGCTCATGTGTTTTTGGAGTGTGTGCTCATGTGTGCACAGGTGCAGGGGCAGAAAAGAACAGCAGCACTACTGAAGTTCGCCATGGCAGCTTCAGCAGGGTTGCGTATTTTATTTGCTTTCTTTTCCCAGAGTTTAACACACAAAGTGAGCTCCCCGTCTTCTCAGCGTACAGCTCCAGCCCAAACTGGCCTACTTGGATCAAGGTCAACACGTTATTCAAACAAGCTCCGGTTGGTTCTAGCTCGTCCTTAAATACACACTTCCCTGTCCCGGCTGACAGATTCTTGGCAAACGGAAGCGTGCTCGCATCCCGTCAGGAATTGTGGGATCACAGACACAGAAAATGGTGAGAACAGGTGGGAGGGTGTGGATCAGGTGACGGAGCCGGTGGCAAGACTGCTCCTTTACATACAAGCACACATGCTGCACACTGTACAGGAAACAATCAGCCTCTTGTTGTTTGAAAATTGGCAAACACACAATCATCAGTCCAGGTGGTGATATTCTGTTCCCAGGATGTGGAGAGAGAAAGAGAAGCAATAAAATAAATAATAAATAAATGAAAAAACACTCATGCCAAACCATTGCTCCACTTCCCAGACTTCACTTCACTGTCTCCTTGGTAACCAGCACAGAGAGAGTATGAAGAAGAGTTGTGAAGGGACGTGATTGGATGATGCTGCGCAGCTCTGGACCACTGGTGTAAATGTTGGGAGTCAGGTAAAAAAAAAAAAGAGGAGGAAGAGGTTCTTTTATCTGTTGTCAGAGAGTGTGCAGATGACTATGATGTAATGGATCCAATCCAGCAAAGCTCTTACACATCCCTCCTTCAGGGAGATTTTGTTGTTGTTTTTTACTCTGATTTCAAAGCTTGAAAGACTGAACTATAGAAACATGGTAAGGGTTTGTACTGATAAATAAAAGGAAGACCAATCCCTTTATCAGTGTGCATATCTGATGCCAAACATCACAGGGTGAATTTTTGTGTTTGGTCCTGTGGATGTTAAGGACTCATGTATCTGGTCCCACTCCATGGTTTGGGTAAAAGTCTTTAGGTTCAGAAATGTTGGATAAATACATACGTTTTGAAAAATAAAAAACAATCCAAAAGTGACCCTCGAACAGTCAAACCTACTCTGAATAACAGGACCTGCTCCGAAATGAAACTGACATGAACAGACTTACAGTGAGACGCCCAGAAAAATCTAAAACAGCATGATGCAACACAAATTGATAACAGATAAGTCTAAAATAGCCAACATTTGATCCATTTTTCATAATTTATCTTATTTTGATGCCCAATAGCAAAATGCAAATTTAAAACTGCTTTAAGTCAAAGCAGGCTTTGAGGATGTGAAGATATGTTGCTTTAGAAATGATGGATTAACCAGCTTTGTTTCATACTGGATTCTGTCGTCGGACCCATGCTGTCATATTGCGCTGGTGACGTCATTTTGAGCCATGGTTGCACAGTAGTCTCCGTCCATAGACTGGAAATAAATATACGGACAAAGCCTCAGTGACATCACGCATTAGTTAGTGAAGGGAGGCTATAGTCCTCATTGCAGCGGCTGTGGGTTTAAATCTGACCTCTGCCCTTTACTGCATGTCACCCCCCACTCTCTCCTCCTAACCTTTCCTGTCTCTCTTCAGATGTCCTATCCAATAAAAAAAGGCAGAACGCCCCAAAAATAAGCAAAAAAAGAAAATGCTCTCTCAACTCTTTCAGTCGACAGGCAAAGAAGTGAAGCTGAGACGGGTCTCAAGCCTCCTGACAAACAGCTACAGAACGCCAGCTTGCAGTAGGATCAACCATGGCCCCTATCTATGAACAACTCTCCTCCCTTCTTTTAAAACAATCAAACTGGATGAGTTAGAAAAAAGATTCACCTCATATACACTGTGTGCTGATAAAGACATGAGCTATTCAGACCAAGTTGGCTTTTTGAAACAGGCTGTAAACATGTTTCTTTCTGCTTTCTAAACTGGCATTTTTGAGTGGGTGTGTTTATGTGACTTCTGGGGGTTCTGCAGCGAACCTCAAGTGGACACTCAAGGAACTGCAGTTGTTTGCACTTCCGCATTGTTTTTTGCTTTCAACACCTGAGATTGCTGCTTGACTCTGCCACGGTTTTAACATCCTGCCCCTTCATAAGCAAACATGCAACTCACCAATAGAAAAACCCATAAGGCCACTCAGGTCAGCAGAGTCCAAATCAGAACAGATTTATCTGTTGGTTAGAAGCTGAAACTCACAGTTATGGACCGTGCAATCAATCAATCAATCAATCAATGTTTGTTACCTTTCCTCTCACTGCTCCTCCTCTGCTCTACTAATCCGGTGCACACAGTGCTTCAGGAGCTGCATTTGTCAACAGAGCTGTCAATCATGGATAGACCCCTTTTTATAGCATCAAATAACTAATCAAAACTAAACTTCTCAGAAAAATGTACTTGGTGTATATATTGAATACTTTGACCTATGTCCTATCTGTTAACATTTAGGAGGTAGGTAATTTGTAGGGGGGTTGGCTCCAAATTCTCCTTCTTTTATAGTCTATGCTTCACATCAGTGGAATAGTTGAGGAGTTAAGGCAGGCTGTTGTTGCCGTTCATATTCCGGTGGGGGGATAAAACCATTTCCTGAGATTATATACAGGTAAATCCCCCCTTATTGTAAGCTATCCCTTATTCGGAAAACAATTAATTTATTACCAAACCTGCAGCACTCATTTTGAGTAACCTTGAACCATTTTTCTTACTACCATGAAGGATTTAAAGTTTGAAGAAAAAAAAGTAATTGTAACAAATCAGCATCCACATCAAGACTAATATATACTCCAAACTGCAAGGAGTATAATCTATGTGGTGTCTTAACTAAGTTTCAGTGAGAAATACTTGAAACATGTAGAAACAGAGGAACAACTGAGCCAAAAGCAGCAGCTCCTTCTTCATATCATGAACATGCGCTAAGAATAGAGCCTCCATTTAAGGAACTATGAGAGCCAGTTGGCATGAACTTGGGGGATGCCATTCTGTTCATGTGCAGCAGATTGATGTCTTACTTCCTGTTGGTGGTCATGTGACTGGGAGGGTTTACCCCGGGCGTCACAGTAGTGGAACGAACTGGGATGGAAATAAACACACACAGAGATTCAAACTCTGGAAAGACTCATGACCAGCACGACAAGGCAGCCATGTGATCTTTTGCACCATTTCCACAGCAACATGCTGATAAGTGAGCAGAGAGGGGCCAAAAATGAGTAGGCTTGTTCTGGCTGGGATCAGGGCACGACATGTCATCGCTCTTGCTGCTCCACTTGTGTCTGCAAGCGTAGTGTACAGTTAACGGTGAGGTCGTCACATTTCCTGTCCTCGTACTGTAAACATGTTGTTTTTTCTCACTTCTATTCTCAGGGTCCATCAAACAGCAGTTCTCTCTTTTTCTTTAGGAACACATGATCAGGACGGGATATGTAGCAGTCAAGTGGAGCATATGAATCAAGTCTGAACACGCATTAGCAGCCAGCGGTATTCAGTTTCCGAGAGACAGATGTCTAAGATCAGCTCGAGGGAAGGGAGGCCGTTCATTTCCAGCCACAATCACTCACAGTTGTGCCTCTAAATATAAACTGGCATCCTGGCACCAAATCACTGCCAATGGTTGGCCTATTATATTTGGATGCAACATGATATTCTGCATGCTTCTATGCAGGGAATGCATGTATGGGAGTGGCGTTATGGGGGCTGGATTTGCCAAAAATCTGTTCCTGGAGATTTCAACAGTGTGGGTATTTGGACCCCCTCCCCTTGTTTCAAAATGACAACAGGTGTTGGGATGTGGAAACTTCTGTCTGTCTGTCTTCTGTCACTCACTCGTCACTCCTAAGTCTCAGGCCGTAGAGCTGCTGTGGTCTTTAGAACAAGGCTCCAGGGATGAGCTTTGACTGGGATACACTCTTAGTGGAATCGGATCCTATTTTCTCCAGGGACTACACCGGAATTCCCGCTTATCTCAAAACCTGGCAGCATCTGTGGCCGTATGAGTGATGTGAATGGGATGGTTTAGTACTTAAATGAATATCAACTTTTAATATTGTAGTCTCTATCTGTAGAGCTGGTTGAATGTTGCTCTTTTCTTGTTTGTCGCAGATCAGCTTGCATTATTTCCCTGACTTAATTGTAACATTTGTCATTGTGATACATACAAAAACTACAATTCAAAAGATTAAGATCATCTTTAAACTGCTGGTTTTATCAAACTATCAAAAAACAAAACAAAGACTTCTCTTTGTTTCTACTTGATGAAAGACTAAATCATATTTGCTAATAATCGCAGGTGTTTTTTGCAATCATAATGAGTTGCAAATCGGCCCCTGCTACAACAATATCCAATGCAATTAACCGTCATATTTTGCCAAAAAAAACAGAGGTCAAGTCTTAAAATTAGACCCGTGAGAACCAGCAGCTCATTAATTTTAGGTTGGACTGTAGTCTGTTCTTTCTGGGAAAGTTTGCAGCTTGAGAAGAAAATAGCAGTGGAAGCTGCTGATGAATGATTACAGTTAAACTGCATAATTCAGTTTCATCAAAGCGCTCGGTCTGAAACAAATTAGAGACTTGTGAACCAGTTTGTCAGTTGTGTCGATTGTGTTAACGCTGCGCCGGAGCAAAACATCGCCTGCTGGAGGAGAACTTTTCAAACAACAATCCATACTTCACTCTCTCTCTTTCTCTCTCTCTCTCTCTCTCTCTCTCTCTCTCTCTCTCTCTCTCTCTCTCGTTCTCTACATCTCCAGAGTTCAGCAGAGGTAATGGTGTTGAAGTTTTGACATCTGGATGCTTTCCTCACACACATTCATTAAATATATATTATTCAAAGAGATAAAACAGCATAATCTGTGAGAAAAGGTTGAGTCAGAGAAGCAGGTGTTTTGATTTTCACCTCGTATACTGTAATTTTACAGGATTTAGTGCCACAATAACTATTTATATTGAGCTCATATAACATATTGTTTTCATGGGTTTAAAACAAATGAACGTCCAATCGCAGTTTCATGGAGATAAAGACTAACCAATCATTTTATAATATGAGCTTCACTTTCCATTTATTGCCCAAAGAATTACACCTTTCCTCTTAAATAGACGCACCAGCTAAATTTATTTCCAGGCCATTTACCATCTCAGAAGCTGCGGCCAGAACAACCAAACAACTCACTGCTTCACTTTCCAGAGCAGCCAAAAACCAAAATCTGAAAAAAAGAACAGTGTCCTCTTACACAGTTTGTTAAAAAAAAGTAGGCCAGCCAACTTACAGTCAGTACAGGCAAAGGCAAAGAGGAAGGGGCTCTCACCTGTGCCAGGGGTCAGAACTAGAAGAGCAGCGTAGCACCTAATTTAGCCATGCTGACGGCCCCAAGAGTTTCCATGCTGACAGCCAGGACAAACCCCGGGCACTGTGGCCAAACCACAGTCTCTCCCAGAAGGGGTGAATCGGATGGCAGTGCCACTGTGAGTATGTATTCAATGCGCTCCAAGGCCCACACTCATAAGGGCTTGGAAGTGAAATGAGAAGAGAGGTTTAGAATAAAACCATGAGTGGGCTGAGCGAAGGAAAGAAAGCTTCAAAGAGAAAGACTAAATATACTGGAAACAAAGCTGCAGACACAGGAATGATACAAAAAAAAAAAAAGTACACATGAAAAGGAGACAAAGTGCTAGGTCTTGGGACTGAAGGCTTGTTTAAATAATTAAATAAAAACCTTCCTCAGATTGCTATCACTTTTTGGGGTTTGACTATTACTGTTTCCCAAATCAATTTCTTCCATACTTTCTATTCAGAGTGCATAATGCTCCAACACTGACAGCTATGGTAACATGCAGTTCACTTTATGTACCGGATGTCGTTCTTAAGACATTTAAGGCTGGACTGTAAGACACTCCTCAGCCTCGATGGTTGATACCTCAGCTACATAGCAAAAGAGATAAGACATGTCACTGACAGTGAATTTCCACCTCAAATGAAACAAGGGGCACAGACAAGGAAGTCAAAACAACACTATTACATAAATTCGAACAATTCTCCAATTCAATAAAAGTGACAAAAGTCAAGTGACCGTTATTGTCAGAAGTTGGTGGTATGGCTCTGCACAGTTGTAATAAGTCATCAAAAAACAGGGTGAAAAAAAAAAAAGAAGTCACAGCAGTTGTAAGTTGTGATGGTTATTACTGGTAATTGTATAATAGTCACATTTGAGTCAACTGTTCCCTGTGAAAACTCTCACACTTCTTATGTAAGTATACTGTATGTACAAACATCATATTGAGATACACTGTCGTGCTATCTCCAACCTTAAAGAGAATGACTGATAAACATTTGTCTTCTTAAACTGTTATTGTCTTTTACATTTAAGCTTTGAGCATGTTATGTTGCGATAAAAACTTGTTGCAGTTATCCTATAGGATATAGATATAGATATGAATAGAGAAAGTAGTCTCCATGACGTGACACTTTGGACTACCATCCTTCGGTTGTCTCTCAACCAGAAGGTTAGAGGTTCGATCCCCAGCTCCTGCAGTAAGACACTTAACCCCAAACTTAACCTCGTGCTGCTTGTCGGTGGCGTATGCATGAATGGGATAGCTAATACTGATGGACTCCTCGAAAAAAGGACTTACAACCAGACAGGTCAGCCCCTCTTGGCTGTAAGAAAGATTGCAGGATTAACCCCCAATCCCCACATACTCCATGCGCGCAGAGGTCCGTCAACGGCAGCCATGAGCAGTTGTACACACATCACAGGAGAACTACAAGATCACGCAGGAATAAAGAGAAAAACCTGAAAACAACATGTTGCTTTGTCTCTCTGAGGATGATTTATTGTTCGTTAGGTGCCTGTTTTGACGTAATTTTGATAAAGTGATGAAAAATACGATTGCGAGTCTGTATTATGTGTTTTATTTTGAAATTGACCGGATGCTCTGCGTTTCCTTGTCTGACTTCCTGTCCGGGCTGTTATATTCTGTCTAGCTTGACACGTGCCTGCAGCGTTCTCCGTCAAAAATAGACTCGCGGCGTATTTGAAACGGAGCAGAGCGTAGTGGCGCTGCTTGCACGCTCTGGAGACGGATGGCGGCACCCGCTGTGGAAACACAACTATTGACTAGAGTGGCAACGAACTGCGGGGTCGGACCGCAGCGCACACGGAGTATGTGGAAATTGGGGGTAAGACAGGTTTCGTCCACTGAAGAGTTTTCATATGATTGCTTTTTTTTTTTTCTTTTAAAGCTCCTTCTGTGTCTACAGTGTAAAAACATTATCTTACGATGGAGGCAGGGTGGGGTAAAACTGGGTCATCAAGTAATGGAAAGAGCGCCAGGGTAATGAGGAGAAATGCTAGTAATGCATCACAAACACAAACACACACACAAACATGCACACACTAGCAAATAAAACACATGAATGCAAAACAGCCTACATGGAAACCCATATAAGAAATCTCAGAGGCCTTTAGCTCTGTAAGCTGATGCACTTGACCCCTAGAACGTACAGGTCATGGGATTAGCCAGAGAAAACTAGCTCAAAGGAGACCCAAAGGTGGTGGGGGGATGGGGGGGTGTTGTTGGTGAGGGGGTGAGTGCTGAAGAAGGGGCAATGCTTTCTGAGGAGAGACAGAGACAGATGGAGGAGCTGAGAGAGATGCGCGGAGCAGCGGGGGGGGGGTAGAGAGATAGGGTGAGAAATAGTTGGAATGAGATATGAATGTTAGAGAGTGTGTGTGGCAGCAGGGAGGACGTGACGAGCGAGGCGTGCGGAGGGAGGCAAAGACAAATAGGGGAAAGACGGATGGGAACAGCAGAAGGAGAGGAGATAGACACCTGGGTTTCACTTTGAATTCTAGTGGGAACTCTAATCTCTTATCACCCTGTGTCTCTATCTCGGTTTCGTGTCTCTCTCTTTTTCAATCTAACTCAGTGGCATTAAAAGCCTGAGTCCCGTGTGACTCATCGCAGCCTGCTGTTTGCCCAATCACTGATCATTAACCTGCAGACAGAGAGGAACGTCAGGGGCATTGGCAGGACTCACACTGGACATTAACACAGATACTGTAGATAGGCAGAGACAGTCTTTGGATTTCTGCAATATATGCAAAAAACCTGCAGGGATGTTTGTTTAAACATGTTTGAAGTGCCAAACGGGCGGGATAAAGGGCATCAGGGGAACATAGAGTTTTACAGATTAATAACGTTTGTTAGTATGCTTGATTCACTTTCCATCCATCCATTATCTATACCGCTTTTCCCGTTCAGGGTCGCGGACAGCTGGAGCCGATCCCAGCTGTCATTTGGCAAGAGGCGGTGTGCACCCTGGACTGTTTGCCAGTCAATCACAGGACTGACATATTATAGAGACAAACAACCAGACACACTCATATTCACACCTACGGGTACGGGTCACCAATTAACCAAACAAGCATGTCTTTGGACTGTGGGAGGAAGCCGGAGTACCTGGAGAGAACCCACGCATGCACAGGGAGAACATGCAAACTCCACACAGAAAGGTTCCTGTCCAATGGGGATTTGAAGCAGGAACCTTCTCGCTGTGAGGCAACAGCGCTAACCACTGCACCATCACTATTTTGGACACTTATTGTGTTATTAGTAAATATCAAATTGCTAACAAGTAAGGGCAATAATTAGAGACTGTTTTTACCCTCCAAAAACAAAGGAATATCTAAATATATAATTTATACATGAATGCACCCAGATGGCTACGTCACAATTTAGATTCCTGCCTTTTGAACACTATTCTGCTACTGCACAGCTGGTAACTCATTGAGATACATACTGTATCCAAGGATGAACAAAGGCAGTAAGGGAGAAGACTGCAATGTGACCAAACATTGATATAAAAACAATCCATGTTTTAAAGATATTAAATGTTAGTTACTCCTATATTCTCTCAATATTTTTCAAAGTTTTTGTCGGATTTGTACTTTTAAGATCATTGCAGAGTTTTCTGAAAACACTAGTGGTGGTTCAAGTTTGGTATTTTTATGACCAAATGATGACTTTAAAAAGTGACTATTAAACTTAAATATGGCAGACAGGCGTGTGATAATAAGTTGCTATGGTGATTTATGATTTTCAAACATTGGAATCTAATGAACAAAGGTATTTTGTTCGTCTTATTGTATCTTTTTTTTTAGTTTTTCATTAAAGCCAAAAAGACAAGGCTCACATCATACTGCAAAGTGAAATGCAAACTCAAAATGAATCATCGTTCATTCATTTTCCACCTGAAAAGTAGAGATGCACATAGGGTAGGCTATATATCCCTTGTTTGTGTTTGTCTGAAGAAAGAGCTCTTTGTTGAAACAAGGTTTTAAATGCCATGTTTGCCTTGCTGATTGGGGACATTTCGTAACAGATCTATTTTTGCAATTCTTTAACAGAAAAGGGAAGCACAGTTGAGACAACTTTAAGTATTTTGAGCAAGCAGGTATAAATTGATTTCATTCTGAGGTGTCATATGAATTTCTTTTAACACCATATGAAGAGAAAAAAAGTCAAAAGTATTTTTCCATTTCCTCGGCTTTGTCCCTCTGCATCTGTGGATAACAAATAACTGAATGAATTCCTTCCATACTGTTTCATATTCTTTTTTATCACATGTCCCTGATCACATATGTCCTTCAATCCCTCAACAGTAAGCGTAGCTACGCTCCACAATATCCGCGCATACAGATAGCACAACACTTCCCTCTCTGAATAGGATACACAGTAGGAGTATACAATAAATAGAGTGTGATTTATTAAACGGCGTACGAAGGCAGAGGAGGGTTAGATAGAAATGTACTAAAAAGAAGAAAAAAACTCGAGCACAGCCTCTCTGTTAAAGGCTCAGTGTGAAGCAGAGCTGCCAAAGATGTACAAAGCACTCAAAGTTTTCATCTACTCTCCTCACCATCCCATTCAGGTGGAGGAGACCTTGAGCTGAGCAGAAACATGGAGGCTGGCCAGCCGAGCGCAGAGAAGTGAGGGGGAGAAAACAAGACAGAGACAGATAGAGAGCACTAGAGGTCTGTCAGCTGCCACATACATCTCCAGATAACAGGAGGCAGTGTAAACAAAGGAGGCAAACAGTTGGAATACACGTACGCCTCATTAATATGTAAGGTGGGGGTTATTAACAATGAGTTGTCCATCATCAGAAATTAATGTACTACATGGAGGTGCTAATGGTCATTCATATGTAAAATAAATTAAACTATTATTTATGTTTTCGTGCATTTTGCAATCAGAAGTGTATCACACTCTCTCTCTCTCTGGTATTGTCTGACCGTTTGTCTAAAACCTGGAATAATCATTACATTATACAGGTTCTCGTGCAATGAAAATGTTGTTCCCTGCTTTGCTTATAAATGGAAGTCATCTTGAATAAGAATATGACAAAAGTTACATTTTGAGCAGTTCATCCCCTTATGGCTCAGCTTACGTTGTAAGCTAATATTTTATGCTAGCAAGGTTCAAAATCAATTCAACTTGATACAGTTGACAAACAGTGAGTGTGATTTGACAGCAAGTTTAGCAAGCTATACAGCCATTTCTTTGACCAAATGTCTACATCATGATTTTCCAAAACAAATGATAGGCCATATGTACTCTCAGCTCAGCTTGAAGTATACGAGTTGACAAGAAAATGTGCTTTTTTTTCAGTTGAGTTACAAAGTTTTTCTGAAGCCATGACTCTCTTTACCTGAAAACATCTGAGGGTTTGACTAATACTTGGAAAAATGATTACGTTTAGAAGTGTATGCAAAGAAAAAAAAGTTGGTTATTGTTCCATTTGGTAGAAAGAATCCTATATACGAGTTGGTGGCCACAGCTCTTTAATTTAGAATGCTAAACAGTTACCATAGAACTACTGAGTGGGCGTTTATTCTCTCAGAAATTAAAGGACACCTTGCTGCTGTTCAGGATTTAGGATTGACACAGACCATGGTATAAACTATATTCAATCAAACATAGCAATCATCACCAGAAAAAGTCAGAAGATGAGGAGTGAGAGAGGGATGTTAGAGGGAAAGGGTAAAGGTGAGCAGAATCTGTATAAAGCAAAAAAAACACGTTTAACATAAATTTACCTTGAGAGAGTTCTGTTGGGAAAAAGATGTGAAAATAGAGAATAACTGACAGACATGTTTTCATGAATCCCATCCTCAGCCTGTATGTCCATACACGCAGAAGCTGCCAGTCATTTGGAGGGCCTCAACCTCAACACAAAGAAAACAAACATAAAGTAACCCCCCCTCCCCTTGTCACACATAACCTAAATGTCTTACATAAACATATGGGATCAATGAAGAAAAAGTCTGTGCTTCTTAAGCTTAGGCTTAAGGCAGGAGATATACTTGCTTTATTACCTGGCATTCATGTTCATATTGGCTATCCACTACGCATATTACTGGAGGGCACGCCATAGAGCTCAGGCCATATGCAACTACTTGAAGTGCAGGATGCAAAAAACATGGCGACATTCAAGGAAGTTACTATCATGTTAATTCAGTCATGGATGCAAAAAAAAGCAACAGCGACGCCAATTTAGGTGGCCGCACAGAACCCACCATCTGCACTGTCCCCACTCTGTTTCTCCAACATTTTCCTCCACTCATTTAGTTTTGCAACTTTCCACATCGACTTCTAAAAAGGAACTCATCTGGCATGTTTGTAGTTGTGCAGTGGTAATGCCACATTGTACAGATGTGGATAATTGTAGACTTGATATGTCAGCACACTCTCTGCCCAGTGCTTTCCCTTCTGTGTTGACCCTGTACCATTCCCTCAGCCTCTACACTGCCAAGGCTGTTCATGTGGATACTACATCTTGCGACAGTGTGGCAGTCATTTTTGAGGATGTGCAGCGCTGACACTCCAAACATACGCAGGGCACGCAGGTCAGCCATCATGTGCGCGCAAACACAAGTATGTTCCCAACCTAGGAGGTATCACTTGATAACTTCTTGGACATTTGGTGGCTTTGACCCATGCTTCCCTTACGCTTACATTTTGATTTAGGTGTTGATAAAAGCTTAAGCCATGTCTAGTATCCTAAACCAGGGTTTATCCAAATCCATTATTATCTTTCATATTTTGGTCTCCACAAACACTTGAACGAATGGTATGGTTCTGTAGCTCCTCAATTCGATAACAATATTTTTTCTCCAATTATGTTTTTTGGTTTTCTATTAACATCTTCCTGGTTCCTCTGAAAAATCGAATTTTATCTCCTTTTCTTGAACCTATCATCCGACATTAAACCTGAAGTTTCCTCTGTTGACTCTCCAACCTTGTCTCTTCTTCTGTCTTTGACACATTTCAGGGGACAGATGGGAAATCTCTCTGATTCCCTGAATGTGGCCCAGTCACCTCACAGTCACACTGCTTAGCTTCTTGAAGCATGGAAACATCGCACAAATGGCTGAACTGTTCTCATTCATCCTAAATTTAGCCCACTCTCCTGATCCCTTCTCCATGGCTGTGGGAAACACTGCATACTGCCCCCCCCCCCTCTTCCCGAACTCCAGAGAGGACCAGGCCTGGGCCGGCCGGTCAAACACTCGATTGTAACTCACAAAGAACACGTCCTGTGTTGTTTGTGTGTAGGTGTCCTTCCTCTGCCTCTCATTGGAGGCTAAAAAGTATGTTTCCTGCTCTCCCCTGTCTCACACACATACATAAATAAAATAAAACAGCCCTTTATCCTCAACCTGAAACAATGGGCTACCTCATTGAGATGAGTTACAGTACGTCCACAGAGCACTTCAAGGACAAAAAGGCTGCAGGCTATTCAGCAATTTATCCTCGAGGATGGCATACCGATAATGCCTTGTGGTCTAGACATATGTTTCCATCAACCCGCCCACTTAGAGGTTAGAGATTCCCAATTCAGTGACCTTCCTTTTAAGCACTTTGACCACAGCTACTGTATAATTTTCTGCGTTAAACACGACATGCTGTTTGCTGCTAGTATCTTTAAAGCTTTCTCTAAAAAGGATTGAGTATTGACCTTGAGACTAAAGAGAAAAGTGACTAATATCATACATTGGTTCTTCAATGATACACTAAATACTACTAGAGAGGATACTAGAGAAATGTAACACTCAAATACAAGCAAACTGAATATTCAGTTGCTGCAGGGAGGCTCATACAAGGGCAGACTTGGAAAGAGAAAAGAGAGGTTTGTTTTCGGCGTGTGAGGGCAGCATACAAACCAAAAGCCCTCGTAAAAAGCGTGAGTCAGAGTGTGTCCTTCTCTCAGATGGTGAGCCATGCCACAGACTTAAATATACAAAAACTTTGCTAAGGGCCCAAGGACACCAAGGGCACATTCACCCACTCCTCAATTTCTTGTAAGTGACCCTGAAATGCACAATATCTCACTATCTTTCATTGCTCCCATCTGCATCATCGGTGTCGTCAGCATCAACAGCATGAAACTTAATCACCAACGCCACTGGTATCGCTGTCATCCTCATTACCATAATCCCTTTCATATCTTTCATCACTGTCCTCCTCTGCCTCATTATCAACACCAGCATCATGATCATCCTCCTCTAACTCCTTACTGTTGTTTTCCTCCTCAGGCCTCTCCAGATGAACTGTTCCCCTCCCTGTCCTGGTTTCCTCTCTGCTGAAGAGTAACTTAGGAGGCTTACTTCTGACAGAAGGACAAAGTGTTTGACTCATTCAGGAATTGCTGTGACAAAACCACAGAGGTGTTGGAGAGCAGCCTGGAAGAGTCAGTCATACCCTGATGAGGTATGAGCTGTTCTTTAGTGGACAAACAGAAGAACAGGTAGGGGAGGCAAGGGTAAGGGTGTGGGGATGGATCATACCAAATGTATGCAGTGCTGTGAGCATTTGGGTGACACGTATATGTAATGATGGGGAAGGTATGTGTATAAACAAGCCTCTGTCTGCCTTGACTTGCTTTTCTCTGCCTTGTACCATGACTATTATTGAGGTATGTAGTTGGGCTGTCTTCTAAAATAATTCAAATACCAAGTCAGAACAACTCACATTTTGTAAGTCAAATATCATGGCAATCTCTCAAATTCCCAAACCAAATCTCACAGTGCCTCTTCAATGGTAACCATTCGAGCAGTTTTCAGTAACATTTAGAACAGGACTACAGGACAGGACTACAGAACAGGACTACCCTCTCTTTAAAAACACCTTGTGACTTAAACACTAGGACAGCTGTGGCTCAGTGGTAGAGTCGGTCGTCTCTCAACCAGAAGGTTGGGGGTTCGATCCCTAACTCCTGCAGCCACACGTCCGATGTGTCTTTGGGCAAGACACTTAACCCAAAGTCGCTCCTGCTGCTTCGTCAGCGGTGTATAAATGTGTATTTATAGAATTAGCTAATACTGATGGTCACTTAGCAGCCTCTGCCATCAGGGTGTGAATGGGTAGACATTTTCCCCGGAGGCTTACATCTATCTAAATCAAAGACAGTGATTAAAACCAGTAACAAGTCTAAAAAACAGTTTCTTACATTTTAATCCCGTTTTCAGGACGTTTAGGGGGCTGCGGGCTGAGCTGCTGCTAGCTCGTTTCTAAGTACTATGCTTGTTACCAAGAGCGGAACTATCTGCAGAGGTCTCCTCCTCTCAAGAGCAAATAGACCTGGTGATTAAAGTCATGTGTTCTTTAAAAATAGACTTTAAATAATGAAAACAGGGTACTGAGTAAATGACTAGAAGCCTAGATTTGGAAAGGTAAATTCATTTTGCATGAAAACTTTATGACTCTGGTACAGCCTTGTTTGTGGATCGTCCTGGTGAAATGTGTAACATGAAAAAATCAAACCTCCACTCCAGCAAGGCAGCTTCAGCACCCCAAACGACTGTTAGAAAAGAATAAATGGAAATACGGCAATGGACGGCAGAGAGAAAGTAACTCCTTTCTCACCAAAGAAATGGACAGTGTGAGATCTAACAGACTCTTTACAGAATAAAAGTACCATGCCAAAAGAGTGAGAAAAAAAGGAACAATATGGTAAATGGCTCCTTTTTTCACACAGGGCCAAAACATACTGTAGTACTGCTATGGCTCCAGTTATTTAAACAACACGTTTTTATCAGCGCAGGCATTGCGCTGGCAGAAACACTTGGGAATGTGACAGGATGCATTTAAATTCATCATTTTCCAGGAGGTGTTGGCAGAAGGAAAGTAAGTAGAGTAAAGCTTTCTGAGGTTGAAACACAGAGAAAAAATACATTAGATGTATGTATGTTATGGTCAGTGCTACACTTGGTACATCAAACAACTCTGTAAGAGGAAAGCTTTTCAGATCAAATTTAGACATAATAAGTCAAAGTAACATCTGCTCCGCCTGTCCAGAACCAAAGCCAGTATATTTCCAGGAAAAGACAGCATGTCCTGGTTATTACTAAGAAACACTCTTGACTCCCCCAGTGGTCTTTGCCAAAGCTTTGGTCAAAGCGCTCTCCAACAGTTTCAGAGAGGCCATCCATGTTTCTCCCCTCGAAGGGTTAGCAGGGCTGCTGAGAGCAGCCGGGTCTCTGCTGTAGACAAATGTTTGGACAGGAGAGGCTCCAGGTTGCTCTAAAAACAATGGGACCATCAAAGGCATCAGGCGAGATCTAAGGTTGGCAACATAACTCTATTTTCGATCCATATACCGGCAGTGATGGAGGATTACTCAGTATAAGAAAACAAGTATGTCAGTATTGTTATAGGTAGTTTTATTCATATGTGCCACAGCAAATGGAAAGATCAAAGAACTAGGCAAAGTAAGACATGAGCGGTGAAGTGCTGGTGCAGATATTTTGCAGTGTGCTTTAAAATGGACACCTGGTTATTTCTAGAAATATGAATCAGTGGATTTCCACAAAAGATTTAGTTTAACTGCAGCGAACTCTGAAAAACGTCGCCCATATGAGAGCCGCTTTCTCTGATGACTCAATAAAGTGCAGTCCAAGTCGTGTGACCTTCGCCCTGTGACTTTTGACAAAGCTAACAAAATCAATCATGTGGCCGCTGACTGGGAGTGCTTTTGTGCCAAGCCATCCATGAACCATTAAAGTTCATTGGTTTCCTCCCAGGCAATTTGGAGAGGCAGTAGCAACATCTGAGGGAAACTTGGGTTGGGAACCAGAGGGTCGCCGGTTCAAGTCTTGGAATGGACCATGTATGGAACTGACAGTGGTTGCTGGAGGGGTTCCAGTTTGCTCCCTGAGTATTGCAGAGTTGCCCTTGAGCAAGGCACTGAAGCCCCAACTCTGAGTCCTTCTGTAGCCCCCCTCACTTGATTTATCTCCATAAAAGCACATCTATAGGTCCTGTTTATGCTTTCAAAAAGTTCACTTTCCCTTGGGAAAATATAATTATCTTCTTTTTGTAATTGCTGACCAAGCTTGTGTTTGTAAGCCGATGAATACCAGGTGTAAGCCATGCATCCACCCATCTATTCTCTGACTTTTCCAGAATGAAGGAATATCCTGGCCATTTTTTCCATGTTTATTATCGTACCTCCGTCTTTTATGCCACATTGGGAGTAAGCTGTTTGAGGGGGGTCCATTTTCCACCTTACACTGCCCCACTTGTTATCAATGGGAGCTTTCAGAAAAGACCTTTCCTCCACTGATTGAAACATCATTTCCTGCTAGACCAGCACACTAGGGCTATTGAGATGTGCCCCCTGTAACTCTCTCACTATGGCCCCTTCATATTTACTACTGACCCTGAGACCTCTGGTCCAATATACATATGCTATCAGCTTGCAGCGAGCTGAGGGTGCAAGAGCTAAGCATAAACGTACACAAACATTCACCCCATTTGGAAACTAAGAGACACAATGCAGGGTTTTCACTGGAACTCATGCTCAAGTCCAAAATAAATAGTCCTGAAGAGAGACCTTGACACTTAAGAATGAGAGTAAACTATCCGAGCCAAGCCCAAAAAAACTTGAGGCAGACTGATGTATTTTACGGCTAATATTATCTGTAAAAATGTTCCTTTCACAGATATCTCAGTGTCGATGTAGCCTATACGTTTTTCCAAAATGCACCATTTAAGATTTTCTACAGAAGATATATTGCATAAAACATACTTGGGCTTTTCAAAATGGTGTCATCGAGTTGTTTTGACAGCAGAGATGTACCAATTTCATAGTTTATAACATTCTTAGCAATGACTGCAGCACCGGTAGCAGAACATCAAAGCCAAGCAGACAATGAATAATATAGGCTAGGAATAATAAGGTCATATATACACTGATAAAGTGGCATATCTGTGCAAAAGATGTTTTTTTTATTCCAGCTCAAACGCATAACTAAATAGGCCACTATATAGGTAACCTGTACATTTTTCTGAGCTCATTATTGATCATCTTTTTCTGAAATTCCATATCAATAAGGCTCTAAAGAAAACAGATAAAGACCTCCAGCATATAACTTTGTAAAGAATGAAACCAGTCTGAGCAGCCATCCCCTAGAAAATGCAACAGCAACCCACTGTAAAGCAGGGTGCATTAAATTAAATTCCCTGTGGATTTCTTGCTTGTACTATAAAGTAGGCCTGTCAGCTCCCTGACGTTTTGAGGGTAAGAGAGAGATGAGATGAGAAGGAAGAAGGAAGAAGGAGAGGGGCGAAAGAAGCAGGGGTGAAATATAGACGGAAAAGAGAGATAGAGATGCGCACACTGCAGAATCTCTACGAGGCGAAGGGATACAAACCATGTCTCCCCTGCTCCCCGACCAATTACTAACACATACATTGATTCATTGAGGTGACGAGGTGTGGAAGAACGCGGGAATAGTAACGGCAGCAGTGAACAGTTGTGGGGCTTAGACATTAATCTATACAAAACAATGCAGCGAGTTCACAGGGTAGACATGGTCAAATATATCATCAGCAGAGGAAATGAGGATTTCCGTACAAACAAAACCCTGCATTGAGCATGCAGGGAAGAGTTGAGTGATTGAAGATTACCTGTAGGTCAAAGAATTTGCTGTATCTTCTGTAGACGACGTGCGATGTGTTGTCAGAGTAGGTGACATTGATGAGATATACCTGCCAAGAGAAGAGAAGCAAAGTTAAAACGTATTGCTTAATATTAAAAACTGGTCTTATCGAATCAACAATGCATCATTTGACATTCACCATGAACTAATGCCCAGTGGCTACAGTCAGTAACTCTGGGGCCCACATATATTACATTCAGGGGGCCCACACAATTTTATTTTATTGCTGACTCTGACGTTACACTTTGACCTATACCTTATAAGTCACTGTCACAGCTCTTCCAACCAATAACTGGATTTCATACATGTTAAACTTTTCTTTTCAACCTTTTTACATCCTTTATAAATTCCCTGCCGAGCATCCATCATGTGCTGTTCCAAATTTGAAAACAAAGTCATATTCCTTTTTAATATATAGCAAGAAATGACTGACTCAGGCACAGCACCATCTGCCATATTCCCACCAACTCATCACGCTGCACGAAGAGATGAACAACACTGTTAGTAAGAACATGATTGCATTTAATAAGGGAAAATAAATATCTATTTTCGTTTTGTTTTCATGGCTTTTCACTCGTTCAAGTATCACAGTCTTTGAACACTGCAATTGCTTGGAGAAAAAAAATCTCTGTTGTTTTTTACATACATTTTACATTGATAGTTTTTTTCATCCAAAAAGTACATCAGACTCAAACCTTAGGGGTCTTGTTTCCTGTGGGGCAAGTGCTTAAAATGTTGACCTGTTCCTTCACAATACTGATTCTGATACCAAGGCTTGAGTAAGGCCAAGTATTCTTCTGGTACAAGTTCAATTAAAAGAAATATATATATGTTCATAATTGATGGAAAAAACAATATTGCTGATGTTTCTACAGCTTAGACTGACATAAAACTTTCCACTTGCTCTGTAATGGGTTGTTGTTTTTAAGTGTTCCACGATAACTTCACTGAAACCAGTAAAAAAATTTGGATTGGGGGAGGGGGGTATTAAATGATGGAATCCAAATGGCTTTTTGACTTTTGAAAAGCAGATACCAGATTCCCATTTTTGTGTGTAGTGTACCAATACTGGTATTGTATCCAAACAACTCAAGAGTCTGCATCTGATATAAGTTTGATATTTGGCGAGCTGTATGTCACAAATGTATGCCATTTAATTTGATAACTGATTTTCTTTCAGCTGACTAATCATTTACTCTTCTAACCTTTGAAGTACTCCTTAAATCAATAGAAGTCATTTTATTAATTACAATGGCAGACACATGTGTTGACACTTTGCAGTACCAGCAACTTACAGATAACATGCTCACACGGCTCAAAACCAGTCCCATCAACATGGACGTTCATCAACACAACTCGTAAATCTGTCAATGACTGATAAGGTAAGAAGGTGACATCATCGCCCTGTTGTCAGCAGCACACTGACCTACTGGTCTTTACCCTTGGCTGAAGCAATGCCTCAGCTATGAGAGTCCTGATAAGATTGAGATAGAGTCCATTTATCCGTCAAGAGAAGCCAAGTTATGCTGCCGTCATGTCTGATCTAATGAAACATTGAAAACCCAGGTAACAGATCCAGACGCCAGGAATATTTGATTAGAGACAGTAAGAGCAGGTGGGATTTCTCAACTGCTGATTTAGAGATGTTCCAAAGAGGGCTCTGGATGTGAAAACCCTCAAGTGGATAAGTTCTTACATAACATTACGCTACAACCTTCTGAAGGGCAAATTACACTGAGTAACCAGTTTATTTGGTACACTTCCAAACTGTAATACAACCTCTTAAAGCTAGTAATGTTTTAATACCCGGGCCCTATTGATGATTTAAATGTTGGTGGGTTAAAAACCTCTCTCAATACTACATGAAAACAACTCAAACAAAGTTACTCTGCCAATATGCCTTTGAAAACAATCCATCAAGTGTTTTTATTGGGAGATGCCTCTGTCGGTATTGGTAGGAAAGCATTGTTTGTACAAAATGTATTCATACTGTATGAGCATTTTCTAGTTTTCAAGCTGCGTGGCTTCTGTTGGGGACTGATGAGATGATGTTTAGCGTTTGGTTTCGTTGTTTCGTTCGCATAACCAATTCTATGTCTAAAATGTACAAACTTCTTGTTGAGGATGTAAAAAAAAAACACCACTGGAAAAGGATGGAGTGGGGGCCCATTGCAGGTACTTATGGATCCAAATAAGTACTTCATATAGTTTCAGTGTTTGACTTTTTGAAGGGAACAGAAGGCAGTGGTCACAGGTAAGTAGTAACCTTTCTATTTCATCTGCTCACACATTTGTCATTGACTTTTTTGGGGGAAAATAAATACATATCCCGTTAAAGTTTGGGGGCAGCTGTGGCTCAGTGGTAGAGTCGTCGTCTCTCAACCGGAAGGTTGGGGGTTCCATCCCCAGCTGCTGCAGCAACATGTCCGATGTGTCCTTGGGCAAGACACTTAACCCCGAATTGAATGCGTATGAATGGGATTAGTTACATCTGATGGTCTTACTACATAGCGACGACTGCCATCAGTGTGTGAATGGGTGTTAATGGGTAGGCTTGACCTGAAGTGTAAAAGCACTTTGAGTAGTCAGAAGACTATAAAAGCGTATATAAGCTCAAGTCCATTTACCATTAAAGGTGTAATGAAATATGGTTATGGTCATCATCATCTCTTCAAATAGTTTTCTCCATATCCAGAATCTGTGGTTGAGGGACAAGTTTTTTAACGTCAGAAGTGTTCTAGTTCCAGTTCTTTTGGGTAGAATTGACTAACCAGGATTGAGTAGACTTATGAAGGTAAACAGGCCAAGACAAGACCCCAAAACATCAGAATCCATTGGCCAAGATGGTTTCCTGAAACCTGTAAGCTATCATGGAATCAATCAATCAATCTTTGTATAGCGCCAATTCATAAGAAGTGTTATGTTTACAAAAAGCAGGTAAAAGACCTTACTTATTGCTATATTACAAAGACCTGGCTTAATCCATCATGAGCACTTTCGCAAAGCAGCAAAAGTTACATTGGTAAGAAAAAACTTCCGGAAGATGGAAGATGATACACTTTTTTATCTCTATATCAGTATGTGAGCAGATAATCCAAGATGTTGTTTGTTCCTCCAATTCTCCATCTCCAATTTTTAGTTGAGCTGTGTAAAAGTAAAAATGCAACACAGTTTTACTGTTTTTAACAAAGGTATTAAAATCATGACTGAAGGAGAAACAACATGGTTCCGACGCTCACAAATATCAGTAGTATATTTTATACAGCCTTCTTTTTGTAATTGTATTTTCTCTGTATTGCATTCATAACTGCACTGTTTTGATTTGATTCTCTTCTTTTTCTTTTTTCTATCTGTTAATTCTTAAAGCTTCCCGTGGACAGTTGTTGGAAATTAGCATTTTGCTATAAACACTAAGAGCATTGCATCTGGGAATTGTGCGTTGGTAAATGTTACAGCAATAATGTTACTGTATGTCCATGTTAAATAAAGTGAGGTTTTCTCGCACAACTTCACCAATTACCAAGAGGCATGAAGAGTGAAAGGCTTGAAGAGGTCAAAAAGCTCCAGCAACACTTGAAAAGTAATGGCTAAGATAACTTCTTTCAGTGATCCAGGTACCTTTTGTCCAACAATAGCTAATAGGTCCCAACAGTTGGAAAGACAGATTGAAATATTTCGTACCTCAATTTCAAGCTGTTTCGACCATTGCTTTTGTGACATGGATATATTTTGAAAAATGCGATCCATTAAGACTTTTACAAGTGTTTCTGTTTTTGCAATAAAGTTAGATGTACCAACATGTCTTGTAAAACTGTCTGTACTGTGCATTATGTGCTTGCCTGGTGTCCCCTCATTGTAAATAAGATGATTATTCAGAGTACAGAGGAAAAGCCATCAGTACTGACATAGATGTGTCTTTTTTTCTGTTGGTGTTGCCAGATCATGACAGTTATGTAAAAATGGTTCATTGTTTCTTCCAGAGATTCCTAACCAGCTGAGTACGTCAAAGCTGCATAGATTTGGCAATCATTTTTACAGACTTTTTAACTTAAATAGCCATTATCAAGTGATTTGCAATAAAATACAATGCTGTCACCCAGCCAAGGCATTCCAGCTAAGTGGTTCAGACACAGCGCAAATAGAAATCCACTTAGCTTCAAGCCACCGTGAACACAGAGACGATTGACTTTGCCTCATGGATAGCATTCAGATCAAATAAAGGCAGCGTGTTTCCCTGGTGAGCTATTCCTGCTCCTTATTCCTGCAAGCTCCATCGTTGTGACTGATCTTACACTGTCACTCCGAACCCTCTGTACCTGCCAAGAGCCCCCAGAGCAGAACCGGGATGAATGAGGTCGAGTGTAGGACCCTGAAGTTGATGCACAAGGGCAGCAGCTCGAAACAAAAAAGGTTCAACAACAAAGCCGGGTGTTAAAAGGCCTTGTTGCTGCTGAAGGGGCTCAGCGGCTGCTGGCAAGGAGCCATCGCAGTATGTTCACTCCCATGCAAACACAGCTACTGGCATCCTGAAGCTGTGACTGTCACACTACACTGACAAACGTGTTCTTAGCACAGTAGGGAGTCACCACAGCGATTAGCTTGGCATTTATTGCTATGGAAATGTGCTCCCCTGGGTACTGCCTGGTTACAAAATCATAAAAGTTAAAAAAAAAAAAACTCACTTACACAGCCATGGCCAGCAACATTTCAGAGTGTCTTTGTGACATTTGTAGCATAACAAGGACTTGCGAGTACAGCAAAGAGCTCTTTGCTGCCCATTAACAGAGCAGCTCTGAGTACATGTCAGAAAAGGGCAAAAAAGTGGGTTAACTTCAGCTCAGGCTTCCTAGCATCCTGTAAGTTTCATTACATTCTTTAAAAACGTTTATGTCAAGGCTAAACTTGTACTGGAAACATCTGGAATATCTTAAGCTATTAGTGCATACCATTTAACTGTAAAGGTCCACTCTAAGATAAGTCTCGTAGTGAATAGAAGGGCTTCCCTGACACTTGTCAGACCTTTTTTTTGGGTGGTAAGAATGTCTCTGTTCTATTATAAAGATCGAATACAAGTCTGACCTGACTCATTTTTACAGATCTCAAACATTTGTAAAAAAAAATATATATATTTATATATATATATATATAATGGTTAATATTTCATTTTTATTAACAATATGCCAACAAAAAAATAGGCTTAACGGCTATGGAGTACCTTGTCGATGGGTACAATAATGGTGTATGTTCCTGAATGATTGAAGTGATCCCGTGACTTTAGTGCGAACATGAGTTTGAGATTAGTGTTTTGAGTCAAAATGTCTCAACAACAGCTGGAAATATTACGAGTAAATCTGGTACACAAGTACATCTTTGTCTGCAGCAGTACAACTTGTAATTACTTTGTTGATCCCTTAATGTTTTAATATGACCACCAAAGATGATCAACTTGTTATAGATAGAACAAGTTAGTCACCTTGACCTCCTCATTGGTTTGTGAACTTCAGTCCTGAAGCTTTGAGTTTGATCTTTTTGCTGTTTTGTTTTTTACCTTTGGTGATTGAAGCAACAATATTTGGGGAGGTGGTGGAGCATGAAAGAAGCAAAGCATTGACAAACTCTAAACTAAAGTAAAGTACTGCAAAGCAGTGATGCCACAATACCAAAATGTCAAACTTTGAGATGATACTAGTACAAATTAAACATTATCGATACCTGTACTGCTTTATAACAGCAGTTAAACAGAAGTCCTATAGGTAGTTTAGGATCATTGTTTGATTTTCAATGACCAAAAATGCAAGCAAACTCCTGCACACTGTTTAACTTGCACAAATACATTGTTTTTCTACCAACACCATGCCAATGTTTTTGTGTAATTTAGACAATGACTTCAGTTGTATACTGTAGATGGTTACAGACCCATTTGAAAGTATTCCATCTCAGATATCACTCGTAATCTAGTTTGAACCTTCCTGGGAATCTGAATGGACCGAGGCTGCTCTATTCATTTTGTTCAAGGCAGCTTTGGGTTAAATATATATTTCTAAAGATACTATTGATCATGAAATAACGGAAATTGTATCGTGTTAAGACATTTGGTATCAAAAAGTATGAAAAGATCTGATGATCAATTTGATTCAGTAATAAAATGGGCTTGGCTTCGATGGTATCAGCTAAACATCAGCAGGTAAGAAATGTCTTTGTGAGCATTTTAGCATGCTGGTGTTGGCTTTGAACTTAAAGTATGGCAGTGCCTAGTACCAAAAGTAAGGCTGCAGACTGTTGTTCAAGTGAGTTCGCCACTTCTGAACTGCAGTTCCTTCTTGCTTATCAGGTCAATGCACTTCCATACAGATGCATCGGCAATAAACACATCGCAGCAATATCTCTGGTGAACAAATTAGCAGTTGTGCCATTATCTCATATGCACACACTAATTGCAAATGCATGAGTAACTCACCCCATTTCTACTTTGTGGTTGTGTGTGTGTGTGTGTGTGTGTGTGTGTGTGTGTGTGTGTGTGTGTGTGTGTGTGTGTGTGTGTGTGTGTGTGTGTGTGTGTGTGTGTGTGTGTGCTCTATAAACTCCTCTGACCTCAACGGTATGCCAGAGTATCTTCCTCTCATCATACCTCAAGGCCACATAATGTAACGCAGGAGAAAATCATTGCTGAGCTGAGGCATAAAACAGGAGCCAGGCAGGAAGATGTGCACTCTGTGAAAAGACCCACACCCCATAAGCAGATGGGTATGCGATGGCGGCCACTGTTGATAACACAACTAATAACCTTTCAAGCGCTTCCCATGCCTAAAATATCAAGCTTAAACCTAATGCTCCCCACAGTCACCAAAAATAGACTACTCACTCAACACAGCCAGTACATTATCAGGTCTGAACTGCTGCCTCTCCAGATAAATCAAGACACATCCAGCATCTTCTACTTGCCAGCAATGATATCTGGTTGTTCATTTTGCATATGACGCTTTTTTTTTCTCTCTCCATGAGGAATGGGACACACTCATGCAACCACCAACAGAAGTCAAAGGGGGCTGACTCACATCCAGTCAGGATTGCAGTAAAAAAAAATGCCTGGAAAAAAGCATTGGTGGAACAAAAACACTTCTCTTTGAGTCTCCCTCAACAGCATTTATAGACATTGTGTAACATTGAATAAATAGTAACTGTGGTAAATCGAAACTTTATTGTCATCCTTTTTTTGTTAGAGCTACATAACAGTGCTAACAAACCCAGTTTGAAGAATACTTAGTGTTAATGGCTGGCATTGTTGAAGGGGAGCCTTTCAAAGGGTTTGTTGGTTTGGTTTTAATTGGTCTGGAAAAAGTTGCAAATAGCGCCCCTTGTTCATTAAATGTTAAATCTGTGTCATTTAACAAACAAGGGAAATGTTATTTCAGGGTGGAAAGGGGGCTCCGGTAGCCTAGTTAGTTTGCACGAACCATGTCCTCCAAACGGGTTTGAATCCGACCTGCATGTAATTCCCCACTCTCTCTCCATGATTTCTGACTCTATCCACTGTCCTATCTCTAACTAAAGGTATAAAAAGCCCCCAAAAACCTTTAAAGAAAGGGGGTTACAACTATGTGTTACTTTAAACCCATTCATTAATTATTAACACCAGCACCCAATTATGTGTCCGTAGTGGGAACTAAAGTTGTTTGCAAATAATGTTAAAAAATCTTGATTCTGCCCACACCTTATCAAAAGTGTTATAAACCATTCAGGGATGTTTACCAAAATAGAGGGGATTAAAATGTTTCTATCAAGAACGTGACTCACTCAAATGTCAGATAAAAATAATCCTCTTAATTATGCCATATTAAAGATAAAATGAAACAAATGACAAGCCACTTTTACAGCAGCCACACAGACTGATTGAGATTTGAGTAGTACAGCAGAAACTAGTCTCCAGTTTATCTCCAGTGTGGGGATTTTAGAGGCACAGAAATCAAGATAAAAAGTTAAACATTATCTTGTGACTGCTCCTACAGTAGACATTCTTGCACAGCAGGCCTGCCTGAACAATGAGGCAACAAGGCTGTGATTAGAAAATGAAGGCTGAATTTTTGGGCAAGGAAGCAACATGAAAGCATGATCCGTATGATCTTTTGATTTGTAACAGTCAGCTGCTCTGCATTTGGAAACAGGAAGGTGTTGGGAACTAAAATGGTTATCGTGGGTTGAGGGAAACAATGAGCAGACTGAACCATTAAATCACTATAAATGAATGTAAAGGAACAAACATGGCCATGTAAAGCAATTCTTTTGAGGAACATTCAACAACTCAATGAGAAAAACCTGTCCACCACAGCCTTCACATGTCAATTCTCCATTTCTTAAAAAGTTTAGTTTCTTTTCAAAGGAGAAAACAAAAGAGGGGATCATCTAAATAACTCAAAATGGCTTTGGGGGCTTGTATGTCCCATATACCAAAAAGAAAAAAAAAGACAATGTACAAGTGCTTTTCCAATGGAGGAGACAGGACTTGAAAATAAAAGTTTTATTCACGCTTTGAAGACAGGAAAAAAAAAAAGGTGAATTCTTAAGTCGGAACAAATTGGACCTCTGATTACTTCAAAATGTTCGGCTGAAACATCCATGAATATTCAACTCAAGTTTACAGCTTAACTTTTGCCTTCTCCGACTCCCCCGTGGAGATATAATTGCTCTTCTAACATTAACACAATTCAGCATAGGAGAAAGGGTAGATAGCATTTAAACATGAAAAAAAATAACTTACAGTGTCGGAGGGAAGCCAGGAGCCGGTCCTGCAGCTTTCGAGTGAAGACGGCAAAAGAGACGAGTGCTTGGTGGGGCAGAGAATGTGGGCCTAGCCACTAAATGCAGTGAACCCCGCCTAAACTTCTAAATTTAAAGTAACCTATAAAACAGACCCATGTAATACTTCCAGACCATGAAAAGCACAAATGATCTTACTAAAAAAAAAAAGAAAAGTGGAGTTGGAAAGATTCTCTTAGCATGAGAGTTAAGTTTTTCCACATGGAGCCATGACTGTACTAAATATAGTCACTTGTCTAATAAAGCCGGTTATTAACAAATGACAATAAAGCCTGACAAATTATTCAAAGCCGTGTCACAGCAAAGCCAACAAAACAGTCACAAGAGTGAAACAAACTGTCGGACAATTTCATTCATGAGCTTTGGCAGGGGGTCTTTGGAAAAATAAAACTCTACAGAGACAGCTTTTTGTATTTGCTGCCAAAACGGTGCCCTTTATAAACCACACACCAGGCCTACGCCTCAACTTTCCGTAACTGTGGTCACTTCCCCTTTGAAATGGACCAATCATGCCTTCGGTTCTTTGTAGCGGGCACAGGAAGTGAGGGTCAGGGTGCTGCTGAGGGAAAAAAGTGCATTAAGCAGGTACGGCCTGCACGTGCACCTTTGATGGCGTATTTCTACTTCTTCACAACAACAACGAAAATCAATTCTAGGGATTTTTACATCGGATTCTAACAAAGATAAAAGACCAACAACGTAATAAAGTCATGTACACAGATTTATTGGATGGATTCCAGTTGACTGCAGTTTGCAGGAGTGAGTCTCGCTATAAGCACTTTGATGTGTGAATTAGAAAGCAGCAGAGACAACTAACCAGACCTCCAAAGAGACACAAGCTGTGCCATGTAAATACTGCATAATAACTGATGCTACACAAAGATAGACCACATCAGCAAAGAAACAGCAGTAACATGTGAACAACAAGTCATGTTTTAAGTCCCGTGATGGGAGTCTAATATAAAATCTAGTCTTGTGTGATGAGTTTTTCATAAACAAACTACAAGTCAGGATGCAAGTTAATCATCCTGTTAGTGCTGAGCAGCGTTTGAAAGGGTCACAAAGTTCTATCAATGCAAATGGCCTTATAAATATACACAATACAGTACATGTGTGGATATGCAAAACAGGCATATCAAGGTCTAAATGGAAATGAAAATGTGACTGCAACATAAAATTCTTTACAAAGGCAGTGGATGTGGTATATAGAGCCTGATATAAAGGACTGCACCTCCATTCTATTCCACTTTCCAAACCCAAAACAGTCTCAGCAGACGGCTGTTCAACACGCGTCTGGTTCAGCTCAAGATTTCTGCCTGTTAGAAGAAACTTTTTCCTCGCCACTGTTATTTGCTACGGTTGTAAATGTTGCCAAGCGGATTACTGTATGTTGGGTCTTGATACAACAGTGACCATATGGATCTAATTAGACTACTTTTTCCAATATTGAATGTACCTTAAAGGGGCTATATGTAACTTTCAAAATACCGCATGGCCGTCAGGCGAACTGCCTAACGGCCTAATGATGTATATATAGCTACAAGTTACATATATATGTGACTTTTTACATGTATATCGTTTTTTATCGCCCATTAATAAGCGAACGTTTAACTGATGTGAAAAAGTAGATGTTCACTGTCTATCTGTGTTGCCTGTATACAACTTGCCCGGGTCCGATTTCTCCGCGGAAAGCTCCAGGCAGTGTCATTTTATTTGCGTTCTCAACGTCCTCCTCAGTCCGCTCTGCTTACAGAAATCAACACTACAAACTCATCACACACTCCCGGTCTCAGGCAGTGCCTGCCGAGACTGTCGTTTGTAGGATGGAGAATGAGACACACAGACTCCTTCACAGACTCTCACATGTGTATGACCACTTACCTCCTCTGTAAACATTATGCCGGTAAATATCCAGTGTTTCAGGGGCGATGTTGATGCTCGTTTGTGTACGTATGAGCAACAGGTTACTGGTGCAGTTCGCCTGACGGCCATGCAGTATTGCTACAAGCGCAGTATTTTTGAAAGTTACATATAGCCCCTTTAATGTATCTAATTGCAACCAGAATCAAGTTCATTTTTTTTAAACACATCCAAGAAACTTTGGTGCCAACTTTAGGAGGAAAAGGTAACGGTCCAAGTTCACGTAGTGTCAGTGTTGACTTCTGGGAAATATGAATGATAGTATTATTTTTGATATAATGGTTCTTTCTGCTGGATATATTATAAAGCAGATCAGATATTCTTAATGAATAAACCCTGAGTGCTTCTGTAAAGAAAGAGTATCTTGTCAAATTCATCAAGCCGGACTGATTCTAATAACATTTAAGTGAATTTCCTTGACTATCAAGTATATCAAAAAGAGAGCTGGAAGCAAGAAGAATTCTCACTCTAAATCTTTTTCCCATTACTCTCTTCTTCCTCCACTGTCTTTCAGCCATTCGTCTTTTTTCACACGAGAACACACACATCATGCCAGATGACAACACACTCCATGATGTTGAGAAAGTTCAGTTCAGGTCATTTTCCCATGCAGAGTTACGAGAGCCAAACACGATGCACACACATGCTCTACCTCGTTACAGAGCAACGCCACATCTAGGTGATGTTATCAGAAGTCAAGAAGAGTTCCTTAGAGATTGAGGCCATGTTCAAACACAATAATGTGCTTTTACCCCAATTATAACAGACTTTGTGCTTTGGGAATAGAGCTTGTGTTGTGCATTTAAGACTTCTTCAGGAGACACATAAAATGTTCCACAATCTCAAACAACATCTGGTTAACTGGAACACGTGAAAAGAAGCATGGGTGGGAGGTCCTGGTAATAAGAGTGGAAGGATGACAACATCTGACACTTTTGTCAACCACTCATGTCACAGCCTGCAACACGGATAAACACTCTTGTCAGTGTCGGTGTCTAAGTTAGGGCTATTGAAGCAGAACATCAAGAAGATTGAGTCCACTAACAGACGTTAGCTAGGCCCCTTTCACACACACACACACACACACACACACACACACACACACACACTTTCACACACATGGCCCTTGAGCACTTCCAGCTAGTTGTCAAATTCTCCCAAACAATGGACAACCCCCCCTTCAAAAGAGCCAGTTTCATAAACTTCTCTTCCTCCCAGCATGAGCCTCTGAGTTTGAGGTGAGCATCTGAAAACAGGAACCTTTTCACCGAGATATCACTCCATGTTTGTTTGATAGACCAATAAATATTAGAGTGGGGAACAGCTCTCTGAAGAGATGTTTTATGGTGCCAAATAACAACACCGTCCTTAAGTCTGGGCCTTTGCGTGGCACAGGAGTCTCTAGAAAATGAAATGTTAAGGGACTGGGACTTGTAAGGGAAACAGAAGCTTAAAGTAAACATGGCCGAGCCCAACCTTCACACTCTCTTTTATCACCTCGTCTTGTAAACACAACACACATGCACAAAAACCGGTGTGAGAATGTCTGCATGTGTTTTGGATGCATGTTTGCGACTCAGTGGTCCAGTATTCCCTACGGTCCAACGAGCGCTTCCTTTTGACAAAACCCCAAGTCTCATTCCCCCTCCTCTCACAAGATAAGCATTTCCAGCTGGTTTCACAAACATTACAAATGAGATTCAATGGGTGACACAGATTGTGTCTTTCTCTCATTTTCTCTCCTCTCTCTGTCTCTCTCTCTCTCCCCATTTCCCTCTTTTTTCTTCTCACAGTGACTAGCCTTGTCTCATGAGACAGGGTAACTAGGGAAACTAGGCCACAGACAGGCCCGCTGAGATAGAAGAGTCCAAAACACATTGCAGCTCAGCTCAGCTTTAAGGAGCTCAAGTTACATTTTAACTGTGCATACACAGTAGCTTGGGTCCTACTAAACAAAACCAACCTAGAAAGTTGTACTGATCTGGGAAGCTCATGTTACACTAAACTACTCGGTGGGAGAGACAACGGAATAACAACAGAGGACCACTAATCTGCTGCCTTTAAGCACCACATCATTCTGCTATGCTATCTTAACGCAAAGCCCAATTATTTGTTTTTAGAGGGTACGTTTTTGAGAAACCCTTAAACGTCTTTCCAAAAGTGGGACAAGACTATTTAACATACTCTTTTGTAGACTATGTGCATATGGAGCTATACACTGGAGGCAGTTAGCTTAGCTCAACTTTGTTATGATTAATAGCATAATAAAGCCTGGAACAGGGGAAAACCATTGCCCGGGCCATCCAAATTGCTTTAGTTAAACATTTATTCACGTTTTTTGTTTGATACAACTTATTCATCCGTGAGTTGGCAATGTGCTGATTGTTATACGTAGGTACACCCGTCCACACAATAAAATGAAAAGCTAAGTAGACTAAGCTAATCGCTCCTGTTACCGGTATACTTCAATTGTACATATGGTAGCCTTAGCACAACTCAAAAAGTCTACCCATAGAATTGGACTGATAAGGCAAGCTTACATTATACTAACACAACTTTGTCATTGTGCATTTAAAGACATATTTGTCATATTTGCCAGAAAACAAATTGCTATTTGAACAGCAGACCAATTATTCACTGGCTTTAGTCCCAGTGAAGTCTAACAGACCTTGTTTGTTTTACCACATAAGCCTGCTAGGCACAATCATTAGACTTCAATGTGCTTTGAAAGAATGGTTTGACATTTTACCAAGAGCATAATAAGTGGTTGGTAGCTATTTTAATGCTTATGCATAGCTCAAGTATTTATGCTAACTAGCGTGAAAATGAAGGAGTGAAACAGGTTCACAGGCTCTGTCAAGATTCCACGCTGTAAAACCATAACTTCAAGGTTTTACAAAAAAAGATATAACTTTTTTTATAGGTAAGCTAAAGGCACAGATATGTTTATTTTTTTATACTACACTGAACCAAGCTATCTTACTGCATCTTTTATACTAAAGCAATTACCGGTAGTCCTAAATGGTGAAAATATTCCTTCAATAATTATTCAAAGACAGTTGTCACTCTGTTGTCATTTGTGCTGCTTCACTTCTGCCTTATTGGCTACAAATAAAATGTTACTGACTAAAAACTGAAGAAAAAAAAACTGGATGAAAAAGTATATTTATCTAAAAAGGTCAGAGGAAACATGTTCATAGTGTGAACCTTTTATTGCATTCAAAGGTCAACCACACTGACATCAAGCGTTCAACACTTGTTTTTCTATCAATATCATGGCCCCAAAGTTTTTGAGATATTTGACATCCTTGATTGGTTTAGTGCAGTGAAAGAAACCATCACAGCAGATTTAAGGCACAGATTTAAACCTTAGCTTGAAGATCATCAAACCAATTTAGAGACACTAATGGAGGTTCTATTCTATATAAATATTCAGAACCTTGATCATGACTAATAACTAGCCAAACCTTTAAGCACTTTGAGAGCAAAGCACACACCTGAATAGACTGGAAAATTGATGACGTATTTTTGTAGGCCAACCCGGAAGTAGCATCGCCATGGGTTCTAACGAGAATTCGCCTATGGGATTTTTGCATTGGATTTTGGATGATTGCAGAAAATAAGCTCTGTGGCTAACACACGTTTCTGATGCGTAGGCGTTTTGTTCAGCAGGATAATCTTTACAAATGAACACCACTTTTATGAAGTTTGAAGCGTTAATGCAGCCGAGAGAAGTAAAAAGCTAACGTTATGCTACAAGCGAACTACACCACGGTCGGTTGATTTTGACGTCACTACCGTCATCGATCTCATCAGCGGTTTTGACAAGCTAGCGAAAACGTAGCTTAATAAGTTGTTTATTAATCTAATATTTGCAAGAGCACTGAAAAACAAGACTAGAGGCTGTAAGGCGGACTAGTGAGAGAGTTCCTGGCGTGATGACGTTTAATGTCCCCAACAACCACTGTAGTCTCATTTAGCCACTTGTTAGCAACCGCCGTTTTTAGTACGCATAAAAACTTAAAAATTCACAAGTGGGGGTCTTATCTAACGTAGTTTATCTCGTCTAACAAAACGCCAACATCTCTTAAGCTTGTGTTAACCACAGACCTTATTTCAGGCGTCTAACCACAAACCCATTCAAAATTCCCATTGACTTTTAGAGTTAGGAACCCATGGCGCTAAAATGCTAACTCACTTCCGGGTTTTAGGACTCATTCCTGTGGCAGTCTATTGGGTTACCATTTACCACATACTACTAAGTCATGTTCAGGGCTTAGTCAACAACTAAGTAAATAGGTGCCACAGTAGCTCAATCTGTAGGGACTTGGGTCCTTGACTCAAGTCCCGTTAGGGACTAATTGCTGGAGAGGTGCCAGGTCACCTCCCAAGTACTGCCGAGCTGCCTTGGAGCAAGGCACTGAACTCCTTACAGCTCAGGAACACTTCCTGTGAAGCAGCCCCACTCTGACATCTCTCCATTAATGCATTTCCATACCAATGCATGTCTTGTTTGTGCATGTGTGTATTTCAGACCTCTAATCCGGAATTGCCCCTGGGGATTAATAAAGTATATAAAATCTAATTCAAATTAAATTTTAAAAATGTAATAGTAAAGTGGCAATCTTTCAAATGTCCAAAGCCAACAGATACTCTTATAATCAAAATTACAATTAAACAAAACCTCACTTTGTTACAATTTTTATTACACAAAGTTTTGTAGGAGTGTACAACGTTAAATTAAGTGCATTGGAGCTCATTCTGCATCATAACCTAATTTTGAAGCATTTTCAACATCTAATCTAAAGACAATTATTAATTTAGTTGCTATTGTTCTACAAGGACCATAAATAAAGTTGTGTTGAAGCAAGTAAACTAATTGGCGCACAGCAAACCTTGAGGCAGGTATTTCTCCAGTACGGGAGCACTGGTTGGTTTTAAGAGCTCCAGGCAAACTATAATTAAGCTGCCATGTCTAGCCGACTATGTACCCTGTACTACTTGATGTGTGCTTGAAGGCGACATACAATAATCTGGGGGAAGGGGAGGAGGAGGGTTGGGGTTGTCAGTCGTGGACAGGCAGCTCATTTTTGCCCCCGGGGCTCTGAACAGTGATGCCTCCACAGTGTCAGAATTTAGGTATCAGTTTCACTGGGGTCACCCTACGTTGAAAGAAATATACGCTCATATTGCAGTATAGTGTTTAGGGTGGTGTTATAAACTAAGTAAAGCTCACAAAGCAGTTTAGATTAAAGCTCTATTTATATTATTTATAGTGTGTATTTGCATGTCTTATAAAGCATACAGTGTTGATGAAGGGTCACATATGAAGAGACCCCTGAGAATTTCTCTTATCAGTAGAGAGCAAGAGTGCTAATTGTGTCCAACTATCATTAGGCTCAAGGGTCTCTAGGAATGTAATTGCATATAAGCAAATCATTTATAATGGCTTGTTTATGAGCTCAAAATAGGTTCTGAATACGGGGCCATGAAATGCAAAGAACAACACGGACTGTGTCGTATAAATAAGGGTTGGTAATGACGAAGTCCACAGCAGGCAAGGATCAGGGAGGAAATAAAAATCCCTTAAGCCTGTCCTAAGTTTTTTTGTTATGGAGGAAGACAACGTGGCTTACATTCTGAGGAACATATTGATGACATAAATCAAAGAGTAAAAAACCATAGTGGAAAAATGATTGGACCTACGTAGTTAGAGACATTGTGAAGCTCTGTAACAGCTACTATGAACCGTGTAGTTCAATTATCTTGTCAACAGTTCTTTCCAAGATTAAGAATGAACTTCTAATCAAAACTTTTTATCTGAAATTAGCAACGATCCCTGATTACTGAGGGAAAAATCACAGGAATTTGGATACTAATTATTCAATAACAACTGATCATACTTATTGTGATTAAGGTAATTATCAAAAGCTCTAGAAAAGCTACTAAATGGACCATGTGGTGAATTCATTTTGTTAATCGGTTACCGCATCATTACACAAGAAGGCCCTTATTGGTTGAAGAAAATAATCAATGAATGAATGATGATGGTCTTTGGTGAACAGCATACATATTTGGTGACGGTCGTGTGACTATTGACTGCTCGGACATGTTAACTGGTCTACAAATTCTCCAGGACAATGGAATTAAGCCTGACTCTGTTTTGTTATTTAAGTCTTCAAACTCTGAGGTACAGCCTTTTCATAAGAAAAAAAAACACTAAGGCCAAAACTTCAAGTCTATATGGCTGTGGAAGTTTTGTTTCAACCTGTCAGCTTATTGAGAAATACAGGTTGATCAGAGTTGAACATTTGGTGCATTATGAAATTCCTCAAGTATTTGATCCGTTTACACCGAACAGATCTGAAACCACTGCAAACATCACTGATTGCAGAGCCAATAACATGTCAGGCACTCTTTGTTGTGTTTAAGATAATAAAAAATAACTACTTGAATGTGTCCAGGATGCACACTTTGACATTTATGACAGCTCACCTGTGTTCATGAAAGGCTCTGCTGAAAGGCTGCGGAGTGTGTTAGCGAGTAATGCTTTGGAATAGTTAATCATTTATAAGCAGGGGATCTTGCTGAACTAGAGTCTCCCTGTGAGCTTAGCTTAGCTAGGCTACATTTAATGGACTAAATGCTGCGTTTAGGTGTCATGCTGTGACTGTGAACAGGCCAGAGACGCACCGCTGACACATCTGAATGGGACAAGGTGGGAATGAGGTGACATTATGGATGAAGCTGAAGCAGGCAACTCACGTAGTGTTTAGACGGATTGCGCCTCTTCTCCACGTCCACGACTTTCACGTCCAGCACAGTCCGAAACTGCATCTTGACCCTGCAAAGGCTATGCATTAAGGGCGACTGGCAGGCAGACAGGCAGCTGCTTGCGGCTCCAGATAGGCTATCTTAGGCTATATCATGGGAGAGAAATCACAACATTCATCGCTGTGTCATTTAACCATTCGGCGGTCCATTAAGACATCAGCTCCTCGCAGTAGATTTGGCCACCCAGACTTCCCTCCGATGACGCAACGGTGGTCAAATGTGACCAGAAACTTATCAATAGTCAATTGAAGACACGCGGTGAAACAGACACAGCCGAATATCCAAGAACAGACAGATTTTTCACGTTGCCGTCAAACACAAGAGGCTGCTATCCAGCGGGCTGACGGAGCGCTGGTGAAGTCGGTCACCTTAAAAAAAAAGAAAAAAAGTGAAGCAAGTTCCTTTGTGTCTGCCGCGATGCTTACTAAAAAGGGGCATCAGCCTACCTTGAGGTTACAGCGGCTGGCTGAATGTAAAGGGAGCCGGCAAATCCAGCGCCAAACGCGTCCTGCTGCGTTCCGGCAGGCGCAGTGAATTTAGGGGACGGAGTGGGATGGGCTTCATCACGTCCTCAGGGCTACTTGGAATAAAGCTGGGGCTAGAAAAAAAAAAAAGGGATTTGTCTGTGCCTTCCTCGAGGAGAAGCGTGCTGTTTTGTGTGCGTGACATTAAGCTGCGTTTGTAAGCAGCTGATATATAGAGTGGGAATTTATCATTCACATCATCCATTCGTCTAGCATACCCCCTCATAACTTTTCCTCTCCGTCTAAGAGAATATGAAACATTATGTTGGCCTATACAAATACCCGGCATGATATATGAGCCTATGTTCGCCTCCAAGTGTAGCCTATGTTATTTATTGAGGTGTTCTCCCATTCTGTGCAATAGATGACAGGGTGATAATACAGTTAGTTTCGTTCACAATCTCCAGGAGCTGCTGTGTGCAGCTTTCTGGCCGGAGACACGAGCTACTGGAACTATGGATACAGATGTTTCACAAGCGACCAATCAGCAGCCGGCTCTACATGAAAGAGCCAATTAACGACCAAACACTGCCCCCCTGTGTAGACAGCAACACAAGCAAGATGGTAAGAAACCTATTCAGAGGCTGGACTTTTTTTTTTGTCGTTCAATAAAGAAGCTTCTATGAATAACACAATTGAACCATGTAATTAAAGCATCAGTAAGACAAGATAAGTATCACTTTCAATCCTATTTTATTTAAATGATGTTACTATAGGTATTAGCCTCAGGCTGAAATCCAACTTGGCATCTGCCCCAGGCCCCTGAGAACTCCTGGGGTCCTGAAAGCTCAAGACTTACTGTATATTAGCTGCTTTGTGGTGTTGTTATTGAATATTCATATGAGATTATAAAAGGCTTGATAGCAGAACCCAAAGGCCCCGTGTGGTCGTAAATAGCATCATGGGGGTTTTAAATTAGTCGATAAAGAAGGAGAGAACTTTTAGACAATAATACATTTGTGCTAACTACTTGGAGCTGCACTTTACTGACTTTATGAGTGAAATTCAGGTGACAAATAATAATGACCATCATCATAATCATAATAATACATTTTAATTTTAATTTGAGAGCATATTTCAAAATCCACGTTACTAAGTGCTTTACAAGGCAGAAAATAAAACAGGCAGGCCATAAAATCGTGAGAAAAAAACATCACGAAAGAACACTTTTTCTTTTTTTTTTGATAGAGTAATGGTTTCTAATTCTTTATGACCTGCTCCACACAGCAGATCTGTTGGCACTGACTTGTTTAATTGCTGCTGTTGTTGACAACGTGTATCTGTTTTGTTTTCATTGGAAGGCTGAAAACTAAATCGTCCCTCTGGAATAAATATAAAACCATGATTAGCGCTGCTCTGCATGTAGAGAATGTATTTTTTTCTGTGGCTCTGAAGGGAGATTTCTAAAGCCCGGCTCCTTTTTTTAAGTCTTTTGGTCAATATCCACTGGGGCTTTAAGGCAACAAATCTTTCACTACAAGCCTTTATTTTATTTATTTAAAAAAAAACTGCTAATGGAATTTAAAGAACTGTGCACTTATCATACAGGAAGTCTGATTTTGTTTTCTATTCAGTGGCATTTTGGGAAATGTAGGATTGACAGTCATAAGAACTGGATGTAGCCTCTTGGTTTCGAAAGGCGAGGCAATTTCATTTGTGCCTCCAACCTCCATTCTTTATAATGCCCAGCAGGGGGCCACTCCACTGTCTATAAAAATAACTTGTATTTTCTTAGGTCTACCAAAAAAATGTGACCCTACTGCTCTTTTTGACCATTGAGAGATGGACCAGACTAAACCTGAAGGTTTACACTTTGAATCGAGCCACGCACGCGCCCAATCTTTGCTGTCTGTTATTTAATCCTTGTTCATTTTAAAATGTACCAAACCTTTGTAAATATTTACAACATTTGAGGCCATATATGATGCTTAAAAGCTTTCCTGATATTCAATTTGTACAATTTTTCTTCCAAATAAGTTTATATTTGACCTATGCCAACAATCTACAGTAATCATTTAAAAAACAACATTTGTAGTTCAACTTATGTTGTAAAGTGCTAAACTTGATGAAAAGAAGACTACCATGCCATGATTGACTAAAACATATTTGACGCTCACATTTTGGAGCAATAAGTCATATTACACACATCATATGCAGTAATACAGGTCCCAAGCCCAACTGTCCTCAGGTCAAAACACGGTGTAATGGTTGTCACTGGTGCTGACAATGTCACTGTTGCACTCCAGTGATTTGAGCACCAGCTCCAGTGCTGCTTTGCTCACGTTGAGGCTGTGGCGCTGCCTGACAGCAGACAGAATGTGCAGGATGTGACAGCCCTTCTCTGAATCTATAGACACAAGGAAGAGGAAAAAATATGTCAACACACGAGCAATTATGTGGCCATGAAAAAACCAAGGTTATGTGGAGAAAGAGGAGAAATCAAACCTTTAAAACAAAAGTGTAAGATGAAATTTTCATTTTTTTAGTTATGATGTCTTATTGATTAGATTTAATTTTAACAATCACCTTCAGTAAAACAAAATAACAAAAAAAATCAGCTCGTTAGTACAATAAAATTCGTAGAGGTAAAAATGAGGTACAGTAGATGTAGTGCTGAATTGGTTTATGACAAGCAGTTGAAAACGGTTATTCTTGATTACTCGATTCACCATATTCACACAGGTTCCATTCCAGTGACATGGAGCTAAAGGTGGGAAGCTCAAATGTTGTCATAATGTGTGTACAGGTTGTGAAATAATTAGAAAATGTTCCCTTCTCAATCGGTCAACAAATGAAAAGACAAACATAATGTACCAATAGTCACGTCACACCAGCAAATGTTATAATTCAACCAATTCCTAGCTAACGTTACTGTGAGATGAAAATGATGACCTTTATTTTCTTAAAACATTAAAACAGCATTACTAACTGATTGAATGCTGAATTAAGGTGACAGCTAGTATGACAATTGGCAGTGAAAATTGGGAGGGACTTTGGGCCATTTTGAAAGTTATAACATACATTCACTTATTTTCTTTATTTTGTATTGACTGCTAAGTCACAACATCTCACCTCACCATTCAACTAATTATTTGCTAGCATTAAAGTCAGTTAGCTAGAATGACCTATACAGTAGGAGTTCAGGTCTTTCGTATCGTATTGTATAACACTATCAGATAGTAATGGATGTTTGGAAGTTGTTGTATGCTAACAAACAGAATTAATGACAATGGATAGTGAAAATCAGGAGGGATGTCAGGCAGTTTGAAAGTTTGAACAACATGCTTGATAACTCATAATGTACCAAAAAGCTAAGTCACAACAGCTATCTCAGACTGGCAGTTAATGTTGTGCCTTGCCTCTGGGCAATGCCTTTCAGCACCTGTGTGTCCAATCGGACTCAAAGCTGATCGTTCGTCCTTACTGACATTGTTCCTTTATTTTTCCTTGATCCTTGCTTGTGTTGTTCTTACTCTCTGATGTACGTCGCTTTGGATAAAAGCGTCTGCTAAGTGAATTGTAGAATTGTCTGCTAAGTGAATTGTAGCTAGAGGTAGCATTCAACCATAACTAGCTAACGTAACTGTTAGCTAGCTAACGTAAGCTAGGAGTTTTTATTAATTAAGGTTAGCAAGGAAGTGGTTGAAAGAGAACGCTGCTCTCTAAAGGTTGAACATTTGTTATCAAATACGTTTTCTTAACTTAAAATATGATCAGAAGTCCCACTAGACTACCTGTTTGTTTTTTAGTTTGCTTATTAATTGAAAGAGTATGAAATGAAAGCTATTCACCCGGTTCTCTAGCTATGTTTTAAAAAACTAGATCAAATGGCCAACGCGTTTAAATGGTGATAAGTACTTAAACACTCACAGAGAGGTGTGTTGTGAAGTAAAGCTAAAAACTAGAGCAGGTCAAAATGAACCAAAAGTTCTCTTGTATAATAAAAAACAAAGTGTCCTTACATTTCTCCCTCCTCGAGTCTTCCCTTATAATGTCTTTGACTGCCAGGAGTAGATCTTTGTCTTCTGCAGTCACCTGTTGTTTGATCACAGAATCAAAGAGAAACACATCCAAGATTAAAGCTTACAACAATTGCCCCTCTGAAGTGGGAGGAACTCTTTTCAGATTTCTCTGTTGTTTCTCACATGGTAGACTTCATCCTGGGATTTGACTTTGCGGTACACAATACCCTCATCCTGTAAAACCTGAAGGGCCTCCTTCAGAAGATGGCGTAGCTGCTGGCATGAAGACGGACCCGCCACAGTCTCCTTGATAGCAAAAGAGAAGCATTTTAGTTATTAGCATTTATAACTAGTTTGATCATTTCCTTTAATATGGCCATTAACTTCATTTTTTAACACATTTCTATGCTAGAAATCAAATCCTGGCTGTCTTCCTTTATTCTATTTATCAATCTTGATTAAGGAGTATGATTCAAATACAGCCTGGTATTTGGTTTTTGTGTTTCACGCCACCATCACATATCTTCCAAAAGAAAGGGTAACCATACTTGTGTTCTGGCCTACCTGGTCTGCTGATGCTGTTTGATGCTGGCTGGGGATCAGAGGCTGCAGGAGGTCCTGAACATCATAGGGTCTGAACCTGCTCACAGACTTCTGCTTGACAAAATCCTTGATGATATTTGTAGCCTTGCTGAGGGGATTGATGGCTAAGCTACTGGAGAAAAAAAACAGACCAAAATAAACAGAACTTAATACAATTTGTACTTGTGTTTACCTTTATTTTGTATCATTATTAATAACTGATAATATCCTTCCTTTCAGTTCATAAATTAGTTAAGGGTCATTTTATTATTGATGAACTACTACCTACTCTTCATTTTTACGATAATCTGAAATAAATAAAAGTTCTTTCATGTATAGTTGGTTTAATGTATGACTACAAAAACTCAATGAAAGCTTTTAATCAGAATGAATAACTGCAGTTTTCTTCTTCATTAAATTCATCAAAAAAATGGCTTTGTTACCTGCTCACCAGGAACACAGAATATTAAGTAGAACTACAGTAAAAACTGGTGCTACATTTAAGGGGAAACCTACAGTATCTATATAGTTGCATTATAACATTAGAGTAAAGGATGAAGATTTTTACCCAGTTGCATTTGGTTGCAGCTTGAATGGTTTGTCATAGCACTGTCTGTAAAGCTGAGGAACCTCCATCATCCATGCTATCTGGCCGGCCATCACTGGGTCGTTCACTTTATCTGGAGACATACAGAGACACAGATACACACATGATGAACAGGCAGAGGTTATTGGTGGCAGGCACTCAGAAATAAAATATGTGCTGTGTGTAGTTGTGTGTATGTGTGAAACAGAGAAGACACATGAAGGCCATCATAAAGTGGGACTGCAATGCTAGGATAAAGAATGCCCTTGGCAGAAACTAAGTGTGTGTGGGATTATGTGAGTAAGTGAAAAAAACAATTTGAGCAATTGCACTTTCTAAGGAACCATCTGTTAAATGTTATTCTTGGACATCTGGTTCACATCCGGTTCAATAAGGTTGCAAAAGCATACATTGCATCATAGCAATAAGAGCATCCCCCAATATCTTCAGATACAATCTGAGTCCCTTATTTAGTGTAACCAGCCTGGATATGTTTACTTACTCTAATATTTGACAATAATTGCTGGAAAATAAGTAAAAGTGAATGCTTTATTTAACATCAGACTCCAACTGTGGACCACATAGGACCGAACTCTGCACTCACAGTAGACCGAAGCAGAGATTTCTCTCTGTTGCCTCGAAGTCTTCACCGGTCCCCTGACTCGGAGCAGCTCTCCAATCTCCAGGTGGCAACGGCTCAGCTGAGCCTGTCTCAGCTTCTCCAGCTCAGCGACTGGGTTGAGGCCTCCCAGAGCCCCATCACTGGGTTTTCCCCCTGCTGAAAATGTAAAAAGTAAACCGAAAATGACACAGGGTTCTGCAACAGTAATTAAATATATTATGTTGAATCTTTGAAGCACCGCTTAAAGAAGTTAAGATTGTGCATAAAGCTGCAAAACCTAAACAGCTGAACTAATCAATATTCAAGCTATACGTAATGTGTAATGGAGTGTTTGTAGTGCTGACATAACACAGACTGATCATCAAGTTGCAGTGTACAGTTCTGCACACCAGATAGACTGAATATTTTAGCCTCTTTTTCTTACTGGTTTAGATTTCTGACCTGGGAACTTTTCTCTCATCAGCTTGTTTCTCAATGAAATTGCTTTAATCTTAACACTCACAGCTGCCTGCCCAGAACAAACCAGCAGTCAGACAAAGTTAGAGACTACATGGTGCACACTGCACATGTTGGTTTTCAGAGAAATAAAGAAAGCACCAACTCTTGAATTTTCAAAGAACCTGAACATTACCTTGTGTTAAATATTTCCTCAATCATTGTGTCCTTATCTTATGCCCACACTTCTGCATTTTAGTGGCTAAAACCTGTTGAAAATAATGTGGGAAGCATTTTTGAACCGTGTTTTAGTTTTTAAACACTTTGCATATCGTGACTCAATCCAAAATCCAGCTTCATGCCAAAATAAACTGTAAACAATTTAACATAATTGCTAGAAAAACAGGGCTCTCCAGTCTATTGAACAGGAAGTTAAAGCTACCCTGGCCTGAGGAATTTTAGACTACAGTATTAGCAGCAATTTGCAAAAACGTTTTGTGGAAGAGGCCCCCATTTGCCCCCAAGAACCCCCAACAAAAATTCTGACAAGAGATCAAAATCAAATTGTAGTTAATGAAGATGATCAACCTTTCATTTTTTGTTATTTGATATGGTGATATATGAAAAGTGGTGTCTTCAAAACATTTGTACGCACGGCCTCAAGGACACATGAACTGAATGTAAACATAGCTGTGCTTTTGAAGAAAACTGCAAAGGGAACCTTTAGCATCAAAATCGTTCACTATGACAACAAAATGCCAAAAGGTTCTTACAAACTATTTTATATGTAAAACATAGCTGTCTGGTACATCTGACAAATAAACGAAGATGATCACACTTATAAACAGCAGTGAAATTAGCTTATAGAACACAAATAAATCATTTTGACAAACATGTAACACTTAGGCAACCTCAGTCATCTGATGACTAATACTGGTCATGACTTCCAACTATGCTACGTTTTTGTTCATACAAAAGTAAACTTACATTTAGTAGGATCCCCCGCCTCCTTCAATAGGTCATTTTTCCAGCATAAACAGTTTATAACGCCAGTACCATCGTCCACTGTGAGAGGAAGGAAAGAAACCCAAAATCAGACAAAGACAGATTTGTATGTGAGGAAATGTATAATTAAAAGCCATGCTATTTTAAGTCATTCATACAAAAAGGAACTAATGTTAATGTCAGTTTGTTGAAGGTGAACGAAAACTTAGGATGTGATTTTCTCAATGTTTTATTAGAAACATGCAACAATGTCCTAAAGACTTTATTTCTATTACAGTACTGATCAAATATTTAATTATTTTTTTGGATCAATACAACACACACACATATTCATCTCACTCTCAGACTGTGGGGCTATAACTCAACTTGTATCTGAAATATGAGAAGTGTTGTTGTTCAAAGCAGGGACAAAGCAAGATTACCTCCATAACAGAAGAAGTCTTCTCTTTCTCTCTTGCAAACTACTGTACCCAGGACATCAACTTTGTAGATTGGGTGAGAGTTGTAGAAGTAAATACCTGTGAAGCATGGAGGGACACAAAGATAGTAGACTATTCCCATCATAACAATTTGAAAGTTGGCTGGGAACTCAAAAAGTAGTTTCTTTCCAACCGAAATAAACACTAGCTGATGTTTGAACGTAAATTGGTCGTTTGTTTTGTGTTTATTAAGTCATATGATAAGCAATGTTGAGTTTTAAAACGAAACGTGAGTTTGTTTGTTATTACCTGGCACCTGTGTGGACTCTGTCATCTGCAGGATATCTCTGACATACAGCTTGGCGAAGGCAGAAAAGATCGGGTCCAGTCCCCACAACATCGATGGGGGCTCTTCCGCTGGATCCATCGTAGCTGCCTGCATTTCATTATTAATCCAAAAGCTGATTATCAACTTGTCTTTAGAGTTGTTTTCCTGAAGACGAGCAGACTCCAAAAAGAAGCAAGTTAAGCTAGCAGCAGCCGAGTGAGTGTTGATCACGTGACACGTTAACACATGTCAATATATATTTTTTTTTTAATTAAAAAAGCAGATAATATTAATTTGCCGGATCGTTTTCAAACTTACATAACTTATTATAAAAAAACATATAGCTTAAAAAATGCATCTGTATTTGTTTGTGTTTCGCAAAGGATTGTGGGACATGTAGTTTCAGCGAGGACACAAAGAATCCTGACAGCTTTGTTTATTTTTTCGGGGACGCTGGTCATTGGATAGAGTACCACTACAAAGAACAGCGAGTGTAGAGCAGACTGATTTTAAATAATGAAAATAGCTTCGTTATCACCGTGAAGAGCCTAAACCAGTGTCACACTGCACGTTGTCTCCTGTGCAGACGAGGGCAGCAAAAGATTGATTTTCCCCCGCCAACGGTCAAGCACGAGGAGCAAGAAGAGAAAGAACCGAGCTCGAGCTGCGCGGAAAACGTGAACGCGCACCGACACTAAATCCGCTAGATTACTAAACCCGTCCCACACCAAGGAAAAGATGACTGTTTTTACCTTTTTAACGAATGTTAATGTTCAGACAAGCTGAAACAATTTACATCTTCAAGGAAACTAATGAATAATTCTGTGGAATACAACTACTTTGAAGGACTCGTCGTTTTCCTCTTGATTAAAGAAGAGCCACTCAGGATTGTCGGGCCAGTCGGTCGTCAGGAGTTGGCACAACGGCGAGCTTCACGTACTACTTTGTATTGAAATAAAGTATTGTTATGCGGATCTCAAACGCTGCAACACTTCCAGGTTAACCGTACGTTATTTTTTCTTCGGGGTTTACAATAACCCGTGATGTGCGAAAGTGCTAGTATCTGGACTTTGCCAAAACAGTGTCAAAGGCTAAGCTAGGTTGTGATCCTAACTAGTATGAGAGCAACACCGTGTTGACCAGGCAGATATTAATAACTAATGAGACACATGTTACTCCAAAGACTCACACGAATGTAAGGAAACCGAAACTGCTTTGCTATTTAGAAGTTGAATTACTCTTTTAACTTAATGACTGGATGAAGCAGGATTCAGTATGTCATTTTTCAATTTCCGTAAAATATTTAAATTGGGGACCGAGAAGAAGAAGAAACAGTATGAACACGTGCGCAGAGATGAAAATCCAGAGGAAATATGGGACATAATCGGTGAACTGGGAGATGGAGCCTTTGGAAAAGTGTTCAAGGTAGGTAATGTCTCCTGTAGGGTTCTCTGTGTAGAGGACAACCTTTCCTCCTGTGTTTATTGTGGTGAAATGGGACAGAATTTGAGCCCTTTGTTAGCAAACAATCCTCTTTTTTGAAGACTGACATAACGTGATAGCAGGGCCACAGCAGTATTGTTTTGTCCCACCCACCATCCCCAAACAAAAACACCAGGTCAAATATTATGACGGCTGAGGTCCCTTTCATGCTTGTCTGGCCCATTCACTTCAAAGCCTTCATTGGTGTGGACGTTTCAGGATTTGTTTTGTACAAAAAAAAATGAAAAAACAGTCATATTGGAAATAAAATATTAAAAAAACAGAATGTAAACATGAACACCGCTTGACCCCTGCCTTAATGTGCATATGGCAGACATGTAAATGTCATCAGTTGTGAATAATGTTCTTAAAACTTTCCACTGATCTCATTTAGCACAGCTGAGAATTTACCAAAGTTAACTTACTCTTCCAGAGCTCCACCACTATGATACTTATTTGTCTTTATTGCAGATAATTCACCAGTTACTTGTTTGGCAGCTGATATTGTACATTTTGAGATAAGTGCAAAAAATATCTTCATAATAGATTGTTCATATGCCGACAAAAAAATGCAGACTGCCTTCTCAAACAATAAGTGAATTGGAGGGTATTTTATGATCATATATAATTGTATATTGATTGCTTCAAGATCCAATATTTGCTGACAAACTACATAACATTTCTAAATCACACCAAGAACAGTTTGTTTTCATATGTTCTGTATTAAAAGCTGTCACAATGACACTCACCTATTCTTATTGTAAAACATTTACACTAGTCTACTTGTGATCAGCACACAGGGACGCCTGATAATATCAGCAGACAGATTTAGGTTTAAGTCCAAAGTTGATACGTGTAAACATGTAAAGTTAACATCAATTAACATAACATTATTTTATATTTCTCAATCAGGAGCCAACTTGACTTTTGTGTAGCTCTTAAACAGTTTTTAAAAGCACCAATAAGCCAGCAAAGTATCTGTATCTTACATTTACAGAGGGATGGCCAAGTGTCAAAGCAACCCTCTGGTCATCATTTTAATAGTATTGTTTAGTTAGATCCTAATGCATTGCAGAAACGCAACAATTTACTTGTTGGAGGGATGGTAAATTTGATCAAGAGGGAGGGCTCCACCATCTCCGATTTCAGGAAGTCTGTGGCTAACAAACGCAATGTACATGTTCTGTTTTTGTTCTTTGTTGCCAAACAGTATTTTAAGACTCTTTGAAATAGTTGGACTGACTCAAGATCCCGAGCGTGGGTTCCTTTATGTCATACTTCAATTAAGACTTATCTTCACAGACAATGATGGAGTCATATGTTGCCATTTAATTTCCCCTGCAGGCTGCATTCAGAGAGCAAGGTTCACTCGACTGACTGTTCAGTGGAGCTGTTTTGATACTTAACCTGTTTGTGAATCAGCCAAAACAGTTTACAGGGAAGATAGCAATGAGAGCATGCTGTGTATCATGCAAATATACACAGACAATGAATGCCATAGACATGTTAATGTTCTAGTTTGAGGCTGGCATCATGATTTGTAAAAAAAAGTTGAATAAATTACATTTTAGTATGGAGAAGATGTTTTTTCCCTTTTAACCCTTTGTCTGCTGAGGAGATTCAAAAATGACTTGTTTGTAGTTTTTCCTGGTTAGCCTTGAAGTCTGCCCTCTTGGAATACTTGGACTCCAGTAGAAAAGCCTTTAAACAATGATGAACCAATAACAAAAACGAACCTTAACTCAAGCATAGATTGTAAAAACGAGCTTATCTGATGTTAGCAGCAGCTCAGTTTGTAGCCCATTTGTTGAGATGTCTGCCCGTTCATTCAGTTTGGCTTTGACCTACAATTCATTCTTTGAAATCAGTTTTTCTTCATTGCTCCCAGATGGCTGATGCAGCCGTAATAACATCCATGGTGGCAGAAACACATTGATTGCTGAGGAAGCTGCGGTTTTTGGAGCAGCGAAGAAGAGTTGTTTTCTGGTGAAAGAGTAGAATATGGTGGCGGCAGAGACTGGCTAACTTACAAATACCTGATAGATGTTTAGCTGCATCTGAGGCATTTTAATAAATGGTATCAGAACAACTCTACTGTTAAAGAAAGGATGAAGTAAAAGGAATAGTGATGACATAAATCCTGAATCATCATTCTTCCGTGGAAGCTGCAGTTCATGTTTGTCTTGCTAGAAACAGCAGTGTGCAAACAAGTAAATAACTAAGTTACAGGTATATATTCAGTAGCGACCCAACCAGTTGTAATGTCTGCACTGATGCATTACCAGGACAGTCCACACACTATTGATACATATTGAAATACAAGCTGTCTGCTCTAGTAGTGAGGAGTATTTTATGAGGGGTTGTATGTTTCTAAAAGTAGTGTAAGGCTTAACCCACAACACAGGCAGGTCACCAGGAAGTAGCTGCATCCCATTTCACAGCAACAACTTCATTGAGCACATCCTGCCTGCAGAGAAGCCAAAACAAACAGGAGGAATTTCCACAAGAAATGTCTCATGTTCTGCAGACTTATTCAGACCTGCAGCAAAGCACACATTGTTAATGTGGTTGTTTTAGGCCTTACTAATGGTTGTTTGATGGCTGTTTTTTTTATTGTTGCTATTGCAGGTCACAAGTCAAGGCAATTTATAGTCCAACATGAACTCTGTTTGGCTTCATCTAAGTCTTTAAGACGGCATTATAGTGCATGAGCTGCAAGCCCCCCTGAAGCTCACAGCTCCTCCTAATGTCCTTTAACATTTTACTAACAACGTTTACTGAAATGAGACAAACTCTAAAGCTCACTGTAAAAGACGAGAAAGACTTTTAACTGCTTCCTCTGCCCAGACTAGGTTCTAATACTTTTGTCATCCCACAGGCTCAAAACAAACAGACGGGGATCCTCGCTGCAGCCAAAGTTATTGACACAAAGACTGAGGAGGAGTTGGAGGACTACATGGTGGAGATTGACATCCTGGCCTCGTGTGACCACCCAAACATCGTCAAACTGCTCGACGCGTTCTATTATGAGGGCAAACTCTGGGTGAGTGCGGGAGGGTAGAGCTATCTGCTGTGATAACGTCGAATGTGTTTCCTCTGTGCCCTCAGTGTTTACACGATAGCAGAGGGAAATATACACACCAACAGGAGTTTGCTTTAGCCAAACTAAATCCTGTAACACAAATAAGGCATGTCTTAAATTTATGGATTACATATCAAACAAAAGTCTTTAGCATGTTGGCTTATTCGGCCTAAAATCAGGTCAAAACAAAAAGTGTGTTAAAGTGATTCTCTCTGAAATCACAGAAGAAATACTGTTTCAGTGAGTTATTTTGTGTGAGCTTTTTATTCTATTTGTCATGATCATGGGTTTTTAAGGAGTTCAGACTTTCACTATGGCATTCGACTTCACTGGGCTGTTATTCAAAGGTTTTTGCAGTACATGCATGTTTCTTTTTCCCCTCTGTTTTATTGTTATCAAAGTGTTTGGCCAAAGTTCACACGAGCAGCAGCTTTCTGAGCTGTTAATCATCATACCAGTTTATTATCCATCCTCTTTTAATGAGCTCATTTTTGAAAGCAAGTTTCTCTGTTCCAAACAATCTCAGAATTTCAGTATGTGCAACGACCTTAATGAGTGTTTTCTTTTTTATTCTAGAGAGACAAAAACATGAAGCTAAAGCTTTTTAAGTATTCATATTTCCCAAAGGATTTACAGTAGGATGATGGAGAACCCTGACGTGTACAGTCAGTGGCTGGGACATGACGATGAGTAGTACCTGACTCATAAGTCATTACACAAGCATCTATAAAGACTTGTCGGGTCATTATGAACTCTCATGATTACCTGAGTATTTAATTTCAGCGCATTTCATGGAGCGCTCTGCCCTTTTCCTCTTATTGTCCTCTGAACAATGGCTCGGGCTCGATGGAGGCCGTCTGTTGATTTTAATCTGGGCCTGTGCGGCACCTGTTTGTGCAAAGTGAAGTTCCTCACAGAAGATTAAGTAATGAAATCAAAAGAGTGGAGAGCGTTTCTAAGACATTTCCTCCTTGAGATGAAAGGCTTTATTCCACAATTGACAGGAAAGTCTGGGGTAGCTAACTGTATCGTTGTTTACTCAATTGTGTCACCCATTGACCTTTTACTGTTTTATGCTTCATTTTACAACAATCTGATTGGACAGGAGGCATTCAGTGAGTGCTGAGATATAGTTCAACATCACTTTAAATTCTCACTCTGTGTATCACTCTGCCTCAGCCTCTTTTGAATACTGTAAACCAAAGTTGGAAATTAACTTTTTCGCCAACTGCCACTGTGGCTGGTGGATTCAAAAATCTACCAGCAACTCTTTTTTTTTACCAGCCAATTAATTTTAACCAGCAACATATTGTAATTGTGTCAAACATTTAGCAGAGTATACTTAGCAGCCTGTCCTCAAAGGTTGATTTAGCTGCAACCCAACCTGGACTGATGGCAAAGATAATTAATGAATTGTTTTAAAGTATATGATCTTAAATGAGCAGAGTCAGCACAATCATTGTGATCGCACATAATCCCATGGAGATGCAAATCTGTTCTGCGCTTAGCTCAAGTGACATCGTTGAAAACACTGACACGAGGAAGAGGAGCCCTGTGGTCAGTGTGCGTGCAGGACCACCTGGCTCTGCTCATAAAGTCAGAGCAGAACAAGCAGAAGACCTGGCGTTCAGTTTGCATTGTTTTCTGTCATAAGTCATTCTGTTGCGATACTTTTATTTACCCACCACCTTACTAGGTAGGTTGAGCAAATTCACACACCATTGCCATTACAGTAAACAGTGTTTCTTGATTACTTGAAGTTGGTAAACCTGATTAACACATTAGACTTCTATTAGCTGTGTGAAAGGTCTGTCTTAAGTTATGGTGTAAAGTTCACACTAAAGCCTACGTTGAAACTAGTTATTTTGAAACTTAAGTTGAGACATTGTTGGTTGTTACCAAAATATCGCAGAAATTACGTTTAAACTTCATGTACCAGTAATCGTTGAAAAGCATTTTCTAAGGCAGTGTTTGTTACATTCTGCCTCTCGTGCCTAATTGTCACCGACTAACGGCAAAAAATAACTTCCGTTAACTGCAGATGATCGACAAACAGGGACGAAAACAAATCATCATGATTATGTGAAATCTAAAGCCTACAACCTTAATCTACATCGTGTTAAAATAACCGTGGCGTTAAGGGGTTAAATTGTCAACTACAACACAAGGTAAATAACCGGTTCTCTATTCTTGAACAGATGAAATTATCTCCGGCTCCGCTCGTGGAAACAAAAGATGGAATATAAACAATGTCATCATCCAATACTTAGAGGTGTCATTGATCGTGTAGGACGCAAACAGCCAGTAAGAACCTTAGCTCCAAACTCCAAGTTATCCCAGCTTTCAAAACAGTACACCAGGACAACCATATTTTATGGAGGGCTTTACACCTGCTGAGAGCTAGGTGTAAGATTTAGGGTGTAACTTGTGCCTACGTTAGAACTATCTCTATACAACGCCTAAGTAGTGCATAAACCCTAAATCAGAAAATACGTTCAAACTAGGCTACGTGTGAACTAATGCAAACCTTGTACTGTGGTGGACACATGGACGCAAACAATGTTTGGGTTGCTTTGCAACAGTCAAATTTCAGTTAAGTTGTTAATTGGTTGAGTTGGTGGAGCAAAAAAAACAAATCTGTTGTGGATTTTTAATTCTTACTATGATTTTGTGCTTGTCTAGCTTTTGTATCAAAGCAATATCTAACACAAAGATGTTTGTCGTTGACGCTCGACCTGCGGCCTCCTGCCTACGACAAAGTCACAGCAGTGCTGATATTCAGTACATCAACCCCTCTCGTGTGATATTGTTTAAATAAGTTGCACAGCCACAGCTTTTAGGCTTTTATGTTGCTTATATTTTCATCCTTGATGAGCTGTTACACATGTAGATGAGATTCTGTACACTCGTACTACATCCTTCCTTTCTATACCAAATGGATTAATTTAAACTATGTCGTCTACCCTTCTCTTAAGTCTGTGTATGTGAAATAGACAAGTGGGAGGGGAAGCCGCAGCCCTGGCCTGATGTGCTGCCCTGCCTCCCTCCACTCTGACAAACCACAGTGAGGGCCATTGTACAAGAGCCGGGCCACTAAAACAACAGAGCGCCTACAGTGAAACACTAGAATGGTCTGGTGTTGAATAGCCAAGACTTGAGAAATTGTATGTCTTGTAAGGGCTTTGTTGTTGTAAGTAGAACAGTCTTGAAAAGCTAATCTGAATAATGGAACCCCATTGAACCCTGGGAAATAGTCTTTTCTTAGTTTGATTATCTCAAAAGTGAATATTACTTTGATCGATTGAAATGCAGACTGACCCTGACAAAAGCTTAGGCCTTAATCAACGTATCAACCACATTCAGTTTCTCAGTGGTTACAAAATTGCAGCTTTACTTCCTGTTCCATAATTTGTGAGGTATGGCCACATGTTCCCCAAATCTCAGTGTAAAAGACTGAATTACAGGGTTCCAGCACAGCATGCAGTTGTGTGCATATGATTTGTGTAATTTACTGATCTGGACAAGAACGGGGGGAAGACTTTATTGAAAAACATTTCTGTTTACAAGCTGTTGCCCCTTTTCTCATTTTTTTAAATTACTATTTTCAGGGTTTTCTAAAACACATATGAGCATGTTGAATGTTTTTCATGGAGTTTAAAGATGGCAGCCGGTGCAGTCACAGTGTTTAAAACATTTGTTGTGATAATAACAACTGCATATTGAAAAATAGGTAATATTATGCAAGTATAGGTAACAGTGGTTAGTTAACTTCCTCTTTGGGCAGAGATGATTGACAGGGGAACATCAGAGTGTGGACTTGAAAACCACGAAAGGCAAAAGCAAATGGTGCAGTGGATCCCTGTTCTGTGATCGGTACGGATCAACCCTCACGGTACCTGCATGTGATCTGCGGATTAATTGCCGGATTTAACACAATTACAGTTTCACTGACGCTAAATCTAGATGCAGAGCTCCACTTACAAAGTAGAAACAAGAGTGTTGTTTCACTCTGAAGTGCAATGATCGTTATTGATGCAGCGTGATGTAGAGGATCCTGCATCAATGAAGGGGAGAAACAGTTTGAAACAAAAGAAAAACCTTCCTTGGAGCGGCTCCTAAAAAAACTGTGTAGTGAAGTTAGTTTTTGGCTCTACTGTTTGTTCGATAGCCGTTCACTCCTGTTCGTCCAATATGCAACTAGGGCTGCTTGATTATCGCAAAAATCACAACCATGATTATTTTTGAGATACATTTCTTAAACACAGTAACTCATTGATACACAACATCCGCATCACATACATTTATCACACTTAAACACGCTTAACACTTCTAACATTCTGAAGACTTTAAAGGTCATATTGTTCAAAATCCCCTTTACCATGTTTTTACAAACTCTAATGTGTCCCGAGCCTTTCTCCAGACGCCCAAATTAAGAGAAAAGTCCATCCTCTCCATCATTTGCCTGCTCCACTTTTCAGAAAATGTTTGCTCAAACAGGGTAACTTTATTCAGTTATCTAAGAGAAACCAGGATACTATGAATGATTTAAAAAAAATACACCTTAATGAGGTTTCTTTAAGTTCTCTGACGGAACAGCAAATAGTGATGGTGAGCAATAAGACACAACTGCATCAGGATGAACTGAAACCTTGATACTGTCATGATCTCCAAAACAGAGATGTGAATAACCAGGAAGTCTATTGTTTCATGTAAACATCTTGTCCTGAATAAGATAAATGTAGTAAAAAGTCTTCAAACTGAGATACTAATAAGTGATGTTAACACAGCCCCTTAAGGCCCTGACACACCAAGGAGATCGTCGGCCGTCGGTCCAAATGAGCGGCTGTCACCCTAGTTTTTGCGGTGTGTCCGGCTCCGTCGCTACCGTCGCCCCCTGTCTGCCTTTTTTTCCGACATGTTGAATCTGCGTCGGCGGTCAGTGACAGGAATCTCTCTGATTGGCTGTTCGTTCTGAGGTTTCATTTATCTCCAGCTCTCGACACAGGTTCAGGAAATTCCCTTGAGCCTACCGCTGTAGTATCCGTCGCCTCTGCCTCTTCTTTTCTTTTTCCACTTTATAGAGACCAAGGGCTGACAACGCCAGTGCCATTTTCAACTTTTTATCAGACATTATTCTCGATTATAGGTTACATATAATACGAGTGGTGCGCGACAGCAGTGTGAAAATAGTCTTCTCGTACAAATTCATAACAACGGACAACCGCCGCCTCACGCATGCGCAGAACATACTTGGTGGTTGACCGTCGACTGTAGTCTTTGCGGTGTGTTCTAGTGTAACTTTTTGGCCAAGACAGAAGGCGACGTGAGGCGACACCACAGGCGGCTTTTGTCGCCTTTAGTTTTTTGCCGTCTGTTTGGTGTGTCAGGGCCTTTAGCTCCAGATGCTCTACCTTACTCACTTCCATAATCATACCCATGAAGGTGCCGTGTCCGTAGATCTTTAATCCTATTTACAGAATAAGGCGTCTGGCAGTATAGCTAGCTAGCTACCTAGCAGCTGTGTCAAACATTTTCCACAAGTTGGTCCCAACTGGGCCAATCCTCTTAAGTCAACAGCCATGCTGAAAGCTCCTAAATGCCTCCAAGGGCTCAGAGTGTTTCATTCACACAGGCTGGGCGGAGGTTCATTCTCAAATTTCCTAAGCTTAGTTAGTAAACAGGGAACGTGATAATGTTGAGTCCATATGAGTTTTCTACATGTACAATGAATGTTCCAGCAGAAAAAAAGGCATGGATGTGAAAACACTGCTGCCTGGATCTGAGAACCATCCAGACTCTCACAATAGATCTGAAAGTGACGGGGTTCACTCAGAGCTTTTGTTCATAGAGGGGCCCGCTCTCACCTGTTTGAAATGAGTTTTGTAGCATAGCTCGATGCTAATTGTTAAATAATAGAGGTGTCATCATGTTTTTTATTCTTATCCTACTCTGCTATAACTGGGGGAAATTAGCTTTCAGTTTTGGTCAATGAAATTAAATCAGGATCAATTCACGCGGCTAAGCGTAAACAGACGAGAGGCTGGACATGTACAAAACAATGCTCTGAAAAACTGAATGAGGTCTTAATTTACAAGTTGTCTTGGTAAGAAAATACTCTTATGCATTAACCTACAGTGAAAAAAACTGTCAAATTCAGAATAAACAGTGAGAAAACTGTGTGAATGAGATGAATGTGATGACAAAGTTGTCATTGCTTGAAAAGGTTAAAGCCAAAAAATGGGCTGGTGACCTTAAAACGGAAAGTCACACAATTCTTAGACTGATAAGTGTGACATGTTACAAATACTCTTCCTGTGTGTGATGCACCCTGTTTTCCATAAACAAATACCCATGTTGAAAATGCAAAAAAAACAAAAAACACATTGACTCTGTTTCTTTTTCCCCTCGTTTGCAGATCCTCATTGAGTTCTGTGCAGGAGGGGCTGTGGATGCAGTCATGCTAGGTGAGTCAGCATTTCCTCTTTGCATACAGGTTGTACCTCAGTGCAGCAGTGAACAACAAAGTCAAACATCATTCACCAAAATAAGCCCCTGTAGACCACCCACATATGACTTTCTTTATTCATCAATACACCAAGTGTAGCTTATCCCTCTTTGCCATCTAGGATTAGATTGCATTAGTGAATTCCTGGTTCAGGAATGCTAAGCATGTGTTTGTGTGACCCACGTCCCCCTGCAGAACTGGAGAGACCCCTGACAGAGCCTCAGATTAGGGTGGTGTGTAGGCAGACTCTGCAGGCCCTCGTCTACCTCCACGATAACAACATCATCCACAGAGACCTGAAGGCTGGAAACATCCTTCTCTCGCTGAACGGTGACGTCAAACTGGGTAAGGGGCAAAGTCATATCCAAGGCCACAAAGTACATCCTTTCTTTTTTTATGCTGGGTAGCTCCAAAGATTTGGCATTAAAGGTCCCATATTATGCTTTTTCTGGTTTTATATGCTCTTTAGTGTGTTTTCCAGGTGTCTTGTGCGTGTTTAGGCACATCTATGTGCAAAAATTCAAAGTCCGCGGAAACGCGGCTTCTCCTACCTCCTCCTGTTAGCAGTAGCAGTAGCTGCATGTAACGCTCGGTTCTAGCCCCCCTCGTTGAAAATTGGCAGTGTGATATCACACTGTGATGATGTCACTGATCCAAGCCCATTGGCTCGTTGTGGCAAGCACAAGCTCATGCTGCACATTAGCTACATTCCCAATATGGTAAAAGGGGCGTAACATTTCCGAGAATTGTCCGAACGACTGACCAATTACAACAGAGCAGATCGGCCAACCAATCAGGTCAGACTTGGCACACGTGGGGACCCTGCTCGGGGGGGATTCAGAGCGTTGCAAACACAGGCAGATGAGACGGGCTGCATCGATCGGCAGTACATGAAAACAGAAGCTTTTTTCGAACATTAGCGATTGTGAACGTACTTTAGTAGGCACATAAATTAGATATATGAACCCCAAAAAGGGCATAATATGGGATCTTTAAAACAACCCTGTGCATGCATTACAGAAAAAGTAGTTTTTAAAAGATACGAAAATATCTACCGTAAAATACGTTGCACCGGTATATAAAACACAAAAAGGTTTAAACTGTCTGCCTGCAATATGATTTCTATTTGTGTTCAGCAAAGTCCACAACGTGCACGTTCTGTACAGCGTTTTTAGTTCCGTCTGTTTTCGCTTTGTGGAGTTTGCACTCCTACTAGCTACACTACGGTAGTTGAGCTCTCAGCCTACAGTGAAAGTTGTGATGTAATGCTGCCCACCTTCGCTGGCCACTCGTTAAATTTAACATAGGAGTCTTTCAATCCAAAGTGTGCTCCACAAGGTTTATTAACTGAACAATGTACGCGGGATTAAGACCTAATGAGGGGAAAAGATGTTTAAGTCGTGCAGACAGCCTGGTCTGTGTCGCTATGTTTCCCAGCACAGCTTGCAATACACAATGGCTGGGGATGAATTTTCAATTGCCTCAGATCGTGTGCAGTGTGCGATGGTGGCGTCTGCACTTGTGGTAATGACGACCCGTGTGTCAGCATTTATGCTGGTATATTGGTTGTACTGGTATATAAGGCAGCACACTTTTCTCAATGAAAAAATAGGTATTGAAAGTGTGTCTTATACACCGGATGTTACGGTGATAGCCTTTTTAAAAACAGAAATAACTCAACAGCCCCATCCACCTCTCCATCATCTAAATAGTTTCTATTTGGCCAAGAAACAGATTCCACTTTTTTAGATCTTGTACATTTGAACTTTACCTTCAAACAGAAATGATGAGTTTTAGTCACTGGATGCTTAGAAGTTTTGAGACAAACAATCTGAACTAATCTCAGGAGCAGCTTGGCTCGCAGCCCTCCATAAAAAGCGTCAGAGAAACACTGAAATACATAAAACTGTTTGTTAAATTTGACCCTGTTTAACATTTCTGCTAGAGAGAAGGAGACTTTTTTCTCTTTTTTTTTATAATTCACCTCCAACACCTTGTGGTGATGAACACTCAAGAAATCTTACCCAAAAAACTGAGCTAACTTCATAATGAGCCCCCCAGCATGCAGACACTCTGGCTTCATCTGTCCGTAAAAGAATGTTAAAAAAAAATGTATTTGATTTTTTAATATGAACATTTTCTGAGTAACTTCCCCTGTTTGTGCAGAATTAAAAAAATGTTTCAACAAAAGAAGAAAATATAGAACAAACTTTTATTATTTGGTTGATATATCAACCAGATCAACTTGTGAAACGCTTAACGTCCAAACACTTACATGTTGACCGTACTTAAAAACATTCAATATAGTCCATATTGCATGAAAACAAAACTATTTTATCAATGAATAACTGCTTTATTCTGAATGTTATTGTCTTTTTTCTTCTTCTTTTTCTTTACTTGAAAAATGTAAGACACGTAACATATGTAAAGACAATGTAGACATATGTTTCTAAACTGTGTTACTCATGAGTCATAGTCCGTCTCGTCAGCTGTAATAACCAGAATCTATTTGATGCACTCCTATGGTTATGTCTAATGAGTACTGGAAAAAGTTAATCCATGTAATCAGGGACAAACAGTGTGTTTGAGAAAGTTAAAAGCAAAGGGGGGATAGCTTTGCCCTGCAGGTCCTTTTTTTGCAGGCTCAGTCATTTTTATATTAAGTGTATGATGTGTGTCTTTGGCCAAACTCTTCACGTTTTCATCTAATAATTCCTCATGATAGAACTACTTGAAATGGCACAAGAATGATCTGTACAGTGATACAAATCTTTCAGTTATCTAAACTTGTTTCATCATCGACACACAGGCGTGTAAATAAACCGTGTGAAGCTGAGCTGTCATGTGATTTCAGATAGCTCAGAGGCTCAGAAGAAAAAAGCCGAACTACTGTGATGTTTGTCAGCACTTGTTCAGAGCTCAGAGAAGTCACATGGTTGTTCTCATGATATTAAACTTCATGCATGTAAAAAAAAAAAAAGATCAGTCATGATGAAGAATCTTGTGCCTCTACGATGCTTTGACCAGGGTTTATTTAGTTTCCGTTGTTTTGTGACGGGACATAAACAGTAACAGTGAAATATGTAACATTCAAACTGACCTGACTCTTTAAACTGGTTTACAGCGGGGTCCTGTCACGTGGAAGAATGTTGTGTCTCTTTGTATGCTCTGCACAGACATTACCTAAGCAGGTGGAGCATCAGTGGTGGCAGGTCTGTCCTGTGTTCAGATGGCTTGTACAGTATATGCCTGTTGGATATTTGGAAGAGTTTATTTCTCTAATGTGATGGAGGATTTCTTCCCAAAGTCGAAGTATTTGTGTGGAAAAATAATCCCTGGCCTAAGCTGGAAAGGGAATGCTTGTGAAATTGATCTAGTTATGGTTTCCTGTCGTGTGTTCTCTCGTGGAGCTGTAAGTATTTGAGGGGAGTTACTGTTTGGATCTAAAATGAAAACATGACAGCTAAATTGTTCATTGAGCACTGGTATACACTTTTACAGTTTGTTTTTACAGCAGCAAGATCTGGAGTTTAAGGGGTAGCACTTTTGTCTTTGATTTCTTTCAGTAGATTTATGATTTATGAGGGTTGATCCAAAATGAACATTAGAATTCAGAGAGTCACACTGAATCAACAGATTGTTGTCAAGTAAAACTCTGAGGAGGAGGAGGAAGAAGAGGAATGTTTAATGCAAGTAGCAATTTTTGGGTAAGGCCAGGTCTTTTGAAAACAGTGTTTTGCCACACTCATCACTGTTTCAGAACTCTGGATCTCCTTTTAAAGTTCAAAGTCTGCTGATGCAGCTCAGGGGGGGCAATCGTGTTAAAACACGGTACAGAACCACTGGGCTTAGTGTGAGTGCGCCCTGAATGGTTAGAAAAGGTCAGCAGTGTTCTCAAGTGCCTCAGTGTTTGGGCTCTATAACACAGGAGGAGTGTTGAACTTTTGTCAGTTTTAAAGAACCTCTTGTGCTTCCTGAACTGAATGTGAAACACTCTGCCTGTTTTGTTAACTATGTAGATAAGCAGGCAATAAATGGGCCACAGCAGCAAACATGCAGTTGTTTTAGTAACGTTAGCATGCAGCTGTCCCCGTCATCTCATGCGTTATCTTTGCCTCATATCTCTAAGCCACATTTTAATCTGTTGAATGTATGTTTAAAAAGAACTGTCAGGGGATGATACTGCACACTCTTTCTGTTGCTGCAGCATGAAAAAAAAAAAAAAGAACACATACAAAGATTGTTTTGACCTGCTCCTCAGTTTGTACACAAAGCTTTGTTCACAGCAGATGCAGTTACATAGCTTACTTAGAGGGGTAATGAGTCACTGCTGGTGGATGTTACAAGCTCAGAGCATCAGACTACTAACATTCTGTCCAAAGACATAACACATTACACACAAAGAGGGGCTGTGCATGGGCCTGCAGGGCCAACAATGAGGTGTTACTCACACATGAGGAAATTGTGCAAATGCGGAAAGAGTGTCGAGGAGAATATTTTTTCTGTGGCTGTGTTAAAAGTAACACTTCAATTCTGAATGAGAACACTAATTACATTTCTCGACCGACAGGCGCTGTGCTGTTCCCCACAGAGAAAGCTAGGAGCTGATTTCAGCTCTGCTGTCTTCTTTCTTTATTACTTTAAACATAACTTTGTGTTTGTGTGCACACCTTTGGACAACAAATGGTGACAGTGGTGATTTTGTGGCTAATTGTTGTTGATCACATGTCACATGTTTTCCAGCTGACTTTGGTGTATCTGCAAAAAACACCAAAACACTACAGAGGAGAGACTCTTTCATCGGAACACCGTACTGGTGAGTGGACTAACACAAAAAATGATTTCCTAATCAACTTTCAATATTTTTTGTCATCTTCTTACAGAAAATCATTTGTTTTTTTAAGTTCATCATACAGTTTGCCTTTTTATCTTTCTTGAACATAATGTAATCAACACTCTTGTACTCCTTTAAATGACTTTTCCCCCTTCCTTTCAGGATGGCTCCAGAGGTGGTGATGTGCGAGACATCAAAGGATCGTCCGTACGACTACAAGGCTGATATCTGGTCCCTCGGGGTCACATTGATTGAGTTGGCGCAGATTGAGCCGCCCAATCACGAGATGAACCCCATGAGAGTTTTGCTGAAAATAGCCAAATCAGATCCTCCAACCCTGATGCAGCCGTCACGCTGGTGAGTCACTCAGTAAATCTCTCCTCCTGTCGGGGACAAGGGAGAAGCTACCGTGGGGTTCCTTGCTTTAATGATTGTGCATTAGTAGTATTGCATTTTGTATATCTGTATATTTTATATATTTAAGTCTATTGTTTTTCACTTCAACACTTAAGGTCTCCAGAATTCAGTGATTTCTTAAGGCGGTGTCTGGACAAGCATGTTGACAACCGATGGGGTGCTCCACAACTACTACAGGTAACTTTCACATGAGTGGTTTCACATCAGGGACCTGGGCCCGGGTCCGAGTACGCTTGACCTCAAAGTCCAGTTCATTTGATCAGTGTGAACACAAACGTACTGTACTTGCATCATACTCGGGTACTGTGCCCAAGTCCTCTTGAAGAGATGGTCTCGGGAACGACTCATGTGTACTCGAGCCAGTCTGCGGGAGAGGTGAACCCAACCGTGCTCAAACAAGGAAGTCGACCGCTTTATGATTTATATATAAACAAAAATCGTCATATCCGCGCAGCACGGGCCATTTCATCCTCTGAGCTGCTCGGTAGATGTGGAAGTATTTAGAGAGTCGTTGTTGGTGTCTCAGACATAACAAAAAAATCCACAGTTAGCAGGATGGACTTAGCCAGCGGGTGGTTGCCATGGTTTCTTCTACTTTTTCTGCTTTTTGGCGGATTTTTTGCAAACCCACTATGTGCATACTGCCACCTGCTGTATCAGACTGTATACATGCGCAAGTGAACTCGGGCATTGAACTATGTTACTAAAGAGAACGTAGACCAGCGGGGGAGAGGGGAGAAACCGTGCCTGATGGGAAAACACCGTTAGACCTTCTGTTTTGTTGAGCACTATGGGCTGTATCGTTGCATGAAAGTTGGGGTACAAATTAGTATTTTATTTACTTAGGCGCGCTTTTGAGGTATAACAGCCACATGCAGCATTTTTGTGTTGGAAAAAATGCTTTTTGTTTTTCAAATTAAAAAAGTCCAAGAAAATGGAAACAAATCATGCAATTGATAAATTATTGGACAATCTCTTCTCGCCCCCCCCGCATACTTCTTTTTAGCTATTGCTTGAAGGGTCCTTTGAAAATCACACACATCCTGCAGAGTAACAGAAAGAAAGAGAGACATTTTAATAACCTCTTGTTAAAACATGAATATGACGCTTCTTGCATCCTTATGCCATTGTGTTTTGTTAGTGAGCATGTGTGATGTTTACACTCCAAACCATTGATTGCTAAGGTTTGGATGTGCTAAGGATTTAACAAAAAGCCTCATGCACATGCAGCTCAGCTAATGTTACAAAATCAGAGCAGCAGAGACCAGAGGTGTAGGTGTGTGTCTGTGGGAGAACTGGAGTAAGGTGAGCAGATTAAGTAGCGCTTGTTAGTAAACACTAAAATAAAGTGCGAAGTACGACTCAAATGTTGAAACAAGACAGAACCTAATTAAAAAAATCTAATCTTTCAATCACATCTGTAAAAAAAGAGTTTTACACTTCTATTTCCAAACTTCTATTTCACTACCTATCAGTACTCCCTGCACAGAAGCTGGTCACTAAAAAGAAGCGATAAAACCCACGTACCACCTGCCATGCAGAGAGTAAGCATTCCTGGTGGACATCTGCTTACCTGCCTGCTGTCAGGGACTGCACCTTGTGTCCTCCTGCTAAGACTGACGCTCATCCCTTTTCGCTCGAGCTGACGTCAGCTGTATAGGCTTTTCTTTTTCCATCGGGTTTAAGGTGCTCACCAGGTCAGAGCCACTTACCTACAGACGGGCAGTGAGGACACACAAACACACACACACACACACACACACACACACACACACAGACAGACACAGGCATAACTATGCAGCGCTCCAGCTAAAGGATTGTGCAACACAGAAGAAGACTCAATGGGCTTGAAAATGCAGAATAGCGGTCTGCCTCCGATGAAGGTTTTGATAACGAAGAAGCTGCACATACTCAGGCCAGCCATAGAATATGTTCAGCAGATTTCTCAGCCTAAAAAGGTGAGGCTTTCAAGAAATGTAGATGCAGTTAGTCAAGTGTTATCTTTCATAACATCCTAGTTTACTGACTGATACACGGATTGATTTACTTGTTTGTTTTCTTAAAGTATGTCAGACTAACATGTGAAACTTCCAGAGAGGAAGAGTGTGAATGAAGGATTCAGGGAAGAAAGTGTGGACTCATTTCCCAAAATTGTTTCATTGTATTTAAATATTTACTTTGGTTTATCTGATTGACAAAAGAGTCAAAGAATGTTTCTCTGAGGTCGATTTATATCTCAGAATGTCAGATATGTAGTGTGTATATATCTGAGCGAGTCTATGTGGTGAATGTTATTAAATCTGGTTTCTAATCATGTTATGTCATAATCCATCTTTTGCACAGCATCCGTTTGTGTCCCGTGTTTCGGACAGCAGGCCACTGAGGGAGATCATAGCTGAGGCAAAGGCCGAGGTTACCGAGGAGATCGAGGAGCACAAAGAGGAAGAAGAGGAGGAAGAGACAGAAGCACATCTGGTGTGTACACGGTTACATAACAAACACTTTGAAATCCTTTCTGCTTTGTTGAATCTGTCTGTTTTACTTCATAACTCTGACTTTGTTCTGACATGAGCGGAAATAATCATTTACGCTGTTTCTGAAATCACACACTACTCCCGTTATAGTGAATATGTCATTTGTAGGGGTGTCCGAATTCTGAGTGAGCATGACCATACCATATGTAGTCCACTCATTGTATCCCACAATGCATTGTGAAAAGTAAGGTTCAGCCCATGCTCACTATCCAAGCAATATATACCATCATGCATCAGAGCTTTTTGCGAGTTGAAAGTGACATTTGACTTCTCACAGACAAACAGCAGCACACGTTAATATTTGGAGGCATTTTGATTGATCTGAAAACCTTCTTCATCAAGAGTGAAAGATTTTAAACAGAGTGACGTTAGTTTTTCTTAATGATGATGTCAGACACGAGACCGGTGTCTGTAAGCTCCAATAATGTGAGTTTAGGTTTGAAAATATGTTTAATCAATAATTCAAAATTAAGTGTTTTACATTGAAGTATTATTTTAATTGTTTTGTGAAAATACGCTCCGTATTATATAAGGCTTCACTGAAATTCCTGCTGCTATTTACCGTTATTATTGTTCCTCAGCCGGTGTTAAGCTGCACGTTTTAGTTATCCAACAGCAATGACGTCATGGTCGGCGTCCGGCGAGTGAGAGAACTTAGTGTCCAAAATGTTTTTAAAATGTTTTAAATCTGTTTTGGCTTTTGAGCGTTGGTTTGATAAAATAATTTAACTGAATATGTCATCAAAGGATCTGGGCAGTACAATTTGTTTGTTTTTTCAACAACAACAAAAACATTCAAAATCAATCAAATGGAAAATAATCATCTGACTCACCATTAACTTTAATAATATCATCTAATTCTAGAAACCCCAAAACAATTTGTGATTGGTATTAAATCAGCTCAGCCTCATTGTGTTGTCTCATTTTGAGAACCCACATTTCTGACTCTGCTCTTTTACTTCTTACTTCTCCTGTAGGGCCACAAGCGCGCCCCCTCTGATGCCAGCGTTGCTAGCTCAGAGGATGAAAAGGTCCCCCTCTCGCCTTCCATTTTGGAACCAGTCCCTGAAAAGGTTGAGCCAAGTCTGCCAGGGCCCACACCTACCAAGCTCCCTGTGGCCAACCATGTGCTTGACACAAGCTTTGTGGAGGAGCCTGCTGCCCCTGCTGCCCCTGCTGCTGCTGGTAAACACACTCCAGTTGAGGATAGAGAGGTGGAACATAAACCAGCAGAGGAGAAGCTTCCAGAAGCAGAAATTGATGATGCCTCCCCGGACACAGAGATTGAAACAGGGATACCTGCTGAGGAAATGCAAAACCTGGAGATAACTGTTGAGGAAGAAAAGGAAGTTGACACAGCCGAGGTTCCAAGCAGTCCACAAACCACCACAGAGTCCACTGAGCCTCCTCAGGAGGAAAAGAACGACGTCGGTGGAGAACCAAGCACACCGGCAGATGAGGAGGAAGACCCATACAAGCATCTTAACGTGTCATTGACTCTTCCAGGGCAAGATAAAGTTGTCCCCAAAAAGGAAGATGAGGTGGAGAAGACGATTCCAGACAAAGCTAAGGATGACAAAGAGAGAGACTCAGACTCAGGCAGTGGCTCTGCTGCTGATAACAGCAGCGTGGACCTGAATCTGTCCATCTCAAGCTTTCTGTCCAAAACAAAAGAACCAGGATCTGTTTCCATACAGGTAAACCACTCGGATTACAATTATCAGACACTGTATGACATCCTGCATAGATGCAGGAAAAAAAAGGAATACATTTCTTTCTTGTTTCACTAGGACACCCGGCGCCAGAAGAAGACGCTGAAGAAGACTCGTAAATTCATGGTGGATGGAGTTGAAGTTAGCGTGACTACATCAAAGATCATCACTGACAACGACACCAAGAACGAGGAGATGAGATTCCTGAGGTATTCAGCCCTTATTTGCATACACCATGTGCATCAGTTTATGCAAATCTTATGTAAATGCTACCCAGGATCCTTAGCTCATACTCTGACTGTGAGGAGATAATCTTTAGAAATGCTGAACCTTTTTTTCCCCCACCAGTTTGAACTTGTGTGTTCACCACCTTGAACCACTTTATGCTAAGTAAGACACACAACTTGATTATTTCTCTCCGTCTCTTCCTGTCCTCCAGGCGCCAGGAGCTGAGGGAGCTGCGTCTCCTGCAGAAGGAGGAGCAGAGGGCCCAGCAGCAGCTCAGCAACAAGCTGCAGCAACAGAAGGAGCAGATCTACAGGCGCTTTGAGCAGGAGACAACAGTGAGTCACTCAGTTCAGGAAAGTCAATCCTGAATCTGCTGACTTTTTACATTTTGTATAATTTTTTGGCTCAAATGCATCCGACAGCACAGTAGATGTCTGTTAATAGTCTCTGCAGTCTGCTGAGAGCAAACAACCAAGCTTTACCTTTACTCTCTATTTCTGATTTCATGAGATGATGTTGCTGAGTTGGCCCTTAAATTATTTTCTGTTGTGTAAACAGATTCCTAAGCCAAACATGTCGTATTTGTGCAATTTAGACAGCATGCAAGAGTTTGCTTGCAATGTTTGAGAACTCCTGTCCTGGGTAACTTGTGTTATGAAATACATTTTGTTGTTTTTAAAGCTTGGTACTTTTCGATACCATCATTATTAAAATTACGGAGATCGTTTCAAAACACGTGGTATCGAAGTATCGAGAATGTTGACAACCTGACTCAGTAGTGATGATTGTTTTTGCATTCACATCAATACAGCCAGTATTCAAAATGATCCACTATTCATTCAAATGAGTGTGAAGCCATAAACAGGCAAGCAGAAAAGAGCAGCAGCTCTAATCTATCCAACATCATAAGTGTAATCAACACGCCCTTTTTACGTGCAATGATTTACCGTACAATTACCTGCTCAGTAAAAGTATCCGCTCAGATGAGCATTACACAGACTTTGTACTCCAGAGCTCGCAGCGCTAGTCCATCTTATGTTCAGTTTAACATACAAACATTAGCATTCTTACATACTCTGTGTTATGACTGGATACGTTCATGAGTGCATTGCATGTGGGTCTTCAGGTTTTATAGAAGGAAAAGAGCACACACCCTGAGACACATACGAGCCCTTTAAACTGAAAACAACACTGGCACCATGTGCAACTATTTCTGCCCATTTATGGCTTTTCACTGTCCAGGAAGTGTTTTTGTGTATGGAGCAGGTTTTGTACAAAAGCCAGAAGGATCTGGTTTGTTTACTTAGATATATTCTCCATCACTTCAGTTTTTTACTGTTTCTGTTTTACTCCTTGGACATCAAATGAATGACATTAGAGTCTTGTTTTATAAACTACCTGAATCCACTTTAACACTTTCATGCACATTCAGCCTTCAGGACTGACCGGTGATCAATAATAACTAGCAAGAATGGCACCTGTTGAAATAAATTAGCTTAAAAAAAAGGAGGAGAATTCTGAAAGAAGTTGTATCAGTGTTTTCTCTCACTCCTGGCTCTTTCCTAACCTTTTTGGTTCACATTAAATGGAAGTATTAGACCCTCTTCATACAAAAAATGACTTATGAACATAGTTATGTTACATTTATAGGACGAGGTGGAGTTCTCTTTGCCGCTACGCACGCAATACTTGCCGGTTTGAATGGCGTCCAATCGCTGAATTGTATCCTCTACCAAACTCACCCGCGTTGCTGTCATTGGTTGAGGGAAACACATCCACTCCCTGCCCAGTCAACCAAAACATCTACCGTAAATCGATCAATATCCAGGCAGTGCACATGTTCTCTGCAGACACAGTCACCACCACACATGTATGGAGGCCCATAAGTGATGACTAAGAGACATTACTTTGGATGAAGCCTATATACACACCTACAACCTCTCAAATGTGTATGATTTTGTTAAGGTTGTTCTATGTTGATGCTCCTGTTTATGGAATTCACTTTTGAAAATATACATTTTTTTCTGGCTTTTGGGAAATCTCTAAACCATCCTCCTCTTTAGTGTTTTCTTCTTTTTTTCTTAGACTTTGCTTTATTGGCCTTTATTCAAGTTACTTTTCATCTAATCTTCTTCAAAATGGCCCTAAGACTTTACACTATGAACGAACACAAGTTGCTCCCTCTTTCACATCAAGTTATTTCACTCCTCCGATGTCTCCGTCTGTGTCTATCAGAGTAAGAAGCGTCAGTACGATCAGGAGGTGGAGAACCTGGAGCGACAGCAGAAACAGACCATTGAGAGGCTGGAGCAGGAGCACACCAACCGGCTCAGAGACGAGGCCAAGCGCATCAAAGCCGAGCAGGACAAAGAACTCTCCAAGTACCAGAACATGCTGAAGAACCGCAAGAAAGAGGTAAGCATGTTCCCTTCATCAAGTTTTCGTTAGCTTGGGACAGCTTGTAAATGTTGTGTTTATGGTCGGTTGTTTTGATACTCGGGCACACACATGGCCCTCTGATCTGTCTTATAACTGCTTACATAAGCAGCATTTAGCTGCACCGAGGATTAATCAGTCTGCCTGCCACCTCTCATTTCTTTCCTCAACCAGTGCTAATCTATTCACAGCTTGTGTCCCATTTTATTTTCTTCTATTGCTCATGGCTGCCTCGATATTTGAAAACCAGGAAGTGGGAGTTTATTATAAGCATGTTACAAACACTACCATTAAACATATTCAAGAGGATTTGATCCAGGCCCCGCTACCTGCCCCTCTCAGTAAACTATTGTGTTGGAACTGTGTGAGAGCAGCATGCAGAAAGTTATTCAACATGTTTATTTATTAGGCTATTTTTGATGTTTTTATGACTTTTTCTCTCTTCTCCAAACCTTCCACCTACCTGAGGCTGCAGTGCCCACCTCGTTTTAATGTGTGGCCAGTGTTTAGTGCAATATGTGGGCGGGTAATGTACTGTGATCCACAGGGAGGCGCCCATGTTATGATTCAGTCTTTTCAGTTGTTGTCATGCACCCTGTGCAACGCTCCCATACACAGGGTGTCAGTGAAACCAAAACTGGCTGCTTTAATGTGTCGTAAAAAACAAGACTTATTATTCGTTAAAGTACACACCAGGGTAGAGCAAGAAGCTGCACCTTCTGTGATATGCTTTCAACAAGAGATAAATATTTACTGCTGCAGAAGTTCTGTAAATGTTTATCTGTATGTTTTCCACAAGTGTCCTTTAAGGAATCAGAACAGTGCTAACAAATAGACATCTATTTACTTTAGTGCAAGGCGTTGGGAGCCGCCCAAGGTGCTTTACAGTTCAGCAAGTGCACATACAGTGTGATCACAACCAAGAAAGCACATCAATAAATGAGACAGCAACAAAAAAAGAGAAAACCTGTGTGCGTAAAATAAAACCGTATTTTTAAAGATCCAAAATCAAAGGAGCAATCAAATAAAAGATAAGGATGGAACGAAAGGAAGACTCACAGCTGGTTACAGGAAATGTTGGGGGGGAAAAGTTTTGAATTGTTTAAAAATGTTGAGAGTTTCTATCTCTTAACTTTGGGTAAATAGGTTCATATTTCTAGTCTAATATTCTAATCTGTGTCAAAGTTTGTTTTGGCTACAGAGGATCTCATGGGCTCTTAAGGTTTGCAAAATGACGACCAATTCATAATGAAGGCTGGTCCCAAAGCTTTGAAAGCGTATGCTAAGAATAATTGTGCTAAGATTTAGCTTTTTCATAAACATGCAGAGAGTGTATATCACTGAGCACTACATCCCTACATCAAGTCCCTCTGTGAGGCGAGCCAAGTAAGCCAGATTAATGTGACTGACATTCAGGTGAAACGGCCTCCATCTCCAGTCGTTGATGTTTGGTTCATCTCTTTAAACTGCTTACCCTGAAGTGCAGATAAAGTTAGAGGACATGATTGTTTCTGTCTGTCAGGGCCTCACTAATACAGCACAGATCTGTGATGAAGCTTCACTGATCTGATCGTGTTTTCTCTGATTCTTAACGTGCTGTGCATTTGTAGACTTACACCTGGATCTGTTCTCATCATATTTGAACAATTATGATCTTTGTCATGCTTCCTCCAGGAACAGGAGTTTCTTCAAAAGCAGCAGCAGGACCTGGACAGCGCTCTGAAGAAGATAATCCAGCAACACAAACACGAGCTGGCCACCATCGAGAGAGACTGCCTGAACCACAAGCAGCAGCTTCTCCGAGGTGCGTCGTATATATATATGTGTGTTGCTTTCATGTAATGTGGGATGGAAGGGGTTTTAACCAAGGTGGCCACTGAAAAGGAAACAAAAGAACTATGACTTTTATCATGATGTCACACTTTAATGATACTTCCCTGTCAGTGTCCTTTTCTCTAAAGTATGCGTTACGTTAGCTGTTGGAGGTTTTTTTTATTTCAGGTGTGCTTTCCTGATGTGTTTAGCGTGTTACAACATTGAAAGTAATCATCCTATATTTAGTGACTCAGATCAGCAGTGAACAATCTCTCTTTTGAGGCAGAATAAATTCTTCCCTTTATCCTTTCTAACACCAACAAAAGCTGCTCCGGCATGATTGCAGAGAGCTGCAGCCAGTTAGCAGTTAGCGCTTGCTGCTGGTACTTAATCCCATGCTTAATGTGCCAGGAGCAACACAAACAACACTTCTGAGAAATGCTCAGTGTACCAAGTCATGGGAGGTTGGGACGGTGCTTTAGGAGCTTGTAAAGAGCTTTGAGCGGGGAATAGAAATTGTGAGATAGTTGAAAGCTTAAATGCTGAAACCTCATTAGCAAAGTTGATGTTGGTTGACAGAAGTATCTGAAAAATTCTGCTTCTAATGAGGGAACTTCAGCTAAGAACTGCTCCATCTTGTGTCTCTCCGCTGCATAACATCTAGTCAAGCAGAAAGGTTTTAAAAAAGAGCCGTAATTCCCCTCAAATTAACCTATGAATGGTTCTGCTGTGTGACCATTTAGCTTTGTCTCATTTCGATTTGTGTGCCTGCTCACAGCACGGGAGGCTGCCATGTGGGAGCTGGAAGAGCGCCATCTGCAGGAGAAACACCAGCTGTTCAAACAGCAGCTCAAAGACCAGTACTTCATGCAGAGACACCAGCTGCTGAAGAGACACGAGAAGGTCCGTGGTGAATAATAGGAACCAAAGCCTTTTTCTTCCTCTTTTATATCATTAAACCTGTCAGAATTTTGTTTCAAGAAATTAGCATTACAAAATGTATTCTAAAAAAAGTCGCACTGGAAGGTCACTCCTTATGTGTGTTCCTCTTGCAGGAGATGGAGCAGATGCAGCGCTACAACCAGCGTCTGATCGAGGAGCTGAAGAATAAGCAGACACAGGAGAGAACCAGACTGCCCAAGATTCAGCGCAGCGAGGCCAAGACCCGCATGGCCATGTTCAAGAAGAGCCTTCGCATCACCACAGCAGTCATTAGTGTCGAGCAGGAGAGGGAGAAGGTCAAACAGGTAACAAAGCTTTATGGAGAAAAGAAATCAATTTTCCCCCAGCTGATATGAGTTGGAAAGCCAAACCAAACACAGTAGCCTACATTAAGAACGACGCATAAAGCCTGATCATATCTTGGTTGTCCAGTTTGCTGCACAGGAAGAGAAGAGACAGAAGAACGAGAGGCTCCATCAGCAACAGAAACATGAAAACCAGATGAGAGACCTGCAGCTGCAGTGTGATGCCAACGTCAGAGAGCTCCAGCAGCTACAGGTAGAGATTGTCAAGAACATTAAACCACACCTTGATTTTTAAATGGCACATTAAATGTTACTTTAAATCTACTGTACGACCTGAGCCCTAATTGTATGCATGTTTCCAGGTCACAGTGTAGTATTGTTGCTTTGACAGGAGTGTCAAAGTGTAATTGTTTCCTGTTACTTTAAAGGATCCCACTCTGTAACAAAAAAAGTGAATCTCTCCCCCTGCATAAAAAAAAAGTTCTTGTTTTTACTGATGGCGTCCCTCTGTGTTTTTCAGAACGAGAAGTGCCACCTGCTGATCGAACATGAGACCCAGAAGCTGAAGGAATTGGACGAGGAGCACAGCCTGGAGCTGAAGGAGTGGAGAGAGAAACTACGACCCAGGAAGAAGGTATCCGTTACTCCTGACTGATAACTACCGGCCTGCACTGCACACAGAGTACCAGACTCATCCTGACAATCATTGAAAGCTTGCACAGACATTCATGTCCCCAGTCAAGATGAACACTGAGAATCTGTCTCTAACAGTTTTTCTTGCTGCGTTTGTGTGTCTGTTTTTTCGATCTTGAAAGTAGTGGCAGATGTAAAGGGACCTATGTTAAAACATCTTCTTTACTCAATTAAAAAGTGTCCCTGAATATTTTAAAGAAGATTCTATGAAATTAATTTGTGTCTGTTTGCATCCTTCAGGCCCTGGAGGAAGAGTTTGCTAGGAAGCTGCAGGAACAGGAAGTCTTCTTCAAGATGAGCGGCGAGTCGGAGTGCCTTAACCCCTCCTCCCAGAGCCGCATCTCCAAGTTCTACCCCATACCAAGTGTCCACTCCACCGGTTTCTAGGACAAACCTTACCTTTACATGCACAGACATACACAAACACACAGTCTACATGCATACACTGAGCATGTGGATGTGTGTACACACACACACACACCCACAGTGAGAACCGAGCCTGCGCTGCCTTGCCCTCATCTTCAGGGGACTTTTGGAGGGTGTAATAACAAGCATCTCTGTTTCTGGACTTTGGTCCTCAGTCTGAAGCTTTCTCTTTTTTTTTCTGCTCTTTTTTTCCTATTATTCATCATTTTCACACTATTACGACCATTTACGGAAAATGAAGTAGGATGTTTGCAGATTCAGTGTTACGGTCAGAACCTCAAAACCACTGAAGTGAAGTCTTTCTGTCAAACCTCCTTTTACTGATTGCATTCTTTCATTAAAAAAATCCAGTGCCTGTAGAAATTGATGTTTTTTGGATTTGATGACTAAGCAATTTAAGATGATTATTTGCTGCTCAATTATTTCCTCTCATTTAGACATTTGCACTAATGACGATCTGGCATTTTTATACCACTGAACACAGAATGTTGAAGAGCAAACATATCATTTAGAGCTGATGCTAAACTAGAATGTATGTCTGATGGAGACATTTTGAACAAACACTCCTGTTGAAGAAACAATATGATACAGTTTATTTTGAACAGATAACACTTTGTGCTCTAACTTTAACTTGTGATACGTTTGAATAAGCAGTCTAATGCATGATTTCAAAGCAAGCTGTGGGAATATTCTCCTGCAGAAAGGAGTCTGTCATTCAGGGTTTCACTTCAGAATGCCTTCCTGTCCCATGCACACGACTTTCATTAAGCAACAAGCAGAGGTGTAAAGGATTGTAGAAGACTATAAGGCGAGGTGTGGAGATGGTGTTTACGTACAGAGACAAAGGATCACTGTAAACTGAAAACTAAGGAAATCACTGTGGTGGCAGAAAGAAAGACGGTCAAACAAGCATTTATGTACCTATTTGTTGGTGTCGTAGGTTTGACCACTTTATTATTATTAAGTAAAAGCTCAATGTATCCATAGGATTATTATTCAGGGATGAATAAAGAATGCAGTGTTTCAATGTGTCCATAAATTGTAGCAGGGGGTAAGAAAATATCGATCCTTGTGCGTATTGCGGTATTATGTTTTCTGAAATACAATAAACTATCAAAAACATATTTTGGGATAGTTTACATTCTAAATTCTTAAACCCCCCCCCCCCTAACCACTAGATGGCAGTATTGTGATCTGTATCCAGATATTTGACTCATCAAATCAAACTCATATCGCTGACACTAACACAGGTCAGTGGAACAGAGACTCATAAATGGTTACCGGTACAATACTTCAAAATGAAATCCTAACCCTTTTATCCTGAGATGTACGACATCAACAGATTCTTCACATTTAACAGCTTCACACTTTCAATTCAAAACATTTCAGCAAGACTGAAAAAAACTAAAAGAAAACACTTTTCTTCCTCTGACCTCTCATTACGTATTTTGCTACAAGGTGTATCATGTGTAGCTCTGCTTTGTTTATGTCTTTTTTTAATGAAATGATGATGCTGTTTTTATTAGTATGCTAGCTTATAGCCTTAACACTTCAGAACAGCTGAATGGATATACTGTGTACCTGATATGACTGCCTTTAAAGACTTTAGTCTAACTAAAGAAGTGATGCCAGCTCGTAAACTCAATGTTCCTTTTCTATGACTGTATGGAAAATAATGACGGTTGCAGAAATATTACATTCGTGTTATCGGCTGTTTATAAGAGGTGGACGTAGTACATTGGTGGAAGACCCGTTTTAAGGCCCGAGTTAGGCATTATGACAGTCAACTGTTTTTTCTTGTTATCTGCGTAGTAGATGTTTACTGTAATATTATATTGGATGCTAACTGGGCTAGCAAAAGCTGCACACTGAGGGAGACATTTTAATTGGGCCCTGGTGGTGACCAACTAAATAGAGATAAAACAAACCCTGTTTCTTGTCTCTCTTTTTTTACCTTAAATCTGAGCGTACTAAGTGAACATCGTTCTGTTTTGGGGATGACTTGGAAGTAGTGATTTAGATTAAACGTGTTCAGAAAATGTTTACTGAATTAATAAATAGGAGATGGGCCACTTTTTAGACTCTATTACGTTACGATCTTTTTTCAGTCAGTAGCGTCATCCCCTACTGGCCATTAGGAAAAACTGCTAGTAAAGGCACTTTGTTACTGGCTTGAGTTTGAATCCACATCTAAAATACAGTCTGTGATCTGTGATCAAAGAAAGGAAAAAGGAACATGACCTCTAATCATTTGTTTTTAGGTAGATGTATTAAAATGATGTGAAAGCAATGTCATATTTGATGCCATTGTAAACACAAGCGTGATTAAAAAAATGGACCTTACTGGTTTAGGTCATATTTATGACATTGGTTCCTTTTTTCATCTCATTTTCTTTATTATTGGCTTTTAAGAGTTCCAGATAGTCGAGGTATTTAATAAATGAACTGGTTGTGTAATGAAGGAGTGCTGTGCACCTTTTACAAAGCTGACTCACTAGCTATTTCTATGGACATGTCCCCCACACTGCAGCATCTGTGCTTCAGCTTTATGCTTCCATTGGTGGTTTGCAGCATAAAATACTTTAATCACAAAATCAGTCCTGTCAGTTCCATCTTTATTGGTTAGATTTTACAAATTAATGATTGAATTCTGAATGTAAAAAAAACAATGTCCCTATCAAAATCATTTTGCATTTTTTTAAATGTGTAGTTTTAGACTGCCTGTGTCGTGTAGAGTTTCATTTTGCTGTAAATAAAAAAAATGTCTTCTGTACTACAGTTGTGTTTATTCTTTGTTCCACCTGGTGATACACTAATGAAAAGCGATAAAAGCTTAATACTTTCAAAGCAACATGAGTAACAAAATGTTAACAAATGACCTATTAAAAGGTGAAAGACATACAATAAAAGATACCACCTCTCTGAATGACACCATTTAAAACAATGTAAACAAGTTAAACAATAACTATACATAATCCCTCTATTCAAAAAGACAGTTTGCACAAATAAAAGAAAAATCACAAAAGAAAATGTAAAACAGTGAGGATTTTTTTTTTTTTTAAAGTTCAGTTACTGCCTTTAAACACCCCAAAGAGTCCATATATTATAAAATATGTATAAAAAAGGTTCTTATCGTTGATATCATTTTAAACACCAACGTTTCTTCTCCTTCTTTTTGTCCTCAGCGTGAATTTGCCTGAAAAAAAAAATGTAATGCTAATTATTAGGTTCTTTTATTTTCCAGAAGACTGAATCATATTAAAATATCCTTTAAGCAAATATCTCAGAGAGCCAGTTCTCCATATAAACAAGTGCAGGCTATCATTTCGTTAGCAAGCTAATGCTGTTTCAGCTTGTTTCAATCACTGTCAATCTGTTTGTTCACCCTGACTGACATTATGGATCTCCACAGATCCAAAACTACAGAAAACTGTAGTTTTGAAATAAAGCACACATTTAAAACACAAGGGCCAGCCCTTTGTGTAAAATAATATGAACTAACCTATGTCCCCATCTTGTCCTCTGCGTCCTTCAGGCCCAGGAAGGCCTTGTTCACCTGTGTCATGACAAAGAGCAGTGATTTGAAATGTCAGCTACTTACTGATCACGCAACACCAAACCTCCTTTTCTCTGTGTTTTTACACATCTTCACATCAAATGTATTGCTCACGAAAGACAGACAGTTTTAGAATTGTTTCCAGTGATTTCAGAATGAACCACTATTTATCATATCAACAAGGCAGCCACTTTACTCTGAAATCCCACTCAGGGTTAGGAAGCTTATACCTTTATGATAATATATGTTTGACAACCCCAAAGGCATTGACAGCTCAGTTATTTTAACATTCACGTATCTCCTTACTTACATTACTCTTTGATAGTACTCGTTAAGAAAAACATATATTCCAAGCAAACACATTTTTTAGCTAGCTAACAGCTAACATTGCTGTGAGCTAGCTTAAGTTACTGTTAGCTTGGAATGGGTTGAATTCTAATGACAGCTTTGACCGAGCAGCAACCCCCTGTGTTGAAAAATGAGGACTATGCAGAAGTGCCTAAAAGTGCAGTTCCTCTAGTGTCCACTTGAGGCTAGCTCAAAACACCAAAGCATCCTGTTCATGTCCATAATTAATTTCCATTTTTTACGGCAGAAATAATCATGTTCATAACTTGGAACAAAACACACATTTGGTCTCTTTAGCTCTATTTTTCTTGGTAAAGACTGTAAAGTGGTGATATATTTTGTAACGCATCTGGTTTGATTATATTTAGGCAAAGAGTAATGCATAATTAGCAATTATAAGGGGCCTGGCTGATTTGAATGAAAGGCAGGCGTGTTGTAGTTGTTTTCTAGGAGGCTTTGTTCAGCTGAATCTTTTCTCTGACCTTAAACAGTAGGCTTTGCTTCTGGTGTTTTCCTTGTTTGAAATATGCTAGCTCGATGACAAGCTAGGTGAGCCGGATGGAGTGTGTACTACAATATTCATTCGGCCCTCATCAACTCCAACTCTTTGCCTGCTTCAGTTGAAGTCAACATTTCCAATACGGCAACCTTCATCATTTGGAACTCAAATTCAGAAATCAATGGATAACATTACTGAGACTATGTTTTATAAAGTCTATGTTTGTGACTAAGCTGTCATTATCAAATGACTTTAGTATTTCATGTAGTATTTACAGTCTGATGTTTCATTGCATTTTCATCTATAATTTTTCAGAGACTGAACAATCAGGAAGTATTGCAATTTTAACTATTATATTCTCCATGTTTAGCGTTTTCTTGTAGGCGTACCTCTCTCTCCTTTTGGCCCCGGGAATCCTATGTCCCCTTTATGTCCTGGCCTCCCAGGCGGTCCTACAATGGCTCCGTGTGCTGTCAGGATACAAATTGAAATGTCTTTTTTTAGCCATGCTCGTACTTAAACCCTTTTGCTTTTCAGATAATAATTGCACGTTTTGCACAGCATGTGTTTCTCTCTTTACCTCTGATGTATTCAACTACATCTGTGACGTTTGTGCGGGAACCAAACAACCGACTGTATCCAGGGGGACCAGGAGGGCCGGGTGGACCTGGTAGGCCTTGGAAGTCACGACCATTGTGCTCCCTCACTATGTCGTGAAGCAGACCACGAGCTGTGAATAAGAAAAACACTTTGTGAAGCCAGTTTAAGCTCTTTTGCTACATTCAACCTTAGAAAAATTATTCAAGTTTTCAGAGTGAAACAAAGTTAAAGTGAAGACGTTAAAACAACATGATTACTTGATGTTTGAAGATACACTTAACCCTTATTAGTAGGGTAAAGTGTTTGAAATGGAATTTGAATTGGAAGAACCAAAGGCTTTATTTTTTTATTTTTTTATTTCTGGCTGAAGTGAGACATAGTTGAGTTGGTAGTTTGAATTTACAAAGATACAGCCTGTCATGGGGATCTTGGCCTTGAATTATAATGGTTTTTTTTCTAATAAGCTAACAATACTTACATTTGATGTATTCCACCACATCTACAACATTTTCTCGGGAGCTGACCAATTGACTGTGTCCTGGCACTCCTGGAAGTCCAGGAGGTCCTGGAGGTCCTTGAATCACATGTTCAGAGTCTCTCAGAACATCCCTGAGCAGATCGTGAGCTGAAGGACAGTAGAGGTCAGTCAGGTAAGATGTAGACTATGTTATCATGAAAGCAAGATCCAGAGTGAACAACATTTTTATTTGTGTTGTGGTTCATTACAAACTTCCTCCAGTGCACCTACATTTGATGTAATCAGTAACTCTGGCAGCCGTATTGGAGTAGTCTCCAGAATCCAGGTTCAAGAGTCTGCTCCCAGGCACACCAGGGTCACCCTTGTGTCCTGGGGGTCCAGGAGGGCCTGGTGGACCAGGAGGTCCAAACATAGCTCCTGCCAAGCCATCACCTGATGAGAAAATCCACATTTTAAGACTTCAGAAAACCCTGCAACTTTTTATGACAATGAGTCACAACCCAGACAGATTATCAGATTATATGTATGATGTGCCTAACCATCAAAATTATATTTTGTCAAAACTCTTTAAATGTTGCTGTTGGCTAAATTTCATTCCTTTAAACATACTCTTTATGTATTCCTGTAGTTCTGCTTTAAGCATCTCTCTGCCAGCATGCTCAGCATAGGTAAGCAGTCCACGGATTGGACCAGGGGGACCCTCTGGTCCAGGGGGACCTGGAGGGCCAGGTGGGCCTCTGTTGGAAACACCTTTAAGAAGAAAATAGAAAAGATTTGGAGTCTAACAACATGTTCTGCATGTTTTCCTTAATTAAACCCTATAAATGTATGAAGCCAGTGTGTACTCACTTTGTAAATAGTCTCGAACATCTGCACTGATATAATTCCCATGTCCTGGTGGGCCGGGTGGTCCTGCTGGTCCAGGTGCACCAGGAGGCCCTTGTGGGCCAACAAGTCCTTGGTAACCAGCTAGTTGGAGACAAAGAGAATATCTTTAAGCTTAAGAATAATGTTGGTCCTACAACTTTGGAATAAAAACTCTACATAAAAACTAATCCAGGGGCACCTACTTGCCCCCTCTCTGGGGACAGAAAGGACCAATAGTCAATCATGCTTATGTTCTCAAAAAGATGAGCTTTGCTATTCAGACTACTTAAGGTCCATCTGTCACTAACCATTCATCAGGCTGAGGACACGTTCAGCCACTTCCTGGGTGTTGATATTGTAGCTGCCATGGCCGGACCCTGGAGCTCCAGGTGGTCCTGGTGGACCTGGAGGGCCTGCTAGGTATCTCCTCATGTCCTCTCCTAGACAGAAACAATTGACACACTTAGGAGACTCTCGCAGGCTCAGCTGTTGAGCCAGCTAATAAACAAACACACTGCAAGATTCATGGAGAAATCATCAGTTTGTCCGAATTAAAAGTATCAGCAAACAAAGTCCGTTGTTAAATAACCATCTTTCAAAACTCTGACTTACGTTGTAATAGGTTGATGATGTCATTAATAGAGACAGATCCAGGTGGACCGGGAGGACCAGCAGGACCAGGAGTCCCATCATATCCTCGACCTGAACCTGGACAGGAAAATGTAATGAAGCAGGTTTCACCAATGTTAATAATAAGTAAAAAGACATCCTGTGTATTAATATACAAAACAAGTCAATCTCACTCTGGACGTAGGAAATAACTCGGTTGGCTATATCATCAACCGACCCCTCCCCTGGGGGCCCTGGTGGACCTGGGGGCCCAGGGGGTCCAGCCAGGTATCTCCTGATGTTACCACCTGCATGTCAAGAAACATTTGTCTCAAACAGTTCACTTTGAATTGCTTGTTTCATGTATTTAATGCAAAGTAAATAAACAATAGATTACTCTGTAAGTATTCTGCAATATATTGTCCCACATCAGTTGATCCAGACCCACTTCCATCCCTTCCAGGTGCACCAGGTGGTCCAGGTAGGCCTGGGGGGCCAGGACTGTATGAGCCACCTTGTTCAACAAAACAAAATCTCTGATGGGATGTCATGTCATGTATAAGTGAAATTCAATTAAATGGCAATTTGAAACAATATTTTCTCTAATACATAACAAATGATTTTTGATTATCGCAGTACCATTTGACTAAGCAGCAGTGACTCTTGTAGAGAGGTGAAACTGATTGAAATATACTTTAATCGGTATATCCTCTATTGGCAACTATAGGCCCAGTCTAAGAAAATCTGAAGTTTAACTTCTGACTTGTTTTCTTTTAGACTGTTATTTTTCTTATAAGTAGATACCATCTTATTGTTGAGTTTACCTTGAACAAAATTAGAATAATTATTATTTCATCAAAAGAGTGCTCTACACATGTAGCATTGCACTTCAACAACATTGATACAGGGATTTAAAAAATATATATTAAACACAACAGCAGAAACTCCTTACTTAAATCATTAGCCCTTAAACAGTACCAACATCTGGCTACTACTGATCTACCTCGCTGCCCTACTGTTATACTCTTAAGAGTGTTAATAAAGTCAAAGTGTGTCCGTTTCAACTAGCTAACACTAATGTAAATATAAAACGTTTGGTCGCCTTGCTAACTAGCTTCAGACACAGACTCAGAGCCTCTTTTTGATCCCTGCATCCAAATGAGGAAGTAAAGAAACATATGTGTAACCATTTAGTTGTATGAATGGGATGCAGGGGCTTTTTACCTTGATGGCTTTGCAGACAAACATTGCCATTGTTTCTATAACAGGGTTCTGTCCAAATTAGAATCAACATCACAGTTTTGCAAATAAGCTGTATGTATACTATTTGTATAATGATGGTTGTACGTCTGTCCAACTCTCCCTAAGAGCTATCATTAAAGGTCAAAGGTTGCTCAAGGAATTATTTAGAAAAATCTGTCCTTAGAACATGTCTGCATAATTTACTGGTGTCTAGGAGAATGTGTCAGCTACTTCTTGCTCTTGACTCTGTACACCCTTTGAAAGCTTGTAAATGGTGAAAGACATTCCTACAATATTTTCTTAATACATGGCTTCAAATGAGTAGTCTTACCAGTTGACACTCCATGGACTCCTGGGGCCCCCGGGGCTCCTACATCACCTGCAAGGGACAGTGAGAGAGACTCAAAGGCTAGCTCACTTCTGACTAAAGGAAATTAGTTGAATAAGAGACAGAAATATACTGTAGATGTAATGGACAGAGAGAGTTTGTGTACAGCTATCCACTATAGTTCAAACCTGATTAATGACACACCCAAAAAAAGGGAAAGTTTAGGAAAGAGGTCTGTAAGGAAGAGTTTGAAGAGGGTTACTCAGAACATTTGGTCGAGTTTACCTTTAGGTCCTTGTGGCCCCTCTCGACCCCCTGGGCCTGGTGGACCTGGAGGGCCAATAGGTCCAGCCTGACCCGGGAAACCTGACATGAATACCAAAACATAGACTTAAGATCTTTTTAAGGAGATCTCCAGAAAAATTGCGGGGGGGACACCTGCCGGATAAGGCTGCTATGATGGTATGATTTAAAGATTTGATAACATTTCCAGTGAGTTGACCTTGTGATATGAGCTTTTTTTTAATCATCCAATTGGTAAACTATTTTCTTTTTAACAAGAATCAGATGGATAAAGAGTGGAAGAGTTAGAGACCAAGAGTAGTGTACCAACTTTATGTGAAAACAGGTAAACACCTACTGCCAGCCGCTTTATTAAAACCTCTAAAATTCAAACTCATTGTCCACAAGGCAGGGCCAACAGAGAGAGATTCTTGCATAAAATGAGACCTCCATAGATACTTATAAAAACACATAATGTAAAATTCGATCTCATTTACATGTTTTTTTACTTACCAACACTTCCTTCGCTTGGACTCCCTGGAAGGCCTGGTTGACCTGGTTCACCTGAAACAATCATTATTATACTAAGCTAGAGCGACGTTTAATTTACAAGACTAGTTTCAAATAAAAGTAGTGATAGCATTGATTGCAGTTTCCTCACCTTGGTATCCTTGGGGTCCTCTTGCACCTAAGGGCAATGAATGACACGGTAAGGGAAAAAATCTGTGAATTCAGAGGTTCTAAAAAGTTTTTAAGAAGTATTCTTGACCAGTATCTGTTCATATTTTGTTACAGACAAGCCTTGCATTACAAATGCCAACATTTGCACGATACAACTTTGTCATTACCCTTCGCATAATCTGACTGGTATACAAACAGGGCTGAATAGTTTGGAAGTTTTTAACAGCATCAAATTTCTCAGACCTACCAGATGAACCCGGTGGGCCTTGGGGTCCTGGAGGTCCTGGTGGTCCAGCAAAGAAGGTATCTAAGAAATAAACCAGGAAAGACTAAATATGACATGTGCTCTTTGGTCCCAAATGTATGGCAATCAATCTTACAATGGATTTCTTTGACTAACCTGAAGTAGGCACAAAGCTGCCAGGTTCTCCTTTCACACCTGGAGGTCCAGGTACGCCAATACCTGTGAGGAGAGCAACACAATTTTCAAATCAGTTTTAAATTAGAGAGAAAAGCATAACCCTTTGTTCTGATGCTGCTGAAATGATTCTTTACACTGATGATGTTTGTATCTATCTTTTTGTCTATAATGGATGTTACTTGTTTACCTGGCTCCCCTTGAGGACCTCTCCGCCCCGGAGGACCTTGATTAGACTCACCTGAACAAGAATTGAAGGAACATTTTAATAATCATTTAAACTGTTTCAATGGATATCTTATGAATAGCTCTCAACATACCAGCAGGACCTTGTGGACCAGGCTCTCCAGGAGGCCCTGGAGGTCCTGGTGGGCCGGGCTGTCCAGACCCTGAGGAAAGTCCTGTTAGAAATGAAAATATAGAGGATGTAAATATCTCTATAACTGTAAATTACAGTGATATGTTTAAATACCACCACGAAATTTGAACATAACACGTTAAGAAATAAACAAGTACTCACTGTCTGTTTGGGTTTCTGTCGGTTTCTCACTGACACCAGGTTCACCAGGTTTTCCTTGCTCTCCCCTCTCACCTTGTTCTCCTTGATCACCCTTCTCTCCTTGTTTGCCCCTAGGACCTAAGTAGTAATGTAAGTGTTACATCAGAAAAAAATCAGTTTAATGTGTAATAACAATCCAAACATATATCAGATGATCCGTGTCAGATGCTTGGAGTTAATCAAGAGTTTCAACCTACCAAGTTGTCCAGGAACACCAGCAGGGCCAATGGGACCAGACAGACCAGGGCTTCCAGCAGGACCTGGAGGCCCAGCAGGCCCAGGGGGTCCAGGGATAGCCACAGCATCAGAGCCAACTTAAAACAAGTATAGAAACAAAAAACAATTCCACTTTACAAGATGGTCACAAAAGCAAAATACTCAATAAACTCATATTATTCATTTTGTTCATATTTTATTTGAACTAAAAGTGTTGTTAGTGCTTACTTGGAGCAATGACTTTACCGGGTAATCCTGCTTCACCTGAAAATCAGTTTCAAATGAGATTGCATGAAAACACTTTACATTACAGACATATATCAATGTCAGCCTTTGAAAAAAAGGAAGTCAAACGAAAGCGCTTTCAGGTGAAAACCTAATTTAAAGTATAAACATCAGGTTTTACTCCCACTTACAGAGCTAGTAATTAACGTTGTTATTATGCACCTACAATAATGCCTATGTTAAGTTTCGATTGAAGCTAAGAGCTGGCTCAAGAGCTTTCAATGTTAGTCGATGGATGAGTTGTTCCATTACTTTGATCCGGACAAAAACTGTGGCTTGGTATAAACGACCAACAGATTCCCCATGCAGAGCCAACCAACGTACTCGGCTACTACTACCCTCTAATTTATTGGTATTGAAAGAGTGAGACCCAAACCTAAATGGGGCAATTTGATTAACCAGCTCTTAAGAAGGGAGGCACTTTGTGTTTCTGTTATCATACAGTGCATTTATGATGTTTTATTCATAAGTAATATGAAGAAAATTCTGTTGAACTGAGGTACTAACTGAGAAAATGTGTTTACGATGATAACTCTTTAGACCCCATAATACTTTCCATTGAACTTTTCAGGGAGGAAATCAGGCTTTACCTTGAGCACCAGGCTGTCCTGGTTTTCCAGCAATGCCTGTGTTAATGGATAAAAACAAGTATTGATATATAGAAAATCTAATCTGTATAAGAATAACACTTATTTCATAAGTAAATGTATTCAAACCTGGGGGTCCTTGGAGTCCAGGAATTCCTGGACACAAATAAAAACAATGTCATGGTGTGGCTTAGGAAAGATCATCACAAATTCCCTAGGACATACTTGAGAAACACATGTTTTCAGTCTACTATGTATAGATGCCATTAAATGACAGTGTTGTGGTACCTTGGGTCCCAGCATCTCCAGGAGTTCCTGGTGGTCCTCTCACACCAGGAGGGCCCATTGAACCTGCTTCACCTGCGATTTATACAGAGAGTTTCTATTTTACGCAACAATTTCCACTGAAACAGTGATCCAGTTTTTACGTATCTCCTTATGTCATGATGGCTGTTCAATTACAGGGGGGTTGTATTTTCTTACCTCGGTACATAAAAACAATTTCTACATGAACAGACACATCATCTGTGTGGCAGCCTCTCTGCTCATACAATTGAACTTCCTCTGATCTTATTTACTAGCCTTCATTAAAGGCAAGATTTCTGTCTTCTGTTTTCATTTTACAGCATTTACACTGCAGCATTGATTCGTGTGTGAAAGCGTTTTAGGGCGCTGTTAGAATAAACTTAGCAGTCTGGAGAGAAGATGCAGTCCTTATTAAATCTCTCTCCAGTCTTGACATGTTATCAACAGAATCTAATATTTCTTGTACAATTATTTTGACGCTCTTGAACTCACCACCAACTCCTTGAGATCCCTTTGGTCCAGCCGGTCCTTGTGGCCCAGGTTGTCCTGGTTCACCTTTAATCGTAAACAAAATAATAATAATTAAAAAAAACAAACATTTACCCGATCAAATATATTTGAACCCTTTTTTTTACCCATTAACTTCTCTTTAATGCAAATGCAGAATCATGCAATATTTTTGAACATTTTGGAACGCTTGATTTTTTTTTAGGTTATTTGTTAATATTTGTCTGTAAGATTCATGTGTGGAAACCCAAACACAATCAGAATCGTACAAACCTTCAAGAGCTTTAGGGTGAAAGTAATCCTCTGTGCTCAAATGTTTTGTTGCCAAGTGTCGGGGTCATAAAAAGAACTGGGATAGTTGTTTGTAAAATATTAAATTAAATGTCAAGCAGTAAGGACGGGTTTTAAATAAATATGTTGATAGTTCTTCAAACATTTTCCAAACCTGTGATGTTTAAATTGTGTTGATTATGCTAACTCACATTTGAGAATGTTATACCGTTTTATAGTGTATCCTTTTAAAGTTATTCTTGTTTAGTGTGTTTTTCTTTTCTTAAATATTAAAAAGATACACAACAGTCTTACTTCAATAAAGAAGCTGTAAAACAAGTTGGGGATAAATAAATGTATACCATGGATACCGTTTACAAAGCTTTAAAATAACACAAACTCAAATTAGCTTACAATAGCTACTGAACACTGGTCATAGCAGAACAAGCACGATTGTAACAGCAAAGCTTTGGAGAGAGAGTTGCACTGATCAAGTTTGCATCATTACAGAGTTACTTCATTTGTTCTATGAAGTTTTATGAAAACTGCACATAAAAAAAAACTTTTTCTGTCTTCTGTTTTATAGGAATAGAGCATTTTGGGAAAGACGTTTTGGGACACACCTGCAGGTCCACGTTGCCCCCTCTCTCCCAGGTCTCCTTTGGCTCCTGGAAGCCCTGCTGTTCCTCGATCACCTGCAATAAAAAACAATAAAAAACATCAAAGGACTTAACTAATGGTATAAAGAGGTATATAACACCTTTTTGTTTCTACCAATAGTGGTATTATGTTGAACAGGAAGCACACTGTCAAGTGCTTTAACAAAAGCTTTATTGTGAACATCACTGTTGTCTAATATGGATCATGAAAATAAAAACAGGATAAAGCATATTAGGAACCTTTTGCTCCAGGAGGTCCTGGTTCACCGTGGAAACCCTTTATACCAGGAGCACCTGCAGATTAATAAAGCTGGTTTCAAACATGACTGCCAATCAGAAGCAAATAACAGAAAATATAAACTAATCAAATCGAATCTTTACCAGGGTTTCCTGAGGCCCCCTGCTCTCCCATGGCACCTAAGAAAAAACAAATGTCAGCTGTTCATTATTGCATTGTTGATAATGCTTAATGTATGCAGCACCTTTAATCAATGTTAGCCCCTTTACTTAAAAATCTCTAGAGTTTTAAGAGACTAAGATGTTTCCCAACCTGTCACTGGTTTATATTCACTGCATCATAAGCAATTCTCTTGGGGGACACTTTATTTTAATGGATCAGTGTGTAGGATTGAGTGTCTTTACCAGGAAGATTATGAATTGCAACCAACTGAGAACTGCCCCCCACCCTTCTGTGTTAATTCTAACACAAAATGACCCTGTGTATCACTTGATTCAATTCGTACAACTTTATTTACCTCAATAGACCTAATGAGATTATTTTCTAATTCCTTAGTTAAAAATGTCTTCAGTACAGCAAGTTATGGACTTATTCTAAGATCAAACAGAAGATAAAGGAGGGTATGTTTGAAGGTGTGGCTCCCAGTGATTGACATGTCTCTACCCCAGCAAACTGTCAACAATGCTACAGGCATGCCTAAGATCACGATGGCCAAAAAAACAAACTCAGTTGTCCACAAACCAATCAGTAACATCAAGGTTACTACATCTAAACTTCTAAATCCATTGCCACCTCTTCATGAACAGTCCATAAGGAAAACTTAAGGTCTCTGAGAAACAAGCAAAAAATCTGCCTGCTCATTTTCTCTGTTTTGAGCCACTGTAGACACATGGCAGTGCAACTTTGCCAACTCTGTAGATTTAAAAGGTAATAGTTCTTATTTTCAGGTAAGTTTTTACAACTGAAAAATTGTTTCGTGAATAAATGATAATACTTCTGCCAATAATGCTCCATAAACCTTTACAAGCAACACTTTTTTACTATGTCAGCATTTCATCTATAATGTGAGGATACGTGGTTTTGGTCATGACACAATCATTTATGTGTATTCTTTAATTTCACAGGTACCTCCAGCTGATCACTCATTCGCCCAGGCTATATAAATTGTCATTAACTAAGGTTTCTTCTGCTTTTTTAATTATGTTTTGCTGTTTTTATGTTCTTGTTCTATGTGTTTATTTTTCACTGTTGCTGTTGTCCTAAATCTGCTCATTGGTCATTACCTTCCTGCATTATTCTGTCATGTCATGTTTTATTTCAACTTTTTGTAAAGCACTTTTCTTGCACAATACAATAAAGTTTAAAAAAAAAAAAAGCAAAATATTAGTATAGTCCTTTAAATGATATTTGATCTGACCTTTAACTCCATCATGACCTTTGACCTTACCTTTTGGCCCCACAGGTCCCACAGGTCCAGCAAGACCAGGGCGTCCCGGCTCTCCTTGAGATCCTGTCATGACAGGTTTTATTATCAAAGAATGGACATCTCAACAGATGTTGTTCTATGATTCAATGTAGGAATCATTTTCTACCTTTGTCTCCTTTCTCTCCAAAGCCTTGAGGTCCAGCCTCACCACGGGGGCCCATCTGTCCCTCCCGGCCCCTCTGGCCTGGTGGTCCTTCAGCACCTGATTCCCCTGTTTAGAAATAAGCAGAGATCCAGGCCATGTTTTCATCTTGTAAGTGTCTATAAATTCACATATGGAAATGACCTCAACTAAACACTACCTGCACTTCCCTTTGGTCCTCGTGGGCCATCCAGTCCTGGGTGACCCATCTGCCCCGGAGGACCTGGGGCAGATAAGATATGTCATTAGGAAATAGACACCGAGTTGGGGCTGCAAATAGCCTAAATAATTATCCACATGATCAGAGGCTTTAGTCCTGGAAGCGGGAGGCCTGTGTGCGACTCTGACCCTTGGCACTTGTAACTTGCTGCATGTCATTCCTCACTCCCACACTAATCCCAGTTTCCTACTCTATTCTCTGTCCTCATCTACAATAAAGGTATAAAGCCCCAAAATAATCTAAGACGAGAAGAAGACAACCTGAGAGTGAACTATTTACTTCTGACTGGAGGAAAAATCTAAAACTAAAGCATATTTGCTCTCAGTCTTACCTGGCAGGCCAGGGAATCCACTATCACCTGAAAAAGACAGAATCGTAGTTGTTGGTTCCAATATCAAAGTAACATAAACTTGGTAAAACGTTACTTCAAATAAGCACACACAAGAAATCATAGCCAAGATACTTTCTCTCCTAAAGGATCCTTTTTTTTAAACGAGAAAACTATCTAGTGAATCCAAACATATCATAAAGCAAGTGCATTACGAGTGCACAGGTCTGATACAAGACTACACAATGATTTTCTCCCATTACAGTGTTCAGTTATAAACTATATATTTCTTTAAGTGCTAGAAAGGAAGAAATATATTATTTAAAAAAATAAAAGCATTGTTGTGCAGTGTTCCTCACCTTTCTGTCCAAGCTGCCCTGGATCACCTGTAAATCACAGCCAGTGTTAAAAATGGATATCAACATATTATTACATTTCGAGTAAGATGTTTTTAGTAAACATGCCTTTAGGTCCTGGATCTCCTCTCTCCCCTTTAAGTGAGTATGCCAGTGTGTCTGAAAGAAGAAGGAACTCATGGATCATTCACATGAACATCAGGTGGTTTATTAAGAACTGTTTTAATCTATCAGTGTGTTACTCCTCCGCACCTCTTACAGCATCCGAGCGGAGTTCAGCCCTGACCAGCTGCTGGACGGCTCTATGCAGGGCAGCACTGTCCAGTCCTGGTCCTGGTGCTGGTCCGCTTCCTGCGCCCACTCCTTGCCCAGCAGCTCCCAGGTTGATGCTGTTGTCAGAGCGAGTCAGAGTGGACCCAGCAGAACTTCTTTCAATGTACGACGAGTCCAGCGGGTCGATGATGTTGACGCCAGAGGAGGCTGACAAGCGGCTGGATCTGGCTGATGTGGTGCCAGTGATGGCTTCAAGTGCATCAACACGGTTCTTGAGGCGTCTGACTTGCTCGCCTGTGAGGACAAAGAGGAGATGATGGGCATGTGCAGGTTACATTCAATCACCCCTATGAAAGAAAACAACACACTGTTACAAAAGTACAATGTCTTACCCAAAGCGATGAGTCCAAAGAGGAGGCCGAGGAGGAGGAGCAGGCTGAGCAGGAGGCCGAGCAGCCACTTCCACCAGCTGCAGCAGGATAAGAAGCCGACGCCGGACTTATCTTCACGGATCTCTGAGAGACAACAAGTATGAAGACAGAATAGCATCTTTCTCAAAGAAAGAAAGCAAGGAAACCATCAACTGGGAGCTTTTAAGGAGCACCAAATAAAGAAAGCTTCTATATGTACACGCTTAGCAAAGATTTGTATCACTGAGAATAAATAAGCACATTTTTTACAACAAGCATGTACTGAAACAGTATACTGTATCAGTACTGACATGTTTTTACTGACATCCTTAGCTTAACCTAGTTAGAATGAGACCTCAGTGGGCAAACAGGTTGACCAGATGGGTTATAACATGTTTTAATATTTAAAGAAAAAAAAGATAAGCATGCCAAAAGTAATTTTGTCCAACAATGGGGAATGGTTAAGGAAAATAACATGCAATCCACTACCTGCATAGGTGGCTTTGTCTTTTGTGGATACTTTTAATGCCGCAGCTTTAAAACAAAGAAGTAACAAAAAGCAAATAATTACATGCTGATTAAAAAAAACTATATATCATGTATTTGTTGGATCTAAAATAGAATATCATTTTTTGAAAAATATGGATGTACATTTAGCCTCTGTTCCCTCCGCCATCGTGCTGGATGATAGTTTTTGTTTCTCTCGCTTCAGTGAGTCCTCCGAATAGGTACCTACAAGACAGCAAATACCATACTTTATCACTTATCATACAGAGACATCGCAAAACAAGCAAACGTTTTTTGATTTTGCTGAAAGAGTAAGGCAGAGGGGAAGTGAGGCAGTGTAGTAATGTGGTCATCTTTAGGAGTACCAGTAGCACTAGCAGGTGCAGCAGACATGAACTGCTTCCCCGTGTCTTTGGTCATGATCAGACGCTCTGTCTCCTTCTTCACAGGAGCGTTCTCCTTCTCTATCAGCACAAATTGAAAGTCTTTGCCCGAGTCCTCTTCATGAATGGGACTGCTGGGTCTCACTGCAAGAAACAGACAACACGACACTGAGACCTCAAACTGAAAATCGAATGTGTTGTAGTTTAATAATTACCACCCAGTGCTGTTTTCATTAGAACATGGTCATTTATATACGTCATTGGTAAAATAAAAGCCAGTGTTAGCTAAAAAGTCTTAGTGATTATGATATTTTAAACAGATACGTATCCAAAAACACATCTTTTTTAAATAAGATTTGCTTATGGATCTATAGCCACCGTTACATCACTCATTGGTTTGTTGACCACTGTAACCTTTATGTTTGACATTTTAGCCCTTGCCACCTTGATGTTTTGGAGACAGTAGTGACAATATTTTGACAAGAGTGCAGATTAAGCTATGACTCTTAACTGACTCTTGAGGTGACTGTGGGAGGTGACTTTAGATAGCATCCCCCTAAACATATCGTTTGTAAAACACTGGGAACTTTAAGACAATATTCACTTTTTAAGAAAATGTTTACTCTGGATAAAAATTAACTGAGAAGAGGAGTTGCTCACTAGTGGCTATTAGAATTAATGCAGGTGTAAGGCACTTTGGCATTGTCTCTGTTTTGGTAATTATGTAGTCTATGATGGTGACAATGCCACACCTCCTATCACGGAAGCCTTTTATATGCGATACTATATTACAATGATAAACTCTGTTTTACAACTTCACTACTCGTGAATGACAACCTTTCACACAGATCTAAAAATGTAAAGCCTCACCTGTGGTTGGGCTCATCCCAGGGCCAGATGCATTTTTCTGCACACCATAGACTGTGAAATGACAAACATGCTTTCCTTAAATATTTTGTTCCCTTGAAATGGCATCTCTTGTGATACTTGCTTATTCAGCTATTTTCATATTCACAACAACCCAGCATAATCTGAGCCCAGTTGTTCAAAAGTATTGTGATCAAATTAAAGTTATCAGACTGAATCAAATCTTGAAAACAAGTTTTTAAAAAGAAAAAAATGATTACAGAATCAGATTGAATCAGGTAATAAAATCTTCTCACTAAAATATATTTAAAATAATTGTTGGGTTGTAAATAAATACATAAAGTATTCTGTCCCCGTAAAATATTTCGCCAAATAGCTGCTCAAACTTAAAATATTCAATTGTAAGAAACTATCAGGATCTTTCAGTTTGTGTGGTTTTTGGCGCCCCCTGTGGTTAAAGAATGTAGTCGCTCGTAATCCAGAATTGGTTATCTTTAAAAGTCTGCATCTGGTTCATGATCCAGTCCAGATTTTCTTTGAAAACAAAGACAAAGGTTCAGAGGGAGTGAAACGTTGTGACTTTTCTAATTCATTGGTGATACTTAACAAGAGTAATGTGTGGGATTTTTTCTTTTCAAGTAATACTTTAAATACAAAGAAAAGTTCAAATGGATTACTTTATCCTGGGTAGCAAAAAAAAGTGGATTTGAGAATCTGGATCATTCTTCTCCAGATTAAAGTCTACTAAACAACTGGACCCAGATGCTTACAATAAAATCCTTACATAATGTAAGTGTTTAATATTTGTTGTATTTCACTTTTCTACCTATCTGTGCGCTGCTTCCAGGGTGAGAGAGGAAAGTAGGGCTGGTACCGGCCAGGTTATTCTGCACTCCATAGAAAGGAACTGAGACAGAAAGAATAAAAACAGCATGGTGATCTTATCTTAGAGCTGAGCTGAGGATGTGAAATCCCAGTGGGTCAAAACATGACAGAAAGAAAGAGGCTCACCACCAGTGCTGCCAGCAGACAGTCCACCATTCACAGAGGGAGAGCTGAGTGTCAGGTTGTTCTGAACTCCTCCTATAAGTGTCAGAATAGAGCACAGGCTATGACACTAGGCAAGGAAATACCTTCTACATGTAACTACCATCTCAAACTACAGGTCTACAACATAGATGACTAAAGATCAAGTCCAATGTTCTTATTTATACATGAATTACACACTGAAGAGAAATCTCCGACTCCTAGGTAAAAGACCTCCAGCGTCCCCTTCATTGGTCATTTATGTTTCTCTAAAGTTTAAAAATGTTGTCCATTTTTGAAAATGTTGTCCCTGTCTTTACATTTTGTGTTTATGTGTATCTGTTTTTAATATATTTTTGCATAACTGTGTTTCATTTTGTGTCTCTTTGTAGATGTCTCTGTTTCTTTTTAATCATTTTTTTTGTATTTTTTAAGGTTTCTGAAGTTGACTTGCTTGTCTTTGTGGTTGTTTTCCACTCTATGTTTAAGTTTTCTCTTTTCTTGTTGTTTTGTGTCTCAATATTCCCCTCTTTGGACACACAGTATGTAAATTCCGCTGCCAATCAAAACAACAACCAAAAGACGACGTCAATGCTGGCGGGGAATCATGGGATTGATTCTCTGTGCTACTCCACCCCTTACCCCCGATGAAAACGATCTAGTTGACCGTAGTCAGGACAATGTGGGAAAAAGATGTCAGTAAGAGAATATGTTCACATACGAGCTAACGTATCCAAGTATGGTTTATATAACTTGTATTAATCACAGCAGCACATACAGTCACAGTACGGGAGCTTTCAGTAGCATAAACATGATAGATTAACATATCATTTCTGTCATGGCGGCACTGTCATGGCGGCCGCCGCAACAAGACTGGCTTTGATAACTGTTGGAAATATTTGAGCTAATGTAAGTACTCAACAAAAAATAAAGAACATCAATTTTTATTGAAGTTAGATATTTTGGTGTAAAAATTCTACAAATTGTGTTTTTAAGTTTTATTTTGACTGATGTTTTTCATAAAGATGCCAGAAAAACGTCAGTCTTTAAGGAGAAGGCATTGTTTCTGACAAAAACAAGTTAATATTGAGTTGTTAATATGTTATCTGAGCGATGTGTGCAATGCAAACAAAATATAATGAAACTAAATGTAAATTAAAACTATAATATCGGTCAAATCACACCATACATTTTTGTTAACAAACATTGGCCATTTGTTAATTTATCACCTGAAACAGTTAAAAAAGAAGCTCTAGATACAATTGCATCAAAACATCTGCAATGATATCCTATTGCAATAAAGCTAATATACAGTAGTTGGTTGTTATGTATGACTTACCTGGCTGGTAAAGGGTGGAGGTTGTGGAAAGGTTGTTGTGGTTTGTGTTGTAACTGTAGCTGCTGCTCATACCTCCAGGCCAAACGCTGCCATAGTTGTCTAGAAGAGAAATGTTGCAAGTAAAGCAAAGAATGAAAAATTTCCTGCAAAGTATCACCCTTCACAATCATACAGCAGCTTATTTTCTGTAAACTTCGTTCTTCACTGCATTTAAAATCTCATGATTGTAACAGTTGGATTGAGTAGTTGAACCTGCACTGGAGCTCTCGGACATGGTCCTGGTCTCCACGCTGGCTTTCTTGGGGATGGGTAGGGTGTTGTTGGGGGACCGGGTGGGGCTGGGGCTGGTGCTGGTGGAGCGGTTTCCTCTCAACAGACGCTTCACATCATCCAGCTCAGTCCCTGAAAGAATGAAAGGACATCAAGCAGTAGAAAGGATTGTCTGCAGGTACCATTGGCTCCCACCATACTTCCAAATCCAAACTATACGTATATTCATGATAATGTTTTACTACAGACTCACAGTGTGTAAGGCATAAAGAAGTACCAAAGTGTTGCATGTATAATACATTCCAAGGAAGATATGAGGACTTTTTTTTACAAGGAGCAGATGTTGCCTTTGAGTCTTACAAGTAAAGCCAATGTGAAAGTGTTTAAACCTTTCTAATGGCCAGCAGGGGGCGCCTCCTCACTCGATGCAAAACTATTTCAGATTGTATATTATATGGTACAAAGACCCTACTTCTTACTTCTTACTTACCACGTCAGTAAACATTTCCATCATGTGTATGAGGGATCAATCCCTATAGTCAAGTTTCATTTTGTTGATCACAATCCCACTTACAGTAAAACAGACGACACAAGGGGTAAAGCTTGAGTGTGGGGGGCTAAACAACAATTGAAAAGTTGTAACCATACACACCTCAGAAAATACCTCGTTTGGGTTTTTGTAATGGAAGATCGGATCTTTTTTGTTGGTGTTGTTGTTGTTGTACTTTTCCCCAAGATTAAAAACCAAAACATTTATAATATCCCTTATACAGTACTAATGGCTTCAGGTGTTAGGCCCGCCTCCTCCTTGTTAAACAATGGTACACTGATCAAACTAGAAAATCAAAAAAACACATCAAATACATTTTTCTCAAACATGTTTTCTGTCTTTAATGTTATTTCTTATCATGCAAATTTATGTCTAAGTATTCTTTTTTTTCTGAATTTAGTTAATTTGATGCTATATCACAAGAATCTCTCCTGCTGTAGACTGTACCGACTTGAGCGATCTTAGCCATTTCTTCAGTATATTAAATGTGTGTTTTGGTTACTTAGTCGGGCAGGGTGTCAAATGAAACTTCTACTGTACAACTCTGGCTCCGATTTACATCACAAGTGGAATATGCCGGCTACTGTGGTGAGGGGTATTCTGGCTTCAATTTCATACAGTGGGAGGAGTTGGAGCCAGTGCTAGTGTATTGTGTGATAATATGGTCACTTCTCCATTAAACTACAAGGGGACAAAAAAGGCCAAACTTAAAAAAGCTTTAAAATAATAAAGCACATAACATAGGCTGGTGGCCTTGTTGTCCACAGCATATACTCTAGTATACTCACAGCTTGCTGTAGGCGAAGCACTCTGAAGCCGGGCTCTGATCTCACTCTCTAAAGACACAGAAGAAATTATTCTGTACATTTCTTTAACCCATGACAGAAAATATCGTCACAGTCGATCTATTGTTTTGTATTTCAATGAAATTCTTATGTGTTTTTTGTTAAAGTGTGGTGTGTCAGTGCTGTTAGTACCTCTGCTCTGAGTTCTCCCTCTGGTTGCAGAAGATGAAATTGCACTTAATGTGACTAAAAGATTCAAACCAAAAATCATGAATGACAATTTGAATAGAACTTCTCACACCATAGTATAATCCAAGGAGAAATGAGAGCTTACCATACTCCTTTCTGTTATACTCTGGAGAGGAGTTTGGGCTTGAACTCTCTGAAACATGGTGACAGAATACAGGCCTCGTTAGCCCTCAAGTCTACTTTCCCTATACTTTTACAAACAGTGTGAAACAGGCCACAAAGTTATCTGAAGCAGCACAAATTAATTGACCAATTTGTCCAATGACTGACCGTCAAAGACCTCTGATAGAGCTGCTGCCATGGTAGTTATGGTCTTCTTCTCTTTTGGGACAGGTGAATATGTGATTGCTGAGGACGATCCTCTCTTGGCTTCCCCAGATCCTGCAGTACTGTAGCTGCTCTTCGTCACTGTTGAAACTGTTACAGCACCAAGGCCCCCTTCCCTTTTTCCCTCTCTGCTACTCACAAAACCAGAGGACATGCTAGAAGAACCCCTTCCAGCAGCCTTAAATTCAGCTGCTGAGGTTTCCAAAGCAGTAGAGCCTCCTCCTCCTCCTGAACTCCGCCCTCCTCCTGAACTCCCAACAACAACCAAACTACCTCCACTCGCTAAACTTCCTCCCCCTGCAGAGCTTCCTCCAGCTGAGGATACAGCAGAAGAAGAAGCTCCTAGAGTAGTGATGCTGATGCCTCCAGATCCACCAGAGGTGGTAGTGCTCGAGCTGCTGGATGTGATCAGAACTGAGCTGCTCGTGCCTCCTGAGCCTCCTGATGCAGCTCTTCCACCTGACCCTCCTGCACTCGGGGAAAGATCCCCTAAAGAAAATATCAAGAAAAGAGAACAGGATTTACTGTGCGTCTCTTAAAGGCACATGTTGTCAAAGTCCTCATCACATTGTAGATGATTCTGCCTGATAGGCCTTAGGCTTTTATGTACCTAAATCCTGTTTCCCCCACAAGACTGCACTGACAAAGTATATGGCCTATTTAGTGAATGTTCCCTGTTAAGGTTGTTTTTTTAAATTGTCAAATAACATTCCTCAGATAAGCCTCTGCTTGCCTGGTAATGTGCCTGAACATGCTGCCTTAGTACTCTATACCTACTCTATAAATACTAATTTTTCTTCTGCGGGGTTGTCTTCAGACATTCATAAAATATATAGGTGATGCTGCTGGTGCTGCCCAGGGTAATGATTTTTCTTGTCTAATAAAAAAACCTGTCACCTTCAAGTTAAGAGGCAGCCTCTGGCTCCATAATGGCTCTTTCTACAACTTGTTGCCTACAAGGAACTTAAAAGCTGCATGTATTCATATCCTCTTATAAGGTAATTTTGGCTAATTAAGCAACAAAATGTGTTACTTATCCAGAGTACAGAGCAGCATTATGAATGTGTTAAAATTGTAGTCCAAAGAAGTATCTTGAAAATTAACAGATTCCCCAGCTTCTAAAGTAGCCTATTGCTATCGTCACAAGCTAGCTGAGTCTTTCCATTGATGCTCAAGCTATGAGTTTTTTTTTGTACAAGTCTTTTCCACTGAAATCATCCGCTTGATAGATTAAGAAGGGATTTTTTATAGAGCTGTTAGATTAAACAAAATCTGTAAGAGCTGGAAAACCAAAACAACAAGTAAAACAAATGTAAATATAGAGGGGAGGGGAACTCGATCTAGTGGCTTTTTTATGCAGTGGCTAATTGTTCTGTTAGCATATCACTCATTTCATTCTCTTATTTCACAAATATAAACTTAAAAGGTGCAAAAAAATTGCATTTGGCCACTTGGCAGCTTTGCAGCAGAACAAGCTGTGAGTAAAGTCAGTAGGCCTAATATACAGTATGGCCAATGTGCGAGCAAAAATGATGATGAAAGCTGTGAGACACAAGTGAACACAAGTAATTTACACACAACACAAATGAAAGACATTACATGTGCTAATTAACTTGTGTTACTTGTGTAGAGGTAAATGAAACAATCAAAGGTACATAATGTAGATTAAACTACCAGCATGTTAGCTTAGCTTAGCATACACACTAGAGACAATTGCTGTAGCATTTTAACAACATCTAATTGTTTTGGGCAGAACAACCTTGCAGTAACATTGTAGCAGTATTAATGAAAGGTATAGTTAAGCTTTCGTAAACATTTTTTACATTCTGGTGAAATCTGCCGATGAACTTTAATGTGTAGAGGTAGATAAGACAATGAAGGTTAATATGTAGCTGAAACTAGCAGCATGTTAGCTTAACGATGCTACATACGCTAGAGATGATTAAGAGTTCAATGGACATAAGGAGGACTGCACAGTGGGGTGATCTATAGATCTGACTCTGAAGTGATTAAAGGCACAACTTACTGTGCGATGTCAGTCTTGTAGTAGTTACTGATTTTGTGACCACTGTGAACGAGAAAAATAAACAATCATTACAAACATTACTCATGTACACTGATTTTGCCTTTTCAAACCATGTTACCTCCTTTACTGAAGAACAATGAATAGACTATATAAATCTAATTTGTTTTTATTAATACTTGATTCACATCCATTATAGATGGAGGCAGAAATTACTGTTCTGCAATTTGCAAAAGCCAGTCCTTTAAATGTTTTCACCAAACTTGAACTTCTGCAGCGTAGACACTGTATAAGCATTGACATTTCATCACCTTTTACTGCTTGTTTAAAGGTAATTATGCACCAATTCTACATTTTAAAAAAAGTAAAGCAAAAGTTTATGCAAATCTTACCTTTACCAATTCCTCCTGAACTGGCAGTCAGGTCTGTATTTAGATTATCCATCCAACACTAGCTGTTCAAAAAAAAGGCCCACACATTGTTTACTTCTAGAAAGTAGATACACAAGGAAAAACTCGACTGTGTTAAAGATGAATGTCTAAAACTCAGCATAGGTAGATTTTCATGCATTCTCCTGGAGTCTTGTTATACCCTAAGGAAGTACTTGCAGCCCTTTTGAACACATTTTTTTTTTTCATTTTGTGTGGTCATATTTCATCCTTTGTAACTATTCTTCCAGAGGACAGGTCTCTTTAGAATCAAGCATGCTTTTGATTTACAGTGTTCACCTGAAGCTGTATGGAAAGGGCGTAGCCCTTCGTTCATTTGATGAATATGACTTTGCTTCTTACAAAAGGGACCTACAGTGTGAAGGCAAATCACTACAGAAAACTCAGGTTTCAGTCATAGCTGCAAGAGCTGACATTAAATATTTGGCCAGCGGTCACACAGGTGGATTGTAAGACGTGTATAGACTCAGAAAAGAGACACAGGCTGACATGAGCTATTTCATGTTATTCTACATTTCATTTAGCATGCGCTTATATCCAAAGCGATGAACATCAGTGATTAAGTACAAGTACAACACAAGCAAGGATCTAGAGAGGAGGAACCAACATCAGTAAGTGAAAAGTGCAGTACGTGCAAATGTAATAGGCTAACAACAGCCACAAAAATATAATCAATGACAATGTTTTGGGACATTTTTCTACAGTTATTATATTGTTGTTGTTTTTGTTTAAAGTAGTGGTTCTCAACTGGTGGGTCTGAACCCAAAAGTGGGCAACGGAGCCGTTTTCAGTGGTTCGCAAATGTGTGTTTGGGAAAAATATTGTGTTAAAAGTCAGTGAGGGGGACTCAGATGGCCCGCCCATGTACAGAGGCTATAGTACTCCAAGTGGGCGACCAAGGTTCAAGTCCCAACTGTGTCTCCTTTCCTGCATGTCTTACCCACTCTCTATCTCCCTGATTTCCTACTCTAACCACTGTCCTATCTGAATAAAGCCCCAAAAGAATCTTTAATAAAAAAAAAGTGTGTGAAGCACTTTTAAACATGTTTGATTTGTTCTGTTGCTTATTTCTGTCAAATGTTTTGTACCTGCTGACATCTAAACTGCACAATTTTTATTAAATAAATATGATTGATTACAAAACATTTTTTATAAAAGAGTTGGTAGTGGGTCCTGAGGCTAAGAGTTATTATTTACAGTCTGTGGTTGAGAACCACTGATTTAAGGCACCTTTAAGCAAAATGAGCGAAAACTCAAGTTCAACAGGACTTTTAGTTTAACTCAAATTCAAGACCAACTGGTGTCTACGAAATTCTTTCAGTGAATTGATGTCAGTGTCACATGTTTTCTTGACTGGTTGGATAGGGTAGTAGAATACGCTGATGTCTGTCAGTGTTGCCACTGGGGGGTGCTAGAATCTCAAGTTTTCAAAATGTAAACACAGTGGCTTTAAATAGCTCAATATCTCTATTTTTTGCTAAAAGACATTAATGGTCTGTAAAAAAAAAAAAAAAAGGCATAACACAGCGAGCAACTGTGGACATCATTGATCATGAAGAGGATGATGTAAGATACCATCAAGCTCTTTAAATCAACAAAGAATGAATCCTTTTTATTTATATAACCCCAATTCATAACAAACGTTATCTCAAGATATTTTACAAAAAAGTGCTGATCTATACCTTACTCTTTTTTGTGTTATTTACAGATATCCAACATTAATCTTATTTATTGTAGTTGCAACATACTTTGCAAAGAAACCGAGGACAAATTTCCTTTGAACAGGCAGAAACCAACCAGACGCATGTTGAACTCTTCTGCGTTTCTAAATACCTTTCTCCAACATCCTTTAGGATATTTTGAATATGACACAAGATGGAAGGGCTTTTATTTACAGTATATAACATTAAAACAAATAAAAAGATACATTCATAACTAACAAAAGGCCCCTTTAAAATATCCTCCAGAGGGGTTAAGTTATATTTTCATGTTACCTTTTCAAATCTGACACTCTAGTGCATTGTGCTTAAATGTAGCATTTTTTTAATAAATAATATTAAGTAGATTTGTAAGAAGATATATTTCACACTGAGGCAGTCATTTGCCTGAGGTGACAAGTGTGCTTGGACATTAATCCTAGAGAAGGATCTGCGTATATTCAGCTCTAAAAAAGCAGAGTGAATCCTCCAGCAATGTCACCCATACACTGCACCACCCCCAAAAACACCCACACAATCAGCACTCACTAAATGTAAGATGTAGATGTAGATTGGCAGGTAAAGCTCACATCTATACTTTTGTTTTTACAATTACCTGCATCATGTCATGCACATTTAACAGAAAAGCAATATTTTAAACATCATATCAGGACTGAGAGGAAATAAGGATGTGATGTGGATGTTACTTTTTAAATCTTCTTCCTTTTACACACTCTTTTCTCCAATGACAGCGTTCATGCCACTAATGCTGCTAACTGTAATTCCATTCCCTCAAGCAACTTGTTTTTACCAAGTGCAGTTTTTAGGAATTGATAGATAGATAGATAGATAGATAGATAGATAGATAGATAGATAGATAGATAGATAGATAGATAGATAGATAGATAGATAGATAGATAGATAGATAGATAGATAGATAGATAGATAGATAGATAGATAGATAGATAGATAGATAGACTCACAGTTAATTTTTCTTACCTTTTAAATCATTTGTGCAAAAAAATTGTCCCTTCCCACCTTAATGTCCCCAAGCAGTAAAACCTTGATCACTTGGTCCTTCTCACCACATCACATGTATGAAGTCGAGGGGCGTGCAGGTATACATACTGTGCTGTGCCAGGGACTCGAGTTTATGTATTAGCTTTGTGTGACTCACAGCTTCAGCCGACAAGTTCCAACAAAGTGAAAGGGGCCGTTACTTCAGCCCATGACAGACAAACTGTTCAGACAGTGGAGGAATAACAGCCTTAGGCTCAGTGAATGAATGAGTTAAACACTATTATTAAAAAGTAAAAGTGATTAAACAATGTGTTGCACTACTGTATTACTATTACTGTGGTTTGTTTCAACTACAACTTTATCATTAGCTTGAAGAGACATGCTTGTTTTAGATGTTAAAGGTGAACATGCTTTGTGACTGCAAGTCATAAAAAAACAGAAGAATTTAACCTTGAACACTAAACAGTACAGTAAATCACTGAGAAGTAAAGTGAAAACATTGCTTTTGAAGAAGGGTCAGTTGTGTAAATGATTCACATAAAACTCTAATAAAATCAGAAGCTTCCATTGCAAAGTTTAAATGTTGAAATGTGAAGACTTTGTTTACATTGTTTTGGATTTTCAGTGGCAGTGAGGCCTGACGTGCACACCGAGCATGGCACCCGACAGATGTAATCATATCAGAGCTGAGAAATGCAATCCGTGCTACTTCAGCCGGCAGGGGGTAAAATCCATGCAGTTATATGTATTGACATGTATTTCAAGTGATAAAACAGAGAAGCTGTGAAAACACAAAAACTACAGAACAGATCAAAGGCAGGACAATGAGATACTGATCTGACAACAGCACGACAAAGCTACAACTCTGACATGGTCTAAACTCCCGGCTACCTCACTGCAGTGTTTTTTACATTTTATTACACCTATGTTATTTTTTCTTTATTTTATTTTATGAAACATTTTAAATTCCCCCACTGGTGTTCATCATTTGGTAACCCTTCCTTTAACAGTCCCTTCAGTACTGGGTAAATACCAGGTAAATATAGGGTAAGAAGGGTAAAGTACTGGGTAATAACAGTTACAAACGAGGAGGTAAATACTTATAGAAACTACAGCTGAATTACTTAAAAACAGTCCCTTATGTAAATGGTAAATGGACTTGAGCTTGTATAGCGCTTCTGACTAGCGTCTTTACACCGCATGTCATACCCATTCACAACCATTCACACACTGATGGTAGTGGTTGCTATGTATAGTGACCATCAGAAGTAACTAATCCCATTCAAACGCATTCATACGCGTCAGACGAAGCAGCGGGAGCAACTCGGGGTTAAGTGTCTTGCCCAAGGACACATCGGACATGTTGCTGCAGGAGTTGGGGATCGAACCCCCGACCTTCCGATTGAGAGATCACTGACTCTACCAACTGAGCCCCATGTAATGGGTAAATATGGGGTAAGAAAGGTAAATTAGTGGGTAATAACAGTTACCAACAGGGAGGTGAAACGACAGCTGAATTGATTCGAAAAATCTCCGCTATAACCCCTTAATTTAGGTTACTTATTTGTAGTTGTTGAAGGTTCACGATGGTAATAGCCCACATTTAAATGCAAACTTTCCAGGGAAATTAGGCAGCACTTTTATAGAAACACCTCCTCTCTAAGTTTGGTATTTGCTGTGATTTACCATGTTGAAATATACAATAAACAAGTACTTCTCATGGCTTCTCATGTGACTGAGCAGGACTTTGACAGTGAGTTTTGCAATAAATATTTTTTGTTGGTTGCAAAGCATTCACTTCTCCCGTAGTTTTTACTGATAGCTTCAATAGCAACTCGATAGCGATTACACTATTATCACATGACAGTCGACTGAAGTCATGCAACCCCTGGCTGTAACATGATAATACATTTCCCAGCTTGGCATCAATAAACTACAATTATCTATCTGTCTGCCCGGCAAGAAGTTGCATTTGGCTCGTATACTACGTGCCTGCAGCACATTGGCCAGGGCAGAGGCGTAAAGCCTAAAACTTCTGCCAGGAATTAACCAGTAAATCAATAAATTAATCAATCACTCAATCGACGCACTTTTCTGCTGTGCGCTGTTAATCAGAGCTTTTAGTTTGAGCCAAAATCCTGTGCAGTCTGTTGTTGGAAACAGGATTTATGAGAGCTGTGAGACTGAACCAAAACAGTTAATTAGTAAGCCTTAAAACAATGTGGTGAAGATTTAGTGAACACATTGTGTAATTTCAGAGGAACTGCAGAGTTTGTAAAATAAAAAAGAAGAAACTTCTGTAGTAGCTAGATTTATTTTCATATTTTAGTAGAGCATTACCACATTTTCATTAGCGTTTTTCTTTCCACTAGCAAAGATGTTCATGATATCAGGATTAATCCGACTTTCATTTTTGGGCCTGAAGGCAAACATACCGTTTGTATTTCAATCAGGAGAGACAAGTAAATGATTCAAAGATGAAAGGTTTATTTTACACATATTATATTGAATGATTGTCAGAGAATCTTTGGCGCTTGAACTCTACAGGGAGACAGGGTGATTGAAGATGTTGCCTGAGCGGCAACAAGATCGATCCCCCCATAGAGTCCAGACACTGGTGGTGGAGGTGTTAGCGGATGATGTCGTCTGGGTTGATGCCATTAAGAAGTTGATTGATCTGTGAAGACTGGAGTTGATGAGAAGATGGTTGATGATGTGATTTGAGGCTGATGGGATGAAGAATGTGATGAACTTGCGAAGACTTGGTGGCGATGGGGAGGTGGAGGGTTGCTCGTAACGATGGTATGAATGAACTAGTGGAAGAGAAAGCCATTTTTAAACAAGACAGCAGCAATGTGATAGGCTAACGATGAGGGAGTGGAGCAGGGCTATTGGATAGATGTGACCAGGCGATGTGAACAACTGATTACAAGAAAATGAGTGAGCAATGCGTGAGGAGCGATTTGACATGGTATGAGAATAAACAATAAAACAAGCGTGCAAAATATAGTCTTCCTGATTGAACTTTCGCTAGAGCTACATTTGTGTGAGGTGTGAATGTTGGCCTGAAGCCTGGATTCCTGTCACTCAAACACTAAAAATCTGGTACATTTGAAAAACATATATTCAAGGAGATAAGCTTACACACCATTCAAATAAATCCCATGATGAAGTGTGATCTTCCAGTACAATCACATGCTTGAACAAGTCTGAAACCATCGCACATGAAACATAAATTCTTCAGTGACACATAATTTCTTCAGTGACACAGACGCTTTTCACAAGACATGCTCCAAATAGCAGCAATCAAATAACAACATGGCATTGTGTTTTTTTTCTTCTCTCTTATGTCAACTTTACAACTTTGCTCACAGAGTCATTTTCACTTAACTTTTGAGGGGCAGGCAGCCTTGTTTTCCATCTTTAGACTGCTTTACAAAGAAAAGAGAAAAAAAAGCACAGTTCAGGGAGAGATAATTGAGTGGCATGTAAAATCCCACACCTCACGGCTAAACAGTATTAGTCAGGTATGCTTTAGCGCCGGCAGGTGAGGATCTTCACCAGCAGGCTCCAGGGGCTGTATGAGTGGAGGGATACAAAATAATGGCCCCAAGTTCCAAATAAAACCTTATTGGGTAAACAGGCAGAAATCTATAAAAACACTTGATACATTAAAAGTTTTCAGATACTGATGAGCAATAAAATACTGTTATAGATTAAATGAACCTAATAACCAAATAAATCCCATTTCTCAAACTTTGATAAAAACCTCAAGGCGGTTAAAGAATACAAACATATCCAAATCCTACCTGATTATTACACACTCCTTCAACACAAGTCAACTGTGAAATGATTTTGAAACTGATTATTGATAACTGAATCAAAAGTCTAAAGTGTTCTCAAATAAATGCTGCACATAAACCCTGCTGCAGTATCATGGTGAAAGTTTCACATACTTCTGTATGAATCAGAACTTCAGACTGTCATACCGGCAACCAGCCAACCACAGGTGTTTCATGGCATCTGTTCTTTTGAAACATATTTGTGAAACATTTTTAGTAAAAATTGTGAATGACTCACTGTTAGCTGGCTATAAATCCTCCCACGCATCTAAAATGAGATTTTTCATATTCCTCATAACACAGATGTCTCAAAATTGCCCTTTTACAGAAGTGTTTCCCGAGGTGTTTTTAAAGGACAGGCCTCTTGGTAATTTGTATTTTTCTTATCTCCAACAACGTAAGAAGTATTAGTGCAGTGAAAGTGGTCCCTATAGTAAAGGTACTGTTGTGGTATAAAAAAACTACAGTTCCCAGCAGGACAGTAATGTATATTTGGACTAAGGTATTGTTGGTTTGTTTGTTTGCCCGATATCACATAAAATGGTGTACACTCTGTTTCAAACTCAGTGGAGTGGAGGGATTTAAAGGTATGGACCTACAGTAGCAGCAACATTCAACAAAAACAACTTTTTTGAAAGCTATGCCGATAAAGAAGTGCCTTAAACCTGCATTTTTTTCTACCAACAGCAGGAGGCAACATTATTAACTGCAAATTCAAGTAGCCTATGTTTGATCGAGATGAGAAAATGACCCAACTTCTGCCCCCCCCCCCCCCCCCCACACACCTTAAAAAAAACAGGACTGTGATAGCAAGTTCCAAACTTGGTCATCCACAAACCAATGGGTGATGTCATGATGGCTGTGTCCACTTTTAAATACAGCCTATGATACAACGCTATAAAATGCGGTCAACTTCAATGGACGTTACTTATATGTCTATGTCAGCTACATCTGTGCTATAGGTTTTTAACAGAGTAAAACTGAAGTTAAGGTTTTTGGCTTATAGATTATGTAGATGCCGCCTCCAGGGGGCTCTCAATCAATACTACAATAACGAAAGATGACGTCGAGGCTAGTGGGGAATCATGGGAGCCCCGCTGAAAACAAACTCTGCATTGAGGTAGTAAAGACGAACAGGCGAAACAGACCTGAGGAAGAGAATATGTTTGTTGACAATGTAGCTAGGTATAATTTTATGGAATGCCATTTTATTAAATATTAAATAAATAAATAAATACATAAATAAATTAATATGCCTATGAAATAAATAAATTAATTAATTAATTAATATGCCTATGAAAATAATAATAAATACTTTTATTTATTTACAGGGACTTTTATTTCGTAATGCCACATTTATTTATTTCCCTCTGTTTTTGTTTTCATTATATATTCTTATATGCAAATGAGGGGGCGTGGTTATATCACAGATTCAGACAAACCACCAGAGCCATATTTCAGACCAAAGCAACAGCACCAGGACAGCACTGAATCGCATGACAAGTTGTTGGGTTGTGTCAAATGTTAAATGCTGGGGCAGCCATTTTGTTTCTTTTTAATTAACAGGCAAAGATTTGAATGATGCTTCGATGTCATGGAAACCGAATGTTGGAAGAAAATAAACCAATCAAAGGAATTCCAGAACTTTGACACATCAAAGGCAGTTAGAATCTTCATATCTGACATCACTTAACGGGTAATAAGCCACAGACTCTTTACAGTCCACGAATTCACTCAGAGAGTACAGCAGTTCACAGATCTGATCTGAGATATTGTCGTAAGAGAACAAACTCAAACAATTCAACATCCAATACATTGATTCACTTCTAGCAATGGAACAATCACAGAGCTGGGGAGATATCATGGAGAAGGAGATGGGAGATGAGGAGGTTGGAGCTGAGGAGTTTAAATACCCCATGCAAGGAGACAACCGCAGGAACCGCCGCCAAAACCACAATTGGCAGCGTCCTACTCAGCCAGAAGGTCAGACTTTCCACCGAAGGAGGGAGGAAGCCTACGGACAACACCGCTGGCAGAACCAAGATGCACCCAATCGTGCACTGCCCCAGAGACGCCCACCCCAATGGCAGGTAGTTGCAGATCTCAGAAATGAGCTGGAGGGAGTGAAGGTTCTTCTGAAACAGGAGAAAGAGCTGAGCAAGGCAGGGCGTGAGAGATACGCCATCAGCGAGACAAAGATCCAGGAGATGGAGGAAAAGTGGAGGGTGGAGCGAGAAGAGAGACTCCAATGCGATCAGGAGATCAGGATGCTCAAAGAACAACTGAAGCACCTGAATCCATCCTACGTCATGAAAGCTGAAAATGACGCGCTGCTGGATAAGATTAAGGTCATGCAGAAAGACACCTTCAGCAGGGACATCAAGACCGCCAAGCAGACAATCGCCTTAGAGAACAAGCTGGAGGAAGTAACACAAAGCCGGCAACACCTTGCCTCCAAACTGGATGCACAGGAGGAGGTCAATCTTGGGCTGCAGAAGGAGTTGAGAGACTCCAAAAAGAAAAGGCAGCACCATAAAATGATGAAAGACAACCTCCAGAGAGAAATGGAGCAAGTCAGGCATCAGCATCTGGAGTCAGCCAAAAAGGACCTGATGCTGGTAGAGAGACTGACAGAGGAGAAAGAGTCCCTGGAGCAGGAGGTGAAGGTCCTCAAAGAAGAGGTATTCAGCAGCAACATGCGTTATGCAGAGCAGCTGGATATCGTGCAAAGACAGCTCCAAGAAAAGACCAGCAGCAGCATCAAGCTCGTCTCCAAACTGAAAAGACAGAAGAAGATCAATGATGCTCTGCAGATGGAGGTAGAGGGGCTCCAAAAGGACAAAGAGCCCCAAATGTTGAGGGCTGACTGCCCTCAGGAAGAGCTGGAGGAAGTCAGTCAACCGTGTGTCACCAGTCAGGAGATCACTAGGTTGAGGAAGGCCTGGGCTTCAGAAAGCCGCCTCCGATACAAGCGGCAGAGGAGGCAGAGCCTGGACCCAAAGTGACAGCCCCATAGGCAAATTAATTAATTTATTAATTTATTTCATAGGCATATTTATTTCATAGGCATATTTATATATTTATTTATTTCATAGGCATATTTATTTATTTATATATTTATATATTTCATAGGCATATTTATTTATTTATATATTTATTTATTTCATAGGCATATTTATTTATTTATATATTTCATAGGCATATTTATTTATATATTTATTTATATATTTCATAGGTTATTTATTTATGTATTTATTTAATATTGAATAAAATAGCATTCCATATAATTTGTGTGACGTTTTTTATCAAAGCAGCACATACAGCAACAGTACGGCAGCTTTCAGTAGCAATTCCCGCTTTCTTATGTACGCGGTCTTTGACATACAGGTAACAGTGGACAAAAAACACATTAAAGATCCCATACATTTCCAGAAAACCACAAGCCTGAAAGGTTCATACATGTTGTGGTACAGAGGTAAGATGTGCTGTTTGAGAATAGCCACAAGGCATGTCAGGTGACAGCTCTGACCTTTATCCTACATATAGTGACTACCAGGCTCATAACTCAGAGAAATAAGAGTGACTCATATCATTAAGTGCTGATGGGCATGTGCTTCATAAAGGTCAAGAAACACATATCTTTAATGTGATTTAATGGGTTTAAATTTGTTTTTAAATTCATTTAGCATTGAACTGAGCAGAACTACATAATAACACAAACAGAGGTGCCTTGGATAAAACTGGTTAATATTCAAAAATATGAAAATAATTACAAAAACAGTAAATTACACAGTATCTTCTTTTATTCACATATCTTAATTTGTAGCCAGAATCAAATACTTATTGACCAGTAGCCTATCTGAAATCTGATATGGACTCAATCCATGTTTTTTAATAGGGGATGTGTAGGGGAATTTTCTATAATTTTCTCTGTAAACATGCTAAGTAGGTCAATCCCAAGCATCAGATGAGAATCAGAAAAAGATTTACTGATCACCAGTGGGACATAGAATTACACTTCAGAAAGACCAAGTCTAGTAGTGAAGACGGCAACCACACTCTGACCTTACCATCATAATGTCCAGCTCCACCGCTACATGTATGCCACTGGCTCTGCAGATCTGTTTGTTGAGTCTATTTAACTCAGCTACTTTCAACTCACTGCCCAAGCTCATAACAGCAAACAAGGTAGCACTGAGCCACAGACAGAGTCCCGTTTAGTGTCAATGTTCAATCCTAGGGGACACTGGAGGCAATTGTAACACGCTCATTTCCTCCAATCCCAAACAAGCTACAGTAATGACACTACTCTTAACTTGGTAACTTGGCTTTAGTTCAAAGCCATGCTGTTTTACTTTTTCTTTAACTTCTTTCATTAAAATGATTACATGGCATTGTCCTTATTAGTTAAAAATATAGAAATAGCTGTAATGATTAGTGCACAGATATGTGTGTTCTTATATTAAAAAACGAGGACTGTATTTTGAAGGGGACATATTATGAAAAATCCACTTTGACAGGGTTTTTGAACATATATTTGGGTAACCTGAGTGTCTATCGACCCACAAAATTTGAAATAAACCCATCCAGTCCTTTGTTTGTGGTCTGCATAAGTCTTACAACACAGAGAAAAATGCTCAGTTTCAAATTTTCTCAACTTTTTGACATCACAGTGGGATTATGGTGGAAAATCCCCTCCCCTGGTATCTCCACCCATGGACTCCACCCCCAGCCTAGAGCAAAACTTTTGCGCAGGTCTGCCATTTTTATTCTTGCTACAGAGGAGTGATGTCTACCAGGAAAACTCAGGGGGGGCTCATTGCATTTAAAGAGACACACACCAAAACAGAGCGCTCTGAGAGAGCTGGTTTATACAGGGTCACAAACCTCCTCTGGTGCTTGATTCATGTTATATTTTGACCAAAGCACAGCACAGATGTTTCATTTACACCACAGGGGACTGTTTGAAAAGGTGGAAAAGGGGTATAATATGTCCTCTTTAAGTAATCTGTGAGTTATGAAGAAAAATGTGAATAAAGCCGTTATCACATATGCACTCCTGAAAATGTCTAGATAATTTCAGTAGGACTGCTCCTGAAATGTTCCTGACCTGGCTGTTCACATATGCACCTTACAGCTGTAGGCTATCCCTGCCAGCCAGGAGGGGGGGTGGGGGGGTCTCTTAAGACATGACATGAAATTAAAAAAGACGCGTAAGTGGCGGACCAAGCAACAGAGTCCGCTATAAGAGGCTATAATGAGAAAATTTGCCTTTATATCAAAGCTTTGTGTAGTTCAACGGAATCACAATATCATCAAAAGTGCGGAGAAGAACATACTGAAGAACAGAAAATGTAATGCAGCCATTTAATTACGTGCACAGAAATTGCAGTGGTCTTGTGCATTTAGTGTATGCACCAGTCAAAAAAAAAATACTAGGGGGTTGACAGGAGAAACTCTGGCTAAAGTCCAAGTGAAAAATTTGGCTTTCTCCTCCTGCAAATATCAGGAGTTTTCCAGGAGTTTTCTGAAAGTGTAAAAGCCCTATAAGTGTTAAAAGCGCCCCTCTAGCCTCCTTGTAGTCCTCAACAATGTCTGACCCCCTTGATTAAAAATGGCATGATCACTGTGCCTCTTTGCACACCTCCAGTCCTTTACTCTTTCTCATTTTCATAGCAGGACTTTAAATAAAAGAGAGGTTTCTGACTTAGTTTTTGTTTTCTGACGAGGGTGTAAATAGCCTACATCCACAACCACTGCAAAAAACAGTTTGCATTTAAGTACGTTTATTTGATTGATTTTGAATGTTCCGCAACCATTGCTCCTTTTTTTTTTTTTTTTTTTCTCTCACCAACTTACAACTGAGTGTCCGTGTCTTTGGCACCTTTTTTCGAAGTATTTGTTTAAAACATAAACAAATATTATTAACAAAAACAAACAAAAAAGAAAAGAAAAAAACACGCTCCGGAAATGTTTTCTCTATGCGTGTACTTCCGGGTCGACTGTCATGTCTGCGGCCTGGATGGAGAAGTAAGCTATCGATGATTCACGAACATTTTTGCAATAAGTGATAAACAAACACGTTTGAAGGGGCGAACAGCAGCCATGCCGTTTAAAGATGTTACTAAGTTGAACAAAATAGCGTCTGCAGTTTACGCAGTCGGTGTTTGGACCATGATATGCTCATACGCCGTATACAAATATACAGGACGTTATGGGGTCACGTCAGGTGAGCGAGAATCAACTGTAACAATAGACTGTAAATAATAAGACTGTAACAATAGGTTTACGCAGTTTGTGTAGGCTATGACTGAACTGATTGCACCGTGTGATGTAACGCATAATCTAAAGATAGCCTACATTGCTTTTTAGGAGTTGATACTCATCCCTATCCCTACGCAGTGTTGGTGACTGATCAAATATATGTGCCTGTTCATTTACAGGTAATAAAGTTAATCCTATGGTCAGTTTATCATCCTTTAGAAACCAGAGATCAGATGTTCAAGCATGCGTACTCTGTTAACCAGGCTACATCTATAAAGGCATCGAAACAACAACTGGACACTTACAAAAAGGGGTTTGGCTGCTCGTTTACAGCAGGGAATCAGGGGTTAAATGAAAATAAGAATAATTCATTAATCCTCTTTTGTATCCAAACATGTGCCTCCTTTTGGTAAATGCGTTAACACTACAGTGTTTGACTGACTTGAGCAAATGATGAAAATCAGTGGAATTAATGTACTTAAGATTTTTTCAGATTCAGATTTATTGTCAATGCAAGGTCGGCATACAACTCACATATTAAAGGGTTTACAAAAAGATGAGATATTGTATCAAATAAACATTAACCAATGACATATTCTACTATGAAGGTGTGACATGTATATATGTACTGATAAATACAATCCATTTGCAAAAATACATACAAAGTTAGAGCAGCTGTATCATGCACTTTATATGTTGTTGCTACTGTTTTCTTTTTTTCTATTTTCCTTTTGTTGCTGTTGTTTTTGTTTTTGTTATTGTATTATTTTGAATCTGTAGGTCATTTATATATTTATTTATTTATAACTTGACATTGAAAAGATACATATATAAACTATAAAAATACATTTTCATATTATATTATAGTCATAATTTAAAAATATAATACAAGCTAGCTGAATAGATGGAGAGGGGGTGGGATTCAATAAGTTTTTACTTCTTCCCACTCCTTTGCGGACATGTAACTTAACATAGCTTTATTTTATTTTATTTTTTTTCTGAATTATACTTTCCACTGTTCGTAATTTTTATTTATTTTCTGTCTGTTTTTGTATTTATTTTTTATGTTCACCTTTGTCTTATGTTACATGTTCGGAATAAACAAAATCAATCAATCAATCACTTTATGGACAGGATATCTTAACAGTGCTTACAGCAGAATAAGTCCATGTTACATACAATACAACAAGAAGCTATTGTGGGACCAAAGCTCTGTATGGATTAGAAACAAGGTAGTATTTCATTCTGCTAGTAGCAAGTAGAAAAAAAAGCATCTAACGATCATCTTAAGCACAACTCTGCTCTAAATGCCAGGCATCTATGTTCATTATTTTGCATTACAAAATATGTCATGTAAGAATAAAGAATAAGTAATCTAATTAAAATAAGGGTTTTAATACTTAGGATAAATATGCATTTAACTGTATACGTGTACACATTGAACAAAAAGCTACAACATTAAGAGTCTGCTCATGCATTATATAAATGATAAACCTTGTAATAATATCAGTGATGACATTTTTGATTGAGCAGATTCACTTTGTTTTATCACAGTAGTTGTTACTGATCAGGTTGATGTAACGGTACAGGGGAAACCTTTAAAGCAGGATTTAATATTGAATGTTTTTGCATTTGGACTATTGTATAATGTAGCTCCTGATCACTATCAATACCAGCCATCACATGAATGTAGATTTGAGATGTATTTCTGCCTGGTTTGATATCATTTGTAATAATAATTACGGTTATACACTAATTTTTATTTTTACCTCCTCCACATTATTGACAGACGAAAGTGACACGGAAGATCCAAATAACGTCATCCACGAGACAGCTCACACCAAAACTGTCATCACCTACAAGAAAGACTTTGTCCCGTACAGCATGAAGATCTCCGACTTTATCTCACCTTCCAGCGCTGAACTTGGGACTGAAGGCGATGACAAATAGCTGCATCCAATAGAGGATGATGGACATGGTGGACTCTTGAGGATACAAACTTTATGATGAGATATGAATTTATGAAATTGTGTGAAGACATTTTGATGATTGGTAAAGGAAACTCCAGGCAGTGATCTCTATACCAGTGCTCATGGAGCTGTCTCTTTTTATGCTTATGGACTACTAGAAATGTTTCAAATTATCAAAGGGTTTAAAGTAATGATCTTGTCAGCTATATATCATGTAGTCTATCAAAGACCAACACTTTTTGATAATTATATGAATGTGTATCGCAACTCCCCTGATTTCAGTTAAAAAAGAAACGTTGATGGAGCTATTTGTGAAACATAAATAAATCGGAGAACCAGTCAATCTTGAGAATCAATTCTTTTGTTTATAGAAATTTCAGAAGTACAATGATATGAATGACTAAATACTGCATCAATTGACTAATACATCATAAATCATTCAATAATCAAATTATCTTGAGATATTGATAATTACTATGATCTAGACTACAGTGGGGTCTTTTAAAGGTCTCAAGAACGATGTACTTACATAAGAATTCAAAGGGATATTTGTGGGCAAATGCCAAAAAATGTAAATTATCTGAAATTCTGCTTCATTAAAAAAAACACTGTTTTTGTTTTTTTATCTCCAAAAACATTCCGAATAAGCTTTCTTTTTCTGCTTTTATTTTTAACTGTTGTTGCTTATTTTTTGGTCCACACTCCAGTCCAATAGGTGGCGGTAATGCTTTGAATGCGTTTTTGCTTTTGCCAACATCCACATACAAAATGATGAAATTAACAGAAGAAGGGTGCGGTATGTTTTCAGCCGCTAGAGGGCGACAACATAGTGCTCGGAAGTTTAAAGAGCGTGATCAACACAACCAAAAACATGAAAGCTATCATTCAGAGGGTTACCAAGGCGACCGTGACAGGTGAGTGGCTGTTTGAACCTTGCTGACTTTAGCAGGCTGCTTTTCTGACTGTGACAGCTTTTAAAGTCGCTACACCGCGGCTAACAGCTAGCCTTCATTCATTAATGGCGCTGACAATGCATTTTAGCTTACCTAGCTGGGTTAGCTTTAGCACTCCCTGGCGTGTCTGTTCGTGGAGTCCAGACAGAACTTTGTTTTTTTATTAGCTCAGAGGACACAAGTCGAGTTTTTTTTGTAATATGCCGCAGATGATGAGTGTGTCCTCTGGGTGTCGGCGGTACTCACAGCTGAGTGTCAGCCCGGACTGGTGTCAGACTGGAGCCATTCAGTCTGTTAGCCGTCACTCTTGGCTGTTTGTCACTAAATGACTACAATTACTAGCTCACTCACTCTTTAAATGTTTTCTTGTTTTCTTGCAGTGGGGGAAGAACAAGTGAGTTCAATTGGACGAGGACTGTGTGTGCTGCTGGGAATATCAGTAGAGGACACCCAGAAAGATGCTGACTACATGTGAGTGTGGAAGAGAAAACTACTGGATTTGAAGACACACTGTACACATCTGTTTAAGAAGAACTAGGCTGTGTTTTAACCCGGACTAACACTGATACATTTAGAATAATTAACTAGTAAATAATTGCCTTTACATAAATGCAAATGTACTAAAGCTTCTTGCAAGAAGTCAGCACAGAGATGCTAAAAATAGTGTCTCTATTTCATTGTTTTTCAATGAAAGAGCACTAATTTATTTTTAACTTTAAAAACTCCTGTCAAAAGACAACTCTGGTATTTTTAGACTTGGACCTATTATAGGGTTTGACTATCGAAATACAAAAAGTTTTGAATTGCTCCAAAAGATTACTCTTAGACTTGTTTCTGTATGTTATTGTGTACTAAAACCTTGCTTGCTAGCCATTATAAAAACAAAGTTACATAATAAGTCAAAGAAACTAATGACACTGAAGCAGCAGGACAGCAGCTGAAACCCTGTGGATTTATTGGTTAAAATTGCCGTACTGTTTTTGTCAGTAGAATCTTGTGGCCTTCGGGGGAGTATTGCAACTTATTTTGTGGTTTCATAAAAAGGGTTTTACTTAAGCAAAACGATATATCTATGAAGGAGCCATTTCCTAACTGCCTGCTGAATCAGATTACCAGAGCAATACTCAAACTTCTGTACCTATTAGTTGTTCACACCAAAAAAATAGAATCTAAAATCAATAATCAGAAGCAAAGTTACATCACTATCTGACAATGGTGTAACTCTCTGCAACAACATACCTACCCAGGTTTGTTTTCATGAATAGCAGCTGTTCAGACTACAAACTAGTACTATGCTTTAAAATTGTTCAGCATTATCTGCATTAAACTGACAAGTTGCCAATTCTTGTCCCAGAAGGATTGACACTTTTTTTGTGCTATATGACTGTGATTTATTTTTCTTGCGTGTTTCCAGAGTTCGAAAGATCCTGAACCTGCGGCTGTTCGAAGACGAGAATGGGAGAGCGTGGAGCAAAAGTGTCATGGACCGGGACTTTGAGGTACTGTGTGTGAGCCAGTTCACACTACAGTGTATACTGAAGGGCAACAAGCCAGACTTCCACTCAGCCATGCCTGCAGAGTTGGCCCAGCCCTTCTACAACAGCATCCTGGAGAGCATGAGGAGCTCTTACAAGCCAGAGCTCATTAAAGGTGGGTAAACTGATGACATAGCCATCTTTACTGCCCACCTTTTCAGTCTTATAGCAATGTATTGATGCTGCTGTTGGGCCTTAGAGAACAGCCAATAAACATGGAATTTATGCCTTTTTTTTCTAGAGCTGCTTACGTTTTGTAATGTGCAAACTTTACAAGCTGAGTCACAAAACATTGTTCATCGTTAACAAGATGATTATTGGCAGACAAATGATCAACAAAAGTCAAGTTATTCATGAACATTTGATCCGTCAGCCCTGGGTCAGATAGTGAGAAGCTGAAACCTATTATTTATACCTGATGGATTTTTAAAAATGATTATCTTTTAAGGGTTATTATGAAAAGTGCGGAGGTGAAAACGAGGGGTCGTTTGAACACAGTCCCAAGAGGTCAGGGGACAACATGGTTAAAACCCCTGGTTTGTACACAGCTTCTTGTTTCAGAGCTCATTAAATACTAAAGTGTCGAGGGTCCCTGTTATCACCACCCACTTAAAGGCCTGAATCCTTGCTCAGCCCCCCGCCCCCGCTTCCTAACTGCCTGTATTTATCTCAGTGTAAGGTTGTGGCTCTTATGGGTAAGAGAGGTGGGGATTATTGGTGCTGTGAAGCCGCTGCGGTGACGGTGGCAGTGAATCAGGTCAGCCCACCGGGGAGCAGGTGCGGAGAACACCTTGTCCCAGCAAGGGAGGCATAAGGCTTCCTAATTAGTCCCCCCCTCCAGAGAGGAAATATGATGACGCGGCTCTTTTCCATTGCGGTCCACAACTTTATTGTGCAGATGGTGTCATTAATCTCACGGACCCAGTGGACAAAAGGAGAACATTTAAGTTTAAACTTCCTGTCCTCCTACTGTCCCTTTATGTTTTGTCCCCAATGTCTGAAGGTTCCATGTTATACATTTTAGGATGTGCTCTCATTAGAGATGTACTGTAAAGACAGAACTGAAGCTTATCAGAGGGTGGTCTCTTGATGTTTCACAGTTCTCATTCATTCATTTAAACCTTGTCTGTTTTGTCTTTTATTTTTCTAGATGGGGAGTTTGGGGCCTACATGCAGGTCACCATTCAAAACGACGGACCTGTCACTGTGGAACTGTCGTCACCTACTGGTCCCAGTGACCCCAGACAGGTATGTTACTGAGCATGAATGCTTAAAAAAAACAGTTTTCTTCACTGGAGTTTTTAAAACATCTGAAGAGGCTTTATCGTTACGGTAAGTGAGCGCTGATTCACAGTGTAACGTCAGTGGATGTAGAAAGCCAGTTCACCAACCTGAAATGAAAATGGTTTGTCTGCGGTCGACCTTTTTTTTTACTACGTGTAACAGTAATATGTATTTAATGGTTCTTATTTTACCCTGCCACTGTAAAAACGTCTAACTGCATCTATTTATCCCACTTAAATTCAGCCATTAGGTGTTATTCAACTTTTCACAGAGAAGTTCTACTTTAAACCACTAGGAGGCAATATTGCCTCTTGTCACTGTTCTGTTCGGCTCTAAAGAGTTTTTTTTAAGGAGTCAAACAATTGGAGTAAGGAACTTTGGCTGTTCAAAGACGTACTTTTTGAATGTGTAGTTTGTTTTTCACTGCAAATAACTTTATGGAACAAGAAATACATGAATCGTAAAGATCTCTTAGATTTGGTTGTTCCGGTGGATAGATAGATCATCATTGGCATTGCAGTTGAGAAATGAAGTCCTTGCCATAATCATAATTTTCCATAACCTTGTGAAGTTAGACTGATTCACTAAGTGGTCACTCAGTCCCTCCTTCGGCGATGAAGAGACGCACACTATGGCAGCTTAGTCTGCTGCACGTCGGTATGTGTGTGTAAGGGGTAGTCTTATATAGGCATCACATGTTTAGCAGCGCTGCCCTTATAGATAAGCTCTGAGGAGCTCTCCTGTACCCCGTCTCTGTGGGAGCCTTCCAGGTCTGCTCTCAGCATGCTTATGCTATTCTCCGTTCAGTTTATTTAACTAGTATTTGATTCTTTGATGGTGAATCACCGTCGTATGATCTGGTGATGGGTTTGGCAGATCACTTAATCTGTGACTTCCTCGTTTCAACAAACTACCAGAGTTGTACTATTTCAGGGGTTACTCCCTCGTAGGGTTGGGTTGTGTGTTTACAGCATTTCATATTTTCAAAGTTTGTCTTTTTTAGCTTAAATTAAAAGCTGTTGATAAAATGAGTTTATATTTCTTGAAGAAAACTGTGGCAACAAAACGCTCCCTGCATTCATGTGATATCAGAAAAAAAAAAAGTTTTTCCATCGGTGAAAATTCACGTGAAGATTCCTCGAGTTGGAAATACAGTTTGGAAAGTGAGAACTAAAAGACATGACGTCTTTAAACAAGGAAAAATGAGGATTAAAACAATGACTTGATAGCGTGAAAGGAACAAGTCATGGGACCACCAGAGCCATTGAGATATTTCCTCTTAGGGCAAAAAAATGTCTCTGCTACTCCTAATGAATCATAAAAAGTTGTTAAATATTTCCATGTTGATTAGAGTGGTGGACAAAAAAACAACTGTGGCACTAATGCAAACTCTAGGTTGAACTAAATCGATTTCTTTTGGGTCGTTTCCTTGATTCCCCCCAAAAAATCGTGAGATGAGCTGATAATGGCAGGCCTTTATATGCTTTTAAAGATCAACTTCCCCGTGACACCGTGATATTGTGAACACAACATCTGAGGAAGTATCTTCAGATTTCATTTGGACCCATCGATGAAACGATTCGACTTTAGTTGTCAAAGGTCAGGGACACTTCACGTCCTTCCCGTTCTCCTGAACATGACTTCTCTCCAACACCTAGAGGGAATATGATCACCTCTTCTTTCTCTTTATTTCATTATTTGTCCAAGAAGACAACACCATCTGTGAACAATTAGAGGACAGTCTCTCCTCGCTCAGTCCCTCCTGTGAAAGATTGCTCTGCAAACTCTCTGTTAAATGTTGGCTCACTAATGCTGTTCAAATATTTTCATTTGACAAACAGATCCTCCATCATGGTCACAGTTAGGCTGTAACTGTAAATGGACTGTTTGGGTAGAGGCTTACAGCCTGAACACAAGGCAGTCATTGTAGTCCTCATTGTTTAACTGGATATTATTATTCTTTTGAATGAATAATAAACTCTTTTTATTGGAAAATGTGTAAGCCAACATTTGTAAACTGCTTTTTATTCAATAGCTAAACGTCAGTAGCTTTGAACAACTGATACACTGAGTCCCAAGTAAGTAAACACTTTCAGCCTCTCAGCAGCAGAAATACACCTCCTTCAGCCCCTCATTTCAGCTGTTTGAAAGAACTTCATACATCTTGATCTGTCAACTCACTTGAATCTGGTCACTTCCATGAAACACATCCAAAGTCCTTATGCTTTGGCTGAGGGCTGGATTTGGCTGCTCTCCCCTTGGTGGGTTTGGCTCTCTTGCCCAAAGGGAGGGATATTAAGCGGCCCTCAGAATTTTAATCTTGTCTGTTTGGGATGTTTGCTCTGGAGGCCGAGGAGCCGAAGCCAAGGCCGAACATGAGGGATAAAAGGCCATCCAATGGGCTAAGCTTGGCACAGCGGAGAAATGAAGTAACAGCCAACAGACACTGTCCCTTTCTTTCCATGAATCAGAGATTTAGTCCGCTGCAGGGTCAAGCAGCCGGCAAACAATGGTGTTATCCAGAGCAAAGAAAAACCATCATGTGTGGATGTGTTCTGAGGGGGTCAATAGCAGAGGGGGGGGGGGGGGGGGGGGGGGGGGGGGGGGGGGGGGGGGGGGGGGGGGGGGGGGTCCTGAGTTTTTTTTCTATTTGTTCACCTGACTGTTTGTGCATGCTGTTGTGGGCACTGAGCTGAAACCAACAAACACAGAAATGGTGTATTGTTTGCTCATGCAAAGTCATGTTTTTGTCGGGTTTGGACTCAGAGTTGGGGCTTTAATGCAGCTCCAACAGTTCATTGCTTTTTTTGTTGTGCAAAAAAAGAAAACGTTTGTTCATCGTTTGCAGTTTGAATTCAGACGTTCAGATATATCTCTCCTCTGGTTTCTGTCTACTCAATGTTATATCCCCGTGGTGTATTACAAAGGCGAATAAATGGGTTCAAATGGGAATAACACGCCTTTTTTTATTGTGCTCTCTGAATAATGTAATGTCTTATGTAAGGCGTTGGATTTTTCAGGTTACATTTTGTTCATAAATATTTACCCAGAAGCCCTAAAAGTTTGAGCATCTGTGCTAACAGGCCTTCTTCACGTAGCATTGCCTACTTTCTCACGACTGTTGTGCTATGTTATGGACCACGGAGGGAAGGAGAGGGGCAGATTTGATGGGAGCAGTGACTTGAGTTGTGCTGAGTGGCACTGGGAAGAGCTATTTTGGAGTGTGTGTGTGTGTGTGTGTGTGAGAGAGGCAGTGCACGCAGTCACAACAATAGACTCATTGAAGTGATCATATGACAGCCCAGAATAGCTCCAAATGAAGAGAGGATAGAAGCCGTCCTGTATCAACTGGAAACATTTCGATGTGGGGTGCCGGGCTGCAGCACTGATTGGCTTCTTTCTCAAACTTCTTTTCATGCTTATGTTGGTATTCATACTGAACATGCTGCTAGTCATGATGCAGCATGTTCACGGTGCGCTCCTCAGCCCACTGAAGCCGACTGATAAGATTCCAGTTTCGGTTCAACCAGAGTTCAGCCAAAAATGAATTTTTAATATATTTTTGACAAGTAAACGTGACTTAAAGAAAGCACAGATACTTGCACACTATAAAACAAAAAAGGCACACCCTTGGTATAATGTCACATTTAAAGCCCCTCAGAGTTGCTTTCAAGTTATAAATATTTTAAAAAAAAACATGAATTATTCATGATTTGGAAGTTAACAAGTCAAATTGAAGTTTGGGAGAATACAGTCTTGAGTTTTATTTATTTAGTGTCTAACTCTCAAAGATATAAATCGGTCTGGTTCAGCAGGACGATGCTGGTGTGGTGAGTACAGGAGGATTCAGCATGTCTTTAACTAACATGACGCTGTCCATTAAAAACCTTGTTCCATTTTTAATCACTGATCCAGCAAATGCTGTCACATAATCGAAGGATTTCATGAACTGGCTTTGTCCTGGGTCGGTGTTTTCTGGTCATTCCAGAGTTGAGGCTTAAATCTAAAGGAGATCGTGTGTTGGGCCCCTGAGCTTTGAAACAACCTGAGGAGATGAAGCTACAGAAACAGTGACATGTTTAAAATCTCATCTTTAAACCCATCTCTGTAGACTAGCTTTAACTTGAAGTCTATTTAACTTTTATCTTGTTTTATGTCTTATTATTCTCTACTAGTCTCAGCGCCTTTAATATGATCTCTTGTTGAAGCTGAGTATTTAATATATCTTCATATATATTTCCATCTGACCTTTTTAAACGTTTATTAATAACTGAGGGTCTGATTCACAACAGGACCATGCAGTTTGTGCACCCGCTAAAACAGTGCAGAGAGACGTGTGTCTAATTCAGGAGACACACACACAAAGGGTTAAACGCACCCTTCAACTGGCTGCAGAGTGAGCAGCGTCTCTGTGCCAGCTGCTGCTTGTACATATTTTGATGAACACCTGCACTGATAGCCACACGGGGGGGGTGGGGGGGGAATGATCAAACTTTCCAGATATCAGGAAAACAATATCGCCTTTTTATGAATCGAAAATGAATTATCTGTTGATGAAGTCTGAAAGTATTTCTTTGACATTACTGTTGTTAATGTAACCAGATGTTACATCAGACGAGGGCTGTCAGCGGCTCAACATGTCATCCATATGAGGAGAGGTCTGGAGCTGTGACGCACGGTGACGATTCAAGTGTTGCTTTTTCTTTGACTTTGTCCTCGCTTGCTTCATTCAGAGAAAAGGCTTTAAACGGTGAAATACACATGATAATGTTTCCCCTTCGCTCCTAGTTCATCATCTTTATGTTGACCATATTGTGCCCCCTCCTGCACATAGCTGCTCAACACATTCAGATGCAAAACAAGAGCAAGGAGCAGAACAACGCTATGGGAGTGTTTGAAAAGCATTAGCTCTACGTGCTTTGTGAATTAGAGCTTCAGATGGGACAACGGGAGCTAATGCTTTGTGATTCAGGCTCTGAGTTCATATATCAGATGCTGTTTCCACTATTGCTTTATATACAGGAAAGTGTTTAAGGAGTTAGTCAAGAAGGATTAGGCTTCCAAAAAGTTTGCGGTCTTTAAAGGGACAATTCTACAAAAAAGTAATGAAGTAAAGAAACAGCATAGCCAGAGATATCATAACTCTCAGTGCATTGTATGGTCCAGCTTCTTAAAGGCTGCATCCTCCTCGGCTTGGACCGAATGGTGATCCCTCAAACTGTAAGAAACAATACTCCTACATCAGCTGAAACGAGTCTCATGATTCATCTGTATCTCACATTTACATGCGAGATACAGATGAATCATGACGCTGCAGAAAGTAGACGTTTTCTGACAGACTAATGCAGACCTGCACAGGCTGCTGTAAAAGAACATTCTTCTTCTTGACGAAACCCAAGATAATCTCGATGATGCTCACATAATCATCAAGATGTTTTTTCTCAAACTTAACCAGCTCAGAAAACATTATACACTGGCTGAGTTTTACTCATTTGGAGTCCCCTTTAAAATGAGTTTTGAACTTTGTCTGGGCTTCAATAAGTTTGTATCGTAATGGCGGGAAAATGGACATCAAACCTTTAATTTAACCATTTCCTGTTCTTTTTCACAAATAACATCTGAGATGTATGTTTCTGACTGCTCAGTATTCAGACCCACAGTAAGACAGAGATAACCTATAAAACGCACAGCTGTATGCATCAAGTTCAGGCATGTTCTCTTGGAAAAAAAGAGTTGCTGAAGAAAATAGACAAGATAGACTAGACTAGAAGTCACGTGTCCCTTGAACTCCTTTTTCTCTCCGGTTGTCGCTAAAAGAGAAACTCTAAAACAGAACCCAAGCTCATCTCTTAATTATTGAAAACACTTGTCCCATCGGAAAATGTTTCCGACACGTGAAGGTTCACATAAACTGAGCAGTGAGATAAAAAAAAAAAGTTCCCAAGATAGATTTCCTGTTCCTTGTGTTTCCACAGCTGTCGAAGCAGGAGAAGCAGCAGCAGAGGAAAGAGAAGACGCGCTCCAAAGGCCCCTCAGAGTCGAGCAGGGAGAAGGGCGCCCAACGTTCCCGACAGGACCCCAACGCCAGCAGTGGTGCTGAGGGTGATGTGTCGTCAGAGAGGGAACCCTAGGACGGCACGGTGAGGGTGACATTCACCTACATATGTGTGTTCAAGGAGAAATTCCAAATATAAATATTTATCCCTTTGTTTTTCTTCAAATTTACAACTCAATTTCAGTTGTTTTGTTTTTGCCATTATTGGTTATTGACTTGCATAACCTTTTAGCTAAGGCTCTCCAGATTCAAGGGACATCAAGCCTTTGACAATAATCAGACGAATGACAGGGTAAGGTTATGCTCAAATACTTGTGCAGATCCTAGAAAACCATGTACAGAGTTTTTACGGTTAAAGACAGTTTGACTCGGACACCCTGAGAGACATGAACAACTGAAAATAATTAAAAAAAATATCCTTTTTCCAAGAGATTCCTCATGACTTTTTTTTTATTTTGCATTGTCAACATGACCAGCTGCAACCAAAACAGTTCTCTCCCATTTATCATATGATTGTAATGTGTCAAGAGTTTGGTAGCTTGAAATGTGGGCCAAGCAGAAAAAAAACAGGAGTGTTGATATTCACCTCAGCATCTCTGTATTCTCCTCCTCCTGTCTCTGTTTGTTGTTGTTGACACTGCGGTGAAACTCGGCAACGCTCGTGAGAGACAGACCTGTTTGTTTGTAATTCTGTGGTTCGTATTGCAGAGACGAGGAGGGGCAGGAGAAAGGAGAGGTCAGGGTTGCTCTCATTTGCCTTCAGTATTTGTTTACAGAGGATTTGCGGGAGAATAGAGATGGGGAGGCATTGAGTCAGCCCCCCTGCATGTCCCTTCTGCTCTCCCTGCTGAGGCTGCGACTGCTGGCTCCTGTGGCACCGCTCCTCTCCCTGTGTGAACTCAGAGGCAGACACGCACATTAACGGATACGCCGTCAAACAAGCACTGCAACAACACTTTAAAAGCAGCCATAGTTCCTGTTCCTCTTTCATGTTTAACTTTCGACGCATTTGTACGGTTAGTCACGTACAGATAAAAGAATGTCTGACTACAGTATTATCATCGAAAGTTGATACTGATACTTTACCCTTTTGGTACAATTGTGTGTACACACAAACACACACACACAAACACAATCACCCTGTCCCATGTGAGACCTTGTAAGCCTGTAGTCCTATCTCATCTCTCCTACAGCAGGGGACCCTTTTGTGGTAATCCTGAAATGCATGTTGGGTAAATATGTGCCCCTAGACATGGAAGCACGAGCACCTCATTACATAAGGCCTTTTTGTCTGACAGAGAGCCAGAGCGAGGGATATGGGAGGAAGAGGGGAAATGAGAACAGCAAAGAAGCAGGAAAAAAAATGTTTCACAGAAGTGGAGTTGTTTGTTTTTTTGTGTGTCTCTTAGTGCGCAGCAGAGGAGTGCACACACAGCAATTCTGTTTTTTTGGGAGGAGAGGTGGGAGAGAGAAGTTTAGAAAAAAAAAACCCCAGAGATGTCAGACAAGAGACTTGCACGCTGAATATTTTAAAGGCAGAATTTTGTGTTCCCGAGGTGAGCTTTTACATGACTTAAACATGAGCACTTGTGTGCTTTCATCATTATGACTCAGTTGTGACAGTCCTCCATTATCCTCTCTGGTTCTCTCCCTTTTTTTCATCCATAATGTTCCAAACTGCAAAAAACGAGGCTCCTTATTCACATCAGGCCACTTCCAGCCATGTCTAGCCCATGTTGTCTTTTTTTTTAATAAATCAACTATTAACGACCTGTCAGAGAGTGGATTGAACTTTCTATTTGAATGTTTTATATGTCTGCTCTCACATTGTGCTGCCTTTTTATAGTTGATAAATCCTACAGTGATATTTTTGTTTAGGCATCTGTTCTCCCAATAAACTCTATCTGTTGATCTAAATAGCCCTTTATGTATGCACCTTTTAAAATGAGTAATGTGTTAAAAAAGTCCTCATTAATACACAAAAGAGAAAATACAGAGACCAGTTCTGATGCTTCTTCTCTTTTCCTCTCATGCAGATGTTGTATTGAGGACATGCCGGTGAACAAAGTTTCCTCAGGAAGGCCTGAATCCTCAGTGACCCTCACACCTGATCTGGGACTGACCCCCTTTTCCTCTTAGGGAATCATCAGGACTCATCAGGATTCTGAAGAACACCGTCGCCTTGCTGGTGTCCATGGCTTAATCCCTCAGAGTCACATCGGTCTTACTATGAGCTTTGCCTGTTTTTATGTGTTTAAATGGGTCACAGGGGTGCACATGAAGGGAGCATGGGTGATATGGGATGGAAAAGGACATCCACAGCACTGCAGTTTGGTTTGCTGTGATGTCTCACTATCTTTTCATGTTTCCACCTCCATCTGGCTCTGTATTTCCCTTTCTGATCTCAGCTGCTGTTTCCAGTTAATCTCTGCTTAGAGGCATGGCACTGGCCCTGAAGCATAACTCAGCTCCAAGTCCTTGGCTTACAGCACAGGCATAAGATCATCAGGATAGTGATAATGTAACCGCCTTGCCATGTTTATTACACCACTGCCACTTCCTGTTGTTACAGTAACATGTGTAAAGTCTGGCTGAAAAGGTAACAATACCTTCAAAAATAAAACATGAATCTAAAACTGCTAAAGAGCACAGGCCAGTCATCTTAATTCAGTTCCTTGTTTCCCTCTTCTGGTTAAAAGTCAACAAAAGTTGGAAAATGTAATTTTAATGCAGTTGATTTTTGCTTTAAAAAATAATATTTCTGAATATTCAGTCAAACCTCAGCTCTGAACTATCAGCCACGTTAGCTTTCATGCTAATGTCTCCTTTTCCTGCTTATTGGATCAGCTTTTGTTGCCCCTTAGATTTCTAATAAACGTACAAACATCCACTATTGGAAAAACATGTTAATTACAGTAGCAAGTCAGCAAGAACAGCTTCTAAACATACCTACAAACACCACCTCATTTCTTTGGTCCTAAATCTTTGTTGTTTATAAAATGCTATCTGTAGGCCACAGACTTCATAAAAAAACTCATAGCCAACACCAATTCACGCAATTTGGCAGTCGCCATCTTGGATTTTGGAGCAGAAAGTGGCCATTTCTGGGGTATATTGGGTATATTTTCTTGCTTCTGTCTATCCTGATTGAAACAAATGAACTGAGCTTCTAAGTGGTTCTCATATATAATCAATGTTTCTTTTTGTCGTAAAAGCAAAGCCACACCTCTGTTTACGTTGTCACGCTGTGGTTTGCTTGTCTGCCTGCTCACCTGTCGATCAAACAGTCACATTGGACCATCCTTTTGGACGTTTTCAAAACCATGCTTAAATGTGATCTCAGTTGGACTCAGTTTCTAATCTGTCTTTTAAACGGTCGCTTGTTTTGATGCTCCACCACACTCACACTGAGAAAATGATCATTTTGACTGCAGGGAGGAATGATGCCAAACACCTTGCTTGAGTCGATTCTTACACCTAGGATCGAGTACCTTTTTGTTTAGTGACTTCAAGTCAGTTTGTCTCAATTACATGGAGAGGAGCCAGCTGTGTTCACTGTCATTGGACTCTGACACCAGTGTGGGTTGATGGAGTTCTGCCTCACAAAATACACCCACTATTTATAGATGTTTTTTGAGTATTACACTGTCCTGCTGTCAGCTGACAGATCTGAATGTACATTTTGTTGCCATTTTATAAAAATGTCAATAGAAAAAAAGTGATTTGTGTGTTTTTTATTCGGCCTGATTCAAAAGCAGGGATGACTGCCCTTATTTCCCCTTCCAGTGTCCCCACCTGGACCGTCTATGCTGTCCCGACTTTTGCTCTGTAGCTTTTGTTTTTAGTTCAGCAAGCTAATTCTGGCCAACATACCATATCCCACATCCCATTTCTCTCTCTCTCTCTCTCTCTCTCTCTCTCTCTCTCTCTCTCTCTCTCTCTCTCTCTCTGTAATGCTGCTGAGCCGAGGTTTCTCCACAATGAGAGGGCGAGGAGCTGCTGTAGCCTGGACTGGGCAGCTCTCAGTGAGGGAAGACATGACCCAAATATTTCTGCTAGCTTGCTAGTCTAAGTGCAGCATCAAATTGGGGTAAAAGAACTGCAGCTCTCCTCTGCAATGACTGCATTGTGATCCCAATGCCAGACAGGCTGTACAGTAAGAGAGGCGAAGGGAGAGCAGACTGGTGCGGCTGCCCAGGATTATTGATGTACTGTTCCAAACAACTGAGAGGGCTGCAATTGATCACATCTGTAGGAACAAGGAATGTTGAATGAGGCAGATGTTAAATGTTTCTGTATGGAGTCACCTGTGTATTTCACACCACCCTGAGGTGCAGGGCAGTGGGAGTGGGCACAGTGTCAGTCGGACATGGGAAAGTGGGTTAAATTCCAGGCATTCTCTTACTTCTGAAGCTCTGGTTTGTCTTCTCTACAACTTATCTCACATCTTGTGTGTGTTTGTGAGAGCCCTTTGCCAAGCCCACTGGCTATGGAAAAACAATTTAACTGGATTTAATTTGTTGCCCCCACTCCTTCCTCTCTCCTTCTTCCCCCTTGTGTTTTTTTTTTCTTTTGTTAGTGCCTCTAAGAGGTTGGGAATGCATCATGTTTGGTAACTCCATGACCAGAGCTCGCTCTACAAGTCAGACAGGCCACGCTTCAGGGCAGCTTTCAGGCCACCGCGTATGGACTGTCAATAGAGTTTGATAGCTATAAAATGGGTTCTTGTTTCTTATCTTGTAGGGTGTACTTTGGAAGATAAATCCTAATTTTTGGTGAAAATATGTAAAGCCTCTCTTAGTCACACTTCTTCCTTCCTTTCTTATTTTGATTTTATTTTATCAGCCTCAGCTTTTTGCTCTAAAGGGTTAAAAAAAAAAACGCACAGTTAAACCAGTTGCCTAGAGCCCTGACCACTTTTTCCATTCTTGCTGGAATGTTTCCAGTGCTATTTATATGAAACCTCAGGCCCGACAATCAAGAAACCAACTTGGCCAGGATCAAGTTTTCTTCATTATCCTTAATTTTCTGTTGCACTCAAGTCCTTGCATCGATAAAATCAGTCATGACAGTCAAATACGTGCTCTATCTCTTACACGACAACACAGATTTGCAGTGACAACCTGTAAAAGCAGGCACACGTGAAATCAATCCATATGACCTAACTTCTATTGTGTAACCAAAGAAAACCACATGTCATCTGTCATGCTGGATGAAAGATAATCTGCAGTGAGATTTACAGCTCTTGTTGAAAATCAAATCCTTTGTGTTCAAAAGGGAATGGCGTTCACTTCTGGCTGAGAAAGATACATTTGATAATGATAGCATTATTTTGTTATCATTTAAGGTAGACTTAGCTTGGAAGGCATCACTACAGTTTGTCTGCTGCCCGCAGGATTTCAGCATGACTTTGTGAGCAGTACTAGTCCAAAACAACCAGTTATGCAGCCTCATAAACTTTAAATAATTCAGCAATACTGTGTGCCTTCTTGTTCAAACAGCTGCATCACTGTATATCAATGAAAGATATTCCCAGAAGAGGGCAGTGAAAGACATCTTTTTTTTTATTTTCTTCACTGTATGATACTGAGCTTCTATGACAAATTGATAGTATTTGACCTAACTTAGATGTGGAGACATATCAAAACTAACCCCCGGAAAAACGTATGAACGTCTGCTACCAAAAAAGAGGGGGTTATATATGTTGATTTAAGATGCTTATTTTGTTATTCGAGCTTGATTACTTTTGGTAAGGAGAGCAAAAAACACTAACCTTTTTTATTTACTTCATGAGTTTGAAAATAGAGACTCTACATCGTGAAGTAAAAATAATATGAAAATAGACACAAATATTGATCTGAATACCTACTGTTAAGAACAGCTAATATAAAACCTGTATACTTACTGGGAGAATTTCTTTATATTAATCAAAGCTATTTGATGCAAGGCAGGAGCACTCACAGTGAGTTTTTCAGGTGCACATATTTACTCAGGGGAGGCTAACCTGGAGAGTTTAAGGTTTTCCTGCCTTTCTCTGAGGTAGATAGCAATCTAAGGCAACCAGTCCATGTGTTATCCCATTCAGAAATCAGCTTCAGATCTGTGAGGTTTGTGTGTCCAACTGCTCTGTAAGATCTTACATGAAAAATATTTCATCTCTGACAAATCAACAAATATGTATTTTTCTAATAACAATGGAGAAATATCCTTTTAAATGTTAAAAGGTATCAATGGTATTAAAATTCACATGTCATTGCTGTCAGTGTAGTTAATACGCCTAAATGGACAGATAAAACATGCATCTTAAAAGGACAACTTGAACTGTATAGAAAACATTATCAAATATACTGTAGGGGAATATGGAACTGGAAAGACACCCGAAACAAGCTGTGATGTCACTCACTGCACATACAGACTAATTGAATAACTGTTTTTGATATAAAAGTAGGACATGTTTCTGCCCTTCAAATGATTCTACTCTTCCTGTCCAGGCTACATTATAAAGAGATTTAACAGCTGTTGTAACATCTGCACATTGATATAAAGAAGGCTTTTACACTCACAACAAATATTATTTTAATTGTTGCATACATCTAAATAAGTTAATTAATATACTGTAATATAGTACAAATGAATAATATTACTGCAATAATACTGTTGTTGTTGTTTTTTAGAATACTGGACTTATTGAGAGAAACAGCAAAATGTATTTTTGTGTAATTAAATGTTTATGCTGTAATGGCTTTGTGATCAATGTTTCAATGTTTCAAGGGCTGGGGTCAGTTGCAACACTGGACTCATTCCATCCAAAGAAATATTGGAAAACAATGTCATATATGTCATTTAATCATTTTTAGGTGGTACTGGTATTTAGAAAATTGTTGTAAGTTTAAAACATTGTCATACTTGCCTGAATATTGTCTGATTTAAGCTTTGAGAAGCTAAAAGAAATTCAAAATGTGCTGCAATCGTCCCTATTCTCCCCTAAAGGTTTACAGTTTACAGTAGGCTTTTATGTGGTTAGTTTGACTTGCTTTTTCCCCCAGCATTAGAATATAAACACGTTTTTGAACTGGGATCCACTTCCATTCATTATGTATCTCTCTCTCTCTCTCTGTCTCTCTCTCTCTCTCTCTCTCTCTCTCTCTCTCTCTCTCTCTCTCTCTCTCTCTCAGCGTGCCCTCTCAACACTCAGCAGACGGACGCATCGATGGAGGGCTCGTGCTGCAGTCCTCTGCCGTACTATTTCCAAAACCACATTTCAACATGACATAAGAAGTAAAAACCCGGCTCTACCGGCCAGAAGCTTGTCGTTTATTTACCAAGCAGCCCTCTCAGCATCCTAGCTGTACCAATTTAAAACTTTTTTTTCTTTCTAACATCCCCCCCTGCTTCCCTGAAACCCCTCCCCTGTAATTTTTCATCCGCTCCCGGGAGATAAATCAAATCCCTGGGAAATAGAGGAGGTTGCACGTTTTATTTTGTATAATTTTTTTTACTTCGGGGATCCGCATGGATGTGGAAGCGGAACAGGGGATGTCTCTGCCGGGTGTCCGACTCCGGAATCGACCGGAGCAAGTGATGCCTAGCCAGAAGAAGGTGAAAGCGAGACGGAAAAGACGAAAGGAGTTGGTTTTAATCCAGATATGCTTGTTCGGCGGCTTGCTTCTGGTCGTGAAGGGGTTTTCCTACTTTGCGGAAAATTCAGGTGAGGGTTAAGCACTTTGCTCTGAGGCGGCGGGGGGGCTGCATTCTTGTTTGTTTAATTTACCTGCACGTTTACTTAATTTTGTCACCAGACGTATCGAGCAGGCTAGCCTACTCTACTGCCAACGAGACATTAATATTAGTGTAGACAGTTGCATTGTAATGAACCACCGTATCTAAAGGCATCTTCCTGTCAACACTTCCGCCAACTGCTGGTGTTTCATTTCCCACTGTCACATGTCGTGTCAAACATCCTCCACTTCTAACTATACAGTACGAATTGATAGTCGACTCGTGTGTCACATATTCGTGTAGGCTTATCTGCATGTTCCTTTAGGGACTGAAAGTTGAACTCTGTAACTCTCTTTCTTCAGTTATCTGTTAATGAATGGGGATGTAGCCACACTGTTTCTGGCTGTGTAGTGGCAGGAATATGTCGATACCTAAGGCTACATATCACGATACGTGTGCTACTGTAGCGATATTATAGCACAAGAGGGAGTGCTGTTGTAGAAAATATCAGCATAGCTGTGATTCAGTCATAGAGCTGAAGAGTCCTGCTGATATTCACTACAACAGACATGCTGTTATACACATCAGTGATGTGACAAGCATGTAGCCTCGGCTTATCAATAAACAACATATTTTATGTTATAATTTATTCAACAACACAACTGGTTCCACTATAGGACTACATGTGGTTCCTTTTGAAATGCCTAGTTTATTCAAATATTTGTCTTCATGACACTAATAGGCTATTATTTTGTACTAAATAAACGGTAGACTATGAAGAACAGCTAAAGCGGAGTGATAGGCTATGATCAGAAAACCCCAGAGATGTAATATTCTGTAACAGCGCTCATTAAATGCCTTTTTGTCCAATTAACTTACCTGGTCGGAACTAACTTCTAGACTATAAATACATTTTTTACATTTTGATACTTCGTAAGTTATTCAATATTTAGCAGTTCTTTAGTATGTTATTTTATGAAATGTGTAGCATAACTAATCCCCTTCATATATGAGCAAAATAGGGTCTACAATGTTTAAGAATGAATACAGTGTCTCTATAAAATACCTTTATAATCAAGTGTATCAATCATTCCTTCGTATATTTAATTTAGCCTACATAAACACTGCATATTGTCATGCTGCTGAACAAAAACACTATAGACTTACATCCTATTAGCCCCAGATTGACCTGAAAAACGCTTATGTGGGCTTCAAGGTGTTTGTACAGGTGCACAGGTAAAATGGTAGACTATAGTGCTCATCTGAGCTTTTACCATGGGGAAGCTATTCTGGGCTCACGGAGTGATCAGAGGATCCTGTATGTTCAGGTGTTTAAGCTGCAGAGCGGTGAAATCAGGGCAACGAGCCCCAGGGTATAGGCCTCCGGATTACAGTGCGTCTTCATTTTTCTATGAGCTGACATGTTTGTTAAATGTCGTGCAATCACAATGAATCCCTGAAAACGAATATCTGTACCGTAGAACTTCTTCACAGACGACATCTGTACCACATGACTCGATGTCTGCTTGTCACTCTTTTGGTCTTTGAGTCTGTTTGACTGTGCCCCCCAACACTCCTTCATTATCGAGTCAGCATCAGCTAAAGTGAGAGGCATTCATCACTTTCCACGGACAGAAGGCCTGCATGAATATTCATACACTTATGATGTGTGCATCATCAGTGGGACATTTTTTTCTCCTGCATCCTCCCCACTGCGTATCCTGGTTACATGGAAATACAACAGTGCTGCTCTCTTTGTGTGCTCGAATTAGGAGGTGAACAAGAGATGACACTGGGGCGTTAAATGCGTTTCCCTTGTCTCCATTGTCTTCTTGTTAACTCGTAATCAGCTTTCCAGAATATCAATTAAAGTTGATTATTTATGATGCGCTTAATTAAGTTCAGCTAGATGGGGCTTGATGCCGTGGAGCTGGAAAGCGGAGCACTCAACGCCTCCTCACAGTGGCACATTAATCATTCCCATACTCCTTTCCTTCTCTCTGTGTGCAAGATAGGGAATGATAGCAGGAAGGAGGCAACAGTGCAGCACTGGCACGCAAACCTTACCGCTGCTGCTGCTGCTGCTGTGTTTGGTGTAGTGAAGGTAAGGCCAGGTGAGAAGTTCAACCATGCCCAGAGGTCTCTAGAATAACTGGGCTTTTTAATTCCATTTGAATCCCTCTCTTAGGCCAGACTTGTGGTTGGCAGGGTGGAAAGGGCAGAGATATCCTGCTGGGCTCCCTGAAGTATGAAATGAATTCACTGGTGTTGCCACTTTCTTGAAGAATGTGCAGATGTAGCCACAGTGGGAGCCCCACTTTGTGCGCTGCAATGTTGCCCCCCCCCCCCCCCCCTGGAGCATTTTGTTTTGGAAAATCACGATATTTCCCTTCAATGTATGAATTTTAGGGAAGGAGCTGACACATCTGTGGTGCACTCCTCCAGCTGTGTCCTTCCCTACTATTACATGAAGAATCAAACTTTAAGCTGACAGAAAGGACAAGCTTTGCTGTTAAAATGGACATATTTCTTGTCATGCAACTGCAACATCCAAGCCAGGGGCATATCCAAAGGGGTGGCATGGGCCCCCCTTGAAATCTGATTGGCCACCCAAGGTTACCACCCCAAAATCCAAATCTATGATTGGTTATTTGCCTAATCAGAGGCGGGACCTATGTACAAATCAACTATTCTGGCTGTTTTCAACAGGCTAAAGGTAGAACTTTCTGTTGTAAATACTGTAAATACATTTCTCTGTCCATAACAACTTCCAAGGAAAAACTCATTCACACAGTCTAACTTGCAATGGACTTAATAGCCAATGAATGTATATCTGCAACTTAGACAGCATACAAGAGTTTGCATGCAATTTTCTTAGTTAAATTGTTCCTTTGCACATACATCTTTGTTTGTGAGTCTCTAAAGAATCAATCTAAGAATATTTATATTTCCCCTAATTGTGTTATTAACATGTTCATATCATTAATAGGGATAGAACGGGTAAAAAAAAGTATATTCATTTGCGTCTGTGTGCCCACATACATCATGCCACCAGGTGAGCCCCCCAAGTTAAAAAAGTCTGGAAACGCCCCTGATCCCAGCAACACAAACATGTAATTTATACATACTGTTCATCATGTTAACCTTAATATGTCTGGCCTCTTGGATGCCCCTTTGGGACTGGAATATATATATATATATATTGGCAATGTGGGTATTTTAAAAATTCCCACATTCGTTTGCTCTGTGTGCATGTGGTGCAAGAATAAGTTGGTCAATCAATAAGACAATTGTCAAACAATACTGTATCTTTGCATTTTGTTCAAGTGATTCTCATCCAGTGATTATAAATTCTGTATTATTTCATCCAACAATGTCAAACAACCAAAAGTGTCGCTTGTCAAATGTGGACGTTGTTATAAGTCCTCTTAACAAAGTTTAAGTTTCATTTTTGAAGACCTAACTTCATACTCTTAAAAGCAGAGATAGGAATATTTCAATATTTGTCAACATCACATGGACCAATTATTTTTTTTTAATATCAGCATTTACAAAATGTGACTGACCATGCTTTACAAAAAAAAAACAATCAGGTTACACCCACTTGACCTAGAAGTGACACGCTTGAATAAGGCTTCTACTCATGAATTAAGTCCAACACAATTTTTTCATTGTCAGCAATCAGTCCTTTTTCACCTTTTGATCCCTTCTCTTTTTCAATTTAAAGATACACAAGGTCAGACCTAGATTATTGTTTTGTATTTAAAAAAAAGAGGTTAAACTTGATGACTTTTTAAAAAATGTACATTTACAGTGTAACTTTCTCACCAGGCTCGCATTGCATCATTTAACAGGCTTCAAACCAGGTAGTACACAGTCCAGAACCAATACACTGGGGTAACTCACGCAGTTGAACAAGTATTGTACTCGTAAGCAGGGCTGACCAGGAACTTATATAGTCAGAAATCATTTGCTGGGCAATATAAAGATTCAACTATTTCTTTCAATTTTTCTTCCTTTTCAGCCACACCAAACCTTCTATATCAGTCTGCGTGAGACTTTGAGTTTACCTGTAGAACACATATTTTCTTGAGTTTTTGTGTTCCATTTCCAGCAGACCACTGCTTCATCTTTCTTGTCGTCTTAACTTTAAACCAGATAACTTTACTGGACAAAGGGTTTTGCGTGTAGATGTTTGGATCTGTCGTGATCAGAGGAACAAGATAAGCTAAAGTAAGCAGCTCAGCGAGTAGCCCCTGCAGCTTACCAAAGACTGTTTTTTTGTAGATTTTAGTTTCCGTGTCAGATAAATTTAGAGAGGAGGAGACCTCGGAGAATAATAATAACAATAAAACAACCTAGCCAATAATCAAACACTTACCAAAAACAAGCGGAAAACCCTTAAACAAGCTAGCAGCTGCTCAGCTTGCAGCCCCTCCTGACCTCCTTTGCCAGCTGACATTGTATGAGAAACAATAACTATAACATAGCTCTTTCCTATGTTGTTAAATGATATCATTACCTGGTTAGTTTGTTTTGGAGAGCTGTTGACCTCTGTGGTAGAGGAATTCAGTTCTTAAATGATGAACACTTACAGGACACACTGAGGCTCAGTTTCTAACGTTTCTAGTAAGTTAAGAAGAAAAACAGAAGGGAAAGGATTTGAAATACAACAGAAAATACTCAACTGATGATTTGAAGAGTAAGCTTACTTGTAGTATAGTTGTCAATGCTCCTTAGTTTTTACTATGCTATTGGGTCTGCTAAATTAATTGTAGAATTCTAGAAATGCTATTTTATACGTGTACTCATACTCTTCAAATTAATTGAAAAAAAAAAAAAGTTTCAGCAGCACTGCTATCATAACAAGGTTTCAGGTTTTGTGTGTTAAAATGCTACTTCTAGATGCTGTAGCTGCACTGCAATGTCCTTGAATCTATTTTAAACTTTTCCCCGTGACAAACATCTTCCAGGTTTTGACGTCTCTGGCCACAGCAGCGAAGACCAGGAGAGATGGGGAGGAAGGAGGCTACTGCAGGAAACAGACAACAGCAGCCTTGAGGAAATGGGAAGCGAAGGATCTAAGAACTGCACCGCTCCAGGTAAGACAGAGACAAGATGAAAGAAAGAGGACACCGAAGTGTCCCCTCCCTCCCTTCTCTCCCTCCAGAACAGAGAGAGAGGAAAGGAGAGAAAAAAAGCGAGAAACAAATCATCACCTGACATGTTCTGTCTTTTTACCCTTTCTCTTCCCCTTCTTGATGTGGGGTAACCCAGTTTGGGAGGTCAGATGATTTCCCATGAGCACCTGCGCGGATGTTCTGGTTGCATCAGCACTTTCCATTCTTCATTCTCCATCACTTTTTACTAAAGATCCTCCATGTTTCAATCTAACTCCCTTCACCCAGCTTCCCTTCTATTCGTTTTGCAACAACTCTTTTTATCCCTCCTATTCCCTTCCTCTCGTTTCCCTCACGTTTTTCCCTGTGGAAGCAGAATTTACAATAAAACTGTTTCTATGGCAACCTTTTTATCTCATAATCAACCAGCTTCTGTTCGAGGCGCTTCAGGATGGCGTGTGAGGATGCTGAAGGCATTTTGTGCAGCTTCTTTTTAAAGTTCAAACTGCTCACCCCAGTTAAAGGGGCTGAATCATCCGTGTGAGGGTGCCCTTCAGATTAGGATAATTATTATTGAGCCACCTTTTTCACTATAGTCTATGGTTAATATTTAATGGATATATCTTTAGTATCTTTACAGTATGTCTATCTTTTTTTAATATAAAAAAATTGGAATAAGCTCTTCAGAATTTAATTGAACCAAAAGTGACTTCTATGAATTGCTTCTTTTGTTCATCAAACAGTCTAAATCCTGGAAGAATCGTCCCTTACTTTTACAAATTAAGATAGAAAAGGAGCAAATCTACACTTTCAAGAAGGTGGACCCTGTAAACGTTTAAAATGATGATTTGGAAAGTCACAAAAATAATAGATCACTTATCAAGATTCTTCTCGACGAAAGCTTTACATCTTCTTTTGCCGATGGTGTACTGTTGTGATATCTGAAGAAATCTTATACTGCCTTATTTAAAATGTCTAACATGCGAGTTACCATGCGTCTTTGCTGTGTAAAATGTTGAAGGTAGAGTCAGTAGAGATGTTCGTTGCAGCTCGAAACGCAAAATTCAAACTGAGCCCCTCCCCCTGGGCTCATTGCTACCAAAAGCGCAGACTCACTGCAGGGTGAGTGTGTGTGTTTACTGCTTGTGCCTACACTGTAAGCTACCTTACTGTAAGCTACGTTGGCACATCTGTCTGACAGAAAGCAGGCCAACTCCACGTCTGCAGGTAAAAGCATAGCAAAGCTTAACCATCGTTTGGGAACGAGCTTGGCGTTTCGCCTCACTATGATTATATTTTCTCGTCTTTTGCGCTAACTCCACGTCCGTCATATTCGCCGGTTTGAATCGTTGGCAATCGCTGAATAGTATCCACTCCCTAACTCACCTGACCCCTGTCATTGACACGGGGAAGCACACCAGCTCCCTGCCCAGAAACTTCCAGAGTCCACCAAAACATCATAATCTGGGGCAGAGTCTCTGTAGACACCACCACTCATCACCACTCACCCCCGCGTTGTTACTGTATAGGCTACAATATTTCTATAAGCGGCGTTATGATGCATATCATAGAAATACTAGTTCGATGTTTAACCACATGAGGTTGAAGCACAAGGAGAAACCAACAGAGACAGACAACGGTCAGTCCCGCTTTACATAATTTGCTAGCCCTGTTAGCACACATCGTTGTGATGATGCCAGAGTGAAGAAGATTAGCCTTATGTCCAGACAAGCTAATACTGTAGATATGCTCCCATTAAGTTTTGAGGAAAGAGAAGGCTTCTGCGAGCTGATGGCGTTTGTGCAGCAGGGATACAAGCCAACCATTACGGCTAACAGCTACGAGAATGGAAAAGCTGTAAAGAGCAGCAGAAATGTGCAGAGCAGTAAAGTGTTTGTTACTACAGACTCGTGCACAGTCATATGTTTGCATCACTTGTCATTTCATTCAGAACTGGGATTAGTGAGCATTCGAGTACTCATTCATGAGGTAATGCGAGGACTCCAGCATTTAGATTACTTTGAATGCCCATCCCTACTTAGAACTCCTGAATCATCGATGAACGTTCATATATTAAGAAGTTAATGGGAGTTCATTTGGTGTTCCTTCCTGTTATAATTGAAGTGTATATGTGGTAGGATGTAAAGGGTGACTCTGCTGCAGAATAGGTTGACATTTGTCTTTTTTACCTCCTGGAGCATGAGGCGATTGGCCTCTCTCGTGGTGTTCTCTCCTGAGCTCATTAAGCAAAATGGCCATCATCAATCTCCTTCCTCATCCACCCAAGGTCGCCGCTGTCATCTATAAAAGGAGCCGAGGTCAAAGTGCGACTTATTCTCTCTTCCTGCTTATTATACAGTAGCTGCTCTTTCCTCCTCTTGTGCTAAATTTAAAGCTCATACCCTCGGTGGCTGCAGCCCCTGCGTCCCTCCTGGGTGCAGGAAGATTTTTGCTGGAATAAAGTCTCTATTTTTTTTTAAAAGTCTAGGCCCACTCAGGTGATTTCTGCTCCTGACCCGGTATGAAAGACATCAAACACACAGGAGACAGTGAGTCATTCTTCAAATGACCTTTAAGGGAGAGAGGAATCTGCAATTTTAAAAGGGTGGTGGAAGTGTGAGGGAGGGCTTTCAAAGGCCATGTATGGCCTGCAAGGGGTTAACAGGTGCATATTGTAGGTTATGTTAAGGGCTGCAAGTAATATTTTTTCCATGATCAAAGATGCATCTATCCTGTTAAATGCGACTTAATAGTGAAACTTTTTCCTCACAGTCCAGGGTTGAAAAATGTTCTACAAACTGTCTGAAGGTCTTCTATTTTTAACGTAGAGGCATCACATTCATATAGTACCAATCCAGGAAGTGGTTTGCCATTTACGTAGCGAGGCAGAAAGTGAGGCTGTGAAATTAATGTGTCCGACCTTAATGCAGGACAACGCTGTTTGCATCCAATCACAGATCTGCTATTAATATCTCAACATGTTAATCACAATTATCACATCTAAATGTCATGGATTATGACGTTGTAAATATTTCCAGTGTAACATATTAATGGTCCGTTTGGGAATTAATTAACAGTGAGTGACGTAACAGTCCTTTCAAATCATTATTCACAGTTGAACGTTACCTACAAAGAGTCAAATTCAAAGCACATCGTTATAAATAATAGCGGGCTATGTGTTGGGCTGCTATGATGTCACACTATTACATAGCTGACGCGGCTATCTCCTTCTAGCTTACCCTCCGCTTATCAAATAAGGGTACAGTTGGCTGTGGAAATGCAAGCAAGATCAGGGTTTACCGTACCGAACTGAACCAAACTGTGCTGAACCAAACCGAACTGCTTGGTGGAAACGGGGCGTATGATTCAGATAAAGTTCTCTTGAAGGTAAAGGTTGATTGTTCAGGAACATTTGAGATTAAGGCTACAGTTTTTCTAACTGAACAAAACCCCCCACTCAACTCAATGAAAGCTCATGAGAACATGCATCAGCTTGGTACATGACACAGATTATGATGCAGGCAATAAGCCACAACTATGGGTAACACAGTTTGTTTTCCTGTCTGGTTGAAGTGCTCTCTGCATGTCCGTGTCAGTGCACAGCCATACATCCTTTGTGGGGAAAGACTAAGAACACCACACAATCTCAATTTTATTTACCACAACACCAGAAGAGGGCAACCGTTTCTCTAAATAAATATCAACATGCTGCTGTTTTCCAAAAGAAGTAAATAAAATACTATAGAATAAATATTCAAAAACATGATAGACAACATGAACAGTTATATTCACATTCTTCAATGATTTGACAGAGGATTCATTACTATGTATAACTGGTTATTAAAGTGAGTACTTTAAAAAATCTAGTATCAGACCAATAAATAGCAAAACTCATACTCTATATTCAAGCAATAATCTGCATATTTTTAAAAATGTATATTTGATTGTATTTAAGGGACTCAGATGGTGCCTAAAACTTCCATGATTGACTTTAAACCCCCAAATACCAGCCTGATGGAAACACTGTCAGGGGTTCACAGAGGTTAGCAGGATTCATCCTCTGGGAACCATAAATGTTGTTTCTGTCAGCTGGCCAATCAGCTTAGCGAGTCATGTGTGTGATCATGTTGTAGGTTGCAAAAGTATGTGTACACAACAGATTGTGTGTGAATGTGAATGTGAGTGTGTGTATGTCTACAGTGTGTAGAGCACGAGTTTGGCTGATGAGGAAGCGACACAGCATGAGCCCTGTGCTGAGAGAGGAAGCAGCGCGGCGGAGGGCACTCACTGATTGTTGCCTGAAATTATCATCCTGCTGATCGAGATAAGGGGGGAGAGACAGTCAGAGAGATGGAGAGAGAGAGCGAGAGGCCCTCATTTGCTAATTTCTTCCCTCCCAGCCACACATGAAACAAGCGATCATACCCGTCATTACATCTCTTTCACTGATTTTAATTTGTTAAGACCCTGCTGCTACTTATTTAATCCCCACAACTCCTCTCAATCACTTTCCCATTTGGCGTAAATTTGCAGTAAAGGAAAAAAGAAGGGAAGCACTGACAGAGATTTGTAGAGGGGCTGTAGAGGGGATTCTTAAATCTGAAAACAGTTATATATATATATATATTTTTGTTGTGTACTTACATTACCTCAAATATTTCCATAAGTTATCAAAGACAGAAGAATCCTTCATTTTATACTTGTAACGGATCATGTAGTCATTGCTGGATGTTACGTCAAAGAGCGCTTACATAAGGAAGCAAGAACTGCTACTGAAAGCTGCCCTACTTTTGCTGGATGTGCTGCTGTGATAAAAACGTCATGTAAATTATACTTGGATACATCGTCGGTAAACATTAGAGCTGGGTATTGTCCACAACCTCACAATTCAATTCGATTTCAATTCTTTGGGTCAGGATTCGATTCGATATCGATTTGATACGATATTGATCAATATGCTTCGATATCGATTTAATAATACACAAAGATGACAGGAATACCCAGATAACTCATCACAGTACCTTCTGATATTTGTTTAATAATTATGTGTGCATCATTTGTATTGGTGTAGAACAAACTGACTCAAAAATGTATTTTATTCTTTAATAAACAAATAATCAAACATTAAAGTAGAGTATGATCTAAAGTACACATTTGTACCTGAGCTGAATGTGAATAAACATAACAGTGCTGTAATGGCATGGACAAAAAAAGTAAAGTGCACATTTGTGCCTGACCTGATTTCACAGCACCCACAGTGGACAGGGGCGTCATTACAATGTAAATAATGGATCTCAGGATTTCCCTTTAATCGATATTGAATAGGGAAAATAATAATTGCAATGCATTGATGAATCGATATTTTTAACCAGCCCTAGTAAACATATTCTCTTCCTCAGGTCTGTTTCGACCGTTCGTCTAGACTATATTCAACTTGGGAGTTCGTTTCATTAGGGGGTGGGGGGGAGTAGCAGAGAGAATCACTCCCATGATTCCTCGCCTGCCTCGATGTCTTCTTCTGTATTGTTTTGACTGAGAGCCCCCTGGTGGCGAACTTTACATACTGTTTAATTATATATAGTTTTTTTAATTATTACATTCGCTAATTGTGTAATTTTTTAGGCTATTTATTTACTATTATTATTATTGTTAAAGATGTTTTGACAAATGTAAATTAAACAGCAGTCTTTTATCCAAATCAGTGTTTGCAGGTTACTTTCTTTTGCAACAGAATGTGATAGAGATAGGAGTCGAGCTACCACTGTAGCTTGATTTTCTTTTCTTTTCTTTTCTTTAAAAGACCTTTTGGGGCTTTTTATGCCTTTATTTTAGAGATAGGACAGTATTGAGTCAGAAAACAGGGAGAAAGAGAGTGGGAAATGACATGCGGGAAGGGAGCCATAGGTCGCTCTCGAGGACTTAACATTGTTCGCTACATTTTTAGCTTCCTCTCTTATTGTTAGGTTAGAAGTGTTAACTTGTGATGCCCCATATTTATAGTGAACAAGAGCAAAATCCCATTACCTTTGAAGAGAACTGAGCATAGTCATAAGAAAAGCTATGTTCATACACACACACACTTTTAGAATCAGAGGTCTATACAAAAACATACACCACCAGAGCATGCATGTTTATCTCATTTGCAAATACAGGTGTATAAGGTAACCCCAGGAGCAGGTCTGTGTTCTGAAGCATTAGCTGTGTGATTTGACAGATTGCGAAATGGGTATCCCGAACATGCGACTGCTCACTGCAGGGGTCTTTCCCCGGAGGCTGTCCCCCTCCTCCGTTATTAAAACATCCTCTCTGCTCCGCTCAGCTCAGCTCCCACGCAACACTCCATTTTAGGAAAGGAGGCTGCGATGACTTAATCAGGGCTTCCCTGTGAGAAATGTTACGAGTGCGCTGCATGGGTATGGTGGAATCTTGAAGGAGTAGCACCTCGTTAAGAATGGTATTGATTAATGTGAAGGTGCTGGCCCTTCTTTCTGCATCCGAGTAGGAGTGTGTTTGCCTTACTTTACGTAGGCAGCCTCCCTGTGTGCCAGAGGCAAGTGGGCAAGCATCGCCGTAATGCAGCTGATGAATTAATCACATCAGAAAAAATGATCACTCCCTAATACTTCAACAATAGAGCTGCACTAATCAAATGCAAAATTGACCCAGGGGGGCTAGCACAATGATTTCCTCTGAGAAATCAATTCTGCCGTATTACAATATTAGCTTTGAGTGGGCTGCCCTGTCAACATAAAGACAACAGCTGCATAAACAGTTGCAGATGGTGGCAAAGTTCTTTCATAACTGCCTAACGTGCAGATTGGCAAAGTCATCTTGTTGTGTATTTGCAGAAACAGGAGCTCAGGGTGCTCAGGGGAATAAGAGCGATCCATCACAGCAATTAGCTGAGCGAGTCAGAGAGTCCCCACTACATCAGCTCACGCTGCTTCGCTCCCTTTTCCCCCCCTCCCCATTCTCCCCCTTCTCTGTTTTTGTCCTTCTTTTTTTTGTTTGCTGTTGTTTCCCTTTATTTCTGTGCTCGCTGATTGTCATGTTTCTTCTGTGTATCTCGTCTATCTCCCCCCCCCCCCCCCCGTCTACAGAGGAAATGCTTCCAACTTCCCCTGCTGAATTATAGAGTCCAGGTTGTTTGCCAGCAGCAAAAGCGGCTCGACACACCTTTAAAAGATTCATCCTGCTTGTGTGAATGTGAGCGATGTTGAGGCTGTTTCCTGAGTGCCTCGAACATTGTCTCTTTTGCTGCCACTTTTACAGAGTTTTGGAGGACATGAGGCTCACAAGTAAAGCATTTTTCTGAACAGCTTTTGTATGACCTTAGACATAAATCCGTCTGCATGTAGAGACTATAAATAATATTTTGACCTTCTTATCTTGCATAAAAGCTGATCTGAATGTGTGAAAAAAGCAAAGGGGGCACATTGATGTTACATGCTCTGCAACGTAGTTTGGAGTGCAATACGTATGGACATTTTTTGTTGTCTTCTTAGCACAGCTTTAGTGACAATGCAATTCATGGATTTGATTCTTAGTATACAGTTAAAGCAATTTCCTTCATATCTTCTTGAGGTTTCGTATAATAACGCAGCATTGAGGATACATCATATGGAAAAAGGCTGTACAAATGAGCTCAGATGATAGCCTGAGGAAAGAAAGACGGAGAGCATAAGTATCGTGGCATGACTACCAGTCAACACATACTGTTATTGTGCTCTGCAGTACTGTAACACATAAAAGGTTAAGGTGCTGACAGAATTTGATATGATGTTTGATGTGCTTTATGGATAAGGATATTTCAGTCTGTCAGACTGCATTATTTGAGCGCTCCACATGAAGAAGTCGAGCAGCTGGCAGGCTGTGTCGATGACTGACAGATCCACAGCTCCACTGTGGTACACCAGGCACTTTAAGCACTACCAAGGGATCAGCATGTAAACAACTAGACTGAATTATTGTCTTAACTAGAGTGAGAGTAGTTGCATAATTTTAGCTCCTGTAAACATTACTGATGAATGATTACCATAATCTGTCCATGAAAACCTACTGCTGGCTAGAATTCACCTTGAGTGGCAATAACGGATAAATAATGTAGCTTCTTTGGCTTCAATGAAGAAGTTCAGTCATCAGTCCAAATTCAGGTTTTTGGCCCTGATTCTGGTTGGATTCCTTAATAGTCGGGTATATGCTATACAACTTTGTTTTGAAACTTGTAAATATGGAGGTTTCTTTAAAAATAATGGCCTGTGATGACACAGCCCAAAAAAGTTGATTGAACACTAGTCTCGCCTCTGACAAGGCAAATAGCCAATCATATAAGGCTTTCACACTTGCAGCAAACTCCTGAAAAACTCCTTTTTTTTTACATCACAATTTACCTCAGGAGCTCTGCCCCGGCTGACAGGGATGGTCTCCCGCTGTTAGGAGCAAATGTGAACAGCCAGGTCAGGAGAATATCCGGAGAAGTCCTCCTGACATTATCTAGATATTTGTCAGGAGTGCATATCTGAAAACGGCTATAGTTTAGGATTTTTGGGTTGGCCACTGGGGTTGCCAGTCAGACTTCTGTGGCCATGCCCCCCCCCCCCCCCCCTTGGCTCCGCCCCTTCCCCTTAAATAAGAAACACTCAATTTAAAAAAAGAAAAAAAGAATTACACAATCCAAACTTGAGGAAGAAAATATAATTGCTGCTAGCTGTAGTAGAGCAATGAAGAAGTGCAGACACTGCCAATAGAAAGAGAAAAGTCTAACCACTTGGTGCTTACTGTCATCACTCTGCACATGTGAAAAGATTTTCTGTTCACTAAGCTGGCCTCATGCTGAGATAATGGGAAAGTGGCTACATGCTATTTCTTCAGTCACTCGTGTAAAACCTGCCATTCATGTATTATTAACAGTCAAATAATGTTCTGTAAGGTACCTGCTAGTTCTTGGAAGCATTAGTTCAGTGCTATGAAAATGCTCTCTATTGCTCTCACTGTTGCCCTTCATACAAACCATTACTGATGTCGTACTAGAGTTTCGTCTTTCCATTTTTAAGAGCAGTTTCTCTCATTTATCTGATCTGAATGCAGCAGTTAGACCATTTTCCCACAGAGATGAATCATGAGCAGTTGAGCTTTTATACATGGATTCAAAAGACTGAAGTTAACCTGCTCCAGAGTACACTGTACAGCCTGGGTAACCATGGTGATATACACTGGTTAAAAGTGAGTCATCCGTGTTGTTTCAAATGGCCAAGTTTATGCCCAAACTTAACCCCATGAGTTTTGTTCACTGATGGACCTCTTCGCTGATGGGCTGGTGGATGTGTGACTCTGTTTGTGGTTAGATTAGGAACCTTTTGGAACATGTTGTTGACCGAAGCGAGAGATTAAGTTAATGTCAGCAGACACTTTGCAGAGATCTTCTAGTTTCAAGCTGCTCTTAAATGTCTTTTCTCAAAACTGATTGCTTGAATTCTCCCTGAAAATGACCTATTATCATTTTGCATCATTTTGTGTTCAAAGTTTAGTTTTTTTTTTACTCAACAGTTAAGCTCCTGAAAGGTGACCAAACCTTAGGTCAGTGAGAGAAATCTAGTTACAAAATAAGGAACTGTTTTGGGGCTGCACAATTAATCACAAATTCATCATTATTGCAATTTGAGCACAATAGAATCAAGAAATTGCACATGTCTGAATTAACTGAAATAAATTAGGAAAATATTTTATGTACAATTAAAAAAATGCTTTCTCAATCAGCATGCGTATATATTTTACCTTTGGATGGAGGCCTGAGTGTAAAGGCAATAATTTAGCACCTTTTAATGCCATCAGATGAAGCTACTCTAAAATGAATTGGTGCCTATTTAGTGCTGATTTATTAAAACACTTTTGGGATTTATTTTGGATTCAGTAGGGACATGTTGCAAATATAATGTGTAAAACATGAAGAACAGCATATAGACAGGGGAACTTTGAGTAAAAGGTGACATGCTCTTTTTATTTTTAGTTTATTTATGGAACTTTACATCATAATCATAATGTTGAACATTGTGTTTGTTTTGCTCATATGCAGGCTGAATCTGTATCTTGTCTGTTGTCTGCAAGTCTAGATGACATGTCTGTAGTGTTCAGGCGGGGCATTCTCCTTTAAGGTGGGTAATGTGTGCATGTGACGTAGTGCTGCTGGTTTGTTATGGGATGTGAGTGTCTCTTGTAAATACGGAAGTGTACAAGGGAATAAAACAGATACTATAAAGTGGATACTTACTGTGGGTAGTAAAGTTACAGGCGTCAGTGGAAGTTGTCCAGATAAGCTCAGGTTGAAGTGTAATGGTTGTGCCTACATTGTGATGGCAGCACTGAGTGCATATAGAGGACCTGTTTTACTCAAAGATATCCAGACAGCTCAGAACCATGCTTCAATCATTAGTGTAAGTGCTTTTATTCACTGGTGCTATAACCATCTCAGCCCAAAAAAAATCTGAGTTTTCTTCACTTTTCTTCTCTGCCAGAGATTATGTGTCGGCAAAGTATCAACCAAAGATGAATTAATTATGACATCCTGACTTTGTAACTACTCTGGGGAGTGGTGAATAAATCACATAAAGTTCACCTTGCTTGTTGTTTCAAGACATTCACAGTCATTTATGTTGCATGCTAAACATTGTAAGAACAGGGTGACTCACTTTGTGGATGAGCTTGTAAAATGTTTTGTTTTTGTTTGTTATCTGTGTAGTTTTTTTTTTTTCTGATGCCACACAATTGTACATTAAGGTAACATTATTAATATAACAAACCTGCAACATCAAGTGGAATGATGTTCTTCGAATAACAACAACTAGTTGAGAGGATCAAATCTTTGGCTTGGAACAGCCTCAGTTCAATAAGCCTGCACTTCCTTATTTAAGCAACATTCAGCGTGATGCATACAGGACACAAAACCACAAATTCACATCTGGATGTCGAACAGTATCGTAGCCCTGGAAGGCCACTGAGCAGCTGCAGTAAAGTCATCTAACCAAATACACTAGCTATTGATATTTTTTCTTGGCCTTATTGGTTGTATATAAATGACCGAAAAATAGCCGATATATCACAAACATTTTTTAAATGCACACAAAAAAAATGTGTTACATTTTTTATTTTATTTAATTTTGTTGGACTGCTGCGTTACATGTTGTGTGTATTTCTGTGATAGCTAATTGCGCTACACATCAATAAATGTTTACAGGTCTTCAATAATACTGTAGCTCATGGTGCAATATTGGAAAAAACAATTAACTCTATCCCTCTTGAGACTTGTTTATTAGTCCACAAAATGAATGCTGATTCACAAGTAACTGCGAGTCATAGTTGTGGCCGTTGGGATTTCAAGACATTTGAGTGGTCATTAGGGGAATTTCTTTGGGGAGTTTTTCGGGTGAGGTTGCTTTCAGTTTTCCCTCAGAATAAAGAGGTTTGGATAATTTCGCTGAACTGTTTCAAATCAGTCTGATCCTCTCACTGCTTGTGTTTCTTGCACAGCAACATAAGACTCAAGATTGATGTATTTTTAAGCTTTATTTTTGGGTTTTTGATGCCTTTATTTAGAGAAAGGACAGTGGATAGAGTCAGAAATCGGGGAGAGGGAGAGTGGGGGAAAGGAGGCACAGGTCGGATAAGGACCTAAGCCGCGCGCTTGGAGGACTTATGATTCTGTACATGGGGCGCACGCACTAACCACTGGGCTACCGGCACCCCCAGACTCAAGATATATAATGAAATTGAAAAGATTCATTATGAAATTTTCGTCCTTCACTCCTTTGTTTTTTTCACTACTTCTATTTAATTCTCAATCCAACTTCAGTAAGCAGCTGTGCATTCATAAATAATGATTCTATTCTTATTTAAATGTTGATGAACAGTTCATGTGTGATTCCGGTCATAGCAGTAAAAAAAATCTAAGCAGCGGACCTAAGTCAAATTTTCTTCCAGTCTCCACAAAGAACCCCCACCATAAAATAAACATAGTCCTGGATAGTGAGTGATGTGTTAACTGTATCCTCAGCTGAAGGGCATTAGACTCATGATATATATGTATATACCTATCTGTGCATGTGAGCACATCTGTGTACGTTTGTAAAGATGTTTGTTTGTAGGGGCAAAGTGTGTGCGTGCTCTCAAGTGTGCAAGGAGGGGGGAAAAAAGAGCGGGAGTCCTTAAATGTCACATTACTCAGCACGGTAACTACGCTCACGACATGCGATGTGTCAGCCCACATCATCATCGCCCACTGAGCATGTGCAGAACAGGCCCCCAGCCCTCCACGTGCGCTCAGAATATGCACGAGATGAGCTTGTACGGGTCCCTGAGGGCGGGGAATGCAACTTTAATCACCTTTTTTTGGTGTTACTTATTTATTTCTTTTTCTTTGTCATGCTGAGTGCCATCATCCCTTCTGGTTGTTTTTGTTATTATCCTCACTGTTTGCTCTCTGCTTTTCCCCGTCACTATTCAGCAGCATCGGCAGCTTCTCATGACGTCTGCACCTCCCAGGGGCAGCAGTGACTCCTTGTTCATCGGCCTGGATCAAACATCTTTATCATCTGTGTGAGGGAGAGTGTCAATGTTAAACCTCACATGAAAACTCCCTGCTCTTACTCGCAACCCCTGTCAGATCAAACTCCCTGAAAGCTTTGCTGGCAGCAATATGCTGTAGTCGACTATCTTTGTAATATTAAAGTTCACATATTCACCATTAACTAGCAGATTATGAGCATTCTTCTAAGCAGCACATTTTACCAGCTTTTATAAACCCTAATTCTGCACAAGATAAGATAATAAATACTTTTACTGTTCCCTTATGGAAATTTACAAGTTACACAGAATATAGAACAACAATAAAAAAGTCAGCAACTGCTGGCAGTCTGCACCAGACAAGGGACAAATAAACAATTTCAGATAAATTGAATTCATCGCATACATGTGTCCACACACACAATAATTAAGTCTATTATTGCACAGGTCTTTCTTTAACGTATTGCACTCTCTATCTGTAACATATCGACTTTATGTATCATATTTAGGGACCGACCGATATGGGATTTTTGGGGCAGATATCGATATTGGGGAGGAAAAAAAATCTGATACCAATAAGAGTCTTTCTTGGATCTATTTGGTATCAGTAGAGATAGGTACAGTTAAACACATTTATTGCGTTTATCTTTACTTGTGGTAAAGATATATGATGAAGACAAGATGGTTGCTCAACTGGAAAGTAACTGCGCATGTACGTGCATCACTGCTTGACACTCTGGAGAGTGATAATGTTTTTTTTAATCCATGTAGCACAATCTGCTTGTGACAGCGATAAAAAGAACGGCTAGTGTAATACAATGCTGCTCAAATGAAATGCTATTAGACTGGTGAATAAATCTAGTAATATCGGCGCATACTGTATCTGCAATCAAATTAACCAATACTGATAGTCACTGGATAAGCTCATTTCTCTAATTATCAGCTGGCCCATTAATCTGTCGAGCTCTCATAGTGCACCGTCTTGGTGTATCATATTGCACAGTTCACATATAGACTCATGTTCGTGGTTATTGAGGAGTTTAATCGACATCGGCACAAAAGAGTTTTAATGGTTTTTATAACGAGTCATAACTATCCTTCTAATTGGTGCTTAATTCTGCAAGTATGTTGTTGAACTCGCTGTAAGGAGTTAGGACTTCATAAAGGAAGGTTATTGTTGGCAAATAGCACATTGTATGCATTATAAAGGATTCATCAGTAAGTAAGGAACTTGTTAGTGGAGAAGATGTGTGCATTTATAGTGAATGTTACAGCACTTTTTGTTCTGCAATCGGTTTCAAACTCTCTCTCCTGTTTTGTTATTTATGTTATTTTTAAAACAAAGACACACAAAGATTAAATTAGCAATTCAAGTGCACTGCTCTCCAGCAGACATGTCCAAGGTCTCTCTGTTTTAAAGTGTTCCTACAAAGGAAATAAAATATTGAATTTAGTTTGCCACTTATATGTTTTTTTTTTGTATAATTAAGGAGAATGGGTAGCAGCGGTCCAGTGGCAGAGAAGTTTGACAAAGAAATATAGGAGATTACCTAAACAGAACCGAGTCTGTCTGTCTGTCTGTCTGTCTGTCTGTCTGTCTGTCTGTCTGTCTGTCTGTCTGTCTGTCTGTCTGTCTGTCTGTCTGTCTGTCTGTCTGTCTGTCTCTCTCTCTCTCTCTCTCTCTCTGTCTGTCTGTCTGTCTGTCTGTCTGTCTGTCTGTCTGTCTGTCTGTCTGTCTGTCTGTCTGTCTGTCTGTCTGTCTGTCTGTCTGTCTCTCTCTCTCTCTCTCTCTCTGTCTGTCTGTCTGTCTGTCTGTCTGTCTGTCTGTCTGTCTGTCTGTCTGTCTCTCTCTCTCTCTCTCTCTCTCTCTCTCTCTCTCTCTCTCTCTCTCTCTCTCTCTCTCTCTCTCTCTCTCTCTCTCTCTCTCTCTCTCTCTCTCTCTCTCTCTCTCTCTCTCTCTTCACCCAGCTGGTCAAAACAGAAAACTGCCCACCAATGAATGTGGTTCTGCTCAAGGTTTCTTGTTGTTGTATTGAATTTTTCCTGACACTGGATGCATGTGCTTTTTAATGGTTGAAAAGGTTGGTTTTCTGTAAATAAGATTTACAAGAGTCTACATCTGTTCTATTAGTTAAGTTTCATGAGATAACTTTATTTTTTAATTTATAGCAAGAATATAAGTCAAAACTGATTAAAGTAACTGAACAGTAACAACGGCTACATTCAGGAAGTAAAAATGCAGATTGATAAATATAAAGCTAGTCTTGCGAGACATGAACCATCTATAATAAAATGAACATGTAGCTGTATGTATACTGGTGATAATTATGGTCATAAAGATCTACCAAGAATTCTGGACATTTGACTCTTGAAAATGATGACATTTTAATTTGGAAAATTGAACCCTGTATACTTCTGAGCTGTATGTATTTAAACAGTGTGATAGAGTAGTTTGTTTCTCCTATGAGCAGCTGAGTGATTTGTTCATCTCACAGCTTGGGAGAGGCCAATGTTACTGTGTTTTCTAAATCAGGAGGAGAGTCAGTTTGTTTATCAGGACGGTTTAACTGTGCTTCAGTGAATTTATTACCTTTGACTAGATGCAAAGTAAGAGTACGTGCCAGCTGTGGCATGCTTTTTTCCCCTCATTATCTAGAGATTGGTGTTTAGACAGCAATGATATGATTCCAGACAGATACAGATCCTTCAGAGGACAGTTGGTTAAATAGGAAAAAGCAGCTGTAAAGCATGAAGTTGATCAGATGGGATTTGAAGTTTACCTTAAGGATCACTTCCTTCCTTCTCTTTACTTTAAAGTCTATATAAATATATAAATATAACATGCCAACTCTTTGAAAGCAATCTTCAAACATGTTTTCACCCTCCTTCAACCTCACTGGCGTGTAATTGCAGCCGGACTCTGTTAAGGAAGTGACCATATTATCAGTCTGAAGAAATTTTCTGTGTTGTTTTTCCCAGAAGGGAACCACGGAGACGATGCACACGCACAGACACACACAACTAGGAAGAAAAAAAAAACATTTCCCACTGTGCATAATTAGCCAGAATGTGAGATGCAGAATCATTGCATTCATTATGGGTTGGATGGTTTCCAGTTGATGGTAGCTTGAGAGCAGAGGGAGATGTATTGCAAATCCATAGTGCCTCACAGCCTCTGCGCAGCGAGTAAGCAGGGATTTCATTAATGGCATATTTAACTGTTAGTCATGGCACATGGCCCCCACTGATCTGCTAATGGAGCTCCACTGTGGCACTTAGACTGCATAAAACTGTCCCTTTGTTTAGGTCTGTTGTGGCATCAAGAGCTTTTGTCTGACAGCCTCATGATAAAAGTGAATCATTCATTATGACAACAAAAAATCCCACACAACTTCAAATATCCTACACCTTATTTTTGTATTTTTTCGCCATTCTTTCTGTTTGTAACAAGGGCACTGGTAGCACTAAATGAATCAGTCAGAAATATGTAATATGTTTTTATTTTTTTATTTTCTTGTGTTGTGCACACATTTTATAAGCAGCCCAAAATGAGTATGGTATGGTAAATGAGTATGGTGGTATATTAGCATGAATCTCGAGATTATATAAATATCAAGATACAGAGTTGTTGATTAACTACATATCAAATAGTAATCAGAGGGATGCATTTATTGAAATGTTGTTTTAGGAAAAGTCCAATTATTATTAAAAAAAAACATACCGTCAAAATAAAGCAGAAAAGGTTCAACTTATTTTATGTAGAATCCCAACTTTGGGATCTACACTGTCCTTTTAACATCAAACATCATAGCACTGATTTTGTGCAGGTTTAGCAAAGGATTTTATACTTACCCATATATATTTAAAACACATTTTTACATTAGAAACTATTAATTAAAATATGAACAGTATTTTGGAAAAACATCACAATATCACAAAACTAAATGTCAATATATTCAAGAGGTTGTAGATATTTCACAAGGTTAGCTACCTTTATTAAGTAAAAAAGAAGAGAAACAAACATTCAGTAGCAACATTATTTGCTAATAATTTAAAAGTGGGGATGCAAATGATGTATCATGAGAGAACCCTCTGCCTGGCTGACTGCAGTGCTGGCAGCTCACTTCTGCCCAGATCTTGTTTTTATTCCTGCTTGTCGGATGTGTTGGTCTTTGGAATTCTGGTATGTTGAGGAGAGTCTGCACTTGGACTCTCTGAACTCCTCCACCACAGAAGAGAGGGGTAGCTGGAGCTGTCCAGACCATATGTAAAGCCAGAAAATATAGGTTGTTTTTGTCTGTCAGGGTATCAGCAAACCATTTTCCAAGGCACTTGATCAGCTTCCCTACAATGTTCAGGATCACTTCCTACTGAACAGATAGCTTGAACTTTTCCGTCAGTTTCCCTCTTTTAATCACCAGACATCCAGACTTCTTGGGAACGTGGGTCGGTGTTTTCAAGGTTAGATCATCCATAAATCCCCTGATTGCTGGCTGTTGACTCCTTGCAGCAGTTATCGGTCCTCTTGCCTTTTTGCTGGCTGCGGAAATAATCAGGTTAATTCCAATGACAAACAAAATGAGGGAGATTGTACATCATGTTAAAATTCCCTTTTCCACTGGTGTAATTTGATGTCTGCTAGTAGCTAGTGATCAGGCCCTGGATGTGATCTGGGATGTGGTAGAGGTCCATAGCAACTTTGATCTAGTTGAGGGGGATGAATCCATAAGTATGAGGGCAGTCAAGCTATAAAACTGTGACATTCCCTTTCACCTCCTTTGCTTCTTGTACTAGTTGGCTGAGGGCTCCTGTGTGCTCCAGACATCCAGAAAAGCCGTTGACATCCCCTTTCTGGATAGAGGTGTGGATGTATCCATTCTGTGTCATATACAGTAAGCAGTCATTCTTCCAACCAGCACAGAGAAAAAAACCTTGCCCTCCACACAAAGCAAGGAGATAGTTCGGAATTGGTTAATTTGTGCAGAGTTCTATTCTTTGGGTACAAAGCACCAGTCTGCTTTTCTCAAGGGCATTGTAGTGGAACAATGCCCTTGGACTCTTGCCAAGTTATATGTGATGGCTGTCAATTAACTCCAGTCTTCTGCAGGTCCTGCTTGAACAACTGCAAGGATCTTGTTCAGGTCTTCATTAAGAATGGCCCTCTCCTTGGGGTTGCTCATCTTGGGCCACTTGATTATTCCTTCATTGGCTGGGGTGGGCTATCTGGGGTGGCACTGGTTGTGTCTTGAGTGTGTTCTTGGGGAAATGTGAGCACTGGGAGATCACTAGAACTGTGGTGAGCCATCTGTCT